>JANHMN010000005.1:100388778-100464186 GCA_030674055.1 Rhabdomys pumilio | reverse complement strand
GAGAGAGAGAGAGAGAGAGAGAGAGAGAGAGAGAGAGAGAGAGAGAGAGAGAGAGAGAGAGAGAGAAGAGAAGAATTAAATAAATATAGAATAAAGTTGTTATTCTTCCTCAAAAGAAAGCTGTTTTGGACAATCATCATGAATGAAAACTTCGCTAGGAGTTGTGTGAGTTAGTCTTTTACTAGATTTTTCTGGCCTATCAGCCATGGGGACTTGAGGGATAATATCTCATTATTTTTGTGTGTATGTTAAATAATTTTATCTATTTATTTATTCATTCATTTATCCATTCACTTATTCTTTCCTCTCAGTTCCTCCTCCTTTATATCTCCTCTTATCCTACCCCCACCACCCCCACCATCCACTCTTCCTCTATTTTTCTTCAGAAAAGGGCAGGTCTCCCAGAGAAAGAACCAAACATGGCATACCAAGTTGCAATAAAAATAGGTACCTCCTCTTCTATTAAGGCTAGACAAGGCAACTCAAGAGGAAGAAAGGGTCCCAAAGACAGGCAACAGAGCCAGATATAGCTCCTGTTCCCACTGTTAGGAGTCACACGAGAACACCAGTCTACACAACTGTAACATGTACAAAGGGCCTAGGACAGTCCCATACAGATACCTCATGGTTTTGATATTAATTTCATTGTTGACAAATGTTATAACAATGACTGCTCTGTTCCCCTAATCTGTGAGGTGACTAAGTTGAAAGCACTTTGAATTTTTAAGTATTATTTATTATTGATGATTTCATATGTTTATATCGTGAACTGTACTCCTTTCTATCCCCTATCCCTCTCCTCTCATCCTGCTCCTTCGCCTACTGGAACCATTTTTCTTCACAAATCTCCCTTTTATTTTCATGTCTTCTTTCTGCATGTGGTCCCTGAGTTTATTTAGCATTTCTTGCACCACTGAAGAGAATTATACTTCTCAAATGTCATATGATATTCAAGCTTGAATTATTACTAAAATTTCTGTTAATGAGAAAGTTCAAATCATTTTTTTTCTCAGAGTAAATGTCAAGACCTGAACACTTAGTTCCTTTTGGAATGGAGAATATATTTGGTACCAGGATAAGCCATCACCACGAAAACCATCCATATTTTAATTTATTAAATAAAGTAAAAGTTATTTAACTTTGCTAATCTCAAGTGCCATATGTACTTCCTGCTGGATGTCCATTTCTTTTATGAGACCATGGGTCAGCATTTCAGTTAAAACTTGATAGTGTTATACAAAGAAGTAACTTTTTCTCCCTGGTTTTCAATTCAATTTACTGTGCAAAACCTGCTATGAGTCAGACACAGTTCTAGGTATGTGAGACATATCAGTGACTATAATTAAGTTCATAAGACTAGGTCTATAACAGAGTGACAGGACAGTTACGTAGCATGCATGAGGCCCCAGGTTCCACTCCCAGCTCTATGCACATGACAACTAAGTATTTTGTCCTTAAAGGCTGTACATTTTTGTTGTGGAAAGCAAAGCAGTAAAGGTAAAAATCATCATAAAAATAAATGTTATTGGTAGTACATTTGGAGGGATAAAGAGGTTAAAAAAATAGTATTCCAAGGTAGTCTTTTATAAGATGGTAATATATGAACAGAAGGTTGACAAAGGCAACAGGGCAGCCTGCAAATATTTGTAGGAAAAGCATTCCACACTGTATGAGCAGTCAGTGCAAAGCCCTAACAGGGCCATTGCAGAGTTCCCAAGGAGCAATACATAGACCATAATAGAGGACCATGAGTCTCTAGATCTTTCCTACTCTGTATCGGTGACAATACGTTTCATTTCAAGGCCAAGGTCTAACCACTACATTGATACCTCTTTTCTCTTGTCTGTATTTTTTCCACAGTCACATGACACAGGCAATCCCATTCGATGACCCTCGGTTTGACAGCTGCCAAATCATTCCCCCAGCTCCACGGAAGGTGGAGATGAGGAGAGACCCTGTGCTGGGCTTTGGGTTCGTGGCAGGGAGTGAAAAGCCAGTGGTCGTTCGATCAGTAACACCAGGTAAGGATCCAAACCCACTTTTTGGTCTCTTGGAAGACTACTTGTCACACCCAGTGAGAATGACTTCAGCTCATTTCTGTGAGTGATCAGGCTATGAAGTGAAGTAATACTTTCCCGTATCCCAATAGATTGCCAAAAAAGACAAAAATGTGTCAACAAAATGGGTTTTATTTTTCGTATTTAAGTACGTATTTTTATATGTATGTATTGGGGTATTTTGGAGACAGAGATTTGCTGTGCCGCCCTTATATGCTTGGTACTATATCTGTCACCCTGCCTAGCACAAAGCTCATGGCAATCTTTTTTTTTTTTTTGGTTTCTCGAGACAGGATTTCTCTGTGTAGCCCTGACTGTCCTGGAATTCACTCTGTAGACCAGGCTGGCCTCGAACTCAGAACTCCGACTGCCTCTGCTCATGGCAATCTTACTGCCTATGTGTCCATGCCTGATTTCCAAGAAGACTTGAAACTGCCAAATCCATCATATCCGTTGGGTCAGGGAAAACACTGATAGTATCACTGTTAACCATGGTATCACTTCTGAATGGAGAAATGCAAATAATGATAGGCAGGCATAATAACAGATGTAAGTACCTGATGGAAAACACAGTGTGGTATTCAGGTTATAGTATAATTTAGTACTGGGGCAGTTGAATTATTTTACAAGTATACACATCCTTTCTGTCTCAGTAAAGGCAGGCAATTTCTATGCTTCATTGTTGTTGGCACGGATCAAGTAAATGACTATGGCCAATGACACATTGGTAAATACACTCAAAACAGAAGGTTGGAATGCATGTGTATAGTTGAACTCTGTCATGGTTGTAAGAAGGTATGTTTTCCCAGGGAAGCTGCTATTCCTACAGCCTCAACTCCACAGTAAACTCCTGGGGAAGCATCCAGTTAGCCTGAAGCCTGAACCTCAGTTTAACCCAATCTGTAATTTGAATCAGATCTGTACAGCTAAGCCAGGCCTGAATCATCCTAACAATCCACAAATGGGAGAAGAAGCAATTACTGAAATCATCTGTTACATAACAGATGCTAACCTGGTACATGTCACATCTCTCTCTCTCTCTCTCTCTCTCTCTTTCTTTCTCTCTCTCTCTCTCTCTCTCTCTCTCTCTCTCTCTCTCTTTCTCTCTCTTTCTCACTCACTCATTACAGGGTTTAAATTTTTGCCTCTCCTCCCAGTCCCCCTCCCAGAGTTCTTCATCCCATCCTCCCTCCTTTTTTCTGAGAGAGTGCCCCCCGAACCCCCCTTTCAGGAGGCATCAGTTCTCTACAGGATTAGGAACATCCTCCTTCACTGAGGCCAGAAAGGGCAGTCCTCTGCTACATATGTGCCAGGGGACCTTGGACTAGCCCAAATATGCTCTTTGGTTGGTGGCTTAGTCTCTGGGAGCTCCCAGAAGTCCAGAATAGTTGACACTGTTGGTCTTCCTATGGGGTTTCCATCCCCTTCAGCTCCTTCCATCCTTCCCCTAACTCTTCCAAAGGGGTTTCCGACCTCAGACCAATGCTTGGATGTAAGTATCTGCATTTACCTCAGTCAGCTGCTGATAGAGCCACTCAGAGAACAGCCATGCTAGACTCCTGTCTGCAAGTACAATAAAGCATCAATAATAGTGTCAGGGTTTGGTGCCCTCCCACAGGATGGATTCCAAGTTGGACTGGTCACTGGTTAGCCATTCCTTCATTCTCTGTTTCATTTTTGTCCCTGCATTTCTTTTAGACAGGAACAATTTTGGGTAAAAATTTTTGAAAGCAGTTTGAAGTCCTCATCCCACCACTGGGGACACTGTCTAACTACTGGAGGTGGTCCCTTCAGGTTCCATATCCTCACTGTTGGGCATGTTGGCTAAGATCATGAATTTTGCAGGCAAATGGATGGAACTAGAAAATATATGGAGTGAAGTAACCCAGCCCCAAAAGGACAGGTATGATGTGTACTCACTGATAAGTGGATATTAGCCAAAATGTACACAATATCCATGATACAACTCACATACCCTACCTAAGAAGTTAAAACTAGAAGAAAGGCCCAAGTGAGGATGCTTCAATCCCACCTATAAGTGGGAACAAAATAATCATGGGAGACAGAGGGAGAAAGGGACCTGTATGGCAGAGAGGAGAGGGAGAAGAAATGGGGCAGAGGGCGGGAACAGGTATGAGGGAGACAGGAGAAAAGTCTAGAGGACCAGGAGAATAAATGGAAATATGCAGCTGCTGGGGGTGGGGGTGGGGGAAATCTCTAGAAAGTTCCAGAGACCTGGGATGTGAAAGGCTCACGGTTCTCAATGAAGGTGACGTCACATCTCTTAAATGCTATAATATCACAGTACACTATATCTCAGTTACTCATATGAGGATATAGAGCTGTCCCACTATCAATACAGTAGACTCACTCTGCTTTTCCACAAACAATTGCTTTTGCTTAATTATTTATTATGTACATTTATGCCTTTATTTTGGACAAAGGATACTTATCTCCTCTGCCATTCCTCTGAAGATTTTGTAAATCAGTAACAGAACTCAATAGTATGGTCCTACACATAATAAGAGAGATTCTGGGGACTAGGGAAATGGCTCAATGAGTATTTGTCATACAGGCAAGAGGAGTTGAGCTCATATCCCAGTAGCCATTTAAAAGTTTGCATGTAAAACAAAGTGTGGTGGCGCACATTTGTACCCTTCTAGTGATGGGGGGGGACTAGAGAGTGGATCCTAAGGACTAATTGCCAGCTAATAGATAGACAGGTTCAGTGAGTGACCATGTCTCAGAGTCAGGTGGACAATGATAAAGAAGGCACCAAGATTCAATCTCTGGCTTCCACATGTATACAAACATACATATGTACAAAAATCTACAATATACAAACATGCACCATACACATTCACACAAGATGTAGAAGTGTCGTTTGGCCAAAGACAAGGAAATAGGCTGCTTGGCAAGAATCTGACATTGGCCAAAGACAAAGAAATGGGCTTCAGGCAGGAATCTAAATATTAGTCTAGAACAGAGAAGTAATTACAGGCAGGAATCTAAATTTTAGGCTAGAACAAGGAAGTAGGCTTCAGGCATGAAAATTACTTTGGGCTAGGACAGGGAAGTAGGCTCAGATATTTTGGTCATCCTGATAAGCCCTTAGAAACAGGGATCATGGGAGTGATGACAGGATTTTGTTTATTGCCTTGCTTGTTCTTTGACTATTTATGTATATTGTCTTGCTTGTGCCTTGACTATTTGCATCTATTGTATTGCTAGTTCCTCAACCTAGAACTGACCTTAATGCTTGCATGTAATTAAAATGGTATAAAAGCAAAAATGAGGAGGGGGGATAAGATAGGGGGTTTCAGGGGGGCAAAATGGGGAAAGGGGATGATATCTGAAATGTAAATAAAATATCCCCCCCAAAAAAGAAAAAAGAAAATGACTATAGTTAAGCAAATATATGCTCAGAGAAGGATGACAATGGGCTAGACATTTTTCACTGGAATGGGCTATGACTAGCTATGAGTCAGGAAACTATTAAAAATTATTGATTCTCAAAAAAAGAAAAAAAGAAAAGACAACTTTCTGACCTGTTGGACTGCTTGCAGGCTGTGCAGTATCTCCAGGTTTCCCAGCTTTAGTCATCTGCCACACATGCTGGGGTGAGCATTACATCCGTGTTTGAGTGGTATCTGCTTCTCTAAGTAACCAAGTAAAATTCATTGGATTTGATTTTGGTGGATGAGTAGTTTTGTGTGTCCTGGGCTTCCTATCAGGAGTGAGAAGGCCTGTGTGTTGTGTCTTCCCAGGAAAAGTTTTGTCACACAACAATGTAAAAGGTTTGCTTTTCTAAAGGAAGGATGGAAGAAGAACTGAAGAGGAAAGATAAATGAAAGCTCTCTTTCAGACATCTGTTGTGGGTATCTCACAGACTCCCCAAATAGTTTTAATATATAGATAGATAACACAGTAACACACTAGAATCTCAAGCAGATACATAGGGTGTTCTTACCAGGAATCATGTCAATTGTACTATCATACAGATGAAACACACATTGATTTACTCTTTCTCTGAACAATTTCATTGTAAGCAAAAATATTTTCAAGATACTGACCATCAATCAATAAATAATGTAATCCTGAAAAAAAAGGAAAGAGCACAGATTCTTCTGTGATGCTATTCAAATTTGAGTACTGTTTCTGGTCCTTATTCGGCTTTGAAATTCCCATGCCCAGCCCCTGCTTTTTAGTTGGTTGTAGTTTTCTGTGTTATCCTTGTTATGAGGTTTCTCATAGCATCAAATTTAGCAAGCTATGGGGGGTGGATACATAGAGATCCTTCTGTAACTTCTGGATTATTATTATTGAATTCTCAAGTGTCTGTCTTTTTAGTCAGGCAATGATGGGAAACAGAAGTTAACTAGTGAAGTGCTACAGATTTTTTTTTAAGTTGATTAAATTTTTAATTTCCCGTTCTTTGGACACAACTTAAGTGAGTCAAGGACCACAAATACAGCTGAGCACCAGATACTGGGACTGAGAAGAGTGTTTCAATCCAAGCTGTCCCACCACACAGCTCCATACTTGGTCCTCAGAGCTTTATGCTTCATTAGATGTGATTTATATGTTCAGACTCCATGAATGCTGAGTCTTAAACCCCTGGGAATTGTAGTTTCCAAATATGAGTGCTTCCTTTTAGGTTTTATAATAGAGATTCATGTACACATGTGTGTGTTTGCATACATGTGTGTGCATGCTCTCTCTCTCTCTCTCTCTCTCTCTCTCTCTCTCTCTCTCACACACACACACACACACACACACACACACACATTGTGCATTGTGGTAGTATAGAAAAGAAAGCTAAGCAAACTCTTGAACTCATACTTCTGGGCACCAGCTTTCCCATAGATGAGGAAGACGTATAGCACAGACAGAATTCTCTATACACAGAAGCAGACACTGTAAGCACTGGAAACCCTTCACCCTCTTCCTTTCCTTGTCCGGACTCCTCTTAGCTTAGAGATACCATAACACCTACTGTCTGTCATTTTTGAGGAGAGAAGAAAAGGAGTGAAAAGAGCAGAGAGTCCTTCATCTTGGTTATTTTTGTGAGTGAAAGTGTTGGTCAGATAAACTGTCTATCATTAAAATGACTCTACTCAAGTTCCAGGTGATTTCAGCAACGTGACCAGAGTTTTTTTGTAGGGTACAACCCATTCATCATAGCCAAGGTGGTAAAACAATTTTCTGAAGGAGGGAATTATTTCATATTTGAGAAGGATTTGTGTGTTGCCTCTTCAGAGTTCTTGATTCAAGTTGCTTTGGTTAACCAAGAATATTCCCATTTGATCTAAAAGCAGAAGTTAACTGAATATAGTGACTCATGACAGTACTACCAGAATTCAGGGGCCTAATTCAGGAGGATAACTGTAAATTCAAGCCCAGCCTGAGTTAAATAGTGAGTTCCAGACAGTTTAAGCTATGAAACAAGACCTGGTCTCATCAAACAGATAAAACTGACAGGTGAAACCAAGAATGTGTCCCATTATTTGAGAGTAGTGTTCTCACCAAAACAGTTCAAATCCCCACTTCAAACAGCATGTCGGAAAATGTTTCTGTATTTAACCAGCATTTGATTTATAACCATTTGCTTGACTGAACAGGTGTGGCTGTTTGCACATAATCAGGTGGTTGGAATACGTTTGTCAAGTGTTCTTTCTGAATTCCTTGTGTGCAAACACTAATTCTCAGTGCCCAGAGCTACAAAATGAATGTTTTCTATCACTTATGTAAGTGCTTTTTAAAGGTCCCTATTTTCTCACTCCCCAGAAATACAAACTGATGGTACAGTTCGAGTGGCACCTATGCCAAGTGTCAGAGTGGCTAGAGAATAAGCAAAGGCTTTTGAATTTCTTGTTCTGGTCATGAAACATTCATTCCAATTGTTAAATAAAGGAGTAGTAAACTTATTAGGAAGCTAGTATTCTAGCTACACCTATTGCCTAGTGCTGCCTCTCTGGAAATAAGGTGAAAATTATATAGTACCACATAGCACCATGTCAGTATTGGGGAGGTAACTACACCCAGCTGTACATGGGAGAATAATTCAAATAGTTGAATAATCTGAGTAATTGCTTAGGTTTTTTTGAAATTTAAAAACAGTTTTGTATTTCACAGAGATGTGGCTTTAAGTCTTGCTTTCGAGGGGGAGTTCAAAAGAGATGTTAGCCCCTCTGAACTTGCGATGCATCCTGATATAATTGTACCTCCATGCCTATTCTTTTGCTGCTGAGCTCAGTTCTCTCATTTTGTGTGAGGAATCCTTGTAATATTCAGGGAAACATTATGCTCATAGCTGTGGGCATCATAACTGTCCAAGAAAAATTATTTTCCTGTTCTCTCCTTAGGAATCCAGCTGAAAAGTGAAACACTCTATGACATCCAGAACTGTCATGCCATCATAGCTGAGCCTGGCTGTTGTATTGGTCATAAACAATTTGACCAAATGTCAACAGCATACAGTGCCACTAACCATGATATATCAGGAACTGTGAGCATAGACACAAACATCCAAGCACACTTGAAGTTACATATTTGACCAACCACATCTCTCTGCCACTGACAGAGGGACAAACTCATTGTTAAAAACCTAAATCACAGCTAGGTCTCCTTCCTTCATTGACTTTATTTTATTTATTATTTTATATGTATGTGTGTTTTCCTGTATGTCTGTCTGTGAACTGCTTGTATGTTTGTTGCTCTTGGAGGAGGTCAGAAGAAATCATTGGATCCCCAGGGACTGGAATTACAGACATCTGTGTGTGAGCCTCCTCATGGCTGCTGGGATTTAATCCAGGGTCCCCTGAAGAGCAGCTACTATTCTGAACAACTGGGCTATCTCTCAAGCACCATGGCTCCTTCATGTAACCTTTTAAACAATCATTTAAATGTTTGTGATGAAACTATTTTCAATTCCAGTTAGCATCAAAACTACAGAAGTTGCCTCCACTTCCTTTAACCTGTCCCAACAGTATTTAACATGGTTCCTTTTCTAACACTCTGTGGTTGAGTATACTGTCTCCATACTTGAAAGGAACAAATCCATGTACTTTTGTTCAAATCTAGCCATGTCTGAGTTGTTGCAGAAGAGTACAGGTGAAGATATGTCTGATGATCTTCTGTTCCTGCCTCAGGAATCACACAAAGGGTGGCTGGAGAGATAACAGAAGTTAAAAAGTACTTGCTGCTGTTGCTGAAGTCCTGAGTTTGATCTCCAGTACCCAGATGACAGTTCACATCTGTCTATAACTCTAGTTCTAGGGGATCAAATTCCCTCTTCTGGCTTCTGAAGGCAATGCACACATGTGGTGCACAAACATACATGCAAACAAAACACCCACACTCATAAAATGAAGGACAAATATGTGGGAAGAACTGAGAGCCTAGTATCAGCCTTGCTGCTGAAGTTTTAGAAAACCACAGATGTCTGAGCCCCACTTCCAGAGACCCTGACAAGTGAGAGTGCAACCTAATCCTCGGATGGTCCCAAAGAACCCCCTGGTGTTATAGTACTCTGTTTTGCTGAAAGCATAATTTATTCATAACAGGAGGAAGAACTTTAGGTGGATAGCCAAAGGAATTCTCACTTGTTCATTTTGCTGTCATCTGTCTCTAGGTGGCCCCTCAGAAGGCAAGCTGATCCCAGGAGATCAGATTGTAATGATTAATGATGAACCAGTCAGCGCTGCACCAAGAGAGAGGGTCATCGACCTGGTCAGGTAGGTGACATATGCATTCACCTGTACCTCATTGTGTTTTCTCACAGAGACTGATGCATGGTTCTTAGGCCTTAACTGGCAGAGCAAGTTTCCTGTGGTGTGGGCCAACGCTGTGCAGAATCATGAGCCTACACACTCATGTTATTAGAAATGTCAGTAATACTAATCATGAATAAAAGAAACAAAGAAATAAGTTCATTCTTTTAATGATACCTATATCTCCATTACTATAGCCAGAAGGTTGCATTTCATTTCCTTCTCAAATTACTGACACATTGATTTTTCTGTAATCAAGGAGACTAAAAATATAAGAGCTAAATATAGCATAAAGCAATGAGTAATTTTATGTACATAATTCCATAGATACACAAACATAAAACTTTGCTGATTTTTTTAATACTTGCCTGAGTGATTCACTTTGAGATCATCAACTGAAACAAAGGTATAATTAGGTCAAAGCCAAGATATGATTTGTTTATTAGTTTAATTTTATTGCGGACACAGATTGTTAAGTGGTATTTTTAGTTGGGCATCAGAGAGTACATTATATATGACTTTTCAAATACTGGTCAAATACCTGCTTTAAAGCCCACTGAGTTGTACTTTCTTCAGAATTGAATAAATCTCTAGAATTTATTCAGGTGAAGCAAGACCTGTTACACAAACAAATCTACTTATAAAGTGGTGTCAAAGGATAAAGAGAAGTGATGGTATGACATTTGTCTATTATAAACTGACACTTTAAACTGAGGAAGAGATCTATCATGATGCTCACTCAGAACAAAAAGCACCTCTGCATTTGGGGAAAACGGTTCTTCAGAAGAAATCTTTTTCAAATCTTGGTTTCAACTTCACAAAGACATCATGGATAGTTACATGACCTTGGAAGAATATGGAGATGGGTAAGAAAACATGGAAATAGAAAAAGAGAGGTAGTCATTTTTAGAATGAGCAACTCTCCCAGTCTTACCGTGAGCAAAGAAAAAAGAAAAAAACACTGCATGTACTAAGAAAATTCTGTCTGTTGCCAAACAGTTGGTCTTTGCCATTGTCTGGATGTTTGTTTCTATCCTCTTCCAATCCAAATACATATTTTGCAGCCCAATATCTAATGTGATAGCTTTAGGATGTGAGGCCTTTTGAGAAGTGATTATATCATGGCAGGGGAGGGTGGGGTGGGGTGGGCAGTGAGCCTCCAGGAATGGGATTACTACCATTACATGTATAAATGCAAAACCACAACACTTACCACAAAAAGGATAGTAGGTAGGTTTTTCTGGAGCCAAATATGAGTGATCATGTCCCAAAACCACAGAGTTACATCACCTCAAATCAATGCTTCAACATGGAAGCAGTTTCATGAAGTCTTTGTAGTAACAGAAGAAAGTCATAAATCAAGTACATTAATGGACAGATTAGAGCAACAGGTTATGGCAAAGCAGAAATCCTCTGTTGATGGCCTCAGATGCTGTCTGATGACACTCTTAACTTTCATGTGATGAAATACATTCCAAGGGATTTTAATCTGTTCATCACAAAATGTTAGTTCTGACATGGGGGTAGATAAGAAATAGCTATTTAGGAGGTTAAAGATAGATAAAGATAAATTGTTATTTGGCTGTAGACCTGCAAAATCCTAACCTCTCCACAGTTGTAAAAGTTATAATCAGCTAATCATCCTTGCAGAATGTTCAGTTAGGGCTACTTTTTGGTAACTTTCCTTCACTTATGTCATTATAAAAGGTTGTCTATGCTACTTCTGCCATCCTATGATGCTGAAAGATACTGCCTTTGCAGCTTGAATCTTCACCAGATTGTGAATCTGCTGATGCCTTTCTATTAGGCTTTCAGGGCCATAGATCTGTGAGCAATAAACTTCTATTATTTATAAATTATATCTATATATTATATTATATGTAGATATTATAAAAATATCTACAATATTTTTGCAATAGCCCCACAGGACTAAGTCATTCTTTATTAGTCTGGGCCAACTATAATGGTATCTTCCTATCCAGATGAACAAGTTATACTTGTACTCATTGGACATCCAGATCTCTAAAAAGAACATTCTTCCATGGGGACAGGAACAGAAACTTGTGTCACATTCACCCTGCATCAGGAACAAGACCTGGCCTGGGAATGGCAGTTCAAATCTTTCTGTGGACTAGAAAGGTTGAACTACGTAAAGGGTAAAGGCTATTTTTAGAGCCTCTGGGTTGAGACCACTTCAGATAGCTTGGGATGTACATAGGTGTCAGCAGGGACATGCCTCATCCAGCTGAGCTTTATATCAGCTTGTGTCCTAGAGGGCTATCTTTATGTTTAATGGCAGAAGTCCCATTTTGTTTTCCTCTGGGTACATACCTGTGTGATTAGTCTTATTGATTCCTGTGCTTCCAGAAGGGTAGAAAAAATAATATATCTGTGTTTGGGTTTACTATGCCTGGATTGCTAGCTGCAGGACAGAATTGGAGAAAAAGCTATCTAAAAGTGTGATCACTTCCTAGCAATCTTACCTGGGGCATCTAGAAAGGGTTTTTTTTCCCCCAAGAAAGTTGCTTGTTTTTCTCATTGCTTAATTCATTGTCAAGGGGAAATGACATCAATCTAAACCCTCTCCAACTTTGTAGGTAAAAGAATAAATGAACCAATTAAAAAGACAAGATGGCAGGCAACAGCTTCACATCCAAATTGAGGCTGCCACATATTTTCCCAAAACCTGTGAGATAGCAAAGGTTTTGTTTCTTAAAAATAAAAAGAAAGGGAAAAAAGAGAATAGAATAAAAAATAAAGAATATTTTATGACACATGAAAATCATATGAAATTCAAATTTCTGAGTCTGTAAATACAGTTTTACTGTAAAAATGGCCACATTTATTCATTTATATATTATCTAAGAATGCTGTCTCCCTTGCCTACATGAACAGATATGTCACAAATATATATGAGGCACAGGAAGCCTAAGCTACTTTCTGTCAGATACTTATAGGACAATCTGATTGTATTTCATTTTTTTGGTTAAACCAAATTTAGACAAGCTCTAAATAATATCCAAAGACTTTCTCTAATAACAGAGTTGTGATTTCTTTTTTTTTTTACACTTCTCCTCTGGATTTTTTTTATTGGATATTTTATTTACATTTCAGATGCCAACCCCTTTCCCTATTTCCCCTCCCTAGAAAACCCCTATCCCGTGCCCCCTTTTCCATTTTGCTTTTATACAATTTTTTTAAATGTTAATTAAAGACCTTATAAGTATGGTAATGCTCAATCAGAAGTGTAACCTAATACCCAACCTAGCTATGTAAACTATATTTGACTGGTGGAGACATGTGAACTTCTGCCTCCATGCCCCCTCTCTCTTTCTCTCTCTTTTTCTCTCTCATTACCTAGCTTCTCATCTACTTCATCTTCTCCTCTCCTTACTCCATCTTTTCCTCTCGGTGCTCCTTCCCCCTTAGCTCCTCCTACATATTACCCTTCCTGTTAAAATAAAACTTTTCTCACAAAATACAATTAGAGCATAATTATTCCTATTTGTACCAGTGAGGTACAAGATAGTCTTAATACCCAGTCCCTCCTCTTTTTGACTAACCAGAATCTCTGTCGTCTCTCTTGACTAAAACACTTAATTTTGAACCTGGCTTTTTCTTGGCTTTAGAATGAATGTCAGATGAAAACCATCCACTCAGATCTATTCTCTCAAGGTAAATAGCTAGGATTGGCTATGAGTCTATAGGTCTTCAACGCCATCAGAAATCCAGAATGACTAGATTAACTGAACTCATGGGAAGCACTAAGCATAGCTTCTAAAACTTAGCCCAATTCAGAATAGCGAAGACTCAACCCACAGACCATGTGAAGCTCATGAAGAAGAAAGACCAAGAGGGGATGCCTCAGTTCTACTTAGAACCAGTAACAAAAATACTCAAGGGAGCAATTATGGAAGCAAAACATGGGACAGAAACTGAAGGAGGAGCCATCAGGACACCATTCCACCTGGGCATTCATCCCATGTACTGTCACCTAAGCTAGACATTGATGTGGATGGCTGGAAATGCATGCTGTCAAGAGTTGTGATTTCAATGAGGCTCCCACATGCTTTCTAAGGAGATTTTCAGAGCACTGAACTGGAAGTCATGTGTCCCTTCTATGTTTCCCTGATTCTGAGAAAGTTGTGTTGGGAAGATGTGTTGGTCATTAACAAACATGTGACCATTGAGGCTTCTAATCTTTTGTGTCTGGAGCAATCAGACACAAGGATGGCCCTTAAGCAAGAAGAAAATTCTGGGGAAATGGCTCTGCAGTTTTATAGCTCTTTCTGTGTGAACAGAGAGCCCGAGGATCAGGGTTTGAATCCCTAGAACCTAAGTAAATGATAGGTAAGCATGGTGGCCCACCTGTAATTGCAACACTTGGAAGAAAGTTACAAGGAATCCTGATAGCAAAATAGCTGACTAGACTAGCCACATTTGGGGTGGGGGGAGCTCTAGGTTCAGTTGATAGACCTTGCTCAAAGAATAAGGTAGAGGATGAATAATGAAGACATAGGATGTTAACTTTGTATCTTCACAGGCATATCCACACAAATACATGTACATACTACATGCATACTCATACTCACATGAAAAAGGACAGGGAAATGAACTGTTAGCGTTTCTTACCCACTCAGTATTTCTAATTGATAGAAGTGTAAGACATATGTTTGAACAAATCATTCTTAGTTCTCTTCCTTAGACCACAGATTATTTTATCCTGGTGCTTGCTCTAGATAACCAATGCATAATCTATTAGAACTTACACTGCTTACCAATCAAGAAGCCATCAAATTCCCATCCTTGTTTCCAGCTTCCTCACCTCAAGTGAAAACAATGTATTGACAAAGACTGGAGACTGTGTGGTGATTAAGGTAGTCCTCTTCATCAAGGGTCTGAAAACCATCATTTACTAACCTATTACTCCACCATTCCAAACATTCCAACTGTACCATAATTTTGCCAGTAGAAAAGCATCCTAAGTCAGAAATCTAAAAAACATCCCAAATGAGTTTGTCCCTCGTTTTCCCAGCCAAGAAGCCAGTTATTCTAAGTATTTAGTGAGCAATTTCAATTCACTGAGACTATTCTATTTTTCTTCTATCATTACCTTTAATTGTGTGCTGTTCAATCATCCCTTCCTGTCCATTAGTACTATATTGGGCAGGACCCATAAATGCCCTCACTTGAGAATGACCAGTTTGATGCTTCAACATACATCACTCAAACTCCATCTCCTTTCTTAAAAAAAAAAAAGTTGGATTTGTGCCTACTAAACCACATTCTCCATTTCTTTTTTAAAACATTGTATATTATATTCTGGTATAGATTGAAATGCAGACATCTTCACTTTTACATGGCACCGTTAGCAAATGGTGGTACCTTTAGGATGTGGGTCAACTTTTAGTTACTCTTCTTAACACTGTAACCAAATAAAGAAGAAGAAGCAGCTAAAAGGAAAAGAAGTTTGCTTTTGGCTTGTAGATTGAGATGATATTGTGAGAAATCTGTGGTGGTGAGAGTGACTTGTGAGTCAGGAAGCAGAATAGAGGCATGACTGTGGGAGAAGAATTGGCACCTTCTTTCTTCATTTTCTTCATTCCAGGACTCTAGCCCATTAGATCAATCCACTGACGTTCCAGCTAGCCTCTCCCCTCTTAATCCACTATGGAAAAATCCCTCACAGATAACACCCAAAAAATGATGCCTCAACCTTCCTCATGTTGCCACCCTCTAATGCAGTTCCTCATGCTGTGGTGACCCCTCCCTGACCTTAAAATTATTTTTGCTGCTACTTCATATCTGTAGTTTTGCTACTGTTAAGAATCATAATGTAAATATCTGATACACAGGGTTCCTAATATGTGACCTAATATGTAACCTAATATGTGACCTAATATGTAAAAAGGTTGTTTAACCAGCAAGGGGTCGCAACCCACAGGTTAAGAACCTCTGCCCTAGGTACCTTTTCAACTTGAAAACCCAGCAAGAAAAAATTATACCACCATAGGCATTCTCTTGAATAGAATATTAGTACTCTATCCTCTTCTTTATCTGCTTCTCAGCAACTTTGACGTAAATAGACCCCACGACATTATGTGCTTCTGTTACATATAGCTGCCACAAATTCAAATCAATGTGTTTGTCCAAATGTGGGTTAAGGCCTCTGAAACTATGAGGCAAAATACGTATTTGCCCTCTATGTTTCCTTTCTTCGATATTTTGATATAGCAATAGGAATCCAATAAGCAGAATGAGACAGTTCAAATACATTAAACCTTTTTCCGCCTCAGAAATTTCTGCCCCCTCTGAAATGAAGAGCATGTTGGAAAATAAGAAAATGTAAGTCATTTTTATCTCAGCACTTCTGGTAGGATCACCCCAGGAAGCTGTGGTGCTCTTCTGCCTACTGGTCATTCCTGTGCCCCCTCTGCATTTTCCACACCTACATGCCTCCTATGCTCATATGTGAAGCTTTTAGTGGTAAAAAGCAGAGGTACTGATGAAGCCCTCCTATTGCACGGTACCATCCTTTGGAGACCTCTCTCTCTCTCTCTCTCTCTCTCTCTCTCTCTCTCTCTCTCTTTCTCTCTCTCTCTCTCTCTCTCTCTCTCTCTCTCTCTGTCTGTCTGTCTGTCTGTCTTTCACATGTGTGTGTAAGTTTGTTGTGTATGTGTTTCTTATTTTCTCAGTCAGATCATCTGAATAAGAGAACACAAAACTCCCTACTCATCAAGATAGCGACTTGAGAAGAAAACATAAAGTCACAGCAGACTACCAACTATCCAATAGCACCACAGTCACCTTTGCCATTCTTTACCAGTTTCTCATAAAAATTGAGTGAGTAGAAGGAAAGATGTTGTGCAGGTGGATAGCAGGTATCAGAGTCTGTTTCTCCTCCTCTTAGAAACTTCTAAAGAGTCTCATTCACTTGATGTTCATTTTATAATGTAGTCCTTGTATCCTTTTGGAAATATGCCGTAGATATATGACAGAGAAACACTTCTGAAGTGGAATGGAGGTTGATATGAATTACAAGTACTATGAGAAAAAAATACTTTACTCCTTGTGCAATGCTTGGCTTATGTGTGATGGGCTTGATAGTTTATTAAATAGATTTTTTTAAAAAATACCATTTGAAAATTACAGACTTACTTGAGTCCCTCCACGTTTTCCTTCAGCTTAAAAGTCTGCAAAAATTTGGATAGCAGCTATTGAATAGATGCCTCAGAAAACAATTTTTCACTCATTTATGAAATATGTATACACCGTGTTTGTGCTTTATATAATAAATGGACCCAGGTAATGGTAATGCAGGGATCAATGAAACAAACCCCAACCCATTAGTGCACTTGCAATCTTGAGTACGATGAGCAATGACTTCAGTTAAAGTTGTTTATTAAGACAGACAAGCAACCACATTGAACACAAAAAGAAAGGTCATTGGAAAGGAATTTATCTAGTAGTTAAAAGCCAGGGAATGTAGAAACAATTGAAACAGTAAGCACGTGATCCTAACACATACTGTCTTTTTATTGAAGGACAATACATTTATCTTTATAAAAGTAAAGGGATACTTTATTTTAGAAAAATAAATTTAAGTACAATGACACAGTGCTAACCTCAAACTCATTAAACCCAAAATTTGAAAGTTTCCATGCATTACAAAACTTCAGTGCGCCTTCCCGTAAGTTTAGTCACTCATCTGCCATAATGTGTACTGACCTAAAAGTTGAGCTCTTAAAAAATAATCTCCTTTTTACTGGACTCCTCAGCCAGTATGTGGTTTAATGTCTGTATCTTACACAAGATAAATTCCCCTTCTGTTTAATAAAATATCCCATTTTCTTAGCCAGTAAGGAAATTCAAGAAAACACTCATCATTTTAATAACACTATAAAATTTGCTCCTTAAATATTGGCATCTATTTGCTTGTCTAAGTGGTTGAGTCTTGTTTTGAACCCACATTCCCACACTGTAGCATTTGCTTATGAATGTGTTTTTGTTGTTGTTTTGTTTTGTTTTCAGATATATTCGGGTTTGGGGGGATTATTTCATTATTATTTGGCTACTCTGTTACAGACATTTATTATGTTTTGTAAGAACATGAGAGTTTCTTGGAGACCAATTTACTGCTATAGTTACCATATGACTTTTTTCCCATGTCATCTCAAGAAGTGCTATAATTGCTGCACTGAAATTAGATGCGTGTCATTCATTTTATAGTTTTCTAAGTTGTTAACACTAACTTATACTTTATAGTCATTGAGGAGACAAATCTCTGTAAAGCCTGTGCCCTGTACAAATTACCATATCCTTCCTTAAAATCATAGAACCCAGGGTCACTGTCTTTGATCTTTCACAATTAAAAACAACTTAAAAACATCTCTACATTTTGTTCTAAAACAGTACATACTATAATCGCTCATAGAACTGTTATGACTCATGCCTCATTCTTCCAAGGAAGGCCAAGCCATTAAATTTATTGGACTTCAACAATTACTAAGCACCAATTGTGTACATCATGTAAGGCGCTGAGCATATACAGATACAGAAGGCATGATCCCTGTTCTCCTGCTGAAGATTTCAAATTGGTTGGATCGTATTTACGAATATGCAAAGTAGTAGAAATGTTTTCCAGGAAGATAGAAGGGCAAATTGAGCAGTGGAGTTTTAATAGCAAAGAGTAGCCAACCACATTGAATAGAAGGAAAGGTCTGTGTGTATGGATAAATGATTGTAAAATAGGTTCCCTTTGTTCCTGCAAATGCCAACTGCTTCTAATGAGTACTTTTTGCCAAGTTGCAGATATAGACAAATTTATTGTCTGTGAGGCTGTCCTGAAGCACAACCTCAAAATCTGTCCTTCACGACAGTAGTATAAAAACTACTATCTCCTTTCAGATCTAATGCACTAGTCTTTTTAGATTAGAGATCCATTGTAGAGCTTGAAGAATATCATAGACTTCTCTCTCCATCCTAAAATATATATATAAAGTTTCTTCATAAATAGAATAATATTTCATAACCATGGAAGCCAGTTCCAGTTTTAAAGCCTAGTCATCAAACTTAAAAAACGTTTTCCCCTTGACTTCCCCTTTTTGAGTACCAGAAGGTAACAATGAAAAGTCAAAGACAGAGCAACACAGTTCTAGTCTTTATAACATAGCTGTGGGAGACATAAAATACCAGACTCAAAATAAGAAGATAAAATCTGAAATGGGGGACTTATCCCTGCTTCTATCAGCCTCTGTAGAAGGGCTGATAATTACTACTTCATTTGCTTCCATTTATTTGATATGGTGATTATTTTTGCTGACCTATAACTATGAGCATTTAGAAAGGCAACTTGGTTTCTGAGACAGTTGCTGTTTCTAAACTATTACTCTGGAATTACAAATAAATCTCAAAGGCAGTAGAGTTAATTTAATAAGAAGAGTAATTGGAATAGAAAAAGGAATAATGATAGTTTTCTAACTAGGTGTTAACAAGCTGGCTAATAGTTTTTAAAGAGGTCTTCTGTGGTTTTGGTTTGTTTGTTTTTTGCTTTGTTGTTGTTGTTCAATAGTGGCAATCCACAACCAAAAGTATTTAATGAACCTTTGGAATACACATAGGGTTTGTAAAACTATAGTAGAACCCAGGATTGAGGAGAAAGAATTTTTTAAAAATAGACATATTCATGCCTATTTGGCTAGCTAGATTACTTACTATGACTATCTACTGATTCAGAAACGCCCATGTTTTCCTATGGATTTATCTAAACTTTTGCTTCATGGAGTTATATCTATTCATGCCTTGGATAACAGACCTGTTGACCTCAGAAATCTAAAGTTATCCATGAGTTATCTTCAACCTCTCTTAACTAATCTGGGAATAGTTATGCCTGCATAGAAACCTTCACGAGAAGACAGGTCAATGCATACCTTGAGAGATGGGCATGTTGAACTGTGTCCCATATATTCTCTCACTACTCCTAGCTATGATCTAGGAGCAGGCCTGTTCACTCAATGGCCTTCTAAGTCACATGTCTATCTATGCCTCCAAAAGCTGGTCTGAGGATATAAGTCATAGCTGTGAACTAAAAAATAGTTCCATGACACCATTCCAATACTTTCATCATGGATTAGAGTCATTTCTTCTCATTCAGAGGCCTGTGCCATGACCTTGTAAGAACCATTCCATGATCCTGGTGTGATACCTCTTACAAGGTCCATCATCTGGAAACAGCTACGGATATCAAAATAGACCCTTTTCTAAATGTCAGTCCAATTGACAAAGATCTTGGAAACAATAAGTTAGCCCTGGGTCTAAAAAGAACCCACACTGTCCAAAGACCCTGATAATAGGATTGCTCGGATCATGCTGCAGATCCTGAAGCAGTCAAATTTTGTAGCTTCGGTGTCACTTGGCTGCCATCCCAGTGGCAATTCTACTAGCCTGCAAACCAACAAGAAAAGGTTTTAGTTACTGAAGCCAGTCTATAAAAATAGGAAGAAGTATTTGCGCATTCAAATGCACAGACACCAACTCAAGGCTGCAAGAATCATACAGAATCAGGCAAACATTCACCATCAAAGAAGACTAATGAAGCTCTCTATAGCAATCTCCAGGAAATGGAATTCTATAGAAAGCATGAAAACGAATTCAAAATAGATATCTTGTTGCAGGATCTTAATGAGATTCAGGTAATCACAGACAGCTAAATGAGACCAGGAAAATGATGAAAGAACAAAATTGTAAGTTTAATGTATAAATATTTCATCAAAAAACATGAAACAAGTGAGCATGGGGACACACACCTGAACTCAAGAATTTAAGGGGTGGTTACAGGAGGATTGGAAAGCCAGAATTTTATATCACGTTTGAAGGCAGCCTGTAGCCTGGTATACATTAGATCCTGCCTCAAAAAGAAAAAAAAAGGAATAAAACAGAAGTAACAAAACTACAAAGCTAAACAATTCAGTAGAGAGATCCATCAGCAGACACAGCTATGCAGAAGAACAAACAAACAAACTTGAAAACAGGTTGTTCCAAATCAGTTAGTTTAAAGAACAAGAAGAACAGAGGGTAAAGGACAGAAATCAAAGCATACTATCACAAAGCATCCACAAATCAAAAGCAAGTTCAGAAACAGAGGAAGAATAGAGGAACCATATAAGAGTCTGAAAACAATGAGCAAATTAGCGGTAATTACTCCTTACCAACCAGTAATGAGTTTACATGCAAATAGATTAAATTCTCCAATCAAAAGATAGGGTAACGGAGTAGATTAAAGAAAATGAGGTCTACCAAGATTCTATCTACAAAGAGACTCACAATAGCTCTTTAGTAACAGGCTGGGCTGCAAATAAAGGGATAGGAAATGATATTCTATTCTAATGTAAACCAGAAGAAATCAGCAATGACTATACATACCTCCACTCCAAATCTCTCATATGAGAAAATATACTTCATTGAAAGGATACTGTTATAAATATATACGCACCAAATATTAGAGCACCTAGATATATAGCAATATTAACATAACTAAGAGGAAAAAAATGAAGGACCAGGAGCAGAAAGACAAGTTCAAGTGCTTTTTGTCCCTTTCACAATTAATAGATAAAGCCTAACTTTTGGTGTAATAAATAGTATTAGTAAGTAAGGTCTTTATACAGTGTTTGATTCATAGTAGCAAAGCCCTCTTACAAGGGTTTAAGGGTTCTTGTAAAATAGTAAATGGTTTAAGAGAGGTCATTCCTATCATAGGGTCTCTTGCCTTTTCTACCACTATCATAGGGTGGTGCATTGAGAAGGACTTCACTAGATTTTGCCACATTAATCTTGAACTTCCAATCCTCTAGAAATTTCAGCCAATAAATTTGTATCCATTCTGAATGAAGCAGTCTGTGGTTTTCTGCTACAAATAGCACAAAGTGAGCTAAGACCCATGGTGATGATAGTCAATACTGTACTGCAGAGCTAAAATCTGCTAATGGAATAGTGGTTACTGTTATCACCCCTACACACAAAAGATCATCACTTTGTGAGGTGATGGATGTGCAAACTAAGTTGATTATAAAGGGTTTTTTTTTTACAATTTATATGTATACACACACACACACACACACACACATATATATATATATATATATATATATATATATATATATTGCATCAAATAGATCTCAGTGAAATGATAAAGAGAGTCAAAGATGAATTACTATTACTTTAGTTAATGAGAGACAAAATTATTATTCTACTGACTTTCTTGGTTGAGCAATATGTGTGCCCAATCTGTATTAATTAGGGTTACTGTTGCTGTGATGAAAAACCATAGCCAACAGCAACTTGGAGATGAGGAAAGAATTCCCCAGTTCATCATTGAAGGAAGTCAGGAGAGAACTCCAACAGCTTCTGGAGGCAGGAGCTGATACAAAGGTCTTTGAAAAGTGTTGCTTACTGACTTGTTCTTCATGGCTTGCTCAGCCCGCTTTCTTACTGAACCCAGAACCAACAGGCTAAGGATGGAACTAATCACAATAGGCTGAGCCTTCCCCAATTATTTGCTAATTAAGAAAATACCTTACCAGTGAGCTGCAGCCCACTGACTCTTGGCAATGGGAGTAGGGGTTTCTCTGATGCTTTTGCCAGCTCTTGGGACTATTTTTCCTCTCAGTGGATTCCTTGCCCAGCCTTGATGTGAGGACTTGTTCCTGGTCTTATTGTATTTTGTGCCATTTTCAGTTGATGTCCCTGGGAGGCCTGCTCTTTTCTGGGAAGAGAAAACTAAGGTGGATCTGGGGGAGAGGGGAAGTGGGGCATAACTGGAAAAAGTGGAGGGAGGGGAAACTGCAGTTAGGATGCATTGTGTGAGAGAAGAATAAATAAAAGAAGAAAAAATGCCTTGCAGCCAGATCTTATGGAAGCATATTCTCAATTGAGGTTCCCTCCTTTTGTAAAACTAGGGCTTGTGTCAAGTTGTCATAAAACTAGACATAAAACTGGCTACTTTTATGTCAACTAGTTTTAAAATAGGAATGTTAGTATAATAATTCAAATAAGAATGCTTAAAAGGAAAACTTAGATCATCCTAAAACACAAACCTCCCTACCTCCCCCCAACCATGGTCCAAGTCACCTCCACTGTTAAAGTCAAAGCTCTGCATAATTTTTAAGAATGTCTTTTTTGACATTTCAGAAAAGACACTGCCTGATAACACTGCAAATTAATAGTGGTTGAGAATCAACATGTAATCTATGTCCTTATTTTATAATAAACTTGCTAAACATTTATCTCCTTTGTATTGAGACGAGCAAATTCTAATATGGCGCATACTTCTATATTTTAAAACATTTAGTGTATATAAACATGCATGGATCCACAGGTTACCTCTAAATCACAGACAGGATAACAGAAGCACCAGATGATGCAAGACCTACACAAGATCCCAGAGTGAGTAACTTATAGCTTCAAATCCAATCTGCTCCTGGATGAAGGCTTTCCAACAGTTTACCATACATATTCCTAATATCTTCTCTGTGAGCAAGTATTATGTATTATGATTACAATTTAAAAAGGGCACTTGAGGCTGGATAGAGTTGCAGCACTTGCCAGGTGGTCAGAGCAGGGAGGAAAATATACAGTGGGAATGGAAGAAATCCAGTTAAAACTTCTAGGCTCTGGTATTCTAAAGAGAGCCAAGCATGCTAAACCCTCCTTACATGGTAGGGCAACCAAACAACGGAGCTTGAATTGTCCTTTACAACCTGGTCTTATCCCATAAGACACATAGATTCACTTTATTTGGCATTGATCTCTCTCTCTCTCTCTCTCTCTCTCTCTCTCTCTCTCTCTCTCTCACTCACTCACACACACCACACACAAACACACACACACACACACACATACACACCACACACACACACACACACATACACACACACACACACACACACACACACACACACACACAGACAGCCTGCTTCTTATTCTAGATTTGCCAAGCACAGGGAGTGCTCAGGAGTGCCTTCTTGTTGCAGTCAATGGGAGATCAGCAAGATTATTAAGGGGGGCAAGGGAGAAGAGTTAGAAAGGCTCCATCTAAAAATCAGCTCTCAGCATGTCTTCCTCTTTATCAATCCCTCTTCCTGAAGATTATAATGGGAAGTTAAATCTCATCTTGTTCTAGAAGCACCGTGTCTATAGAATACATTAAGAAGGTCACCTTCCTGCCTAATTTCAGCTGGTCTGAGGTGCATCAGGGTTTTACTTAGTGAAATAACAAAGCAAAGGACTCTACTAAACAACCTGCCCATAAAATATGCATGGTGATATATGGTATAATAAGGCCTTGTTAGAGTAAGAGCAGCAAGCACTTTCACTAAAAACACAAAAGAAGCAGCCCCATGCTATGCTGACATTACAAATTGCGGTTTTCCCTAATTCACACTTGCAGTATACATGCTTTCTGACAATTGCAAATTGCAGGCCCTAAAAAGAAAGAGGTCAGTGGTTCCAGAAAATGCAAAGTATGAAAAAATATTCTGATAAGGACAAAAGAGAAAAAAGAACCTAAGTTCCTAGTTCCTAAAAGCTATAACAACCCATAATGATGAACATCAGGATGAAAAATGGTTTCAACTAGATTATTTTAATATCCTTAGATTTTGTTAATGACCATCTCCCACACCCTCATCAAATCTCTCTTTATTATTTATTATGATAGTTTTTGAGCAGCTCATGTGTATAAAATAAATGTTTAGGTTTGAAGAACCAGAACTAATTTAAATCAGGCTGTGTTTGCAATGATCACATATACTTGCCATTACGGACTGTCATAACATGTTACTTATATTAAGCAAAAAGTGATAAAAGATAATTATTATTTTGTCATGCCTTGGAACTATATAAATCGACAACTCATTACCCACTCTTTCTCTAAGTAGCTGAAAAGACAAAATATAAGTGAATTCATCGATAACTTTTCTCACTGCTGTGACAAAGCACATAACAAAAGCAACTTAATGAAGAGTTTGTTTTGGCTTGCAGATTGATAGGCAGGGTCCAACATGGACATGAAAATGTGGTGGTTAAGAAAAGCTCAAACTGGGATGGTAGAAACTAGACATGCCTGGTCACAATGCATCAGCAGAGAGATGAATGCTGGCACTTGTCTGACTCTTCCTTTCTTGTTCAGTCTGTGATCCCAAACTCACAGGCTTCTGCAACCCACATACAGTCTTCCATCCTCAGTTACTTTTTTTTTGGAAATGTCCTCACAAACACTCTAAGAGATGAATGAATCTCCTAGGTGATTCTAAAACCTACCAAAACTAACCACCACAATTAATAAACCTCTGGTGATAGTGTACATTTTTTTGCTGTGGTTAGAACATGCCACAGAACAGTATATAAGTCTTCTTTCCAAGAGATGGTTAGTAGAATGTCTTAGGAACTCAAAGCTAGAGACTTATTTTACAGGTTGCACAGTGGATGGAACTGGTGGGCAAGACTCCCAGCTATATAGTCTCATGTTTTAAAGTGGGTTGTTATTCATATCTAATCTATAATAAGCCATCATTTTCTTTATATCCACATTCCTGTACCCTGTCAGTTCACTCCACTTTTTTCAGTGCTGACATCAGATTTATAAAAACCCACTCCACAGGAGCATCATCTGTCCTCCATAATTTCCCAAGATACCTTGGTGCCAATCCACTCTGTATTTGGTAACTCATAGAAGAAATGGATCGTGGTGCTACCCCTTAATTGTTGCTTTGAATTCTTCCTCAGACAACTTCTCTGTCATCCCAGATACACTCAACCATTGCTGAGGCAAACTGAGACATGCAATCCTCTATGGAGCTAATTTCTTCCAGAACCTGCTCATCGCAGAGATCTGACTAGGAAATAAGGTTCTTTAATTACACAAGGCTGTCTGGGGATTCCTAATTAGTTCTTCCTCTAGAATTGGCTTCTGAGAAGATGGGGAGCATGCCTATCCTTTCATAGACCCTGAGAAGTCTGTGCCTTTGTGCTTGTCCTAGAACCACCCAACTTTCCCCGTTGTTAGATTAGTTCCTTTATAGGGAGCATCATTCTTTATTCTGATTCATTAGATATGCTTCTTAGATTTATCTTGAGTTCTTCAAACCCAGATTTTCCTTTACTTCCTTCTGTGAGTACGTGCTCCTCAAATTCCTGCTGACCAAACGGGCAATGAAATCTAAGAAGCAAAGGGTTTTGTTATTGTTTGGTCGTTGAACTGGTTTCTTGGGTTGTTGTTGTTTTAGAATGAGGTTGGCTTGAGTGGAATCCCTGAGGGTCAGTAGGAAAAGGAGAAAAAAAAAAGAATGTTAATGGAAGAGGAACTAAAGAGAGTATTTCAAAATACCACCCAACTAACTTAATGAAAACATATCTGTTATTGTACCAGTCTAAGTTCCCTAGTAATAGAACTGGGAACTCATTAGTCGTTCAGATTGTGAGGCTGCCTGCTACAGCAACAGCAATCTGCCACTGAAGGCCTGAAGGGGTTTCAGTGAGCTGCTGGTTTTCAATCCCTATTGGAAGTCCAACAAAGCTGGATTCTCATATCAGCAAATGAATGTGGCAGCAACAAGCGAGATGGACTTGCCAGGGAGAATGAATGCAAGTAAGCAGAGGCAAAACAGTTTTTTGTTTCCGTCTTCCTTTATCTTCAATGGTAGCCTGTGTTTAGAATAAGTCTCTCCGCTTCAGTAACCTGATCAAGAAAATCCTTCACAGGTGTTTCCTGTGCTTTGTCTTTTTGTTGATTCCAGATTCAGTCTGGCTGACAGCTAAGATTAACTAGCACAGCTATAAAAAAAAATTAGAATCATGTGAACTTGCATTCTACGTCTACATTTTGGCAGTCTGTGACCTTGGGAAAAGAACTTGATTTTTATAATTTCTGCTTTCCTTGCCTTGTACAAATTACCTAAATCACAGTGAAGCAAGCTTTAAGCAAACTATGAGTCTGATCAGCACTTAATAAATCAAGATTGTTGTTGTCCTCATCAAAGTTCTCATCAGCTTCATCACTACGTAGTGATTTTAAGCAAATTGCATAAGTCTCAGATCTTAGTTTCTCCATCTATAAATGTGCCTATAATTTCTAAGTCTTTGTCTAAGGAGCAAATTGGAGGGCACGTTTCGACTTGTAATCAGTTAGATCATTGTGGGAGAGGCTGTCATTACCGCTCTTGAAATTGTAGGGTAGGGAAATTGAGCACAAGCCTGAACATCCAATCAAACCAATGAAAAGAACCTGACCAGGAATCTAGTCCTTTAGGATAAAGAGAACTTGAGTAATGATTAAAAGTCTCTGAGACACAGGCACCCAGGAATCACCACTGTGGTACTGGAAACCCAATGCTTAGCAGTGAGATGGACTGTGGGAACATAATAGGATGGAAAAAAAAAAGGTAAAGCCCTGTGGCAACATGGGTGACAGGAATAAGAGTGATTTCAGTGTTCTGTCATATAGGTGAAGGAGGGCGGCCAGAGTCAAGAATCTTGGAATGTGTTATGCAGAGATGAATAGAATTAGAACAAACTACATCAAAGCCCAAGACATCTTCCTCTGTAAAAGGACCAGATACGAAAGGTTTCAGCCTATGTGATCTCGTCTCAACTTCATTCTGCTATTAGAGCACAAATAATTACCTATAAATGATATGTAACAATTATTTTTGCCATGTTCAGGTAAAATTTTAGTAACCAAATCAAAGAAAACAGACTGGAGAGATAGTTCAGATGGGAAAGTGTCAGCCTTGCAGGTGTGAAGACCTGAGGTCCTCCTTAGAGTCCATGAAAAAATAGCTGTGCTAGTATGTTCCTGTGATCCCAGCCCTGGAAAGGTAGAGACAGGCAAATCTCTGCAGCTTGCTGGCCACCCAGTCTAGCCTAATAGGCAAATAACAGGCCAGTGAAATACTTGGTCTCAAAAATGATGGTCAGTACCTGAATAACACCTGAAATAGGCAGTCCTCTGACCTACACATAGAAATGCAAGTGTGTTCACCAAGTACACACACACACACACACACACACACACACACACACACACACCATGTAAATCTGCACACACACAAACACCACACAAATGAAGACATGAAAGATTTGTGTTATTTCTTGCCATCAGCTGGGTTGGGGTTTATATTAAATCTATTTTCAAAATTCTTGGTTTGCTTCATTAAGTCATTTATTTGTGCTCTTTCTGATCTCTTAATATAAGCACTTAGAGCTATCAGCTTCCCTCTGAGGACTGTTTTTAATATGTCACAGAGACTATGCTGTTTTGTATTTTAACTTACATTTAGTTCCAGAAATATTTTGATTTCTTCTTTGACCTTTTCATCATTGAGTAATAAGTTGTTTGATTTCTCTGAGTTTATAGACTTACTGGAGTTTCACTTTCTGTCATGTTTAAATTTTATTCCATAATGATCAGATAGGAAACATGGAACTATTTCAGTTGTTCTATATTCACTAAGGTTTGTTTTGTGTCCCAATATATGGTCTATTTAGATAAGCTTCTCTATGTTGCAAAGTAGAATGCACATTCTTTGGTATTTGGGTAGAATATTTATCTGTTACGTCTGTTTGATGAAAGATGCCATTTCATTCTGAGGTATCTCTGTTTACTTTTTTGTCAAGATGACTTAGCTATTGGAGAAAGTAAGGTATTAGAATCACTTGGAGGTTTTGTGTTTGTCTGGCTCTTTGGTATTATTAGTACTGTTTTTACAAAACTTGATGTACCAGAGTTTGGTCTATCTACAGTTTATATTGTAGTATTTTCTTGATTAGTCAATCCCTTGATTAGAACGCAGTGATTCTCCTTTGTCTCTACTAGTTAGTTTTAGTTTAAAGTACATTTGCTTTTCAGATATTAGGATGGTGGTGCCTGCTTGCTTCTTGATTCCATTTACTTGGAATACTTTTTCCCCATGTTTTCTCTTTGAGGCGACGCCTTTCTTTCAAGCAAAAATGAGTTTGTTGTAGATAAAGGATAGATTTTGTTGCTTAAAATATGCAGCTAGCCTGTGTCTTTTGATTGGCGCATTGAGGCTATTAACATTTAGAGTTAGTTATTATTGAACGGTGTGTAGATTGAAGTTATTTTGATGTTCTTGGTTGGTTTATGGTCTTAGATGTGCTTTATATTTCCTTAAATTATACCTTTGTTTGTTTTCTTCCTAGAGTCTCTGGGCTGTGCTTATTTCTGTCTTCTGTTCAAAGAATTGCTTTCAGTATTCTGTTTAGAATGTTATATTGAATATGAATTTTTGTAGGCTGTCTATAAAAAACTCAAAAAAAAAAACCCAAGGAGTCAAGAAAGTGAATGACCCAATTAAAAATAGGCTATGAATCTAAACAAGTTCTCAGCAAAAGAAACAAAAAAATACCCTAGAAATACCACAAAAAGTGTCTATCATTTTTAGCAATTAGAAAAACGTGAATTAAGCTGACTTTAAGATTTTATCTCTCCTCAGTCAGAATGACTAAGATCAACAAAACAACTAACAACAAATGCTAGGGGGTTGTGGGGAAAAAGGAGCCCTCATTGACTGTTGGTAGGAATGCAAATTGGTCCAGCCACTCAGGAAATAATTATGGAGAATTTTTAAAACTAAATCTGCCATATGACCAAGCTGTCACTTCTTGGCATATGCCAAAGGACTTAACATCCTACCTCACAGATACTTGCTCAGCAGTGTTTACTACCATATAATATACAAGGATGGAAACAACCTAATTTTCCTTCAATCAATGAATGGATAATGGGCATGCAGTATATATACACAATAGAATACTGTTTGGTTATAAAGAAAAATGAAGCAATGAAATTCACAGGAAAATGGATTGTCCTAGAAACAGTTCTATTGAATGAGGTAACCCAAGCCAAGAAAGACAAACACAAAGTGTTCACAAAATATTACTCAAATCTTGTTCCAAATCTTCAGATCTGTTTATACAACAAGGAGTAGCCACAGAAGTCAGAAATGCACAAAGGGTCTGTAGGTGAGGAGAGGAGCTTGGGAAGGAAATATCAGGATACAACTGATATGAAGTAAGAAATAACAAAAAATGGAAAGGGGCCCCAACCGAGGAGGCAATCAGTACATAAGAAGGCAGAAAAACCTCATTTTGAACATTTGGTCAGACTAGTCCTAAGTGACTTCAAAATCAATATAGAGTATTGGTAGAACTATTTAACGTAAGCCTCTAATGCTGAAACACCACACACTTAGGATACATCATCAGATGATTCAAGTTAGATCCAACCTGAAAGCCTGCTTCCTGAGGCATAGCTTCCATGGTACCAGAAAATACTATGCAAGCTGTCAAGAGAATGAAGCAATTAGTAGTCCCATCCAACTGCAGCACCTATGAACCACAATAATGGCCAATATGGCAAGATATCTGTAAAGGTGCTGGACACAATGCAAAATCAATGTATCATAGGGAGTCCAGGCCAAATGAATGTATCTATATCACAGCTCCTGTATCTTTGGCTCAGGGAACATCATGGAATAGGGGTTGGAAAAATGTAAAAGCCAGAATATGAGGAAGTTTTCTGTGAAAAAACTTCTAGAAAAAAAGCAGCAAAAGCAAGACCAAAACATGGCCATTATTAATGGGAATGGTAGCTGGGCCTGGTTGGGAACACCTTTAATCCTAGTATCCATAATACAGAGGCAAGCTGAACTCTATAATTTGAAGGCCAACCTAGTTGGCAGAGCAAATTCCAGGTCAGCCAAGGCTACATAGCAAGACCTTGCCAAAAAAAGAAAAAGAAAGAGAGAGAGAGAGAGAGAGAGAGAGAGAGAGAGAGAGAGAGAGAGAGAAAGAAAGAAAGAAAAACAAGACAAACAAACAAAAAACCAAACCTACATACTAACATGGAAAGGAAAATTTTTCATAGTTCATAGGTTCCCACCTCTTGACCAAAAACACAGGCAACTAATGACAACTAGGAGAGAGAGAGAATTAGCCTCTCACAAGGATGATACCCCGTCTTGCTGAACCAATATAAAGTGGTTAGTCGGGAATCCATATATACTCAAACAACAAAGATGGGTTCACCAGGTTCTATTTATACATCTGAATACCTCACTCTGTGTGTGTGTGTGTGTGTGTGTGTATGTGTGAGAAAGAGAAAGAGAGACAGAGACAGAGACAGAGAGAGACAGAGAGACAGAGAGACAGAGACAGAGAGAGAACTCTAAGAGAGGCTATCAACTTGATTGTAGAGAGTAGACATGTTGAGGGAAGTACTTGAGCTAGAGAGAAGGAGAAAAGGAAGAGTGGTAGAATTCTATTTTAATTAAATATACACAAAATAAAAATTAAATGTACATATTAGTATAAAAATTAAAAAAGAGATGAAAGAGCCAGATTTAGTCCTCATGCCTTGTTGACTCACTTCAATGAAACGTAGAGAAACCAGAGCTGAAGAATAGAAAGGATACAGGTGCAGGAAAACTGAAGTGGAGACATTTTGCTTGAATAATGATAAAGATAAAGCAACTTTTACCTATTTTTTTTTAATAGAAAGTAGACAAACAGAAGAAACAGCAAGCAAACAAAAATAAACAGCACAGACTTTTGTGGTGGATTTCCATAGTTGTTCCAGGGAAATATCTTTACCCATTGTTGAGAGGTCAATACAAAGTTATTATAATCTATACTGTACCTGTCATTACTTGCAAGCTTTGTCCTCACTCTGTGTGGTTCTTAATGACGAGAACCAGCACAGGGGCAATACTATAGCTACAAATGCAAAACTAGGCAAAGGCTCAGTTATAGTTGAAAAAAACATGGAACATGTTCACTTCATTGAACTTCACTTCATTGGAGTGAGTCAACAAGGCATGAGGACTAAATCTGGGCTCTTTCATCTCTTTTTTAATTTTTATATTAATATGTACATTTAATTTTTATTTTGTGTATATTTAATTAAAATAGAATTCTACCACTCTCCCTTTTCTCCTTCTCTCTTAGCTCAAGTACTTCCCTCAACATGTCTACTCTCTACAATCAAGTATCTCTACAAATGCTAGAACATTTGTCACTGATTCTCTTGGTAGACAGATATCTCTCTTTTAATGGAACACACACAGGACCATGATTGAGACCCTATCCATCTTGTAGCTTTAACACAAAGCCCCCAATTAGTCCTTGTCAATTGACAGTTGAGAAAGAGAATACAAAGACATGTGGAAGGGGTTACTGGAAGGAGTGGACAGAACTTTTATTCTCTTTTAATTGGCCAAAAACCAGACAGATTCTACCCTCTCAAGAAGCTACATGTAGCCTGCCTAAATACCCAGTGAGTTTGGGGATCAGGTTTGCCAAGCACATAGCTATGCTCTACTTGGATCTTATTTTAATCATGTATATTTGCCTCTGTGCCTATTCTGATGCTCAGCTCTAAATTGGACAGAATGAAATGTTTGCAGAAAGAACACCTCTAAATCAATTTAAAACCATTCACCTTTAAAAAGATGACTGCAATTTATCTTTGGAATCAAATCAAAGTTAATTGATCCACTTTTCAGCCATTGTAACCAAAGCAGGCCCATTGTTTGTTTCATGGTTTTGGCTGCATTGATTTTACCCTTGACATAACATATGTTCCAAAGATCTCCATTACTCCATCAGTGTCATCCACTGCATGATCTCCGTCTGCCTCATTTTTATTAACTTCATTGTTCTGAACCTCCTCATGTCACAGAGGCTCTATTCATTAAATGAAATGTTCAGTAAGTTGTTTAAATCATCATTCTGAAATTAAACTGCTCCTATGCTGTCCTGTGTCAAATCACATACACAAGATAAACAGAATCATATGTACGCCTACCGAACTCTAACTTTGTATTAAATTCAGTTCCTAGAAAACAGCAATATTCCTTGCCCTTTTTGCAAGGATTTTTAGGGATTTATATTTATGCCTTAATATGTGTCATTTACATCAATGTACAGATAAACATTTTTCTCTTTTCCTATCTGTATCATTAGCCAAGCAATATAATTTCCCTGCATCCCCTTCTTGTCATTATGCAGAGATGTCATTAAGCCCAAGGAGATACTTGCCTCTACGCTAAAGACGATTTCAGTTCTATACTAGGAATTTCCTGAGCAGTTTTTTCGACTACATATAATAGCTTTGGAGTCTCATGTTCTACACAGTTGGAGGGAGAGATTATAGGCATTCTATATGATACTATTTATTTATTTATTTATTTATTTATTTATTTTTGTTTTAAAAGACATGAATATTTATTATATACTGCTAAATGGTTCATTGTGTATAATCATGAGACACAAGACACTGTATTCCTTCCATGGCTCCATCCCCTTCCTTTTTCATACCATCAGTCCCTTTGCTTTCCTAGACAACTGCACTTTGACATTCATGTCAAATATTCATAGATGGTTTGGTGTACCTATATAACATCTTGGAATCTCAAATGAGAAAGAACATATATCTGTCTTCCTGAAATGGGCTTAACTTGCCTAAGATGATGGTCTTCTGTTGTATCAATTTTCCTGCAAGAAACATGACTTTATATTTGATGAGTGAAAAATAGATTCTTGTGTATATAAACCACATTTTCTTTCTCCATTCTTCTGTTGTTCCATACCTAGTTTGCTCCCATAATATAGCTATGGTGAATGGTGCTACAGTAACCATTGATGTACAAATATCTTTGTGATATATTGGTTTAGAATCCTTTGGATAAATACCCAGGAGTTTTAAAGCTGTGTCATGTGGTATTCTTAGTATTATTATTATTTTTTTTTGAGAGGCTACCATTACTGACCTTTTATACTGGCTGAAAAAGTCTACATTCCTACCAGCAATATACACAGTTGCCTTTTTCTCCACATCTTCATGGACATTTGTCGAAATGGTTTTATTTTATAACTACCATTCTGACTAGGGTAAGGTGAAATATTAGTACAGCTATAATTTTCATTTCTATGATCAGTAGTTAGGCTTAACATTTTTGGGCTTTGGTCCTTTGTATTTCATCTTTTGAGAACTGTCTATTTTCTTTATCTTGATAATTGATTGGGTTGTTTGACTTTCTGATGGTTAGAGTTTTTCAATATTCTATATATTAAATATCTAAGACCATTCTTCTTTATAGACAGCTGTCCTTCCATGGAAAACTATTGAAAGTCTGTGAACCCTTTTGATAAGTGTTGGTGATGCTCTTCACCAATAGAATTTGCCCTTCCTCCATTGAGAACTAGTACAGATGATGTTAAACTATACAGATGTTATTAAAATTTCCATTTTAAACATACTGTGATTGATTAAAAAGAAAGCATCACACCCAAAGAGACATAGTTTCTTAGTGGGTAAGAATGTTCCAGGATGGAGCATATTCAAGATATGGTTGATAAGAGGGAAAAGAGTTAAAAGCTCTGTCCTAGCACCCACATGATGGGGTAGAGAGCAGGAGATGGCAATAATCGAGATCTGCCCTTTTCCTAATGGGAACTGAGATGGTGTGATAGCAGAGACTACCAAATGGGTTTATACACTAAATTGGAAGATGTGTATTTAGGTGATGATGAGCCCTGTAATACTAATTAGTTTCTATCTCTGCAGGGTCCTGCAGAAAAGAGTACTTTGAACAAGTAAGAGGTACAAAGAGATTTTGTGGTCTCAAGCTACTTTTGTGCTAGCTTTTTTTTTTCCTGTAAGCAAATGCTGCTTAAAGAAGTACTCAAACTGAATTTAGGGGTGACAAGAAGAAAGAGAAGGAGGGGGAGCCAGGAAAGAAGCAACCATCAATTATTAAGCTCTCCTCTGGGCAACATAGACCTGGTCTTTGCATATCTCTGTGACTGGGAGTACCTGGTCTCCTTTACAGTTGAAGGACCAGCATTAGACAAGTGATGTATGGAACTCCATATTATATTAAGAAGTTCTAGAATTATTTCAAGCGTAGGTGAAAAATACTTGAGAAGGTCATGAGGTAAGATCTACATCCACATATATACATATGACACTTTGAGTGAGAAGACCTGTGTAGAGAGATAACAGAGGGGGTGGGTATAGGAAAGAAGTGAGCCTTATCTCCAGAGGTAGCTCAATAGGTAGTCCCAAATTGACTTTTAGTGACTGCGCCAGTGACTGGTTGAGATTCTCCACTAGACCAGTAGTTCTCAGCCTGTGGGTCACAACCTTTTTTGGAAAAGGTCAAATGACCTTTTCATGGGGTCACCTTGGACAGTCAGAAAACACAGACATTTTTATTACAATTTGTAATCATGTGGAAATTACAAAGTATCAACAATAATAATTTTATGGTTGAGGGTCACCACAACATAAGGCGTTGCACTAGACAACCCATTCTGAATGTGAGACGAGGCGAATGATGTAGGGATGAGGGAGAAAGCTTCCAAAAAATAAAATTGAGTCCAGTGAAAACTAGAGATACAGGGGCTGGGAGGGCACTCAGTGGTTAAAGCACTTTTCCATATAAACATGAAGAACAGAACTTGGATCAGCAAAACACACTTAAAGTGCTAAGTTTGTACAGTAGCTCCCCTGCAATCCTACCCTCAAAAGATAGAGAGAAGATCCTCAAAGTAAGACTAGCAGTATCAGTGAGTTCTGAGTTCGATTCTGAGAACTGGCTTCAATCAACAAGGAATGGAAAGTGCTCTCCGACATCAGCCTCAGGCTTTCACACGCATACACATGCGTGCACATGTGCACCCCCCCACATGAGCCTTATGTACGCAAAACATGAACACACACACACCTATAAACACATAAAAAATAGGAAAAAAGCTAGAAATAGACTATGATATTTAGACTAAATGGATTATGAATTAAATATTCTATATATGTTACATGATTTTGGTTTAGTGTTAGATAAAATGTAGAACATGAAGAAAAATAAAGTCTGCCATTAGTGCTTCCGTTGTGCTCTAAATACATTCTGATTCCGTGTACAACCATAGGAGATTGTATCTATCAAATAGCTCTTCTTCTAGACATGATTTCATTTGTATTTCAACACTTTTACTTATCAGCCATCTGCATATTTTAAATCTGTCCTTTTCAACTGCACCAAGTCACACACCACTATATTGCATGTACTTAAAAGCTGTTAATAGGCCATTTGATAGCAACATAAGAGATTGTTCATATAATCATTTCCTTCATGCAGTGATGTGGGAAGACAGACACATACCAAAATTGTACATCTTGACAACTGATAGAAGCAATTGTGATATATAATTATTCCCAATAAGATTTCACTTGAGTAATGTCATCTTTGCCTTTTATGTCTTTCTCTTTTTAAATTCTACTCTCGTATGATCTAAGTTTCAAACTTAGAACAACTAAGGGGCAGTTTTGTGGCCATGTCTGTGTCAAATAATGAAGGATCCATAAGATAAAAGTTTTTTTTTCTTTTAATTCTTCATCCGTGGAAGAACTTGTCACTGTTAGAATCCACTTTTCCTTTTTAGTGCCTCGTTGCTGCTCTATTTATATTTTTATGAACAGAACAGTCTCCACCTCTGTGTCTAATAAATGGGATTGCTTTGTGGCCTGAGTACCCTTGGATTTTTAAAAGAAACATGTCAAAGCTAAATTTTCATCACACGCTCTGAATCTCTACCCCAGGGTGTTTTCATTTATATTTAATGTGAAATCAAGGATATTGGAGGTGGAACAGATTGTTCTTCATTGAGTACAATCAACAGTATCAGCTCACTTTGAATTCCAGAAATAACATTTGGAATGTTCTTTCTGGTAGAGCACTTCAGGGTATCTGGGTAGCTTGGGCCTTGGTAATTTCAAAACTGAATCAACTAACATGGTAACAAAGGAAACTAAGGAAACCTCTCTTGAGATTTATAATAAAATAAACAATTACGGGAAAGCTTCTAAAAGCGCAGAGTGTGTGTGTGTCTGTGTGTCTGTGTCTGTGTGTCTCTGTGTGTGTGTGTGTGTGTGTGTGTGTGTGTGTGTCTGTGTGTGTATGTAATTTTTTTCTTTTATAAAAACCATGTTTCTTATCCTCTTTAATTTCCTGCCTGTATTATGTTTCTTAAGCACAGTGAGCTATGAGTTTCTATTATTTGACAAAGCAACACAATATGTGAGAAGCCCTTAAAAGTAGTCTTTCCCTATAATTTCCTCCACAGGAACCCTTTCTTTGGGTTCTCAAATGTGCAGTAATACCTAAAGTAGTGTAGCTGTGATTAGTAAAAGCCTGTCAGTCTGAAGTAATCAAATACCATTAAAGATGCCTTAAGACATGAAGCCCATTGATTGACTCTCCAACTCCAAAGAATGAAAGGCAGATCTGGCCAGGCATATAGAAAAACGGGTGGAGAGAGTTGAATTTCTTAGAAACCTTACATTTTTCATTTCCTTTTTTATGTATTCATTTCATTAATTTCTTTCCTGATCTTTTTTATCAGTTATTTTATTTATATACATTTCAAATGTTATCACCCTTCTGGATTTCCCTTCCACAACCCCTCTATCCCATCTCCCTCCTCCTGCTTCTATGAGGGAGTTCACCCACACATTCCCAACTCACTGTCCTGGCATTCTCCTACATTGGGGAATCCAGTCTCCACAGGACCAAAGATCTTTCCTTCCATTGATGCCTGACAAGGCCATCCACTGCATTACATAAGCAGCTGGAGCCATAGGTCCCTATATGTGTACTCTTTGGTTGGTGGTTTAGTCCCTGGGAGCTCTGGGAGGTCTGGTTGATTGATATTGTTGTTCTTCCTATGGGGTTGCAAACCCCTTCAGCTCCTTCAGTCCTTCCCCAACTCCTCCATTGAGTCCCTGTGCTCAGTCCTGTGGTTGGCTGAAAGCACCCACATCTGTATTGGTCAGGCTCTGGCATAGGCTCTCAAGGGACAGCCATATCAGGCTCCTGTCATCAAGCACTTGGCATCAGCAATAGTTTCTGGGTTTGGTGTCTGCAGATGAGATGGATCCCCAGGTGAGACAGTCTCTGGATGGCCTTTCCTTCAGTTTCTGCTCCACTTTTTGTCTCTGCATTTCCTTTAGACAGGAAAAATTCTGTGTTAATATTTTTGAGATGGGTGGGTGGCCTCATCCCTCAACTGGGGGCCGTGCCTAACCTCTAGATATGGTTTCTACAGGTTCTCTCTCCCCTTTGTTAGGTATTTCAGCCAATGTCATCCCAGTTGAGTCCTGGGAGCCTCTTGCATTCCTGGTATCTGGGACTTTCCCCAGCCCCTTCTGCTTATGTCCCCTCTGCTCCAATCCTCAGGTAATCACCCTCTAAGTAGTATTATGACTATTCACAAACTCAAGATTTATGTTCTACCAATTTCACGTTTCTTAATCAATCCACAAGTCAATTCTTCAGAACATTTAGTAGTCCAATATTGTGACCTTCACAGTTAAATAAATCTTATTTTGAGGCCATTTTGTGATAGAATATGCTAGATGGGAATACTCGGTTTCTCCAAAGACTTGGAAACAACAGACCTGGCTCCTGTGGTCAGAGGAGTAAAAAACAGCATGGCAAGCTGTCTACAGGTTACCTAGCCAGAGAAGTCTGTAGCCTGATACAGATGAAGAAGCTAGAAGCCTATAAGATAGGTAGGCCCATATTGTAGGCTCAGGCTAAGGATGAAGGCCTAGGAAATGCAAGGTACTAGTGTCAGTCTAAAGTACAAGAAAGCTGGAGCCTCATATGCTTGAGCAACAGCAGGAAAAAAAATAAAAACATCGCATTCCAGAATGAAGGGCTACATGAGTCTTTTTTGCTCTCTGTAGATGTTCCACCTGTTATACAGTACCTAAGTCACTCTATTCATTGACCACATGCCATGATTCTCTGGAAACACCCACAGATACATGCACAAGTAACATTTTGAAAATTCTAAGTCCCGTCAAGCTGACATACAAAAATTAACCACAGGGATCAGCCAGAAATCAATTTTGTGATTGTCCCTGGAAAAGGGAATCCAGGAAAGCCCTGTTATGATTTTCAACATCTACACATGGGGAAGATTGGTTGAAAATGCGACTCTGATAGCATTATTAAAAGAAAGGTTGCAGGATTTTTCTGGAAAAGTTTATTAAAGGTGACTGTGAAAAGAAACCTAAATGCAGAGAACAGTATAGTCAACCTATTTCCTCACCACACAGCTCGGAAGACATTAACTTGGAGTTTCCTCAGCCTTAAGTGACAACGTAACAAACCCTAGATGTCACATCTTTCCTTGTGTAATACTTTGTTTTGTATCTCTAAAAGGACCTAAGCCCTCACCGTGAGAATTTCCCACATTACCATCATACCTTACAAATGGAAAAGATTGCCTTCATAATATTGAATATCCAGTCAGGCAAATCTCTTCCTTGATCTCAGAAAATAACTTGTTAATATATGTGAATTCAGATCTACATAAAGTCTACCTGTCTTAAGATTCTTTTAATCAGTGGTTTTGCATTCCATTTCTTTTATTATTCAAGACATTTATATTCATTGAGAGGTTATTGTGCTAGTTGCTGTTCTATTGTTATGAAGAGACACCATGACCATGGCAGCTCTTTTATAGAAAAGCATTTAATTGGGGCTTGCTTACAGTTCACAGGTTTAGTGCATTATCATCATGGCAGGAAGTATGGCACCATCCAGGCAAAAATGGTAGCTGAGACTTCTACATCCTGATCCATTTGCAGAGAGATAGACTCTGGGCTTCAAATGGGCTTTTGAAACTGCAAAGCCCCACTCCTCAAATGACACATTTCTTCCAGTACCTCTTAATCCTCCTAGCCATTTTAAATAGTGCCACCCCTAGGGACTAGGCATTCAAATATACGAGCCTATAGAGGTCACTGTAATTCAAACCACCACATTTATTTAAAGGTTATTAGGCTATGGCTAGTCTCAGAGCCTGGATTCTGTTGACTGCATCTATGAGGGCCATTTCATATTAGTCTTGCAAGAGTGTTATGGACTTCTGTACAGACATGGCTATGGAGACTCAACTTGGTAATTTTCAGTTGAGTAGAAGCCTACTCAAGCTGGCTGCTTTTCTTTCAAGGATCAACTTCTGTTTTTGCTGCTTCATGTCTGAAAACAGTAAATTCTCCAAGGATCCATTATTCCCATTAGTGGGAAATACCATTTAGTGATGTGAATGCCAGTATGCTTATTGATAAGAGAAGAGCTAAAGAATATACGAATATTGTTTATTACATCAGGAGTCTATATACAATTGTATACAATTGAAATTCAGGGCAAAAGGTTTCTAGATAGCTGGAGAGATGGTTTAACAGTTAAGAGTGAGGATCTGGGAAGAGTTGGGGGAGGGGAAGCCATACCTCCATCTCCAGGTAGTTGCTGAGTGTGGAACCCAGATCCTATGAATGCTAGGCAAGTACTCTGACAACTCAGATACAGCCCAGCCCTCAATCTTTATTTAGCTTGTTCTCAAATTGTAAATCCCAATTTTCAGTGACAACACCATTATTGTTTGATTCCATTACCTCTCCCTCCCTCTCTCTCTCTCTCTCTCTCTCTCTCTCTCTCTCTCTCTCTCTCTCACACACACACACACACACACACACACACTGCAATCTCTGAGCATCAACAGTACAGAAAATAGCTTGGTTACAGAATACATTTAAAATAATAGGACTGGGAGATGTCTCTTTAGTTAAAACACCTGCTGCACAAACCTGAGCTGAGGACTGGTGTTCAGATCCATAGAACCCATAAAAATGTCAGATTCTGCATATGGCTGCTCACCTGTCAGCAAGACCTGGGTTTGCTTAAGGGACCCTACCTCAATGCATAAGGTACAAAACATCAATCAGGGAAGAGTCCCAACATCAACCTTGGGCCTACACACACAAGCAAGACATATGCACATATATTCATATATACACATATATGCATGCATCCACACACATGTAAAAATACACATATGGATATGTAACACACAGAGAGACACAGAGACACATACACACACTGAAAAGGAAAATAAAAATAACAAGCAGTTATTTAAACTGTGGTTCAGTTTCTCTACATGGCACATGCTCTCAGGGTATCATGTGACTGTTATACATTAACTTGGGAGAGTTCCGTTTTATGTCATTCTGCCAATAACTGGATTAACGGATCTAATTATTTTGTCTCACATGTAATTTCTAGGGACAGCTTTTTAATTTAATTTTATTTCTAAAATTATGTGTAACTATAATGATTCCACCAACTGGGTATGGATGTTCTTCATTTCATTTGGCATGAAATATTTGGAAAATGCTTTTTAAAATTATTTAACTGAAGCTTAAGATCATGTATACCATTTACATGATGCAGAAATTAACTCTAGGGCACATGTAGTCAAAGAAGCATAAACAGTTTCCTTTCTCCCCTGTGGTCTTTCATTTGTTTAGCTTTCAGTTACTAGCTATTGAACTCATGGCTTAATGCATGCTAGCCATAGGCTGGGCCACTGAGCTGCACCTCAGCTCCCACAGTCATTATTATGAGTATATGATCTAATTCCACACTGTTCTTAGAAGGAGCAGTATACTAGACAGGTGTTTATTTATGCCATTTTCTACTTAACTATATGTTTAGCACCCACTACATTATGTTTTCACACATTCACACACACATTAAGAAAAAGTAAATAGCTTGTGTACATGCAAGATGTGGTGGTTTGAATAGAAATGGCCCCCACAAACTCATGTGTTTGAATGCTTGGTGCATAGGAAGTGGCACTATTAGTAGGTGTGCCCTTATTAGAGTAGGTGTGGCCTTGTTGGAGGAAGTATGTCATTCTGGAGGTGAGCTTTGAAAAAAATTTTATATATATATATATATATATATATATATATATATATATATATATATATATATATATATAAAATCAAGCTACACTCAGTGAAATGCATAGTCTCCTGGGTGCCTTCAGATCAAGATGTAGAACTCTCAGCTCCATCTCCAGCACTATATCTGCTTGCATGCTGCCATGCTTCTCATCATGATAATAATGGACTGAACATATGAAACTGTAAGCCAGTTACAATTAAATACTTTTCCTTTATAAGAGTTTCCATGGTCATGGTGTCTGTTCACAGCAATAGAATTCCTAACTCATGCACATGTATAACTTCTAAAAATTTCAATGAGACACATTTTTATTCTTATAGTTGTCATCTGACAAATACATTTATATAATAGTTTAGCTGCCCCCACCCCTCTCTAATCTTTTCTCCCAAGTCGTTTCTTACTAGTTTCCTACTATACACATTATTAAAATTAGCTCAGTAACCTTTTCTTAGCTCTTTTTCCTCTATTCCTGAACTGTTGAACCAGTTTCTTTCCATTCTCAGTTGACATTAATATATACAAGCCAAGCAGTTTCCCACTCTATGCTTCACAAACATTTCTTTCTCCCCATTTCTGGCTAGATGGATTATACCTACATCTGTTGGAATCAAGCTGATGCAGGTGTCTCCTGTCTCCTATATAGCATTAGTCATGCTTGCCTAGGTAAATTTGTGCCTGATTCTCTCCACTTTTATTCAGCAGCTGTTGTGCTGGGTATCTACAGCTTGCTCTCTGGTTGATTTCCATCATGAGAATCTGTGGCTTCTTACAAAGACCTGTGAGCAGTACCAGCAGCTTTCTGGTTCATGATTTACTACAAGTCCGACTCCCTCTCCCTCAACTCCTTTCCACAAAGTGCTGGTTTTTCTCCATCAGTTCATGGGAATTTCTTGGGAGCTCATTTGGCTGGTGGTGCTGTTCCTGGATTTTTGAAGTTGTTGCCTTAGTTACCTTCTCTCTTTTAAAGGGAGAAGTTCAAAGATCCAAACTGTTTTTTGCCAACTTCCCATAATCCTGTGTATGCCTTGAAGAATTGTTTATAAGTACTAAATATCTCTTATGATTATTTAAAACATTACTATGTGTAATTAACAATCTAGGAGTCAAATCTAAGCAAACGATAATTTTCACAAGCTTAGAACATGTTAATCATCCACTATAGAAAAATAAAACTTAGCTATACTGAAAGAGACAAACCTTTTCCCCTTGAAAGTGAACAGCAGCCCACTTTTTTATGATGTATATGTAATGATTACATATATTTTAGTTGTTGAGATTCTGACTCCTGTGAACATCAGACAAAGTCTAGCCATTTTTTTTACTTGTTCTCCTGCAGTGTGAATCATCTGTAAAGAAGCATTTGCCCTGTTTGTAGTTTCTGCTAGTATTATTTTTCAATGTATAAGGTCTTCCTTAATTAATAGATTTTACTAGTAAACATGGTTCACCTGCTCAAAATACTAAATTTATCCCCCAGAGTCTTCTTTAATTTCTACCTGGGAATAAAGAACTCAAGGTAGTGGGATATTTTCCTTGAGCAATGGTTCTCAACCTGTGGGAAGCAACTCCCATCCCTGATATCACAGGAGTAACCTAAGAGCATCAAAAACCACACATTTTTGCATTACTATTCATAGCAGTTGCAAAATTACAGTTATGAAATATCAATGAAGTAATTTTATAGTTGGAGAGTCACCACAACACAAGGAACTGTACTAAAGGGTCATAGCATTAGGAAGGTTCGAACCACTGTCCTAGTGCTATGCCTCCACTAAATAGTTCAGAGTTATTGAATGACATTAAGCATTTTCATGATTAGGTTTAAATAAGTTTATGAAAATATCTTTCAGGTGTTATATATTTTCCAGAGAATTTTACCCCAAGTGTACTGGTGGGATGGAAATGACAGTTTACTAAGAGACTGTTAACTTTCAATCATTAAACATTTGTTAGTGTCTTAAGCGAATCTTCTAGATGCTCACCCCAAGATCAGAAAGTATGATCCCAGAGTCCAAGATCCCACTGAGAGGAGCAAGAAGGATGAACTTGAAATCACTGTGAACAAGAAAATATTCTACCGATTACAATTCAAGAAGAAATTTAAACTTTTAATTTGTTAAAATTAAATGTGTTCCAAGGTGTGCAGTCTTGTGACACTGACACAATGTTTTCATTTACAAAGTTCATACTCCAGAACTGTGCAATAGAGTTACCAAAAAAAAAATCACAAAAGGAATCATGATGTCTTAAGTCAGTTTATGATTTTGTATGGGGCTGTACTCATAGCTATCCTAAGCTGCATGCAGCCCTTGGGCCAAGGGTTCAATACCCTTGCAAGAAGGAGTAAGAAGGTACTTACAGGGCCTATATGGTCTAAACATTAGAACTCATTAACTTTTTTCTTCTAACTTTTATAAGCTATTAATTTGAGAGGCACTAGGGTGTTATCTGCCCACCTCTAGATTGAAAAAGAAACATAGAATCAAGGCTATTCTAGGCATCTGTCAAGCTGTAATTACCTCTTTGCTCAGAGAAATCTTTATGTAAGCCTAATGCAGATTGGCGTTTCTTTGGCTTAAAAGAACATTCCCAGTCATCTTTTGAATAGAACAATCCTTGGTAATGATGCTTATTTCAATATGTTTTGATACAGATACAAGGAAGATGTTCCAGTTTGGCCCTGACACTGGAGATTACAACTTTAATTCAGCCACTTCTTTAATTTCTTCATCTCCTCTTTCTAGTTCAGAGTTATTTAATATTAAGTTAAGCATTTGCATGATTAGATTTGAATACATTTATGAAAATATACATCAGGTGATATACAATTTTCCAGATATTTTTACCCAAAGTGTAGAAATGGGACAGAAATGATGGTTTATAAGAGAATGTTAATTTTCAAACATTAAACATTTGTTCAGTGTCTCAAGCTATGCTTCCAGAAGTTCACACCAAGATAAAACAAACAAACAAACAAACAAACAAAAAACTATGAGTAAGTAACCCAATAGAAAGTCCTTATGAGAAAACTGAATTAGGAAGGTAGGAAGAAGAACTTTGCCAGAGGCTAATAATAATAGTAATAATAATAATAATAATAATAATAATAATAATAATAATAATAATAATAAAATGTCAGACAAGGTCACAGAAGGGCAAATTTAACTGAGTATACAGGAGAATTCTAGATATGCTGGGTGACATCTAAGAGTTGTCCCATTAAGCACTGTGTTTTCTAGGATGCTCATTGGTTACAGACTTGCCTGCAGGTTTATCGTACCAATACCATGTATTTAAGTAACAAAAACTTGGTGATCTGATAATATTTCTTGGAAAGAACTAGAGCTAGGTCCTGGGTGCTGGGAGTTGAGAGGATCCTAGGTCAGTATACATGTCATCTTCTCCTTCCCCCATTGTGCTTTCTCTCTATTCCTTACATGTATTCTGTTCCCACTATTTTTATACAAAGATGCATAAAGAGTGTCAGATTCTAGTCCATTTTCTATAAATCTCAAAATGGAGACCACCTATGCTTAAATCTAGAGTTTCTTTTGAGGCAAAGATTCCACTTTAACTTACTATTGTCTTCAGAGAAACAACTTCGGAGTAATTTAATTTAAATATAAAAAAGATAATTGCTGTCAAATGTCTGCTCGTCTGATCTTTAACTCACATCATAAATATGCAAACAGAGTAACCTGAAAGTTCTGACAGGGGTGATGAATCATCAGCCACTCAAATGCCAATTAAATGAATGGATGGTGTTGGTAAGAAAGTGCCCTGTCCATTAACACTATATATATGCAGAAGAGAACTAAGCACAATGAAAGTGTCCAAATCCCAGGCACTTCCCTAGGTATATGGTGCATTTAATCATCCTAGCAGTCCTCTAAGTCAAGTGCATTTAACCATCACTTAGTGACGAGAGCATGGATTTTGTCATTGGGTGAGCATGATGGACTGTTATTACACAAAAAGATGATATAAAAACACTAGGCAAGGTAATCACAAAATATACCATTATATGTGCCATTCATCTTTGACAAGAAACAATTATTTTTATTTTGAAAAAGAGATTAAGGCTAAGAGATAAAATGTATTCATCTGTATCAGTTTATTACAAAACCAGTGTGTTATAGGCATAGGCTGGGTGCTCTTTATGTAAAATAACAAACAAAATAGATCCGATCCATTCTTCTGTTGGTGATATGGCCTAGTATCGAATGCTGATTTTAAAAAGTGAAAGAAAATACATAGGTAATTACAAATTACTGTATTTGTTGTGGAAGTAAAGACTAGGATACTAGAGGAGATAGTAGTGGCACAGGAGTAAGAGAGCCAGAGAAGTCTTCAGTGAGGAAGTCATGTTTAAGCTGCAGCCTACAGCTTAAATGGAAAAAGCCAGCAGGCCAAGAATGAAGTGAGGAAATGAGGTTTTCTGGAGCTTGGGGAAAGTGAAATAAGAGCTACAGCTTAATCTACGTGTAGAAAGATGAGAGACAAGGACCAATGAAGTGAGAAAGGGCATTTGAGAGTAGAAGTTGGCAAATGAGCAGGAGACAGATGCCCATGTTTGTAAATCAACTTTTCCTGAAACACAACCAGAGCCATGCCATCATGTATTGTTGGTGGCCACCTCTACCCTATGATAACACATTCCATAAAATGTAACAGACTGTCTGGCCAACAAAGCCTAAAATATTTACTGTCTCATTACAAAAAAAGGAGTGTTGACCCATGGTCTAGACCATGAGGAGAAGTCTGGGATTTCTTCCAGGCAAGAGAGGTACAAAAAGAGAGTTTTGGGCAATAGAATTGAGTACAGTAACTCAGGCCAGCAAGATGGCTCAGCCGGTAGAGGCTTTTGCTGCCAAAACTGACCACATGGTGGAAAGAGAAAAGTGACTCCTGCAAGTTCCTCTCTAGCCCTCATACAAGTGCAACTATACTCTTACGTTCTTGCCCAGTAAATAAGTGTAAAGTATAAAATAAGGCAAGGCAACATTTAATAATGTCATTCTGGGAATCCTATGTGAAAAATGGAATCCCAGAGTGAAGCAGGAAGCCATTAGAAGTTCTGGATAAGACTGGCTCAGAGCAGTGCTCTTGGTGTAAAGAAAATCAGTGCATAGCTGTTGGGATTTAGTTGTATACATCAAAGTGGAGATTGAGAAGTATCAAGTAGAATGTAACCCATGACCTTCTAGCTCAGCCACTGAGTATGTTATAGTTTTGAACAATAAGATGAGTCCATGAGAGTATAAGAACATCCTGAGAGTTCTCTATTAATAAGTTCTGGAGACTGCATTGTAGATCAAGTCTCTGTTTTTTTCCAATGACCAGTCAAACAAAACCTATCAATATTCATTTTCTCATTGCCAATGTTTGGAGCAGATATATAATGGAGCCACAAAGCTGTAATCAAAGCGATGTCTTCTAGGTAGAAAGGCTTAGAGTTTGTGTACTTTTATCTTTACATTTTACAGAAATTATATTATTTGTATTATGCATTCACATAAGATAATTGTGACCTTTGTTGCCAAAGGTGCAAGTATTTGAGATCACTGATGAAAACCTTTCAAATGCAAATGAAATGTATATTGGCGTAAACTTTTCAGAGAACATTCTTGGGACATACTCTATGGGACTTAATATAATTATAGAGCTCTTGTAGTCAGCCTAATATTTAGTTTGTTTGTGGTATCAGTGGGAGACCACATACTAACATTTTTCAGATCCCATTTTACATCAGAAGATTCTAGTACATTGTTTAACTTGAACAAGAGTGGCTCTGAAGATGCTAAGCCCTAGCAAGGCCTCCCACTTCAAGTCACCTTATCTAAGCTAAGAGTACAGGCAGAGACTTCATTACATGTCTTTTCTATGTCACCCAAGATAAATAGAATCTTAAGCCCCAAGCTACCCACAGAGATCTTCTTTTAATTATCATTGTCTTCCATTTGTAGTCTTCCTTATGGCATTTTCATATATAGCTTTGATTGATTATTTCCTGTCACTTGTTCCTCTCCCCCATCTCCTCATTTGCATCTTGGATCTCAGTATTCCCCTTTCCACCTATCACCACACATGTACTGTTATCATCCGCGCTCCCTCCTTAAAATCCTTTTCCTCTCTCATGAACACCTTCTAGTATCCTGACCTCAACCCACATACATTCACACACATAAACTGTAGAAGTTAAGATTTATGTACGAAAACTCTCACATGTTTTAAGTAGCAGGCTCAGCCCAGGTTATAGTGGAGAAGCCTGAAGAATAACCCATGTGGAATTATTTCTGGGAACCTATATGGAGAGTCCGGTTTTTCTTTCTAAACAATCTAACAGATAGTCTACATGGAGGGATTTCATGTAAATAATGAGTTATTAATTATGCATAGTAACTACCTGTTCTGTTCCAAACTTGCAGCAGCAGTTTTACAGGGGTAGAATGTTTGGATGGAGTTAGCTTAAGTTTTATTTCGTCAACCTCTGTCCTGAAGATTAATTCTGGGACCTCCCCCCTCCGCCCTACAGCTCTAGAGCTATATTTAAATGATGCATTATATAGGCCCTGAAGGGACTATCAACACCTCATCTGGGCAAAGAAAAGTGTATTTTAAAAAGAATCTCTAGTCTGTGTCTTATTATCATTCTTCCAACATTTTTAATTGCTGATAGTGCAAATAGCAGATATAAAAATAAAACAAGGCCTTACACTTGTGTCAAAATTAAACTCATGTAGTAATAGTCTCTCACCTTTTATATACCACTGTGAAATCCTCCAGCATATTGTGATTCGTTCTGACTTTGTTATTTTTAAATTCCATGCTGTCTTTTGTATATCGTTTTAGATTTACTTATATACTTTTTGATTTTGTGTGTGTGTGTGTGTGTGTGTGTGTGTGTGTGTGTGTGTGTGTGTAAGTTTTGAGACAGGATCTTTCCCTGGAACCCTAATTGTCCTGGTCCACTCTGTATAGCCCAGTATAACCTTAAACTTGATGCGGTGTTCATGCCTCAGGTCCCACCCTCCAATGCTGAGGTTGCAGGTGTGTCCCTCTAGGTCAGGCACTCACTCTGCTCTTTATATAAAATATATTGTATCACATGTCAGAAGCTTTATTTTTTATCTCAGTTTTTGTTGTAGTTGTTTGTTTGTTGAATTCTTTTCTTCTTACCGTCTATGGAGTATATTCTCTTTTACCTATTTAAAGATTGATCTTGCTTGGGTGTTGAAGAAACTCAAGGGAAAAAATAACGTTTTGTTTAAGGTGCAAGATTTAGCACCTATTTTTCCAAAGGTTATTGCATGTGAGTGGATCAGCATCCTTTGTAATTCACCCTGGTTCTGGATTGAAGCTTCTACTTGGTAGCAGGAATGAAAACAACAACAGCACTAAGAATGGAAGGCACAGCCTGTACTGCCTGTCTTATGTAGCCTTGAAAGTGACAAGAACAAGAGACAATGAGATGGATACCGGGACAGTGCAGGCTTTGCTCTAGGGTTCTGTGGGCAGGAGGCTGTTCTCCCACTTGTGTTTGCTTTGCTAGTTTATCTTTGTTGTTAGCCCCAATGCATGTCTATTACTGAAAAGTAATCTTTCTGTGCTTCTTCCATGTAGGACATGGATAGATATCTTCGGGGAGTGAAACCCTTTGGTTTTTCACATAGTCACAACGCATACTACAAACTTTCTAAATATAAAAGTGGGAAGTCCTTACTGTCGCTTAAGTTCATACTCAAAGCAGATTTCCCAACAAAACAAACAAACAAACCCAGGACTTCTCTCTGCTTTTTTATGGATAAAGTACAGCTACTGATCAATTTATAAGGAATATTCCTAGCGCAAGACTAAACTCAAACAAAGAAGCGCACTTTCGAGATTTAAGTGATTATCTATTATGATTAACTGAAAATCTGTCCACTTTTCAGGTGGATTGGGACCCTGATAGGTATTGTAGGATTGTGAGAATTGTTTCAGAATAGTCATGTTTGAACAATGTATCCATGCTCCCCTACCCTGATTTTCCCCTTTTGATTACGAGAGCTCAGTCTGTCCTGTGGCAGTTTATAAATCTCTGCGTGTTGCCATCTTTGAATTGAAGTTTCTTTGAGGCCATTATTTGTATCTGTGCCAACTTTTAAAATAGTACTTCCCTGTTGATTCTCAACCTTGGCCCATGTATGTGAAACTCACCAACTGGGACTAGAGTTTCCAAATGCTATTTTTATTGCTAATATTCAAGCCCAAGTTCAATTATAACAAAGTTCTACATTACTCTGGTTGCTATACTTGTAATGGCTATGATCCTTAACCCTTAGGAATACCTGGAAAGCCCCAGTACTTCTAAATCAGAATATAGGACCACTAAGTCCAGAAAATAGGGCTACTGTATTTAGTTTCACTATGCCTCTTTCCTCTCCATTCTTAGATATTTCTCCCTAATGGGAGAACTCTAGATATAAATTTTCCTTGATACCAGCGTTTCCATGATACCTTTGCCGTGACTGGGTAGACTCTCTGTGTTCATTTTGTTCACTCCACAAGCTATCTCTAAGACAAGCTTTAATGTATATATAGTTGAATCCAATTGTATTCAAAGAAAATGTAACTCAGAAAAAGAGAAATAGAGACAAAGAAATGTAAAAGCTAGAAAACCTCCTAGTAATAGAAACAGCATGGTACTAGCACAAAACAGACACACAGACCAATGGAACAGCATAGCAAATCTAAACATGAGTACATGTTACTATAGCCATATGCTATTTGACAAAGATACCAAAAAAACCATACCCTGGATGAAGGAAATTTCGGCAAATGGTGCTGTAAAAACTGGATGTCCACAAACAGAAGAATGAAATTAATACCTTATCTATAACCTTACATAAAAATCATCTCCAAATTGATCAGAGTTTAATGTAAAACCTGAAACACTGAAACTGCTAGAAAAAAGTATACCCAGTATATTCTCACACCTTCATGATTCAGCTTTGAGAATGGACTCTCTGAATACAACCCCATTTGCTCAGAAATTAAGGTCAATAATTGACAAGTGGGACCTCATACAACTAACAAATTTGCATACAACAGAGGAAACAATCAACTGCATGAATGAGTCCACAGAGAGAAAGAGAATACATGTTAGCTATACATCCAGTAGACGATTGATATCTCAGATACATAATAAACTAAATAAACAAAGAATCAAGAAAACCCAATTAAAACGTGGGCTGTGAATCTGAACAGAATTCTCAAAAGAAGAAAGAAAGAAAAAGCTAAGAAATACTTCAAAAACGTGTTCACATCCATAACAGTTACAAAAACATATTAAAATGATTTTGAGATTTCATGTCAATCAGAATGGCAGAAAGATCAAGGAGACAACTGAAAACAAATACACTTGAGAATTCAGAGAAAGGAGAGCCCCAATTCACTGTTGCTGCCACTATGTAGACTGTTGTAGCCACTGTGAAAACTACTGTGCAGAATTCTCACAAGGCTATAAGTAGATGTACTTATGATCCAGTTGTGTCATTTCTTGGCAATCATTGTGGTGGTCACCCTCAAGCAAAGGTACACACAAAATGGATTTTTTAGGTTGGTTGTGTGTACTTGTAGAAGAAGAGGTCATAAATCTGAGAGGGAGTTGCAGAGTGGCTGGAGATGGGTAGAAATGATGTAAATAGTACACCTTTGTATGAAATAAACTAAGAAATATTTTTTTTTGAAAAATGAGGTAAAAAGTAATGATAGTGAAATAGAACTCACTATGTAGACCAGGCTGGCCTCAAATTCACAGAGAGCAGCTTAACCCTGTTTCCTGAGTGCTAGGATGTTCAGCCTCAATTGTGAATTATAAAACCATTTACTACTGTTGGCAACTTCATCTTCCTGTGTAGCACAGATTATTATTTAAGTTGAATACCTTAAAATTATTCAACTGAGCATCAACTTGATTGTGATGTTTATACATTGATTCCTGTCTAGTATTTCTCTGGGAGGTAATTCCCTGGCTTTTCCCATGAATCATGCATGGCTAGGATGGACTTTTGTAGTGATCTTACAAGCCAGTAGAAGTAAAAAAGGAACTTCAGTTGTCTGCTATATCTCCTAACATTTTCCACTGCATCCTCTGTCATTTTTATTCTATTGAAAATGCACCAACCTTAATATTTCATCTCTGAAATTTTCTCTGAAATGAAATAAGGTCATTTTCTGAGACCTGCTTTTCTCTTACCTTATTGCTGGCATTCCCTTGGCTTTCTCATTATTAATTCATAGACCATTATTCTTACACTCCTCTTCAAAATTTGCTCTTGTTCATTACTTATGTTCTCTAACAATACCACGACAAGTTCTCCAAATATAGAAACATTCTCTACATGTATTTAAGAACTGGCACTTTCCGAATTCTCTTCCATATGCTGAATTAATACCAACATTTAAATGTTCACATGGGGGAAACACCATTTTAGTTTATTCATCTCCCATTTTGATCATTCTATTTTAAGCAAGAACTCCTATCTCCATACCTTTAACACTTTTGACACTTAGAAAAGGCCTCTTCAAATTTCATAAACTCTTAGTACTTGAACCCCTTCCCTTCTCTCCGAGCTCTTTCCTCTATGCTCACTGAACCTTCTTTTGGACTTTCGATTGGTGTCCCTTTCTATCATTCAAGTCAGAACCTTACTATATCCAGTACAGACAAACTACCTCAGCACTGTCTTCAGAAACAAAATTCATATTCCTCCCATGGATTGAAAGCTCACTGTGATCTGGCTCATGCTGACCTGTCTGCCTGCTTACTCCCTACCACCCTCTAGGATGATGTTAGCCATATTACTACCATCTCTGACTATACTGTCTAAGCTCTGGCCTTATTATTCCCATGCCATATAATTCCCTTCCTTCCTTTGCACATCTTTTAAGTTCTCCCTTAAGATCAACTACAACATTTCCTACTTTTAAAATGCTTCCCCCAAGTGTGTGTGTGTGTGTGTGTGTGTGTGTGTGTGTGTGTGTGTGTGTGTTTTTATTCTGGGAAAAGTTGATGCCTTCTTTCTTCATGTTTCATGCACTTATTCATACCTCTACATTTCACCTTCATTGTAAGAATCAGTTTATAGTCGAGTTAAACTATAGGGTGTTTTAGGACAGGGAACCCATTGTGTTCTTCATATTCTAGCACAAGTCCAGTTTCTAAGATGTTTACTGAGTAAACAATAATGATTGAATTTTTAATAACTTTATAACTTGCTCCAAACTAAGGTGGTTTGAAAACCATTATTCTTCTGTCTAATTTCTTTTTGAACAGATAAATAGGCTTCTGAATTCTATTAATGGCGACAGGCACTGTGGAGCATGGCACCCACCAAAACCCAAATCATATTCATCTAGTTGACAGTTCACTTGGTATTCAACTTATTGTCCCATGTACAAGCAAAGTTTCTGAAGTGTTATGGTTCATGGGTAAGATTCTTCCACTTTGTAGGAACTTTATTACCAAAGAACAGTGATCACCAGAATCATGTAAAAGATCTTCCTTAATTCTTCCTGTGATTCTTCTACAAACATCTCTTTCAGGGAGCCACTCCTACCCATCTGGAATCCAAATTACACTTGAAAACAGGCTTCCCCATAAATAGACCTCATATATCCATATAGTAATATTTCCTATTGCTCCAAGAAACCACTTTCCTTGTCTAGATCTTATCCATTGCTCAAAAGGCAGCTTAAAGGCTGCCTGTTCTGCCCATTCCTTTTCTATATCCCACAAGCTGAACTTGGTTCTTTGACTTTTGTTTTCAGGACATCTGTAATGACTTCATTTTGCACCAGTCAAATCTAACCTGCTAGGTGAAGTGAGTAAATTACTCAATCTGTCAGTGCCTCAGTTGAATAAACCCCAAAAAGGAAAAAGGGATAAGGTACCATTCAGTGTCACAATAGAGACAAAAAGAAACCTGCTTTGGAACCTGGAAAAAATAATGCCACATGGAGCTTTAATACAAAATGCCCAGAAAGCAATCAATAAAGGCAAAAATCCAAGAATGTAGCTGCTTTTGATTTTGACAATGACTTTGTCATGGACAACTGGAAAGAACATTGATACTCATAGTCTGAGTTAGTCTCCTCCCTTTACCTAAAATGACTTATGTGACCTTGAACAAAGTGCATAATCTCCTCGAAAAGTATCTATTTCCTCACATTTAAAGTAGAAGTAACAAAGCCTACCTTGCAGAATTATTGTAAAGACTAGAAATGTTGAGAGTCAAGCAGCTTGATCCAGTCTGGCATAGCAATGAGGAAAAAAGTGGAAGCTGACAAAGCTCTGATGACAGGACCCCAAGTAGTTCCCAACATTCCCATCAGAGCCTGGAAGATTAAGAATCACACCCTGGGTAAGAGCCAGTATTATGTGACTTGACAAGTCCTGAGAAAAAGTGACAGACAGTGAGACAGAATTCTATCCTGGGAGGTGATCCTGCCATTCTGGACAAGTGTCAAGATCTTACTTTAGAATCCTGTTTTGCAATGCAGTGCACCCCAGGGTTCTCTGAGTCATGGCTGAGAACAGTCTAGAGCGTCATCTCAACTTCAGAAGTTATTCTGGGAACCTCAAGGATGGTGGGTTCAGATAGAAGCTTGTGCACCATGCATGGGAGGAGGGAGAAGAGCCATTCCTTATGTGGCAATGAGATGAACCAACTCTATCAGTGGGCTAGACTCTCATCTGTGTCTTCTGATATGCAGTGTGGGGCTCAAGGGACAGAAATTAGTAGCAATTACTAACAATAATCAACAGTTTATAACAACAGAACACACCAACATTTGTGGAGCCCTACTTGGGGGTTGTATGATGCCCTCTTGAGCATGCCATTACTAGACCTAGATCCTTCTCTAGGATTGTTCTTGTGATTATATCATGGCTATAGGCCCCTCCTATTGAAGCAGGAATGGATAAATTTGATAAATGAGGTTTTCTTTTAGTTATGGCATTCCATTTGTTTATGGGGACATCTAGCTTAACTACTGACAGTACTATACCATCAGCTCAGGTCCTGGACTGAGTAAAAAGAAGAAAATGAGTTGAGTACTAGCATTTTCTCTCTCCCTTTCTTGACTATGGACGTAATATGACCAGCTGCCTCAAGCTCTTGTTTCCATGACTTCCCTGCTAGGATAGACTGCATCCTCTCCAAGTCAAAATAAACCCTTCCCTAAATTATTTTATTTGGGTATTGTGTCAGTATTGTATTGTGATAAAAATGGCCCAAGCAACTTGTTCTGTCTTTTCCCAATTTGTTCTCTACACTCTAAGAAGATGAAGTAATATTGGAAAGCTCAAAATGAGTGATTTCTGGACAGTGTTCCAAAGAGTATTTGCTGGGGGAAAGAAAACCACTTAGCACAACACTTTAGATGAAGGATGATGGTCTTACTCCATTTCCTGTTGCTGTCACAAAGTATCTGTGACTGAGTGCTTGAAAAGAAAGAAGGTTAAGCTGGCCTTTAGTTCTGTTGCATGGAAGTTGCAGATACCACAACCCTAATGTCTTAGCAAGTATCTCTCTGGTACTTACATCTAAGCATGGTGCAGAAGTAGAAAGGATCTTACATACAGATGGGATCAATGCATGGAATAGCCTAAGTTTCTCTCATGAGATAGTATTAATCTGTTCATCAAACTCCCATGACATAATTACCTTCTGTGGGACTACTACATCATCACAGTGCTGAGGATCCCACTTCCAGCACATAGCATTTGAGAGACAAACTACACCAAATGATAAGAACAAGCTTATGCAAATTTTAAAAACACTTATTTACGCGTGTTTGCGCGTGCACGAGCACATGTGCAACACATGAGAACAGGAGACAGTAGAGAGCAGAAGAAGTCATCATATCCCCCTAGAACTGGAGTTACAGGTGATTGGGAGCCATTTTGTTGGTTCTGGGAACCATACCTGAGTCCTCTGCTAGAGAAGTAAGTGCTTTTAATCACTGAGCCATCTTTCCAGATCCTGCCCCAAATTTCTTGAATACTGTAAAACAGTCACCGACTGAAAGGGTTTCTAGAGGCAATGTATATGATTTGAGTATCTTCCAGTTTCTTCATCTTCAAGAATGAGAACCAAGACAGCTAGGGGATATAAAGGACATAAAGAGAGGTACTTCCAGCCATCATGGAGATCCTTTGCTACAGTGACTGTGTTCTAATTGTTTTCCTAGAATGGCAAGCCAAAATGGGCAAGAACTCATTTATGTTATGTAGTGTGTCCACTCAGTCTCAAACATCCTGGTGCATAGTAAGAGCCTGCTAAATCTTTGAGTCATGAACTTCAATAATCTTTAAAGTGTACTTAAAGATACAAGAAGGTAAGCAGAGAACCATCAAGCATGTCTATCAGTAGGAAGAAAAATATTACAATGTCTTATTTGAAGCCATGAGAAACTTGGAAATCATTACAGTGCTTTGATTGGTTTTAATTACTTGAGAATTTCATACATGGGCATAAAGTTGTTTTGATCAAATCTACCACCCCTTCGTTCCCCCCAATTTTTCCTCCATCCTCCTCCCACTATTTCCTCACAATTTTATATGTTTATTTTTAAACTTACTGTGTCCATCTAGTGCTGCCTGTATGTGCATACTCGTAGGACCATCTACTGAAGCAAGGGCAGCCTCTTGGGAGCTGCATCCCTGGAGAAAACTGACTCTTCCTTTCTCAGGACAGTATTTCAAGAAGGAAATACCTTCATAAAATAATCCCAGTTGTTTCTAAACAGACTGGAGGAAAACAATACAGAGGCACTCTATTTCTTCCTAAAAATTATTTTCCCAAATAGATGTTGAACGAATTGCTTTTTTTAAAAAAGTAATCTACATGTTGATTATCACCGAAGCCATAAGCTTCCTGTCTCACCTCACTTGGATTCTTATTTATAGAATCAAATATATGAATTAAAAGTCTGTCATTAAAAACTGCAACAGACTGATGTTCAACCTACCTTTTTCACTATTCAGTTCAGAGCAGCAGTTACAGGGCCCTTTGCATACTTACTCTCTTTTATTTCTGAGCTTGAAGCATCAGTGCCTGCCCTGGGGGGTTTTCAATTTACAGTTGCTATTGTCACCCCTCCAAAAAGTGGGTCCTCTTACCTATGCAGAAATAGACTCTAGATAGTTGCTGGACCAGAGTGAGTAAAGAAAACATCCTCCCCATCACTCTACTGCCTTCTGAGCAGTGTGTCTGGGTAACAGAAGTTTACTAAAGCGAACCATGCAAATGCATTCACTGAGAGGTACTTCAAATACACTATTCCTGCTTTCTTGAAATATTTTCTCTCCTCCCTCAATTCTCACTCTCATCCACATCCACCCACAAGGACTTTTTCTTTTCTGGCACTCTTCAAGGAAAAATAATGAAAAGAAAAAAAAAGAGCTGGAATTTATGTAATACCTTCCTTCTGAGACACTAAAAGCAGTTCACCCATCTATAATTTGTTCTTATAACCGTCCCCTGAACAGGCCTGTTATTATTATTATCCTCTTCATTATTATTATTCCCATTTTGCAGCCACGTGTCTTGGTGCTGAGTCTCTTAGCTAACAATTTCTTGAAGGGTTTTATCCCCTTAAGTCCAAAACATAGAATTCAACTGCCACCTTCCATTTGTGATTGTGCCATATATTCCATTACAAGCTCTAGACCTCTGCTTAATTTTATCATTTAAAATTCATTAAACCTTTTTACTATGTGAGCCTGCAGGATTGCTGCATGGAAGCTGAAGGGAATGCTGAGAGAGAACAGAAGTATCTTCCAAACTAAAAAGAAAATGGAAAGCAACTGTCAAATCAATTTGAGTTGCATAAGAATTTTTTTTAATGACTTCTTATATGAACTTGGCAGGTGACATTATCTGTCTTTTTCTAATCTCTAGTTGTTCAGCCTCGAAATTTGTGTTGTCTTCACATTTTTTAACATCTTCAAGTATTTCCAGCATGCCAAATTCCTGTAGTCATTTTATATACACTGTGACAACAAGGCCTTCCCAAGGGAATGACCCTGACATGACACGAGGCACTTGCCAATGATCTCTTTTAATTGCCTGAACAGTCACTTCTTCCTTTGGGCTACTCCCTAGTTCATTTTTTGACATAGAGGGATTTTATTCAACAAGACAGATGTTGAATCTTACAATTCCCATGTCTACCTTTCTTACTTGCATTTAGTGACATTCTCTTTATGTACTAGCTGCCTTGTTAGATAACGGGTGTATCAGTTAGCTATCTTCTTCCTCTAACAAATGACAAGTTTGTAATGGCTTCCTGAACATTCTTTGGATGGGGGGAGTGGCTTGTGTGTGTGTGTGTGTGTGTGTGTGTGTGTGTGTGTGTGTGTATGTCTGTGTGTCTGTGTGTGTATTTATATTTTTTAGCCATCTTACAGCATATAACTAGTGACATTGGTTAAATTCACAATATTATACAACAGTTAGCACTATTTCTAAAATGGCTTCATCACCTTTAACAGCAACCCCATATGCATTAAGTGATGATATTTTATTCCCTCCTCTCCACGCATCCTGTAACTTCTAGTCTTCTTTGTCTCTATGAATCTGCCTGTCTACAAAGCTTCAATAGGTACCTAACCCACAATCCCAGTAAGTAGAATGAGGAGGAGTCTGTCTAAAGGCCACAGCAATAGCGATGGCTTGAGACACTTGCATGAGGCCCTATTTCAGAAGAGTTGCATGGGATACAATTTGAAAACCATTAGTTTAGCCAAAGCTCTCTCTTCTTCCAGATTAAAAAAAAAAAAGCCTAATTGTCTTGTATGATTTATCCTCAAATCATATAGCAAGTTAATGCTGGAGCAGAGAGGAGCATGGAAGGTGTTATTAATTCCTTATACATATTGTGCTGAGTTTTGTAAGCCTTCAATGGCTTTACTGGACTATGGCAATGTCTTCCACCAATGTTAAACTCCTGCATGCATTCTCAATTTGCCCTTGATTCAGATATAAACTATTAGTATGTAGTACTCATATTTCTCAAATATGACTATCCTCAAATGAGGAATGCAAATATACCAGTGGAAGGAGGCTTATCTGTACAATATAAAAGAAGAGATTAATGAAAAGAACATACAGTACATATATGCATATGCATATTCACTCTCATATACAACTCTTCATATATATGCATCTGCACACAAATATACAACATTTCTGTGATTCTGGAACATATTCTTGTTTTCTGTTGCTGTGATAAATACTGTGATAAAGAAAAGTAACTTGAGGGGAGAAAGGGTCTGCTTCACTTACTAATTACACCGCATCATCATGGTAAGACAGGACAGGAGCTCAAGACAGGGACCTGAAGCAGGAACCATGAAGGAACATTTCTTATTGGCTTTCTTTCAGTGGCTTACTCAGCTTGTTTTTTTAAATCTAACCCAGAACCACCTGCGCAGAGATCATACCTTCCACAGTAGGCTAGGCCTTCCCATATTAATTAGCAATTAATAAAATACCACACAGACACACCCCAGGCAAATCTGATGAGGGCAGTTCCTCAACAGTCACTTAGTCTTCCCAGGTAGGTCTAGGTTTGTGTCAAGGTGACAGTGGAAGCTAACTATGACAAGTTTAGTATGTTAGAGGGTCGTGAAATGAAAGGTAAAACTTCCACTACCTTAATAGCTATAGAACTTTGGATAAAATCTTTAGCATCTCTGAATTCAGCTTCCTCTGGGTAAAATGAGGCTACTAATAGCTCTAGGATGTTCCACGCATGAATGTATAGGAAGCACAGAAGCTCTTGTTCACTATCATTAACATTTGTCATATTGGGATGATTGGTACCACTGCCACAATGCTGCCATGGCGTTCTCTAAGTACTGGTCTTGTAGAAGACCTAACTATTCCTGCCTAACTTAGTCCTCATTGGTACTGTTGTGGAGTCTGACAAACACAGGTCCATGTACTACCTCTCTGTGACTCAACTGCAAACTAAAGTTACCAAATAAATTTGGGTGCATCTAATGTTTCTAGTCTCCAACTGAGGGTTACAGTACCTTGCAAGTGGTTCACTGAAAGTCATAAGCAATGTGGAAAATGTATGTTCTCCTATGGAGTGCTTGTTACAAGTGTCTTAAGTTTCTCCCAGTATTTTATTCACTCAGACACAGGGGAATACCTTTGGTGAGAAAGTGAGACATAAATACTTTAAATCTTTAGAAATATTCCTATACTTTTATAAAACACAGTCTGTCTTAACTGTAGGGGACAATTATTAAAACTTGTTTTCCACCAAGAAACTGGGCTCTTGTAAGGACTATTCAGTGAAGATTGTTCTGGGCAGTTTCTTGTCCTTGAACAAGTGAACACATGCCTGGTTTACCTGCCTCTATCCCTCCCTCCTTCCATCTCTTTTTCCTTCTGCACTCCCTTTCCTCTTTAAGGCAGGGTATCATGGCACTCTTCTTGAGTGTTGAGCTAACAGGCATGGCTCACCCTTACAATTATGGCAATCCTCCTGCCTCAGACCCTTGAGTGTAAGAATTATAGACATGAGTCCCCTACCCACCATTTGGGTACTATTTCTGTTCTTGTGAGCATTACAGTAACATGTGGCAGCTAGCAACACACACACACACACACACACACACACACACACACACACACACATACACACACACACACACCTCTTCTCAAATAAGGTAGAAATCATGCCAGCCTATTGGGATAGAAACATCTTGTTCTTTCCTGTGACACTCACTCCTAGAAGATCATCTGTGGTAGCATTCTGCAATGATAAAACATGGTAGCCCCCAGCTACAAGTGGAGATTGGACACTCCAAATGTAGCACATATATCAGATTATCTGGTGTTTATTGTTTTATTATATTGATTCTAATTGATATAGGTCAAGAAAGATCTTTGACTGTTCTACAGAATGTTATTGGCAATTTTGATATTCAACTCAGGAAACAACTCATCCAAAATCACAGGCAATAAGATGAAGGATAGGAAGCCTTCATACTGGTAAGATGTCACAGAATCTCTTAGATTGTTTTCCTATTCCTGTGGTCAGATACCCTGATCAAAGCCACATAAGGGGAAAGGAAATTGTTTTTGTTCAGAATTTCAGGTTACATCATGGTGGAGAAGGCACAGTTCCAGGAGCTTGGAGAGCTGGCCATATTGTGTCCACAGTCAAGAAGCAGGGAAATCCAAAGATAAATGATGTTGATCAGCTCCATTTCTCCTTTGTATTCAGTCCAGGATCCCAGCCCGTGAATGCTGCTACCTACTTTGAGGATGGGTTTTCCTATCTCAATTAACCTATAACTAGACCCTTCCAGGCATACTCAGTGGCTCTTTTTTTAGTTCTTTTTTTCTAGAGGTTGTCAAGTTTATAATCAATATAAATTATCACACCATCCCTCAAATGAATAAAATTCTATGAATCATTCTTCTTCCCAAGTCTGCATGGAGAGCATGGGCTGCTAATCTACCCGTATACTGGGCCTTGGGGATCACAGTAATTTTCATATACTTTTTGCTACTTAGCTTGAATGTGTTGAATAGGGCATATCTATTCATTTTCAGCGCCTCTGGGTCAGCTGTCAAAGCTTCAAATATGTTTTATGTAATTTACAGACATTCTTCTCCAACCTCTTCTTTATAGAACATAAATTGACCATTTATTCAACATGATGCCCTTCAGTAATAGTAGCATTTATCTCCACATGTACTCAGAGATAAGTGTTTAGATGACAGCCTGTATTGATAGACTACAACTTGTTCTAATAGTCATTGGAATCAATTGGGCTCTATAAGACTCAAAACATCACAGAAGAGTAAAGTAGAAGTAGGAAATTAGTGTCTACACAATTAGCTATACACATGCCATAGGCTTGGGAAGAAAGATATGTGTGATATGGAAATCTGTAGGCACATTTACCCAAACACACTTATGAGATTATTAATAGCATGCAGCACCATTTATGACCACAGCCTTACAGCCACTCAAATTGCCCTTCAGTGGCATAATATGTCAATTTTGGTGCCTTACTGCAATGGCTACTATATCACTGAGAGGAAATGATCAACAACAGTATGTGACATGTAAAAGAATCTCAGAATCAGTTCTGTGTGAAATCAGAAAGAGAAATAGTTTATACTTTACAGTGACATTTATATGATGTTTCAAATAAAGTTATATTATTCCCTGGTTTTAGAAATAAGATTACTATACATGGTTATCCTTGGAGAAGGAATGGGGAGTTCTGGAGTACTAATATTTTGCTTCTTTACCTGAATCCTCTTGTAGTTAACTATTGTCACATAACAAGCCACCTCAAGACCTAGCAGTTTAAAACAATAGCCCCTTATTAACTTATGTTCTCTATGGATCAGGAAATTGGGTACTGCTCATCTGGTTATCTTATGGCTCAAGTCTTCTACACAATTTTCATTCAGAAATTGGCTGAGACTGTGGATTCACTTGAGGCTCAACTGAGAAGGAATCTGGTTCCATTTATCCTTGAGGATTCAGTGGGTTCATTTCAGACAGGTTTTAGTTTCTAACAGAGTATAAGAACTTAGTTACTTAATGACTGTCAATCAGTGCCTCCATTATTCCATGGAATACATCTGAACACAAGATGTATTCTACAAGAGTAGACCACTGGGAATCATCCTGGGGTCTGCCTACTACATGGGTGTTCCATTCTATAAATCTGTATTCTTCAGAAATGTGTAGGTTTCTACATACATATTTAACCTTAAAAGTTAAATGATTAATTAGTTAACATGACCTCTGGATCTCAGAGTGTGCCCTCAGATGGACTTTATTTAATTAAACGTTCTTAAATCAACTTTGGCCTCACTTATTAAAGTCCCTTCTTCCAACCTACCCCTAAAATATCTAGGGAAGCTGCAGTATTGATCACTCTTCACTCTTCTGCTTTCTACTTTTTTACAGTGTATAGCTGTAGTCATCATCCGTCTAAGAATCTGTGAGGATTGGAGGGTTGAGGATTTCTTTCTAGATAGGCAAGGGACCAAGTGTTTCTAATGATGAAGAAGAGAAAAGCCATTCCTGTGTGATAGAATAAAAACCTGCGTTTAACTAGTCATGGTGGATCATGCCTGCAATCTCAACATTCAGGAGGCTGGAACAGAAGGCTTGAAGTGAGTTCCAGGACAGCTTGGGGTAGGTACATAGAGAATTCTAGGCCATTCTGGGTCACAGAATAAAACCATGTTTTGAAACACAAAATAAACATATCTTGAATCAACAAATACACCAGGCTTCCCGGGCAAAACCTGTGGTCATATTTCTAGAACAGGAAACCTCTAGGATGCTAAAAAAATATCAATCATATTGAAGTTAGCCCTAAGAATGGAGTATATTAAAAGTACCAGAAATAAAGATTCCTAGAATAAATATCTGAATGGTTGCTGTATGACCCAATTCATAAATAGGTAAAACAGGATCAGACTGTTTCTAGTCACTGCTCATCTTTAGGGAAATTAGAAAAGAGCCAGGCAGGAAGACAGTTAATCAAGGAAATCTTGTGATGTAAAGCTTGGGAAAAATGAGATACAAGTTCAAATGCACTCAATTTCTCCTTATTAAAAAAAAAAATCCCATTGGCTCTTTCTTGATAGGCACTTGATTTTTCACCCATTGCTTGTTCCAAACTCTAGTCATACAATGCAGTGACAGGTTTTCACCTGGTGTACACTTGTCTTTGTCCGTGACAAAACATTTAAAGAAATCATCCACCTTCATTTATCTCCAAGAAGCCTTTGCTTTTTGTTTGCTCTGTTAGTTCCTTCTAAAGTTGTTTATGAAAAGGTCTGATAATTCTATCTCAATCTTAAAGATTTTAAAAATAATGTTGGCTTTAGCAATTTCATCAATGATAACAAAAAGGAAGAAATTATAAGAAATTTGGAGGACCTTCTATTCAAACTTTCACTTAGAGATTTAACAATTACTAATGTGATATTTAATTTCTTTTGTTAGATTTATTGAATTAAAAAATAAAAACACTCCATGCTATATACCTTTTAGGTGTTTCTGTAAAGACTTCTCTTCTGAAAGTATTAACAGCAATGGAAGATGCCACGAATTTAGGCAGCTACATTCCTGTGGACAGAATAAAATAAGAAAAGGAAGAAAGCTTGCCGAGCACAGTCTCACTCTCGCTTTTCTTCCTTCTCTCCCGAGCTGAGCACATTCTCACTGCTACTTCTGACATCATGCTTCCCCAATGATGGACAGCATCCTGTTAACCACAAGCCAGGATGACATTTCCTTCTTTATGTTGCTTCGTGTTTGGTTACAACAATGAAACAATACATGCTAATATCACCCCAGATGCATTTGTCATTGATTTGCTACAGTTCAGTCTCACCATAGCACACTGCAAACTCCAGATTTTCCTCAGACACTCCTAGAAGGCTCTATGTGTACTAGCAGTGCCAGACTTCTGAGAGTTTCTTTTGTTTTGAGACATTTGCAGAGCCAACTGCAATAGCTCCTGGATTGCTACTCAGATGCAACTCTTAATGAGATCTGACTTGCCTATCATATTTAACATGCACAAATAGCCTGTCTTTATTCCCACACCATTTTCTCCTGTATCATTATTTATATTATATTTATTTATTTATATTTATAATATCTTATATTCACATTTTTATCAACTGTAGAGTATTTACTCAATATTCAACTTCACTGACTGTCAAAAGGAATTCTTTATAGGTAGCTTGTAATGGAAATATTAAAAACTGAACACAAGAACCAAATACATAATATGCAGAATGTTTTCTGTTTTAGGAATATTATTGATCTACCAATAAATCTTTCAGGCTGGTACTGTTCCTTGTTTTCAAACAGGGGAGTTCAATTTGGTAAGGTTTTCTTAGAGTTGGTAATCTCCTAGAACTCTGCATTTATTAGCATATTGCTCTATTAACATAAACATGTTCAGGTTTGTTCACTACAACCTATGCTTCTGGAATAAGTTGCACCCCAGCCTCTTTTGCCATACCATCATAACTGTCCATCATTCCATATAGTTAACCATGTCTCCACATTCCTCCCATTTTGTTTCCCATAGTGTCAGTCACCTGTGATCAATTCCAGTCTAAAACTATTAAATTGATCATTGTAGTAGTGAAAAATTCAAAAGATTTAAATTATGCACACTCCTCTGAGTAATTTGATGAAAGTTTACACTGCTCTGTTCACATCTCTTGAGAGATTTGAGTTATCTCTTTGACCCACATGTAGGTACACTGTGTAGGATACCTATCCATTAGGCACTTACTTAGTAATTGTACTCAAGATTTTTCTACTGCTGTTGTGAAATACCATGACCAAACAACTTATAAAGAGTTTATTTATGCTTGCAGTTACAAAGGGATGAGAGTCTATCATAGAAGAACCATGGCAGTGAGTATCAACCATGGAGTCAGAGACATAAAGCTGAGAGCTTACATCCTTAAAAAGCAGCACAAAGTAGGAGAAAATGTGAAGCACTGAGAAGTTTTTTTTTTTAATTTTAATATTTTTTGGAAATTAGTGCCCTAGAATTTATTTATTTTTTTGAACATGAAGACAAAAATTATATAATCATCTCAGCAAATACAGAGAAAGTGAGCCTTTGACAAAATCCAATCACAATAAAAAATCCCAGAGAATGTAGAAATAGGGAAAATACAAACCATAAGAAAAGATATATATAAAAAATGTTCACAGCTAACATTAGTCCAAATGGAGATAAACTTAAAGCAGTCCCACTGAAATAAGGAGTAAGACAGGGCTGTCTACTATCCCCACTTTTTCAATAATTTGCTCAAAATATTAGCTGGGGTAATAAGGTAAGAGAATAAGTAAGAGAAACAATAAAAGGATACAATAGGAAAAAATGTCATACTCTCCCTATTTGGTGACATGACATTATATACAAGAAATCCCAAAAATTCTTCCAGAAAACTTCTAGAAATGATTAACAGATTCAACACATGACAGAACTCAGAATCAACATGCAAAAACCAATAGCTTTTCCCTTTTTGTTTACCAATAGCTTTTATTTATTTTCTTGTTTTTTATTCATTAATAACTTTTTAAAAAATGTTAATCAAAGGCTTTATAAGTTTGGTAATGCTCAATAACAAGATGACCATACAATGAGAAGTGTAACCCAATACCCAACCTAGATATACCAACTATCTTTGACACACAAACATCTGCCCATTTGCCTCCATGTTCCTCTCTCTCTCTCTCTCTCTCTCTCTCTCTCTCTCTCTCTCTCTCCCTCTCTCTCTCTCCTTCCCCCATAGGAATTTATTTTATTTGCAATATGAATGACATATTAAAATTAAAAATACAGTATTTTATAAGCTCCATATGTGACCATATTATTCTATTCAAATCTGATAAAACAGGTACATGAGCCCTCACACCATGAATGCCTATTAGAACACCGCAGAAAACCACATATCCATAGGCTGCTCTTTTTAGATCTATAAGCAGCACTTTGAACTAATAGGCCTATTAAACTATTTAGTCTCCATAGACAGAACAGATAATTTAAAGTGTGTCCTAGTATCTTTAATAGGTTCTGACTTCTTTTTTTAATTAGTAACTTTTTAAAAAATGTTGATCAAGGGCTTTATAAGTTTGGTCATGCTCAATAATAAGATGCCCATACAATCAGAAGTGTAACCCAATACCCAACCTAGATATACCAACTATCTTTGACCGGTATGTGAACATCCACCTCCATGTTCCTCTCTCTCTCTCTCTCTCTCTCTCTCACATCTCCTAGCTCCTCCTCTCCTTCTACTCCTCCTCTTCTTACTCTTCTTCTTCCTCCTCCCACCTTAGCTCCTCCTACATATCACTCTTCCTGTTAAAATAAAACTTTTCTTCAAAATAGAATTAGAGCATAACTATACCAATTTGTATCAGTAAGGTACAAGATAGACCTAATACCCAGTCCATCATTTTGTTGACTAACCAGAACCTCTGTCATCTCTCCTAACTAAAAGACTTGATTCTGAACCTGGCTTTTTTCTTGGCTTTAGAATGAATGACAGCTGAAAACCATCCTCTCAAATCTTTTCTCATAAAGTAAATAGCCGCATTGGCTATGAGACTATAAGTTTTCAACCCCATCAAAAATGCAGAATGACTGAGTTAACTGAGATTATGGGAAGCACAAAGCATAGCTTCTAAAACTTAGCCAATTTATACAGACCGCTGAACACCTGGACAGTCCCTATACTGCAAAACATTGAAGCATCCAATCTTCAGCCTTCTGGCGCAGGATCATCTGACAGACCTAGTGATGCAGAATTATTAAGGGCTGATTACTCTGTCTTGGCAGATATAATCAGTCGACTATTATGCAAGTGTGTCCTTTTCTGGACAGTAATTTGTTGATGGTTCCACCTGTATAGGTAGTTGAGGATGGCCTTGCCAGGCATCAATGGAAATGGACAGCCTTGGTGCCTGAAAATTTGGATTCCTTGTGTTGGGGAATTCGAGAGCAGGGAGGAGGGAATGGGAAGAGGTAGAAGCACACCCTCATAGAAAGTCCCAGAATTATATGGATTAGACATGACAGAGGCAGGCCACCAGAAAACTAGATTCCAGAATTCAAACAAAAAATTATCTTGATACTAAAATTTGTTTTGAGAATTGTATATTGCAGAATACACAGCCTTGGTGTATCTACTCATCAGGCAAGTTGTCTGTTTCCCTTTCTTAGAACCGGGATTCTAAGTGCCCATTACCATGTTTAACATTTTTGTACATAGGCTTTGGGAATTAAACTCAAGTCTTCTTCATATGTATAAAACATGATCTCCCCAGTTCTTTCCTCAGCATTTAAGGATGTTTATCAACGTACCTGACCTACCTATTAGCACTTTTCCTAGTTGATGCAGACAGCTATGTCTCTAGACATTTCTAAATGCCTATACCCTGTGGTGAAAATTACATCCTATTAAGAGTTACTGATGTTTCTCAAAAGCCTGGCCTATGTTAGGTACTCAGAAAACATTTGTTAATGGGATGATTCAAGTGAGAGATATTTTGTATTATAGTTGTGTAAGATAGTGTTCCCTTGGCTGATCCTACTTTCTGTTACATCTTCAATATAAGGTCCATTTCCTTCCATTAGTTAAATGAGTAGTTCAAAATCCAAAAACAGTATTCATTCATAAATTTATTGATCAAAACAATCACATCCAATGAAAAAAGAACATGTGTAAACAAAGCCTTCTAAGCAGCAGTCTCTAAATTCCAAGTGCCAGAACCTAAAATTTATTGCGAGTTGTTTAAAAATTCAATAAAATAAAGTGTTGGAAATTATTTTATTAAAATGCTAATTTTGATAATCACTATACCAGCTATATGAATTTTAACTCTAACACCGTAATATACTTCACGAAGAAAATCACAGCCTAAGCAAAAAAAAGTCTTTAAGTAAAATATAAATTAGAGGATAAAGAGTTGGCTCAGAAGGTAAGAGTACCTAGTGCCCTTGCAGAAGACCCAGGCTCAATATCCAAAAAACACATGGTGGTTTATAACCATCTTTAATTCCAGTACCTATCTTCCTATCTTCATAGATACCAAGCGTGTATGTGTGTGTGTGTGTACAGACAAAACATTCATACTCATTTAAAAATCTTTTAAAATATATTTAATGTGAAGTTATATTGCAAATGAATCTTGTTTCTCTCTTGGTTTTCTTCAAGTCATTGATTGTATGTTTAGATTGAACCTAAAATTTACAAAGGACTTTGATCCTTTCTGTGTGTAATTTAGATCTCTACCATGCAATGCAATTCCACTTGTGTTCTCCAAATTATTCTTTGAGGACAGCTTTCAGCCAAAACGTTAATTAAGTCCTGTCCTCTCCCCTAACTTATTAGTCGTTTTTCTTCCTCAACTCCAATCTCCAAAAGTCCATAATTAATGTTACAGTTGTGTAAACCCTGACCCCCAACAGTAAGAACATTATGTTCCTCATGACAACATGTTTGCCTAAGATGCCCTTGGCTTTTCTGTTCAGTTGTTTGGTTTGTGATTTGTTTGTTGAAGTGTAGGTCATATTTACAACATACTTGGGAGCCATTAGCTTGAGTATTTTTTTTTTTTGCTTGATAATAGGAACATGTTCCATTTCAAGTCCTTTTCGCCCCTTTGATTGTCTGTTATTTTAAATATATAGTCTTCATATTCTTTGGGGGAAAATGATGTTCTGGTTATCTGTTGATGGCTTAATAAAATCATTTATTACCCTCCTGGTTATATAAAGTGGCTCTTCTCATCCAGATGGTTCTTAGTGAGGTCTCTTGTCTGTGGCAACAGTTAAATGACAGCTGTGGTAGAACTTATCTAAAGGCTTGATTGGGCCAGGATTCACAGGGGTTGTAGACCTGACATAGCTAGGGATGGCCAGGCATCTGCTCTCTCTTCAAACTGCTTTACTTAACCACTTTACAGCCTGGGGGTCACAGAGATGTTGGACTATTCACGTGGTAGCTGGCTTCTTCCAAATCAAGCATTCTAAGATACACATGTGGATGCTACAAGGCTTCTCAAATTCTTCCAAACAAGACTTGGAGGTTGTGCATTACCATTTTTATATAATCTGCTGTATGTTCAAAATACTCACATGGATAGTTAAGGGTCAAGAGGTATAGAATATAGGAGGATATTGATACTAGACGTGACTAAGGTCGATCTTTGAAGCCTTTGTATCACTAATGGGAAAAGATGATTAACACAGTCATTGAGTATTGGAGGATGAATATATTGCCTCCTAAAGTTTCATTAACATTTCTTTGCTTCTTCCACTGTGAAATAAACTGGTGGCTTTCTTAATTGCCAATGTAACTTCTCACACAAAAGTGAAAGTAGTAGTAGGAGAGATATTGTTAGAACAATTGGTAAAATATCAAGCCAATTCTACTGCACAGTACAGTGTTTTTAAGCTTTATTTTTTTATTTTATGTATATGAGTTTTTGGTCTGCGTGTATGCACTGTTTACCACAGATATGCCAAGTAGCTGAAGAGGCTATATGAAGGTATTGGATGCCTTAGAACTGTAGTTACAGCCATTATGTCAATGCTGGAAATCAAACCTGAGTCCTACCCTCTACTTCCCCTGATTATTTTGTTCCCCCCTTCTAAGTAGGACTGAAGGATCCACTGGAGGAAGAGAAGAAGGGGAGGGGAAAAGAGGGGCAGAATCAGGTATGGGAGGAGGTGGAGGAGATGTACAGAGGGGTCAGGAAATTGAACAGAGGTGTGTAGCAATAGGGGATGGGAAACTAGGGATAGCAACCAGAAAGTCCCAAATACCAGGAAAGCAAGAGCCTTCCAAGGACCTCACAGGGATAATATTAGCTGAAATACCAGGCAAAGGGGAGGCAGAACCTGTTGAGACCATATCTAGGGGTTAGGCATGAACCCCTGATTGAGGGATAGGGTCACCCCTCGTCTCCAAAATTTTAACCCAGAATTGCTCCTGCCTAAATGAAATACAGGGACAAAGAGTGGAGCAGAGACTGAAGGAAAAACTGTCCAGAGACTGCCCCACCTGGAATCCATCCCACATGCAAACACCGAACACAGACATTATTGCTGGTGTCAAGATAAGCTTGCTGACAGGAGCCTGATACAGCTGTATCTTGAGAAGTTTTGCCAGATCCCAACCAATAGAAATGTGGATGCTGTGCAACCATAAGACTGTGCACAGGGACTCCAGTGGAGGAGTTAGGAGAAGGACTGAATGAGCTGAAGAGTCCTTATCTGGCATCAATGGGAGGAGAGGCCCTTGGTCTTCTGAAGGCTTGATGCCCCACTGTACAGAAATGTTAGGGTGTGAGGCAGGAGTGGGTGGATTGGTGGGGAAGCACCCTCATTGAAGCAGGGTAAGGGGGGATGGAATAGGGGGTATGCAGAGGGGAAACTGGGAAAGGGAATAACATATGAAATGTAAATAAATAAAATATCCAATTTTTCAAAAACCTGAGTCCTCTGAGAGAGCCAATGCCCAAGTCCACGAGCGGACCCTTTGATCCATTTTCTGTCTACCTTTATTGCCCATATGACTATGGTGACTTCATTTTGCATACTTTCTTCCACAGCAATACTAGAACATAACTGAGATGATGAATAATCTCATCACTCTCCTTTGCTGGTATAACTGAAATGGCAAGCTTCTGCAACAATAGGCAGAGAGTGAATGCTTCATCAAGGCCAGGAGAGAGCACAGCTCTAACCAACTGACCTTTTCTGAAGGCTCACTCCTTTTCTGGACATCTCCATTCTTTCTGAGTAATGGCTTCAATACCTATTGAGGAATTGATTCAGTGGATAATTATAATCTCTATTCAGACTGCTATAGAGGTCAAGTAGATGGAACCCTAGAACCCATTCTAAATTTAGTCCCGTGGTTACTTTTCTGAGAGTGGCAGTTGACACTACTTCTTCCAGCTTTGTCAGTGACTGATTAGGCTGACATTGTGTTACGACTGGTTATTCAGACAGAAGAATCTTCTTGTTTATTTCCCACGTCTTGGTTCAAATCTTGGAAATAGAAAGAAAGAAAGAGGCTATATTTCAAAATATCCCAGGACTGAGGGAAGACCCTTTTGAACCAGGTCATTGGAGAAATGCTGTTAGTTGGTTATTGTTGCCATCAACAGTGGCCACCCACAAGCTGAGAGGTCAAGGGCTGCCATGCACTAGCATGCACAAAAGAATAATTTTTCTAATCTCTTTTAAGAACTCTGAAGTATAAGAAGAAGAATGTTATATTTGTGCTTGCTTAGCTTAGAAGTGCAAGACCAAATCTCTCTTGCTGTGCCTGACCACACTGCCTTCCAAATAACAACACTACAGAACAGTCTCTTGAGTTATGTTAAAATGTCATTTTACAATTTACAAAACCCTTTCATCCACAGCCCCAAATTACGTCTTTATTTGCCTTTTAAAACTTCCAGCCTCCACATATTGATTACTTCTACTTTTAAGGTTGAAAGTCCAATTGTTTACTTGTCTAGATTTAATATTTTTAAGAAAAAAAAACACTTCAATTTTTATAAATAATGTCCTTCTGCTGATTTCTGTTGTTTGAGTTTTTCCCATTCATTTTTACAATCTCTGAGGAAATCTAGATGCAGTTAAATTCCTATCAATCTCTGAGTTGGATCAAGGGATCTAATTAGATGTAGAAGGGAAATGTATAATTGCACATGCTCATATGATTACACAGTGAAGAACTAAAATAATCTAACTATAAACTGAGAAAGGCAGTTAAAGAAAGGTACCAAACTATGTTGCTCTAAGGAATTGAGAGTGACATCTTAGCTTCATTGTTCAGAGGGAATTTAGGGGATCAGTGGTAGAGCACTTGCCAAGAATACCCTAGGGTCTGGTTTCAAACCCCAGTGCTAGTGGAGGTTGCTCAGATAGATTTAATACAGAAAACTATACCTCATTAAAAATCCAAAGTTCTGCTTGATGAAGTCTCTCAGAGGACAGTTATACTAAGCTCCTGTCTATAAGCATAACAGAGTATCACTAATAGTGTCAGGGATTGGTTCTTGCCCATGGGATAGATCTCTGTGAGGCTCCACCCAGCAGCTGACTGACTAAAACAGATGCAGAGACCAATAGCCCAACATTGAACTGAGCTCAAGAGTCTTATGTAAGAGGAGGGGGAAGGACTGAGGGTCCAGGAGGGGATAAAGATTCCACAAGAAGAACAACAGAGTCAACCAACCTGGACCCTTGGGAACTCCCAGAGACTAAACCACCAATCAAAGAATACACACAGGCTGGACCTAGGCCCCTGCACATATGTAGCAAATGAGCAGCTTGATCTTCATGCAGGTCCTCCAATAACTAGAGGGGAGGCTGTTCCTGACTCTGCTGCTTACTTATGCATCCTGTCCTCTAATTGGATTGTCTTGTCTGGCCTCAGTGGGAAAGGACGAGTAGGCTTAGATTTTTCATAACCTATTTTAATAAGGGTTCTTAATATGCTCTAACTTTCCTTCTACCCCATCACCCACCAGAGGTAGTGGGAAAGAAAGGCTAATAGGACACAGGGAAGTGGAGCTGTTTAGAAATAGTTCTTTGGGTCAATTCAAATCTTTGTTGTCAAGATATCAGCAGTTCAGTCTACTAGCAAACCACCAAACAGGAATCAGCAGCTGCATTTCCGTCCACATGGCAGACATCCCATATAAATCACCAGCAGCAGATCAATTCAGAATAACCTGTAAGGCTCCACCTGATCAGCAAGAGTGTGTGAAAGTAGTAAGAAACCGCTGGAATATCACAAGAAGTTCTTTGGTAAAATCCTCTCTACAAAGTCATGACAAGTGAAGATTAGCAACATGAGGTAAGGCTAAACAATACAAGACCATAGTCATCAGAGAAGACTAGTAATGCAGAGCAAGCAAAACAAACAAAAGCACGAGCCTTGTCCCACCCTCTGTGGTCATATTTATATTCTTTCTAAACATCAGACATTCTTTCACATGTCTACTTCAGCAAAGCATCCTCTCACCTGTGTCTGATTCTGCAAAATATACTCTCACCTGTGTCTTCCCGAGCAAAACATTATTATGACCTAACTGAGTCACCAAAGAAACCAGAAATTTTTACTTCAAGGATATGTGTAGTCTTGCAGTGACTTGAAGTGCCATGGTACCTGGGGGTGGGGGAAACCTCCCCATTCTCAGAGGTGAAAGTGAGGGGACGGGAGAAGGGCCATGTGAAGGAGAACTGGGAGGAGAGGGGCACTGTAATGAGGATGTAAAGTGAATAAATTAATTAATGGAAAAAAGACAAGGTTCTTCACCTTCTTTGCTGACATCTACATAATCACTTCCAATGAAACTATACAAGGCATGTGATTGTGCTGGGTGTCCCAAACAGATCTCAAAGGACAAGGCTTCTTTCAAAGAAATGAAAACAAAGGAATTGAGAGTAAATTTGGCAAAGGTGGTCTAGGAGCATTAAACTGAATTTTCCCCTGTGGGATGACAACACTGACTCAGAGATTCAAATGAATTTTTTTTTAATTTTTAGAAATTTGTCCATAAATACTGTATCTACAACACTCCCACCCATCTCCACCCATCAAGCCCTCTTTGTCTCAAAAGCAATAATATTTTATTTAATTATTATTGTACACACACACACACACACACACACACACATATACTTATTGATGCACACACATGCACACACACACAATCTAATGAGTTCTTTTAGAGTTGCCTCTATGTACATGTGTCCAGGGCTAACCACTTGGTACATCCTATGCAGGACCTTATTCCTGGATGCAGTCAATTCTACCTCTCTCAGCAGCTATTAAATACCTATAGTCTTCACCTAAGTTTTGGACTATGTGGGATCTCCCCTGTCCACATTGGCAAGTCAACATTTTAACAAGCCCAGATATGCTTTTTTAAAAAATGGCACTAAAACTTGAAATTACTCCACGAAAATAGAAATTTTTGTTGGAACTTATTATGAAATACTTCTCTAAATGTGCCTCTGCCTGGATGTTTAAAAGCCTCAAGCTATTTTAGGCTTTCCTAAAAAGAGGTTGTCTGCTTGCTTGAATGTTCACTCTTCCATTACTGATTCTATCTTTCTGCTGAAACAATTTTAAAGTAGTTTATATTTTACCCCAGGATTATATTATTGGGAATATTAGGGAATACAAAATATTATGGAGTTAAATTTTCTTCCCTGGCAGGTTATAATTAAATAATGACTAGATGAGAAAAAACACAAGGAAAACATATCTCCAGTCTTAATGACAAATATCACTTTATGATACCTCATTTCAATTTAGATAACTGCTTGCCGCAAATTGTGAAATTGAAAATCAATCTAGGTTATGTTTTAGGCAAATTATAGAACATTACAACATGCACGAAGATTTTTAACACAATGAACACATTTTTTTAAATGTTTCCTATCGTCAAATTAACAAAATGTGATGATCAGTGCTTCTTGTGGTTATTGACAGGAAAATAAATCTGTATAAGGGGAAGTCATAGGTAGAAAGTCCTCTTGAGATGTTTAAATTTGATAGTATTGTGAACTTGCCAGAATCTAGAATCACTTGAGAGAAGGGCCTCTGTGGTTGGCACCATTCCCTGGCTGGAATCCTAGACTAGATAACAGGAAAAAAGGAGCAGAGGATTGGCATACTTCATTGCTTTCTGCTTTCTGATTGTGATGCCCTGTGACCAGCTGCTTCAAGCTCCTTCCTACTACTATTTTGACTTTCCTATGACAATGGAATGGGACTGGGCTCTTGAACTCTGAATCAGAATAAGTTCTTGTTTTCTTTAGCATGATGATTTGAATGAGATGCACCCCCCTGCCCCGTGGTCATGGGTATTTGAAGACTTAGTTCCCAGTTGATTACACTATTTAGGCAGTTTAGGAGGTGTGGACTTGTTGGAGAAAGTATGTCACTGAAGATAGGCTTTGAAAGCTTAAAGACTCATGCCATTTAAAGACCACTCATTCCCTCTATCTATCTATCTATCTATCTATCTATCTATCTATCTATCTATCTATCTATCTATCTA
>JANHMN010000005.1:100368931-100386030 GCA_030674055.1 Rhabdomys pumilio | reverse complement strand
AGAGAGAGAGAGAGAGAGAGAGAGAGAGAGAGAGAGAGAGAGAGAGAGACCCAAGAGAAGGCACAAGAGACAGAGACCCACTGGTTTGCATACTCAGGAATACCATAAGAACACTAAACCATAACATATATGCAAGAGACTTCTAGGAAAAAAAGAGAAACAATACATAAATAAAATAAAATATCTTTTTTAAAAGGAGAAAGAAAAAGCCCTGATATGATGTTGTGAGACAAAGGAACTCCAAAGACGCCATTGAGTTTGTTTACTATTGGCCATCTGTGGCTACATGAATAGCCTGCCCTTAAGAGTAGTCTCTTTCCCCAGTGAAACTACCTTGGAAAAAAAGTAAAATTTTATTTGCAAGTGTTTACCAGTTGTAAAAAACTTTTGAGTTAGGGATAGGAGCATGTGTTTTTCCTCCTTTCAGCTCTAGGACCCCATCTGGTTCAGACCTTCGCAAGCCCTATGCATGCTGCCTTTGTTTCTGTACCTCCATATGTAGTGCAGGAAAATTCTAGCCTAACTTCTGACATTCATAGAAATAAGACAGTAAATTTATATCTTAAGCTACTAATATTTACTAATGTGATGAAGGGACAGTAGAAAGCTGAAAATTCAGTTATTTTGTTTGTTCATTGACAGCTAAGACTAGCATTGAGTGTCTTTGTCCAGTGACTCGTTTACTCCCAACAACTGATTCACTAGATCTGTGAATGTCAGTTCTTCTGACCAGAGTGAATGAATAAATATATCAATACTGAGTGCTGTTTGAAAGGAAAGCAGTTCTTGTCTCTGTCTATTGTTCCATCCACTCTCACATCCTTTACTGCATGCATTGTCTTATGAACTTCAATACTCTGAAAATATTTTATGTAGAGTGTGTGTGTGTGTGTGTGTGTGTGTGTGTGTGTGTGTGTGTGTGTATACAGAGGTACAAGTGTGAGGGTCAGAGGACAACTTTTGTGACCTGCTTCTTGTCTTTGACCTTGTTGAGACACCTCTTGTTTCTGCTGCTTGCATCATGTATTCCAGGCTGGCTGGCATGCAAAGTTTTGGAAAACGGTTTCTTTTTTTTTTCTTTTTTTATTGGATATTTTATTTACATTTCAGATGCCAATCCCTTTCCCCATTTCCCTTCCCCAGAAAACCCCTATCCTGTGCCCCCCTTTTCCATTTGGCTTTTATACTCCTATCTCTGCATCTGACTCTGTTATATGAGTTCCACAGGTCTCCAGATTAGTGCAAAGCATGTCTTTATCTATTTAGCCATCTCCCCAGTGTCCTGTGCTCTGATCCTTAGCCTCCAATCTTATGTTCATGTTTCCATTACTCCTTGTTAGAATTCTAGCCCTTCAGTCAAGAATTGCTTGAATTCAAAGAAAAAAATCATTTATCCAAGCCCATATAATTAAAGAGAATTTGGGGAGAAGTGTGGCAATCAGGTCTGAGAAGATGCAATCACAAGGCAAGGGTGTTTTCACAACATTGTCCATTCCCAACAGCTCCCTGGGTCTAGCAACAACAACAGCAAAAAGCCTTAAGGAGGTCTCCAAAATGTATTAAGCAGGTTCATAATAGTCTCCACTCATTAGTACATTTGGAATCATAACAATTTGTACTGTATAATTAAAGTGTTCAATTGTGATTATCATGGCTAAACTCCATACAAGTTCTTGTTTGTCCTACTTGGAGCCTGGAAAACCTGCAGAGTATTAAGGGACATCAAAGATGATGTTTTCTTCATCTTCCAACATTCTTTTCTGGCATTAGATTTCATTGGAAGTGTAATAAAGCTGGCCAGAGTGGTGACATAAAAGATAGAAAATTCTCACTTGGTTGGTACTGTTGTAACTAAGCACTTGTTTCCTCTATCCATTGATGAGAACCATCATTGGTTCTTCGTGGGTGCTTTTTGTGGATTCCTGGATGACTTCTCTGTTGAGAGGCTGCACTTGTGGCCTCTTTGGGTCAGAGTGAACCTAAGGGCTGCATCACTAGAGTATCTCAGCTTTCACATCTTTCTTCTAAGACTGTCTTACCCCCTTAAATTAGCAGCCAAGTTATCAGTAAGCCTTCATCAAATGGTCTGATCCCACACTGACACTATGACTTCTATTACTTGCCCCAGGTATCAGACCTCAGTGGAAGGGCAGACATTTCACAAACGTAGTCTCTGCGCTCTGGTATTTGCTGATTCAAATGTCTCTCCCTGTTGCCTGTTTTGGTTTTTTTTAGAAAGACAAAAAGATAGACTGTAAAGAGAGGAAAGGGTTAATGTTACAAATTCTGGTTTTCAATATTCTCAGTTAATGTCCCACAGCACCGTCCCTTCGCCTGTGAAGATGAATAGTGTCTATTGGCGTGGGGCCCCACTAAAGCTGTCTAAATCCATTTTTACATCCTTTAACACATGAACACATGTGGATCTGACTGTCTTTTTTTTTCTTCCTAAGATTGGGTTAAGAATCCTAAGAGATCTGAAACACAGTGGAGTTAATTCCTCTTGTCTGGCAGGTGATGATTAAGTACTTACAGATGAGAGAAAACAGAGGTAAAACCTCTTCCCTTGAATGATGATAGATATCACACTGAGAAATTTTACATCAATTATTTTATTTCTAATGGAGCAGTGAAGAAGCAGCACCCAGGAATGACAGAGTCAGGATTGTGTAGAGACTCAGGTTGTCTGCATCCTATACTCGGGTATCCTGCCTTCTATCTCTCTTAGTTGCTGTGTCTTCTTGTCTAAATGCTGGAGAGAGGAAATCTGATTGGCTGATTCCAACATTCACATACAATCAACTGGTTCCAGAAGATGAGTTCCCAGGATGTTTTGCCAAATCTGACGTCCCTGGGAGCAAGTTTGGGCAGAATAGGGCAAGTAAAGTAGATGAGTCTGACTTTGCTGCCATACTCAGGAATCTCAGTAATTTATGTGAATAGATTTGCTTTTTAATAGACTATAAATTTGAAATTAAATAAAACAGCATTTCAAAGTTTTCTTTATATTAAAATTCAATAGCTATTTTAGAATCTACTTATATATGCACAGTTCTACCTAGCTATTGTTTGATGATTTCATATATATACGTGTGTATATATATGAAATCTATAATATATATATATATATATATATATATATATATATATATATATGAAATCTGTGTATAAAATATACATGGATCCTGGGGATTCATCCTCTTGGACCAGTTGATTGTATGTGAATGTTGGAATCAGCCAAATAGATTTCCTCTCCCCACCATTAAGATGAGAACATGTTGATAAAACATGTATTCCTTCCCAACTTCAGATCCTCTTTTGTCTTTCAACCCCAGAGCCTACTTAGTACTGCCAGTATGTGCATGGTGTAGTACCACCTACTGAAATACCCTCTCAAAGTGGCATCCTTGAAGAGAACTGACTCTCCATCTTCCTGCCAGCAATCAACTACCAAAAGCAACTCAACTAGGGGTTGGACTTCATGAGCCACCTAGATTATCCATGCTGGGATTTTGGCTGGCCTGATCTTGTGCAGGTCTTGCACATGTAGTCACAGCTACTGTGAGTTTATATGTGCAGAAACCTTCTTGTGTCCAGAAGATAATGTTTCACTGCAGTCATCCAGCACCTCTGGCTCTTACAAGAGTTCTGCCCTCTCTTCTGTAATTAATCCTGAGCCTTGATTTGGGAGGATTAGGTGTGCATTTTAAAGTTGAGCACTCCACAGTCTTTTAGTCTCTGCACACTGACCAATTGTGGGTCTTTATGTTAATCACCATCTACTACAAAAAGAAGCTTCTCTAATAAGGGTTGAGAGACACGCTGATGGGTATTACTTTATTATTTGTGTGCATCAGTATATATGTGTTGTTGACATATATGTGTGGGTGCTCTTGTGGGTAAAGGTACATATGCATATGTTGTGTGAATGTGTGTGTGTAGGTCAAGTGTCCTCTCTTTTTTGAGATAAGTTCATGTTCATTGGCCTGGAACTCTCCAAGTAGCCTAGGCTATATGGCCAGTGAGCCTCAGGAATCTACATGTCTCTCCTTCCCAGTGCTAGGATTATAAGCATGTGCTACCAACCTGCTGGAGAGAAAGAGAGACAAAGACAGAGAGATAGATTACTGGGGTTTAAACTCAGGTCTTTATGCTGGTTCATCAAACACATCATTGCCTAAACTGTCTGCTCATTCCTATATTGCATTTCTTATCTGTAGAATGTGTATTTTTCCCTTGACCAAGAAGTGAAAACTAAGCTGCAGTCCTTTCCTTCTCTTTGTGTTGCTTTCTGCTGATTTGCTTTTTATCTGCTACCCCTGAAATGGACACCCTTTATACTTCCAGCAGGTCACCACCACACAGAGAACATTGTCATCTACAATTTCTTAAAAGAGAAAGTCAGAATTCCTTTGTGAAAGAAAGCTAGGATGCACTGTCTAGGTCATAGTGTTTTGTTTTCCTTTTCTTAAACGACCAAAGCTGACCTAATGATCCCTGATGGCTCCGCCCCACAGTCCCCAGTAGTGCATAATCCTTTCTCATGCCCACTGAAACCAGGTTTGATTATGTACTGCTGCTCTGCTTACTGCAGTTACTGGGCACACTGCCAGCCTGAAAAACTGAGGAATTGTAGGAGTTGTCAGGCCGACAGTACCGTGTCATCCACCTGTCAGTATCATGAGCATCCTTAGTGTGCTGCTTCTTCTTGGAGTTGTAGATCTAGACCCCCTGCTCATTCTGACCACCATCTCTTCTCCCCCCCCACACTCTAGCACAAGGGACACACATTCATCTCCTAAGAGTCAGTAGATCACAGTCTAACCATGCAAGATGAGTGTGCTAATCCACAGTTGCATCAGTGTGAGAAATGAGATTTGCAGTGGTTTCTCCATGGGAGCAGAATTCACCTTACTCATTTAGCCAATAAATCACAAAACCAGGTAATACATTGAACCCTAAGGTAGAAATAGTCAGCTCTTCTTTGGCAAAATAGCAAGTGGTTTTTATTTAGGATTTTAAAAGAACAAAAGAAGGAGGAGGAGGAATATTATATCCTGTAATATGATTTTTCTTCAAGGGTTTGGGTTACTTGGAGGAAATTAAATAAGCTGTTCTAGTCCATTGTTCTGCTCTGGCTGTGAAGTACTTCCTACTGTGAACACTATTTCCCAATTGTTGCCTGTCAGAAATACTTAGCAGCTCTAGTCCTGGGCATTTCACTAACTGAGTTGTGCAGTATGAGGAACAATGGTTGGCAGTGTTACCATTTTAAAGTAAACAACCTTCAGCAACGTTTCTCTTCCATAAAGCTTCTTCTGAGAACACATTTCACGCGCTGAGAGAATTGAGAGAATGTTTTAAAATATCTCCCCTCAAAGAAATCAACAGAAAATTTCAAGCAGCAGAGAAAAGTAAGCTATAGGAAAATCAGAAACGGAGAATCAATTTTCAGAACCAAGAAAAGTCTAGAGGCTGATTGAGTTCGGTGCTTCTAAAATAATTCTTCCCTCACCAAGGTTGATTCTGAGGCTCCATTTCTTGGTCATACAAATCAGATGGCCGGCAAGGACTGCCAAGGAAGCTGTCAATTGGATGGTTTGTTGCACTCAGGAAACACTTGATTGGGGGTTTTTCTGTGCTCTGAAGCCCTCTTCTGAGCTGTTTCATTTACTCTGCACTGGAAGCCCAAAGAACATTTGCCAACACACCACACATATTTCCTCTTAAAAGAAAACTGTTCCTCTTTGAGTCTGTGCTTTGTGAGTTAGGTAAATCTGTTTGTTTTTCTCTCTTACAGGAGCTGCAAAGAATCGATTCTGCTCACTGTCATTCAGCCCTATCCAGTAAGTGTTCTGTGAGAAAAAAGTGCCATTCAATGTTCTTGGGCTTCTGGTCTCCTCAAGCCACTTGAGGAAAGCCACTAGGATGAATAACAGTGGAGACAAATAACGTATTCACAATGCAAGCTTAAACAATCTTGATCATTTCTATTGTGTTCTGTGCTACTAAAACCATTCATTGGAGTGAAAAGTACTGCACTCCCTAAATATCCTGAAAGACAATCAACTCTGCAGGCCTGTGAGCATTTCACATCTGCAACTAATACAAAACGTAAGACTTTCTTGTTTGCCAGCTTCCGAATCACAAGTCTCATGGGAATATCTAATTACATGAAGTTGTGTTCAAGTTTTATTCTTGTCCCCATCTAATTATTTTGGTAGAGAACTGGATAATTAAGCCTGCTTCAAAGAAGGGATGAGAGGAATGCCATAGTCAGAATTTGAGTTCAGATACCTTGGCTAGGAGGGAGAAACTGATTACAATCATACTGCCTTCATTTCTTATGTTTTTGTTTCTCTTTGACTTGGTTTCATGTATTTCAGGCTAGTCTAAGCTTGCTATATAGGCAAAGGATGACCTTGAACATCTGCTCCTCCTATGTGCACTTCTAGTGATGGGATTATGGTCATTCATCACAACATCCAGTTTATAAAGTACTGAGAATTGAACCCAGGGCTTTGCCCTGTTCTAGGCTGGCATACTACCAACTGAGCAACAACCTCAAACCCAATTCAAAAAATCATAATCTTCATGGTATGCATTTCACTCTTTTTACAAGTGTAATTCAAAGATCTCTGCAAAACAGTGAAGAATGCAATCACCACCATAGTCCAGTTTCAGAATGCTCCATCACCCCACCATATAATCCCTGGTTTTTAATTCAACTTAATCCATGTTCCCACCATCCAGCCCAGGCAACTGCTAACTTCTCTGTCTCTATAAGCGTGTTGTTCCTTGTAAATGACAAAACACTCACAAGATCCCAAGGAAAAATGTCTTTACATTCAGTATCTTGTTGGACTTTTTGTGGACAGGCAGAGAATCGAACCAGCATAGTTTCCATGGTTGATCTTCACAGAGTAATATGTATATTCCAAGTACAGTGTGACACTAGGTGCTGTTCTTACTCCTATCTCTTAAATTTACATTCTTTCCCTGAATTTTCTTTCTTTATTTTGCAATATCTTTAAAATGCATAAGAACTTTTTAAAATTAATTATTTTTTACACTACATATTTTACTCCCCTCCCAGTCCACCCTCTGACTGTTCCATATCCTATACCTCCTCCCCAACCTACTCTCCAGGAGGATGTCCCCATACCTCACCCCCCATCCCACCAGATCTCTAAACTCCCTGGGGCCTCCAGTCTCTTGAGGGTTAGGTATATCTTCTCTGACTGAACTCAGACCTGGCAGTCCTCTGCTGTATATGTGTTGGGGACCTCATATTAGCTGGTGTAGGCTGCCTGGTTGGTGACCAGTGTTTGTGAGATCTCTGTGGTCCAGGTTAATTGAGACTGCTGGTCCTCCTACAGGATCTCCCTCCTCCACAGCTTCTTCCTAATTCAACCACAGGGGTCAGCAGCTTCTGTTCATTGGTTGGGAGCAAATATCTACATCTGACTCTTTCAGTTGCTTGTTGAATCTTTCTTTTTCTTTTCTTCCCATTCTGCTTTTATACCATTTTAATTATATGCAAGTATTAAGGTCTATTCTAGGTTGAGGAACTAGCAATACAATAGATGTAAATAGTCAAAGAACAAGCAAGCAATAAATAAAATTCAGTGAATACTCCCATGATCACTGTTTTTAACGGCTTATCAGGATGACCAAAATATCTGAGCCTACTTCTCTGTCCTAGCCCAAAGTCATTTTCATGCCTGAAGCCTAATTCTATGTTCTAGCCTAAGATTTAGATTCCTGCCTGAAATTACTTCTTTGTTCTAGCCTAATGTCAGATTCCTGCTTAAAGCCCATTTTCTTGTCCTTGGCCAATGTCAGATTCCTGCCAAGAAGCCCCAAATGCTCTCCACATCTCACCCTTTTTTATTTCATGAATAAGACTGAGCCTGTCTTAGGTCATTCTGACAAGAGTGTTGTCCTTACCCATTGTGGAATATGCATTATCAAAAGCAATGTGCTTCTGTCTTAGGTTGGTAAAGCTCTGTGCAGAATCTTACCCGTACCTTGGCTTGCCAGTCTGTTAAATTAATAACTCTGTCTAGGGATCCATTTTCAGTTTCAAGCCATGTACTTTGGCTGTCAACATGTTGATGCTGTTAAAGACAAGTTTAAGACAATAGGCAAGAATAAAAGTATTCCCAGGACAAAAGGGGGTAGCATGATTAAGTTATATATGCCATTCTTGAAGCTTGACCAAAATAGAAATAATGACCTCAGGCCATGGGTAATTTTATCAGCAGTATCAGCAGAGCCGCTTTCTTTACATTCATAATCTCACTGTGCAGTTAAAACATCCAGAGAGGTGTTAGAATTATGCCAAATGCCCTGCAAGTGTCTTTAAACTTTTTCTTAATTATAATGACTATCATTGCAAATTTTAGAAGTAACAAATCCATTGGTATTTTGCATGACACTCGAGATGGCTCCTTACTCTTAAACTCTGAACCTCCTTCCAATAATTTGAATAGGATAAAGAGTATCAGTTCATTGTTCCATATGCCTGTCTAAATCCTCTTGTGTAGTCAACATATTAGTAACATGTTTTTGCTAAATGATTAACAAAAGTAGCTGTCTTAACTTGTGTCAAAGCAATTGCAGAAGCATTGGTGCTAGCAATTAATGTAATTAAAACTTTTATACCAGCAATAATCAAGCCCACTACCCTCTTGCTTCTGCTTAAAGCCTGACTTACTTCTTCTAATACTTGCAAGCTTTTTTCAGAATACTAAGGCCCTGTAATACTCAGGACTATAAAACACAAGCTGATTAATAGACCCCTGTAACAGACATGCCATGTTTCAACACATTAACACAATTAGAAAGTGTACAATCAATACAACTTACATTAAATACTGTAGAAGAAACAAAAGTAATTTTAACTTGATAATTAAAAGACCCTTAACACATGTACTAACACTTGTTTGAAATCCATATCCTGTCCCAACTTTATCTCTTGCTAACATAACATCATAGAAAACTGCAGTTAACTTTCAAATATGTCTTTGAAAATGTCCAGAACCAACCTTCCAAATGAAAACTGTTATTTCAAATATTGGATTCATTTCTAGACCAGTCCATGATTGAGTCTGAAAAGCTGGTCACATTTAAGACAAATATAAAAGTCATTATAACTTCTCTTTTTGATTCTCTGTCCCACAAGGTCTAAAAACTTGAGGCAAGGCAGCTTGTACCATCTGGGATATAGGGAAGCAAAGGTGGGTCGGGTACATATGTCTAATACAGCTCCCCACTCACCATTGTCAGAGCACTCAGAAAGCTCAGAGGTCAGCATCATTCTTCTTCCTAGCATCAGCATGTTTCACCAATCACTCTGGCAGCCACCATGCTCCTTCAGCACCCAACAGAATAAACACAAGCATGTCCTCTTCCCCATATTAAATACCTGATTGAGATCATGCCACATATACCAGTTAGTGGATTCTTCCTTTTCACCTAGGCATAAGTATGGCTAGTTGTAGGGTGACACAGACACTCAGCAGAAAGTTCCTTGGCAAGAAGTCTTTTTATCAATCATTTTATTCGTTTACATTTCAAATGTTATCACCCTTCCTGGTCTCTTCTCCATGAAACTACCAACCCCCCTCCACTTTGCCTCTAAGAGGGTGCTCACTCACCTACCCACCCATTCCCACCTCACCCCTCTAGCATCCACCTTCTCTGGGGCATCAAGCCTCAACAGGACCAAGCACCTCCCCTCCCACTGATGCCAGATGCTCTGCTACATATGTAGCAAGAGCCATAGACCTGCCCATGTATTTTTTCTTTGGTTGGTGGTTTAATCCCTGGAAGCTCTTAAGGGTCCAGTTAGTTGATACTGTTGTTCTTCCTACAGGGTTGCAATCCCCTTCAGCAAATTCAGTCTTTCTCCTAACTCTTCCATTGGGGTTCCCGGGCTCCATTCAATGGTTGGCTGTGAGTATCTGCATCTGTCTTAGTCAGGTGCTGACAGAGCGATTTTGCAGAGGAAAACCATACCAGGCTCCTATCTGCAAGTACATCTTGGCATCAGCAATAGTGTCAGGGTTTGATGTCTGCTGATGGAATGGATCTCATGGTGGGACGATCTCTGGATGGCCTTTGCTTCAGCCTCTGCTCCACTTTTGTCCCTGCATTTCTTTAAACAGGGACAATTCTGGGATAAAAGTTTTTAGATGGGTAGGTGACCCCATTCCTCCACCGAGGGCCATGTCTATCTACTGGAGGTGGTCTCTTCAGGTTCTATCATCCTGATGTTGGGTATTTCAGCTAATGTCATCCCCATTGAGTCCTGGAAGCCTCTTGAATCCTTGGCTTCTAAGTTTTTCTAGTGGTTTGCCAAGTTCCTCATCCCACCTCACCCCACTCCCCACCCACTGCTACACATTTCTTATTTGTTCTCCTGGACCTCTGGACTTTTTTCCTGTCTCTTCCCATACTTGGTCCTGCTCCCCCTCCTACCTTTATTACTCCAGACTGATTTTTTTTTGCATCATATACTCCTGTTTTCACCCATGCAAAAAAAAAACAAAAAAAAACAAAAAAAAAAAAAACGTGGGGTGAAGAAAAAGGGGTATTTGGCATTCAAGTTCAAATAGAACCTAGTAGGCTAGAGTTAGGGATAGTATTAGGATAAGGGTTAGGGGTTAACTCTTTTGTCCAACTGAGTCTCTATGACTTGTTAGTGCAGAAATATTCCTCACTGTCAGTGAATCCCAGTACTTTGATTTGATTATCTGGTTTCTTTATCTGAGACCAGTAACTGCTTTTCTACGTTAAAAGTTAATGTTTAGCTATGTCATTCAGGAAGGAATGCTGCACAAACTTATGGCCAGTAACTACTCTTGTGCCCCTCACCAATCATCGAAGGTGAATTGTCATCTTGAACTTGCAGTTGACTACCCTTCCTAAGATGCCAACCATGCTTTTCACTCCTCCCATTCCCTCTGGCCAGCCAAATTCTTCCCACTTTTCAAGGTTCAGACTTGATTCTAAATGCCACCAGATGATTTCATGTCCTGACATTGTTTCATTTGGGTTAGAGACAGATTTGAATTGGAGCCTCCCCCACCCCAAGTTTTGCCAGTTAAAAATATCCTCAGACATTTCTAAGTGTCCCTTTGAAATAAAATTGTCCCCAATTGAGGGCCATTCTACTGTTTTAATGGCCCTCCTTACTGTTCCAAAGTGACTTTTCCCTCCTCTGAACCATGGATATGAATACTCTGAAGTTACTGAAATAAGTACACTTGTTAGAAAGAGATGAGCTGGTGGGAGAAGAGACCTTTTACTTGTGTTTTTTGTATTGGGATTTTCCTTCTAGCTTGCTTCATGAAAATAGTAAATCTGGCCATAGTAGCCTGTAATCTCAGCACTTGGGAGTATGAGGTAACAGGATTGCTGCAAGTCTGAGGCCAGCCTGGGTACAAATTGAGACCCTGTTTCAAAACAAAACAAATAAACAACAGCAGCAACAAAAAAAAAACAGGGTTTATTTAGTTCACCCTTTTTACAAACAAGATAAACTTAAAAATACAAATTATCCAGACAAGCAGGAGAAAATCTACTGATTCTGTTCCTGTCTGAGAAAAATCTGTAAATTTCACATCTATTACAGCACTTTCATTTCTTTTCTAACTGGCTAGCCAGTGGTTCTTATGATGCTTGCCTAGCTACTTCAGGCTAAGCTCCAATAAAGTGTGTCCTATACACCTGACTGAAGCTATGCCTTTCTCCTGGAAACCTTGCTGCTATAGTTTTCTGGGCTAGCATATGATTTCACAGCATAAGAAATATCCCCTGCCAGTCAAACTTCCAGTATCTTTACCTGGGGACCTTTCTGACTGATCTTCATGAAGCAGCCGTATGTGCTATGGTGTCACTTCTGGAGGGCAGGGTTTTGTATTATTCATTATAATGGTCATTTGAGTACAACTACAAGAAAGAACACAGGAAAGGAACTGGAAAACATTCTTACAGTTGCAGGCCCCAAGGAGACCAACTCACTATGTGTCCAGAAGTGGGTTATATGAAAGTGAGTGGGCTCAACCTAGTAGGTGAGGAAACAGAGAGAAAGAGGAGGGACCAGCCAACAAATACATTTATTGATGGTAAGAGTAGAACACACATGAAAGGTTTCAAAGAGAGCTGGTTGATGGAGTGTGCCTGTGATCCTAGTCCTCTGGAGGCCAACATAGGAAAATCAGTAGTTCAGGCCAGTCTAAGCAATACTTAGCATGACCCTGTCAAAGAATAAGAAGGAGTAGGGAGGAGGGGAGGAAGAAGAGAAAGAAAATTTGTAAGATTGCATTACTCTTTTCAAACATCAATAAGTAAAGGTCAGGGTGGATGTGAAGGAGAATTTGTGATAGGAGAACCTGCTCACAATTGGTTGTGCCCAGTTGTCTAGACTGGGTGCGCAGAGCCTGATGTTGGAATGCTGACATGCCAGGAAAACAAATGTTTTCAATTTTTGTGAGTATTCATTCAGTTAGCGATTGCACAAGGTGGCAGATAAATACACCACCTCGTTCTGTCCTTTGGACATTGTAACTCTGGGGCATGTGGTCAGCCTTGCTTCCCAGAGATTCTCAGTAGGAATAAGTTCCAGTTGCCTATAGTCTTGCCTTATTTAGTAAGGAAAACTTTATTGGCTTATTCCCTCCTTCTGTCTCCTTTCTCCCTCCTCTTAGAAGCACCTCCCAGGTTAGCTGCCAGTTTATGAAGCCTTGTCTTAGCATCTGCTTTTTTGGAATTAAAAAACAAGTAACTTCATAGCTATAGGATACTCCAAGACTACAAGTGCTGAATGTTCAAGGCCATATTATGAAGTCTCAGAAATCAATCTTACTTTTGTTTTTATAGTTTTTATTTTTTTATTTTTTACTTAAGTGTATGTATGTGAGCCTGCTGGTGTGCTCAAGGCCAGAAGAAGGCATCAGATCACCCAGAACTAGACTAAAAAGTGTTTGTAAACTGCCAGATATGAGTGCTGAGTACTGAAGTAGGGTCCTCTGCACGAGACGTATGCAATCTTAACCATTAAAGCAGCTCTCCAATCCTTTATTTGTGTAAGAAATTTTGTTTGTTTTGTTTTGTTTTGTTTTGTTTTTCAGACATTGCTCTTACCATTTCTAAAAGCCTCAGAATAATACTTCACTATACTGTGGCCATCTTATCAATAGCAAATCTGGGAAATAATTCAGGAATTTACTAGGGACACAAAAGCATTAAGATCAATTAACACCAGGATACTCTCACTATTCTAAATGTTAATTGCTCATCCTTTCTGGCACCTAGTATAAAATGCTTATGATCAGCACCTATGGTGATAGCTAATTCACCAGGATTCTGAGCAGTGCATAGTATATATGGTTTGACTAACAAAGAGAAATATGAGTTAAAATTGTGTTCATAATTGCTTTGTACTGTCTCATCAACCTGAAACTCCAGCCACCAGAGTAAGCAAGCCACTGTGTTGCCAATTCTCATTAGGTAGCTTTTTTGGAGCCTTTTTATGTTTTTATCATCAAAACAGCAGTTTAAAAATTTGAGGTTTAATTTTATGTTTATGGATGTTTTGCCTGTAAATATGTCTATACACTGTGTGCGTGGATGCAGTGTTCATGGAGGCTAGAAGGGGGCATCAGATCTTCTGCAACTACAACTAGAGAGAGTTGTTTGTTGAGGTGTGGTCTGTTGTTATGGATTGTAATGTTAAATTCTGCACCAAAAAGTCTAGGCTGTGAGTGAATTCTCATAGTTACAAGCTTTTGTTGTGCAAAACTTGCCTCTTGATTTGAAACTATTGTTTGGATAAAATTGGCTACATCCAATTACAGGAGAGATTAGAGGTAAGTGGTTTTGAGTTAACTGATTGGGGTAGAGAAGAAGGACAAGCTGTGAGGAAAAGCCCAGTGAGTCAATTTAAAGGACAAAAGGTTTACTTTGGCTCCCAGTTTCAGAGGTTTCTGTGCACAGGCCTCAGCTCCATTGATTCTGAGCACATGGTTGGACAAAGTATCTTGGCAGTGGTAGTCGAGACAGATGAAGAAACTCTTTACCTCATGGCAAACGTGAAGTAAAAAAGTCAGTTCTGATAAGTATACCTTTTTACTGAGGCAAGGAATTGTGTAGATTATTCTAGAAAGATACAGTGAGTTACTAAATTGAAAAGCCAGGATTCACAGAGAACTCAAAGTTGAGTGTATGGTGCCTTGACTGAGTTGAATATTTTATTGCCAAACAATGCTGGAGAAGTCATGCATTTTTGTGTTAAGACATCGCAGCCTATGAGTCATGTCTCTTCTGGTGTCTTTATTGCAGCCACTCTACTTGTGCTAAACTCATTGTGCCAGTGTAAATACTGCTGCTCAGAATCATTAAGGAAGAATAATGTTTCCCCTTCAGCTAAAAAATGGTATCTCAGAAGCAAATCAACTCACCACTGTATGATTTGCTCATTAATCATCGCTAAACTTGGCCTATAATTACACAGGCACTGATGAGAGCACACCATTGTCACATGGCTCCAGCATTGCAGTATGGCTTCTAAAACTCACACAGGGCTTGCTGAACACTGCCACTCATTCAGAGTCCTTTTGAAGTTTTTTTTTTTTCTTTATTAAGGGGTCAACTGTTCTCTTTAAAATGGCTTGTGTAAGTGGATAAATACGAAGTTTCAGAACAAAAATCATCCATCTATCAAGTCTTCTAAGATACTGCTCAAGGTTCCAATAGGTGTAGTAAAGGTGTGCAGGGAAATGTTAGAAACATCATCTAGCATGGTGTTGCAAACTTTAATTCAAGCGCCAGGAAGGGTAGTCCAGAAGGATTGCAAGCTGAGGGAAGCCTGAGCTACATTTCTAATTTCAGGTCCTGGGAATTCATAACAAAGCCTTGTCTCAAATATAAATAAACAAAAACAGTATTCTCCCAATATCAATACAAAATATATACTCCCAAACATACATATTTGTCATTGGATATTCTTAACAATGATTTTGAATTATAATAAAATATTCATGCATTGCATACAGTATGCCATTTTCAACTGTACATTTCACAAGTATTAAATATATTCAAGATGTATTAAGTACCACTGTTGTCTTATAAAAATGTCTCATCACTCCTAAAGGAAATCCTATATCTATAAAACATTCATCCCTCCTTTTTCTCCTGCCCCTGCATCAAACTTTCTGTCTCTATTTTTACTGTTCTAGTGGTTTCACAGAAGTATAATATATAATATTTGCTCTGATTATGTCTGATTCTTTAAGTCCCACATTTTCAAGATCATAGTATCGACCAGTACTTCCTTTTTATGACTGAACGATATTCTATTTTATGTACATACCACATTTTACATGTCCACTCCATCATTTTAATAACTTAATTGATTTCCAGAATGTGTGTATTTGGTAAGATTGTGAATACTTTAAATTTTGCAACCATGAGATTTATATAATATATATCAGCTTAAGTTTTTATGTAGATTCAAGGATCAGTCACTAGAACGTGTTGTGCAAAAGCTTCAATGCCTGCAGAATAAGGTACATGCAAATAACTCTACACCCCAGGCAACTGACAATATTTGACCATTGTAGTTCACAAACAAACTACCTGTTAAATCCATTGGAGCATGAAGATTTCTTTCATTTTACAACCAGTGATGCTGTCGATAGATGGGAGGGAGGTTTCTTTCTTTAAATTTTTCACTAAAAATGTTACACCAGAGTGATTTTCAGATGAATTAAATTGATCAAGGCCATGCAGCAAGGGATCCCCTTCTTCCCAACACCTTTCTAAGCAGATGCTTCTATTGCACTTAGAATTTCTGTGGAAGAGCTTTACCATTCAGCCCTTACTTACCAGAAAAACAGTGGAGAAGTCTCAAATACAATGCACATGTAAGATAAGGCAGATAATGAAGTCCAGAATTCAACTCTAAATTGGAAGTCTAAGTCTCTTACGTACTCTGCACAGTAAGATCTAAGATCACAGATTACCAGAATAAGGCTGAAGGCCAGGTTGTAGAGACATACAGAAAAACAAATCTCTGCCTACTTCTGCATTGGGTTTAGAGCTCTGCATTCAAAGCAAGATTTAAGATCTTTGGAATTGTGAATAGTAAGAACATAGAAGCTGTTCTTCTGGTCTGGTCACTAAATCAAGGTTACTAATTTACAGTCATGACAGAGTTTCAATCATATCCATAATTTGTATTTTGTCTTTGAATTGGGCATTCACAAAATATTTTACCTTTTAGCAACAATGTTGCATACCTTTGAGGACAAAGATGAAAGATAACTGTCACAAGGTTTGTGCTAGAATGCCAGTAATCCAATAAAAATCTTTCCATTTCCTCTAGTCTCCCAAATCAGCATTTATTAGTGCTGCTAAAAAGGCAAGATTGAAGTCCAATCCGGTCAAAGTGCGCTTTTCCGAAGAGGTCATCATCAATGGCCAAGTGTCGGTGAGTTTTCAAGTTGTCTGTGTTGTTATGCAGAGAATCATTGAAGCAGGGGCTTTATGCTCAAGTCAACCCAACAATACTACTAGACTGTTCATTCTGGACATGTTTCTTGTCTTTCATGAGGGTGTCAAATCTCAAGACTGAAAGGGACTTGCCTTACTAACTCCTTGCCACTCAGTTCTAACACAACCAGAATAGGATCTAAGCCAGTGACTCTTGTGACACTTGTAGCATGACACTCACTTTTGATCTGGAAATATTAATGCTGCCTCATTTATATTTGGTAAAATCAGCTTCCTTTGAAATCTCTACTTCTTGTGCCTTTTAAGCATGTTTCCACAGAATAGCCTTTTATATAATTTGTGAAAAGAATCGTGTTTCCCTTATATGTGTGTGTGAATATCAGAATAGTAGAAACTAAAGATTTTGTATATTAAGCTAGAACTGAAGAATGAACCCCCAAATACCCACAAAATGTCTTCAACAAAAATAATGCAAAATATCAAGAACATATTTTCAACATTTTCCAAAGAAGATATGAGTGGGTTCTTTTTCTTCCTTCCTTCCTTCCTTCCTTCCTTCCTTCCTTCCTTCCTTCCTT
>JANHMN010000005.1:100339674-100368921 GCA_030674055.1 Rhabdomys pumilio | reverse complement strand
TGTGTGTGTGTGTGTGTGTGTGTGTGTGTGTGTGTGTGTGTGTGTGTATTTTTAATAAGAATAGAACTTCATCTGTGATCAGTTTCCTATGGATCACAAACTCTTGAAGTTAGCCCTGGATCTGGATTGAAAGCTATGGATGTGCATATCCTGGGCAAGGAACTTGTGAGTCTTCTTAACACTAGTCCAACCTAGGGCTGCCCAACTTGGAGGCCAGAAAACAGAAATGTGTGATGATTGTCCTTCAGTTGTGATAAAATACCAAGCCTAGACCACTTCAAGGTGAAAGGGTCCTCGTGGTAGCAGTGTGTTCAGTTCATATTCCTTGGCTCTTTATTTTTGGCCTGTGGTGAGGCAGAATATAATGGCAGCAAGAGCTTGTACAAGCAGAGGCTACTCAGCTCTCAGCATCCAGGAAGTAGAGAGAAATTGAGATAGAGATGGATAGGGAGAGGAAAGAAAGAGAGATGTAGAAAATATGAGTTAGACAAGAAGAATCTGTGAACATAGGGGCCTGATACTTTCCCCATGTTATTCCATCTGATCTCTTAAGCAATTTGATGATACCCCTTATATACAGGAAAAGTCTTCTCCCCTTTGTCAATCATCTTTGAAAATTTCCTCACAGTATGCCTAGAGATATGGTTTATTAATCTCCTAGGTGGCTCTCAATCAAACTAGTTGACACTCAAGATTAAGAATCATGGCAGGTCAGTCTGACAAACTGTTGGGGTGCTTGTGAAAATGGTCTGAGGTTGTCACTGTTAGCTTGTAGGAATTTTGTACTTTCCTATGAACTTGATACACTCTGCTCACTGGAATAGATCTCCGTCAATCTAGGCACATAGTTACCACATGTCAGCAATTCAGAATCCTGTCCCAGTGGAGGAGTGGAAGATACCAAGCACTAAAACAACAAGTACATCACATCAAAAATTCATCAGAAAATTACCTTTCTATACCAGGGCTTCTCAGCCTGTGACTGGGCATCTAAAGAGAGAATAATAGTCTAGAAGCTGTAGTGATAGTGTCATTTCAATCCTGTTTATAACAGAGCTCATGTGAGGCAGCTGTGCTGTGAGGATGCTGCTGCAGGGCCAGTCGTCTCCTGCAGCCTCTGCTGCCTTGCCAGGATACTATCAAGACAGGACTTTCAGTTGCACATCTACCCCTCGGCTTATGGGACTTCATTCTTTCTAATATGCTCTTTTCAGTCAGAGGATGCCTCGTTTTCTGAATTTAAAGACAAACTTACTCAGTGAATCAGGCAGAAAGGAAGTCACAGAGGATGGGTATGGCAGTAGAAATGAGAAGAAATTAAAAAAAATAATGGGTAGTGAAAGTCAGTGGACCAGTTAATGAGATATGCAATCGTTAAGTTTACTCAGACTGTAAAATATTTAAAAACATCTGTGCATATGGTCTTCAGTTCCTTCATCTTCAAGCCAAAGGACATAAGGCTTTGCTATTTCTAAGACCCCAACAATTCTCATGACTCTATGACACCAAATACATGGGTATGGCACAGTTCACGCCAAGGACTCACAGATCTTACTTACATGAATGTGTCTACTTCTCTCCTTCATCTCTTTCATCACCTCTCATAGTATCCAATTAAAGAAAACATAAGGAATGTATTTCTCAAGTTCAGTCTTAGTAATATTTCAAATTGGCATGACTCTTGGGGTTATTTCTGGATTTTGATGTTATGAGCTGTTCATTATAGCCTAGACTTAGCACTTGACTTTTTTTTTTTTTCGTGGCACTGGGAATGCAATGCAGAGCCCACCCACATGCCAGGTTGCTCAATAGGCTTTCTCAACTTGAAATAAACTAGAGACACCTGGGAAGAGGAAAATGCAGTTGAAGGATTGCTTCCATCAAGTTGGCCTCTGGGCACATCTCTGGGATTCTCATGATTACTAACTGATGGAGGAGAACCCCAAGCACTCTGAGCAATGCCACTTCTGAGCAGGTAGTCTTGAGGTGTATAGGAATAGTAGCTCAATGTTAGTCTGGAACAACAACAAAAAAAAACTAGTAAGGAATTTCCTCTGTGCTCTCTGCTTCAGTTCTTGCTTCCAGGTCCTGCCTTGAATTCTTGCCCTAGCTTCCTCCAATGATGGATTGTAACTTGTGACCTAAAATAAACCCTTGCCTCTCCAGGTTCTTTTGGCCATGGTGTTTTGATGTTTTGTTTTGTTGTTTGGTGTGTTTTTTGTACAACAAACAACAGCAAAAAGCTAACTAGGCATCAGGCAAGTGCTCTACCACTAAGCTAAAAGCCTCAGCCCTATGTTTTTCTCATTTAGCACACTAGTGCCGCTCTTATGTTTTCTTTTGAGTTGAGAAACATTCCTAAATGGGTTACAAAGAGTTCCAAAAGAAAAAAACTTTACTTTGAGCTTCTTCATGCTTGTGACTCATTTGCATGACCACCACCAGGGACCAGCAGTCTCCTGTCACACAGCATCATTGATGGTCCTCATTTTGTTCATTTAATCCTGATCTGAAAAAGTCAGAGCTTGTGGATCCAAACACAGATGCTTGACTACAAAGGAATTATGTCTGTAATAATGTTTTCCATTGGGGAATCTTGCTACTTTAAAAAAAAAAAATGCTTCTGATTTTTCTGATCAGCAAAATGTCTTGTGCATTATTTGTAGCTGGAAAACAATATTAGTATGAATATCTTAGTTCAGATACCACCAAAGGGATATCTGGTTGACCTTTAAACTTTTGTTTATTCTTTACTATACTGTGATATACAGGTGGCTACTGCCAGGAGTGGAATTCTAATTTGACTGACCTTCACAGCCATTATTTCTCTTTTCTGTTGTTAAACAGGAAACTGTTAAAGACAATTCACTTCTTTTTATGCCAAATGTTCTGAAAGTCTATTTGGAAAATGGACAGACCAAATCCTTTCGCTTTGACTGCAGTACCTCCATCAAGGTAAGATGACACTCGAACTTCTGGGACTGTACTCATTATGTAAAATGAAACCAAGACAAAATTCATAAACTAAAAAGGGCTCTGTTCTTTTTGTCCCTATGGGTGCTACAAACATTATGACATGCTATCTATGTCATACACCAGGGCTAGCCATTTTACTGCAACTGCAGATTAATTAAAGTACTGTGACTGTCACCAAGAAAGTTTGGCACCCTGCCCAAAGCCAACAGGATTTCCCAGCAATGTCAGCCATCAAGAAGATTAGGATGTTAACTGTTAATTGAATATTTGCCACTTTTGTGTCCAGCAAAAGCAAAGGGTAAAGTCATGTAAAAATAACATTACTTTTGGTTGCTGTAACCAATTGCTCAAGATTGCTACATAACAAGTCAGAACTGAGGTGTGCTTCTCAGGAGGGGGTTAAAGTAAGTGCCACCATGCAATTCCAGTATTCCTGATCCACGGGTGAGTTTTACATAATAGGTTTGGTAGCAAAGCATATGCCCCCCATGCTTCTTTCTTGGAAAAGAAAAGTGCATATTCTCCTCTTTTTTTATTGTACAAAAGTATGTTCAGAAATTGATTGCTCCCTAATGTCTCATCAGCCTAAAATAGGCTTTCTTCAAATGGCACAGTCAGAAAGATTTTATGGAGGTAAAAATGTACCTAGTGATGATCTGTACCATAATCTAGCAAGAGGATATCAAGTCTGTGTTTAAAATGTCTATCAATAGTCAACCATTAATTCTCCGAGTTTGAAAGGACTCAGAGTAGACCTCACCTGTGCAAATGGTTCTACAAAGCCCACTTGCTGTGCATCTTACTGTCACAATAGCAGTAAGCAGCTGGGTTTAAATTGCCTTAAATACATGGTGATTCAGTTGGCAGTAGAAGGCACAATATTAGTAGATGGGTGTAGGAGCACTAAGTCATCCTTAATTGCCCCAGATGAAATACTAGTTCCCTTCATATAAGACTGCTACTTTGAAATGGTGTTGGCTGAGAAAATAGTTTTCCTTTTTTTCCCCTATTCAATACAAATATATGATGAGAGAATAGTTTTATCTAACAATTGATCAACTAACTGGGAGTGGAGGGTCTCCACAAATTTTTTTTCTGGAAAGAACAAGAACGTGATCATTTTAGGCTTTGGAGGCCACATGATATCTGTAAGAATTATTGGATTCTTTTGTTGCATCCGGGAAACAGACACAGAAATGGGGCATTGAGAAATCCTTAAGACTGCCCAGTAGGTAGATGACCTTCTTGAAGAACACCCAGAACTCAACCATTTGTCCTCTCATACTCTAGTTCCTTTCAACAGAGAACCAAATGCCGAATTCAACAAGGGAAGTCAGCCCATAGGCATGGTCTAGGAGAAGTCATATATACATGTTGTTCAGTGTCCCCTCCCCACGAACACCTACAGACAGTTTTTTATTCTCCTGGAAATGATGTAGCACTATACACAGTGTATTACTAAGAAAATCCCCCTTTGTCTTATTGTCCAGAGTTTATTGGAGATTGGTCACATAGACATAGCTGACCAACTGCATGGCTGGCCTTGGTGCCTTGTCCCTCTCGTTATCAAGTTGATATTGCAAGGCCCAAGACTATTGTGTGCTGCTATTAGCATAAACTATGTGCTGTGGTGAGGGCTTTAGCTAAAGCATATAATGACTCCTGCCAGGCAGGCCACTGAAGACCTAAGGTTCTTTCCTAAGTGTGAGATGGCAGAGTCACATCTTTCTTTAGGTAAGGCTAATCCATTCCTGAACACAGATTTTGTGAGCAAATGGGGATGACCATGTGAACCACTGTTTTGCAGACCTTGGAACCCAAGTACACAAGTATGCCGTTACTGACTTATTCTGTGTCCTCAGCTGCTCAGCTCCTTGCTGTTAGACCTATCTCACTTAAAGACATGTGTTAAGACTTGAGTACATATCTTACCAGAAATCAATCTAAACTGAAGACAAGGTCTATTGTTCATTCCTCCAGGCCTCTTTATTATTATAGGAAGCCACATTAGACTGAGCTTGATTTCCTAGCAGATTACAGTTGACAATGAGAAAACTAGGAGCTGTGCAAGAGTTCACATCAAATTCACGTTCTCTTCTCGTGTGTCTAACAGCCTTATTAGCACAGCAGATAGTGGTTGTTGGACATAACAGAAATAGTGCTGCAATAAAAGGAAGATGACACCTGCTGAATACAAGTTGCTAGCATTCTCGTTTCAGAGTGATGATAGGGAGCAGCTAACAGAATCATTTTCTACTGGCCCTGTTGCTAGTTTACAAAAATGTCATCTAGCGTTCATATAGCCACACAAAGCTTGGGTTGTTTTACTCTTTCCTGGATTTTGTGCAAATATATCAGGGAATCTTTTAGATCACATTCACCACAATCAAGCAATTTTTTGTTGAACAATTATTCTTTGGGGGTGGGTCTGGTTAGCTATTTTGGATTTTGTTTTAATGGGGCCAAAAGGTCAATCAAGTAGACTCAAATAGCAGAACAGTCCATGGAAAATTTGCTTCATGTATGAGAAGGGTTTTCCACCTTTGCAACTATTAAGGTTGGAATACATGGTCCTTTGTTGTGACTACCCTGTGCATTGTTAAGGCGCTTAACAGGATTCTTAGTCTCTAGCCACTAATGACATGCCCCACCCTGCTGTGCCAACCAAAGGATATCTCCAAAAATATCCAAATGTTGCTATAGGACACCATTTCCTCCCATTGAGAAACTCTGCTCTACAGAACTTTAAACACATGACAAAAATTATCTTGAAGAGAGGCCATTTGCTAGTTTCAAATCTATGAAAACCATGAAAGCCTGAGATTAGCTGTGCATTGGAGTACAGCCTTTATTTGTGTAGTCAACACTTTCTGACTGTAAATGTTTAATCCTATAAAAGATTACAGACAGAGCTTGCTCATTTTACCTTCCCCAGGGATGTAAAATGAGCATGTACTGTTATGGTGGTGCTCTCTGAGTAAATGGCATTATAATAAGTGCTTTGTAAGTATGAACACATTTGATTCCTATATCCATTCCAAGGCAGGCATAATTAGCACTTCCAGTTTACAGGTTGGGAAACTGAGATACTTACAGGTTGAATAACTACCCAGTGATGTGAAGTTTATAAGCATGAGAGCTGGGATTAGAAACTAGACTTCTCTAGGAACTTCATGGTTACCATGCTTTCTTGCAGAATAGGCTGGGGCCAACATACTATTTGGGGGCAGGAGTAAAGTAGTAGACGTTTTAGGCCACACAGGCCACTGCACAACTCTGTTTCTGCCATGTATTTACATTAAATCAACCATGGACAAGAAATGGATTAACTCTGTCTCAATAAATCTTTATTTACAAAACTGTGTTGTGGACTAGATTTGGCATGTAGGCCATACTTTACTGGTCCCTGGGGCACAGCACTTTCAGAGCTGGTTTAATTGTTTCCTCATTTAGAGAACAGGAGACTGAAACTAACTCTTTATCCATTAAAAACCCTTTCCAATTTAGAACATTACATGGGGACTGGAGAGATTGCTTAGTGGTTAAGGACATTGGCTGCTCTTCTAGAGGACTTGGCTTTGATTCCTAGCACCTACATGGTGGCTCACAACTACCTGTAACTCCAGTTTCGGCTAATCTGATTCCCCCTTCTAGCCTCCTTGGGCACCAGGCATACAAATGAAGCATAGCACATATGTTGGCAGACAACCTATATACATTTGAGAAAAATGATCCTTATATGATCAGTGAGCTCCTCTACCATTACAGCATGTAAAGCCTAAATAAATGTATCTCTTTCTGGTCATAGTAGACTCTAAAAAATAAAGTGGACAGTGTTGATTTTGATCTCTTCATGTCCCTGTTTGTTCTGTAAGGATGTCATCTTAACCCTGCAAGAGAAGCTGTCTATCAAAGGCATTGAGCACTTCTCTCTTATGCTGGAGCAGAGAACTGAAGGGGCTGGCACCAAGCTGCTCTTGCTTCATGAACAGGAGACACTCACTCAGGTCTGTGATGTACCCTCCAAGAATGTTGCTGCTGCTGGAAACAGAGTCTGTGGTGTCTCAGGATGCCCTTCCTCCAGTCCCCTCCCTATAGCTGCTCTGTACCCTTGGTCTTCTCAGAAGGAAGCATTGCCCTTACAATGAATGCATTTGATGCCTCAAGAAGATGGTCCCCCTTTTGCCAGTCTGTCACAGATTTTCAGCTGATCTCCTAGATTTGTCATTCAAAGGACAGGTAGATATTGGAATGTAGCTCTGCAGAGTGACATTTTCTGTTACTGCAACGGCTTCTTTGCCTGTTTTGATCTCTAGTCTCTTCAAAATCATTAAAACCACAATTGTTTCTGAGAGTATGTAGAATAAGTCAAAGTCATCTTTGTTGTCTCTGGTTCTGGATACATACTCAAGGCTATTTTTGGAAGGCCTTAGTGCTGCCCACTATGAATATGTGATCTACCTATATGTCCCAATTCCTGGTTCCCAAGATTTCAGCCCATCTGTTCTCTGGGGAGACACGCCAACTGTTTGCTGCTGTATCCAACATACCACCTTCACTTGTCTTCAAAAAAGCTGAACATTTTGGCTGACTCTTTAAGTATCCACAAAGTCTACTTGCATAGGAAAGTTCATTGAGTGATAGCCCTAAAAAGAGGGCGTGAGGGGACATGGGAGAATACCTGCTGAAACAGCAAGTTATCACCAGGAGAATAGAAGGATAGGAAGCAACTGTCATACTAAAGTGCTTCTTATTTGATGCATACTTAAAAGCAAGTGTGTAGGGGCTAAAAGAATGACTCAGCAGTTAAGAACATGATCTGCTTTTCTAGAGGACCCAAGTTCAATTCCCAGGACCCACATCAGGTGGTTCACAACTGCCTGAAACTCCAGCTCCAGGACATCTAACTCCTCTGGCCTCTTCAGGCACCTGAGCTCACATGCACATGCATAATGAAAAATGAAAATAATTCTTTAAACAAAAATCAAGAACTAGTGTTTCATACATCAGTTCCCTTGAATCGACTTATTCCTTTGACAGAATCCAATAGGATGCAATGAATTAGAAAAGTTCTCATGCATTTTTGATTTCTATTTCTGTATCCAAACTTGACCTATGGTGTTAATCAAGTTTATATCTACACAGGGATAATTAAAGTCACTTGCAAAAATACCATGTGGGAAAATACTCTGAGAAATGGATGGCTTATTTTTATGTTTTTATAGGGAAACAACCACGTATATTCAGAGCCCCTAAAGTGAAAGCTCAGTCCATGTCTAAGTTCCTCTAGAAGCAGAGCTTTAGCAAAAAACTTGAATGTGTGGAAATTCCATGGGAGGTTATGAGAAAAGCTGGCAGAGAGGTGGAAAATAGACATGGAGCAAATTGAGGAGTCAATAAAAATGGCTCATCAAGCCAGTTCCCACCATGTGACTTGGAGCCCCAACCTACAAGAGAGCTCTGAGCAACAACAACTTAGAACACTTGTCAATGGCACTTCACCTGGGTATGTTGAGCAAGCAGTTGGCCTGTCACTGGTGATGGGCTATGCCAGAAGACTCTTCAAGCTCCTGATCCAACAAATGGTCACAGGTACATGTAGTAAATAAACTTTAGCTTATGTCAGTAAATGACACAGGGAAGTAGGCAGCCCACCTGTTCCTGAGTCTAATGAAAAGTTCCACAACTTTCTTTTTCTCTTTATAGTTCTGCTCAAACTTCTGCTGACTACATGTGCCTGTGGGGAACCATTATGGTGATTTAGGTGAACAAAGATTCAAAGTTCTTCCTGATCTTACGTATCCAAAACTTAAGAAAATGGGTTAAATAGCCTGAAAGGAAGCAGTTGCCTACTTCTGAATCATCTCATACAATGCAGCTGTTACAGTCTCAGAATAGAATAAGAATCCGTGTCATGTTGCTGTATGTGTATGAACTCTTGTCATTTCTCCTCTCCATGCTGCTTTCCTTTTCCTTTCCCAGCCTCCCTTGCAAACCTTCCTAGAACAAGTCCCTTTATATACAAACCCTTATCTCAGAGTCAGCTTCTAGGAAGCCCAGTCTCACCCAAAGGCAAATGTGAAGATTTTGTTGATGTGGAAAGAAGGGAAATTTTGATTCTGTGGCTTTCAGCCCTTTCTTAGCCAGCAATGATGAATTCTTAAATGATGTGTTTGCTCTTCCAGGTGACACAAAGGCCCAGCTCTCATAAGATGAGGTGTCTTTTCCGAATCAGTTTTGTTCCCAAGGATCCCATTGACCTGTTAAGAAGAGATCCAGTTGCATTTGAGTATCTCTATGTTCAGGTAGGTAAAATTTCTGGATTGTTCTATATGAATGTGGAGGTACATGACTGACCTCTTCAGTTTTTTTTTTCTTTCTATGTTCTCCTAAGCTCAATGAATCATAAAATAAGTAGGTTATGCTCTTTTCATTTTCACATTTGATTTTGAAATAATTTATTACTCCCATATAGGCTGCAAGGATAGTGATCTATATCCTCCACCCAGTAGTTTCTCCCATGTACTTGATATTTAGTGCAGGTACATACTCCTTGTCTTTTTCATCACAAAAATTTATATGTAAGCATATTCTTTTTCTACAACACATGAAAGCTAGTTGCCTGCATCATGTATTATTTTTACTTCTAAATATATGTATTTTCCAATAACATGGACAATTTCTTATATAAACTCTGTCAAATTAACAAAATCAAGAAATGGGACACCAATAGGTATTTCTTATCTTTTATCTACCTCCAAAATGATGCCTGTTGCCCCCAAATGTCATTTAGGCCATCTTTTTTTTTTTCTGGAATACAATTCACTGTGGAACCTAATTTTGCCTGTAGTTTGGTTGCCTTGTCACTTTAATGTCTTTAAACCAGTGCCATTCCTTATCCCCTTTCTGTGACTTTTGTGACATTGAGTTTTGAGAAAGACTAACCAGATATTTTACAGAAATATTTCCATTTGGGTTTCTCTAGTATGTTTCATGATTAGGTTGAAGTTATGAATTTGCAAGGAATGATATAAGTGACTGTATTCTCCTCAGTATAGCATATGAGGAGCCAAATGGTGCCAGTTTATCCCTTTAATTGTGAGGCTAACTTTGACTCTTACGTGGGTTGTGTCCTTATAAAAATTAATCACTTTTCTTTTATAATGAATAAGAAATTTGTGGCAAGTCATTTGTGACTTTTATCATCTTATATTTCATCAAGTTGTCACCCACTAATTTTTATTAATAGTATTAATTGGTGATTCTTACTTGAATCTATTGTTAACATGCTGATTTAAAATGACATGTCTAATTGCATTATGTCTCTCTTTCTTGATCAGTTGGCATACTATATGAGTTGTCCCTTCTCCAAATCTTTATTCATTTATTTAGGTACTTAAATTTCTCTAAGACATTGGAATTAATAATTTTCAGAATTTTAAGATTATAAGATGTGTGTGTGTGTGTGTGTGTGTGTGTGTGTGTGTGTGTGTGTTACTGTATCTTCTCTATATTCCTGCTGAGCATCACTCGGAGGCTAGGTCACCTCAGCAAAGACCTTGTGCTACAATTATTAGCTAGTTAGCTGCCAATGAATAGCTCCAAGTACCTGTTAGTATAAAGCTGTAGACAGTGAACTATAGGTATGGTTTGTTTTCTATAATTACATTCTCATCTTGATAACAGGATGGTGCTTTAAAAGCATTCAGTTTCTGTTTAAACACCACAAGAAGTCCACTGCCTTTGTAAAGGGGAAAAATTCACACAGCTGTGCTTGTCCTAGGGAAAGGAGACAAGGAGTCACTAAAGCTGATTATGTTGTGTTTATGGGCGTGCTTGCTCAAATCAAATGCATGGAGAGTTTTCGAATTTGAAAGACATCTTTTCTACCAGGGGACTGGCCTCAAAATGTGAGAACCTGTCTGGAGAGCTTGCCTGGGGACTAAAAGAAAAAGACTGATGATGTTTCTGTTTTCCTGCCTTGCCTTTCATGTAGGTGGTGGATTATCTACCTCCTAACGAAATAGGCAGTGGAGGAGATGCATAGCTATATGCTGTGGGTGATGAAGACTAAAATCAGGCTACTATCATTTTATATATCCCCCTCAGAGAATAGGACATGAACATTTTTTGCTTCAAACTCTACTTGGAAATGACTGTATTGCAGAATGTGTGGTGCGTCTAAAATAACACATCTGTCTACTAGAAGTCAACAGGTCTCCTGTGTGCTCGTGTTGATTTTAAACTACTACAAAAATGCAATGAAATTGCCTAGAGAACAGAAGAGGAAGCAGAATCCACTCATAGCACTTTAAAAAACCAAAATCAATTAAACTTAGCAGGCTTCTAATGAGGACAGTTACCATAGGCCGGACGAAGCATGAAGATACAAACCAATTTCAGTAGTGATAATATGTATTCATCGCTGAGTCATTAATGGCTCATGAGGGCTTTTTCAAATTTTAGTGTATATTTATATACAGTAAACTTTAATAATCCAGACTGTTGTAATTCATAATGATAATATACTTGCTGACACTTGTCCTGTCCACTCTGTTCAGAAAAAAAAAAAGTTGTTTATACAAATTAGTAAATAAGTTATAACTCTTGAGTCACCAAAATCTTGGCAAACATGTATTGTTTTCCTCTTAAACATATATTAATTACAGATGAACTTTTTATAAGCCTACACTAGGTCCTGTTAGAGCCTCTACTTAGCAAATGCTACTATTCACTTGTGTGAGACTGTATTTAAGTAATTAAGAGTTATAAAATAATGATTATTATTATATATATATTTATATCATTATAAAATAATAATGATGATTACATTCTCTCATACACATATACACACAAACACATATACCTGCATACATACATTCATACATATATAGTTCATATCGCACACTATCTCTCCAGAGTCACTCTTAACTAATTATACAATAATTAAGTGACTAATTGCCTTGCCAAAAGATTTACCCAGGATTCTGCTAAAATGCACATGTCTTTAGTTACTGTTTTATTCCTGTGATGAAGCACCATGACCAAGGCAACTTTTTAAAAGCATTTAATTGGTATCTTGCTTATAGTTTCAAAGAGTTCATGCTATCTGGTGGGGAGCATGATGAGAAGTGGACAGTCAGGCATTTTGTTGGAGCAGAAGCTGAAATTGAGAATGGCATGGGCTTTTGAAACTTCAAAGCCTACCCCCTAGTGACACACCTGCCAAGACAGCCACACTTCCTAATCCTTCCCAAATAGTTCCACTGACTGAAAACCAAATATTCAAATAGATAAGCCTATGGGAGACATTCTTGTTTAAATCAGCACAGCAAGGCACAACAGGAATGGGGGAAAGTGCTCTGGCCAGAGTTCTTAGGAAAAGTAACAATAATGGCTCATGTTACTATAGCACGTTCCATATTATGAAATAATCACCTTAAGGCTATCATGGCAACCTTGCAAGTTAGTTAGCTCCCAAGTCAATGGTTCTTAAGAGTTCACCCATTTTTAGATAAGGAAAAAACTAACATGTTACAGCTAAGGTAATTGTATTAGTAGCTGATAGAGCCTACCATCATATCTGAGCTTTTATATCATAATTCTATACAAAAGAAAAGGAAAGGAAAGGAAAGGAAAGGAAAGGAAAGGAAAGGAAAGGAAAGGAAAGGAAAGGAAAAAAGACAAGACAAGAACTTCTTTTTGTAAATCCTTACCCAGTAGCAGTCTTTTAAAAAGTTATTTGAAGGATTTCTGACGGCGTTGAAGACCTATAGACTCATAGCCAATCCTGGCTATTTACCTTGAGAGAAAAGATCTGAGTGGATGGTTTTCAGCTGACATTCCTTCTAAAGCCAAGAAAAAGCCAGGTTCAAAATTAAGTGTTTTAGTCAAGAGAGACGACAGAGATTCTGGTTAGTCAAAAAGAGGAGGGACTGGGTATTAAGACTATCTTGTACCTCACTGGTACAAATAGGAATAATTATGCTCTAATTGTATTCTGTGAGAAAAGTTTTATTTTAACAGGAAGGGTAATATGTAGGAAGAGCTAAGGGGGAAGGAGCACTGAGAGGAAAAGATGGAGTAAGGAGAGGAGAAGATGAAGTAGATGAGAAGCTAGGTAATGAGAGAGAAAAAGAGAGAGAAAGAGAGAGGGGGCATGGAGGCAGAAGTTCACATGTCTCCACCAGCCAAAGATAGTTTACATAGCTAGGTTGGGTAGTAGGTTACACTTCTGATTGAGCATTACCATACTTATAAAGTCTTTGATTAACATTTAAAAAAATTGTATAAAAGCAAAATGGAAAAGAGGGCACGGGATAGGGGTTTTCTAGGGAGGGGAAATGGGGAAAGGGGTTGGTATCTGAAATGTAAATAAAATATCCAATAAAAATAAAATAAAATAAAATAAAATAAAAAGTTATTTGAAAAATGACTTCTCACAAAACAGATTCTGGGGCTGGGGCAATATCTCAGCTCATAAAGAACATGAGGACATGAGCTAGATCCCCAGAGCCCACATAAACCAAAAGTAAGACCTAGCAGCACATGCTTGCAACCACAGTACCAGGGAACTAAAGACAGGCAGATCATGGAAGCTTGCCAGCCTGCTAGCCTAGCCCGGGAATTTACTTATCCTTGGAAAATTCCAGGCCAGTGGGTGATCCTGTCTAAATATACGTTGAGGAACAATATCTAAACTTGTTCTTTGACCTATATAGACAGAGCACACACATGCATGTGTACCAACAGAAAGCTCTAAAATTAAAGCAAGTGTCCCCTTTTTAATTTGCTGGAAACTATGCCATATTACAGTAGAGCAATCATTACATTGCTGTCAGAGTTCCCAAGGCCACATTTTGGGGGATACATACATGCACATCTTAAGCATGTGAGTACACCCTACCGTCTGGGTTGCTAGTCTCTTAGAGGACTGTTTAAAGCAACCTATCTAGGCCATTAACACCTTGGAGCCATGATTGACTGCCTCAAGTACTGTCTGGCTGTTAAAACAAAAATAAACAAAACAATGTGGCAGCTTTAAATTGTTTACAGGGTGGGATGAAGGGTATGCCCCAAGCTTGCTAGGTCCTGCTGCTTGACATACACACTTCAAATATGAGCTGCTGGGTATTGCAGGAATCTTTAAGATTTTTCAGGGAAACAAACAGGAAAGACCCTATTAGGGGTAAATTAGGAGAAGTGGACTCATTTAGCAATGATACCGTAGGCTGAGACATATACATCTATTGTACATACATACATAAGATACAAAACATAAGATGTACTAAGTATGCAATGTTTAAACATTACATACAGAAGCCATGCAATGGTACCTGGACCTAAGTTCATAAAATCAGTATATGAGGTAATTACTAATGTGTTTTCTTAAAAAAGGAAGCAAATAAATGCAGCATGGGTTTCCCTTTGATATCTATTTGATGCAAGGCAAAAAATACAATAAGGATGCAGGAAAAGGAATATGTTTTTCTAGACCTAGAATCCAGGTTCCAGTATAAAAATCAGTCTATCACACACAGAATCTGCTCACATGTTCTGCGTGTTCCTTCTGCTCTCAGCTCAAAACTTTGCTCTTAACAAGAGAGAGAAATACAGTACTCATGTGTAGTCTCTGTGGTCACATGTGACCTTAACATTTTATAGCACATGCTTAGCCACTTTGCTTGACAGCAATGCAGTCTGGGGATTTCACTAGGCTGGCCTTCATTATGATGGTTTGAATCTGAATGGCTCCTAGAGCCTCATATGTTTGAATGCTTAGACTCCAGTTGGTGGAACTATTTGTGGAGGATTAGGAGGTTTGTCCCTGTTAGAGGTGCTATGACACTGAAGGTAACCTTTGAACTTTCAAAAAGCCCATATCATTCCCAGTTAGCTTCCTACCTCCCCCTTTTGAATGAGGGTGTGAGCTCTCAGCTACTGCTCTAGTGCCATGCCTACCCACCTACTGCCATTCTCCCTACCATTAAGATCATGCCCTCACCCTCTGAAACTGTAACACCCCCATATCTTCATTCTTCTATAAGTTGCCTTGTTCATGATACTTAGAAAAGTCACAGAAAAGCTACAAGACATCCACCTACCCCAGCCTTACACGTAGCTGAAACAATAGAGTGTAACACTATACCTGGCCTACATTTTGGCCCTAGCCACAAATTCTATGAGTCGAATGAACTAATTCCAAGAGATGTGTACTAATGTCCACATGATTACCCATTTAAAACGGGAGGGCTGTGGCCATTGAAATGGATGGAAGGTTTTAATAGAACACCCTTACGGTACTCACCAATGCCCTGTGATAAAGCGTTTGCACATCTCACATAATTCTCAAGCAGCTCTAGTGACATGGTGCCTATGAGCCCTACTCATAGATAAATAGAGGGCAAGAGTTCAAATAAATGCTAATGTTTCAAACATGGTAGCTCTTGATGGCAAAGCCAGGACTGCAACCCCCAGTACCACACAAAGGAAGTATAAGAATAGCATACATTTTTAGAAGTGTGTTTACAGCTGCCAAAAGTTCCAGAGCTTTTCATTATCAACTATTTTAGTCCTCACAACACTGTGTGGTTAAGAACCATCACTCCATTTTAGAGAAAGGAAAACAGAGGACTCATCAAGTTAGGAATTTGTATAAAAAGAATGAAGATGATTAGAATCCAGGATTCCAAGTCCAGCAGCAGCCTAGCTGCAAAACTCACATTCCTCCACCAGTGTTTTCCTGTTCAGTTGTAGCACCTGTGTTTGGCAATTTCATCCCTAAATTCCTAATTATTTTTACAAAAAGCTAAATATTTAAATAACAGCTTGTCGATGACTGTTAAATGTTTTGTGTGGTCCCTATGTTTGTGCAATTAAATACTGACTCGGCTCCAAGCAGCACGGTGGAGATGTTTCCACATTTAGCCTCAGTGCCTTAGAAGTGAAGGTTGAAACACTGGGGGAATGGTTGTCACCTGTTCCTCTAAAGGCAGTGGAAGGCGGCTCATGCTCTGACCAACTGCGCCCTCTGCTGGTTTCTTCACAGAGTTGTAACGATGTCGTTCAGGAGCGATTTGGACCAGAGCTGAAATATGACATTGCCTTGCGGCTGGCCGCGTTACAAATGTACATTGCTACTGTCACCACCAAACAGACGCAGAAAATCTCCCTCAAATACATTGAGTAAGTGTTTACACTTGGTATCATGAGATGCTGTGGGTTTTTCTTTACTCATTTGTATCTTTGCAGAATTCATCTTGTTCATGGCAGACTATTTGTAAACTCATGGCAAAATATACAAATAGTTTGTCTTTTGTAATAGAAGAGATGCATTTCTCACTTTACTCACTTTTAGGAAATTGCAGTCAAGGTGAAAAGCATTTTTAAAATAATGTATAAGCCCCAGAATTATGGCTCACTCCTGTCATCACATCAACTTTAATGATAGAGCATACTGAGACAGAAGGCTTACCATGAGTACAAGAGCAGCCAGGACCATATAGCAAGATCTTGTCCCTAAAACACCAGGATAAGGAAAGAAACAAATTACAGGCCTAGTGATGCAGGCCTGTGATTTCAGCTACTCATGAGGCTGAGGAAGGAGAATCCCAAGTTCTAGGGTTACAGAGTGAGTTCAAGGCCAAGCTGAGCAACTTCTTGAGATCCCATCTCAGAGTGAGGGAAAATGAGGATGAACACATTCAGTACACAGAAATCACTTCAAAGATAAATGGGAAAACTGAGGTACAAAACAATGAAGTTGCTCGTTACTTTCCCAGGTCACATAACAGGGGTAGTGGTGGGACCTGGTTCAAACCAAAGCAGAGCAGTGGGACTACTCATTTGCCTTAGTCTATGTGATAGGCTGAGTTGGTTTTGGAGCCTGGTTAGGCTTAGCCATCCCTAAAATATATACCAAACAAAGAGACAAGTAATGCGAAAGGAAGAAGAGAGGAGATTAAGTTCATGAAGTAGAACTGAGAAGAGAAACAAGGAGCTACTGAGTTCTAAGTCTGTCTTGAGGATCCTGACATGCGATTTCTATTTAAATGGAGATTTAGGTTTAAATAGAGGGCCAGAGTTGTATGTAACCCACCACTGACTCATCCTGTCTGTCAGATAAATTGTGGGGAGTGTGTGAAATTTCTTCTTAGGATGCAAGTTCCTCCTCTGAATGGCATCGGTCTTCAGACTTTGCCTCCTCCTTCCACAGCATGAAACTCCTGGGGTAATTCCATTTCCTAGGGATTCCTTTGTCTTAATAGCCTGGGAGCACAAAGGATGAGTACAATAGTCTCTGTGGAATCCCTCCTCTATTGCCAGGGCGGTTAGAGCAGCAGTTGTCAACCTGTGAGGCATGACCTCTTTAAGGAGCCGAATGACCCTTTTACTGGGGTTGCCTAAGACCACCAGAAAGCACAGATATTTACATTAGGGTTTATAACCATAGCAACATTACAATTATGAACTAGCAACAAAAATAATTGTATAGTTGAGATGCACCACAACATTGGGAGATGTGTTAAAGGACTACAGCATTAGGAAGGTTGAGGAGCCATTTTTATAGAGGCATTTGTTCTGAAGTGTCTGCACAGCACTGTTCAAAGTGATGTCAGATGTTAGGCCTGGTGGCTCACACCTATAATCTTCAAGTTGAAGGAGTCTTAGGAGAATCATAAGTTTGAAGCCAGACTAAGGTATATAATAAGACCTTGTAAATAAAAGGGGTGGAGTGATCTGGAAGAAGACTCCGTAGTTAAAAGCATTTGTTGCTCTTGCACAGGACCCGTGTTTAGTTCCTAGCACCCACATAGTGATTTACAACCACCTGTAAATCCAAGGCAAACTGGCACCCTCTTCTGGCGTCTCTGCGCACCAGGCATGTGTGTGGTGCCCATACAAAAATGCAGGCAAAACAGTCACACACATTAAATCTTGAAGAAAAAAAAAAGAATGCCACAACTATAGTACCTAGGTATCTGTACAGGGGGATAGGGGAGAAAGAAAACTGTAAGGTAACTGGCAAAAATGTCACACAACAAAGTTGTCTCTGTGAATCACAACTTGTTTATAAACTATGAATCCCTTTTTTTTTTTTTTTGCTGAGTATGCTGTTTTACTACATGCATCCTTCTTTGGCCAAGAAAGATCGTCTTTTCTTAGAAAATGGATGGTTTGTATTGCCTCTGGCTGATGAGTCTATTTAAGGGTCATCTTTTAAGAGGGAATGCTCAGTCTCTCAGCAAGAGATACACTAGCCTAAAGCAAACACCACTTACTTCATCCTAGCAGCTCGTCATGCCAACAAAACCGAGAACTGGTGTGTCAGAGCTTATGGCCAGATTGAAATCATACCTCCATGCCATTCTAAAATTCTTGGATATCTCCTGATCTCACTCAAAGCATGAATGGATGAATATAATCCCACTTCCCAAAGGCACTTTCCCAGGAGCATTTGTAAAGTACCATGATGCTCTACTAACTAATGTGGGCACTGGGTTGGGAAAGACTAGAGTTCCAATTTTCTACAGCCAATGTCACTGTCTGTCAACTCCCAATTTACCCATTGCCACCTAAATGATGAAAATCTTTCCCATGTGATTCAATTGCCTGAGTGGTCCATCTCTTTTCCCATGGCATATACATACTGACTGTAGTCTGAGAGACTGTCTGTTCACAAACAAGTCTCATATTATCTGGACACATTCACATGTGCCTTCTCCTATTGTCTAAAGTTCTTAGGTGCAGATAAACCTAGCTGCCATTTGAAATGGTACCTATTCAACCTGAGAAAATACTCATACAACTAAAATGCATTTGGGTGGCTGGAAACATGGCCTAGTCACTAAAGTGTAAGCACTAACTGTGTAAGCATGAAGCCTAGAATTTAACCCCCAGAACCTGTGCTTATAGAACTGGCCATGGCATGTGGCATATGCATATAATCCCAGTACTGGGGAGTCAGAGACAGGTGGATTCCTGGGACCCACTGACCAGCTAGCCTAGCTTAATCAGTGAGTTTTAGGCCAGTAGAAGACACTATCTTAAAAACTGGCACACCTTTCTGCCCCTACTGTCTGGCTACTTCTTGTCAAGTGGAACATTGTGCAGACCATAACCTCTCAGTGATAACTAGCTTGACTTGTCTTGTAGTCTGCAAACATATCAGCAGCAATCAATTATTTTACCAAATATTGATTGAGTATCGTATATAACATTTTCATCAGATAGTAGAAAACACTGATTTGTATAAATATAATCCTGACCATCGAGAAACTTGTGATCTGAATATAAAGATGAGGCATAAAGATATGCTAGTAGAAGAACACACGTCCAAGAATACGTGGACAACACTAATTAATCTTTATGGGCTAAGTAGGGGGCAGGGAGACAGGGTGGGTAGGGAAGGTGGTGAATCTGAGAAATGAAGTGGGTATCGCTGTGATCAAAACATGTTGTAAAAAAACCTCTCAGAGAACATATTTAAAAAGACATAAAGATATGAAAACAGTTATTTAAGATAATAATACAGGACTGAGGGCACTTGGCCAGCATGAATGAAGCCCTAGGTTCCTGCACAAGCACCGCCCTCCAAATATATGTGAAGTCTTACAGTCTACAACACTATTGGTAGCAATCAGTTCTTTTACCAAGTATTGATTGAACACTTTTTATAGATAGATAGATAGATAGATAGATAGATAGATAGATAGATAGATCATTTACATCACATAGTAAATTATACAAGTACCTTTGCAAATGGCAGCCAGTTTTATTTGTATAAATTTAAATGTGGTATGTTATACATATGTACAACACATATATGTGTGTGTTTGTATGTGTGTTTTACTTTTCTTTATTTTGAAATCTTCTTCTCCTTTATTCTTTCATATAATACATCCCTACCACAGTCCCTCCTCCTTTTCTCCTTCCAGTCTCACACTGCACCTCCTCTCTCCCCCAGAGCCACTGCTCCTCCAATTCCCTTCAGAAAAGAGCAGGTCTACAAGTGCTATCAACCAAACACAGAATAACAAGATGTAACAAGACTAGGCACAAGCCCTCATATCAAGGTTAAACCAGGCAACCCAGTAAGAGGGAAGTGTCTTGAATGCAAGAAAAAAGAACCAGAGACACCTCCATTCCTACTCTTAGGAGTCTCTCAAACACTGAAAGCTATACAAGCATAACATATTTACAGAGGACCTAGTGCGGACACGTGCAGGCTCTATGATTGTCACTTCAGTCTCCGTGAGCCCTGCCTAGTTGATTCTGTGGAGCGTGTTCTCATGGTGTTCTCAACTCCTGTCTCCTACAATCCTTTCTCCCTCTCTTCTGTGGAGTTTCCTGAGCTCCCCTAATGATTGAGTGTTGGTCTCTGCATCTTCTCCCATCAGCTACAGGAAGAAGCCTCTCTGACGACAATTGGGCTAGGCACCAACCTACGAGTATAGAATTAGGACTCATTTCATTGAATTTTTTGTGATCAGTTGTGTTTGGTTCTATCCTAAGTTTCTGAGCCCTAGAACTGCTGTGTGTGTGTGTGTGTGTGTGTGTGTGTGTGTCCATGTGTATGTGTGTATGTGTGTGTGTGTATGTGTGTGTGTATATATATATATATATATATATATATATATATATATATATATATATGTGTGTGTGTGTGTGTGTGTGTGTGTACATGTATATGTGTATACATACATGCGTATATATGTGTATTTTAAAGTCACAAGAAGCCCTAAAGCATGTACAACCAATGAAGCTAATTAGTACAAGCTGAAAAGGTTAATGAAAACATATTGGAAATATTTGGTTGTAGAATGTATTTAAGAGACTCAGAAATGGGTTGAATAAAATGTTCATTGTTAGTGTTCTTTCTATAGAGTGAAGAACATGTATGTTTACTTTTAAATCTGAACATATGTATCAATGATCCAATAGTATCTTTCCTGCATGTAAATTAAAATTTGCCTCCCTGTCCATTTGTTCCGACAAACAGCAGAATTTCGTTTGATTTTATATACATCATCATCACAAGAACAAGGAATGAAAGATGTGCTTTCTGTTGCAGGAAAGAATGGGGACTAGAGACGTTTCTTCCATCTGCTGTGCTGCAGAGCATGAAAGAGAAGAACATCAAGAAAGCACTCTCCCACCTTGTCAAAGCAAATCAAAACTTGGTGCCACCGGGTAAAAAGGTATCCCTGTTATATCTTAAGAGAATGTAGGGTTTTGTTTGTTTTTTGTTTTTTTTTTTAAGCAGAGAGGCTTACATGCATTTAAGAAAATATTTAAAATTAGCCCATGAAGAACATACTTGACACACTGTATTAACAGAAAAACTTCATACACTATTTGCCTATGTGTAAAAGGAACAAAAATACCAATCCTTCTGGAAATCTATTTATTTCTTACAAGGTGGAAACTACTTATATGGGTCAGAAGGCGTGGGGTAGTCACATGAGAGAATTTCTGAGACTTCACAGCTAGGGGATCAAATCACAAGATAATTGTATATTTTCATCCTATGACTGGTTACTGCTCAGACCAGCTTAAATGCAAAGCACCCAGTAAGGGGCCCTGCCTGCCGGTTACTGTATTCATTATGTTAGGATTATCTCCCAGGGAGCTGTTGACATTTGGTAAGAGACTGTTGTTTGCTACACATTTAGAGATTTGAAAAAGCACACTTGATCTGTACTGGCCAGGTATCAGTGTCACCCCTCCCCTAATTATTATTAAAAATTATTATATTTCCATGGATGCCCTAAGAAACAAAATTACCACCATCACCACTTATGAGCATTAGATTAAATCCTACTTTGGAAAGAGAAAGAAACGTTATCCCTGTCACTCATCATTAGTGTTAAAATCTTTGTATTCATTTCTGTTTTTATTAAGTGAGAGAAGCACAAAGGCCATTTAAAAGTATTCTGCTTGTCAGAAAAAAAAAAAAGAAAGGTGTGGTTGACAAGTAATAAAAGAGCAAAGATTCCAGTAAGTAAAAAGACAAGGAGTCTTAAATCTCTGAGCCTATAAAATGGGAAACAACCTGAGTACACACTGGAGCTGATATAGGCTGTTGAAACTTGTCTGACCTCAATACAAATCACTATCCATGTGGGTAGCTCTTTGGTCATGGTATCCTATTTTCTGTCATTTTTATAAGGCTTCACCCCATAAACGTTTTTTTAAACATATAATCAAGTTCAGTACACTCCTGGCCACATTCTCTTTCCCAGTTTCAGTGGAAAATGTCCCCTATCACCTCACTGTGAGCACTCAGCTTCAGAAAAATAGAAAGATGCCATGGGTCAAGAGTTTTACAATTCCCAGTGCTGGGGAGATGACTCAGATGGTAAACTGCTTGCTACACAAGCAGGAGGACCGAAATTCAATCCCAGAACCCATGTAATGATGCTGCATGGGCTAGCTAATACTTGTAATCCCAGTGCTGGAGAGATGAACACAGGCTCCCTGGAGTTCACTGGGGCTCACTGGGGCTCACTGGGGCTCACTGGGGCTCACTGGGGCTCACTGCCAGCCAGCCTTAGCCTACATCATGAGCTTCAAGCCTATGAAATACCATCTCAAATAAGGCGAATCTCTCAAGGAATCACATGTGCTATTCATGCCACCTTCATATACATGTCCATACAGACACACACACACAAGCACACACAGTTATGTATATAGTAGATAAAAGAATGAACTACTATTGGTGATTCTTAATTATTATAAGACCAGGCCACCAGGCTTGAAAAAAATAAACTCAAACCACTTAACAGACATCAATTTTGGGCAAATCAGAACAAAAACTAGCATTTCCAGCCGAGAGAGTGGTTTGCTCAAATTGTTCTGGGTTTTTGACAAGATTTAGGGTGAATGAATGGTGCAAAAGCATCGCTACACATAGAACAATACCGCTTGTTATAGTTAGCAAGGGAGGTAGAAAGTCGTATGTGATTGAAGCAGTTCTTCCAGTCTTTAATACTTAATGGTGATCACATATACCTTGTTGAAAATTCACCTTTGATAAACATTCCTTATGCATTCAGTATTAAGACATATACAGGTTCTAATCAAAGTCCTCATTTTCAAATGACACAAAAGCTTACCTTTTTGAAGTCTCTACAAATATCAGTTCTATCTAAGTATTTGTGGTCCATGAAACTCAGAATTCTCAGAGTTGCATTAACAAAACCAGGAGTTTCATAGCAAACTCAAACCGCTTCATAGTGGTTAGAGTTCAGAAAGTCCACTCTCCCTGAAAACCTGAAAAGTATAGAAGAAAGTTGAGAGGGGAGGAGTGCAAAGCTGCTTACACCTTTGCATAGATCTCAGGCAGCTCCACAAGTTCTATGTACAGATAGTCTCCTGTGTCATTAAAAAATTTGCACACCATACTCCTTTGCCTCTAATCATAGTTGGCAAGTGTCCCTTATCTATTATAACATCCCAGTGAGCAGACATTTCCAGAGAGCAATGTCTCACCTTGTTCTCGCTTATTGAATGGATTGAAACATGTGTCTGTACTCATGTACTTACCTCAACATCTCCCAAGACACACACACTCACACTTCTCTTACAAAAGCACTAAGATTTGAATCTTAATGTTACATTTCACTCCATTAATAGAAAACACAGGATATAGCAATATACTACCCTTCCTACTGAAGACTCTTTCTCATATCCCATCTCCCCAGCAATAAAAGCATCCATTGGGGCTGGAGGTGCAACTCAGCTGGTAGAGAACCCAGAACCCTGGATTCTACCCCAGGACTGCATACATTGGACATGGTGGCACACGCCAGTAGTTCCAACATTCCAGAGTTGAAGACAAGACGATCAGAAGTTCAAGGTCACCCTCAGCTAAATAGGAAATTTGAAGATAGCCTAGGATACATGAAACCATGTCTTAAAACATAAAAGCATCTTTGTTGTGTGCCTTTATTTCCACAGTAGAAAGAGTCCCGCCCATTTGAGCCCACATTTGAGCTTTCTTTTCTCTCCTCAGCTCTCTGCACTCCAAGCTAAGGTCCACTATCTCAAGTTCCTCAGTGACCTGCGACTGTATGGAGGCCGTGTGTTCAAGGCAACATTAGTGGTAATTTCATTTTCTTTCTTTCTGTCTGGAGCCAGAGACCTGCCAAACATCACAGCACAAGCTGTCTTCGAGGAGTTGTCCTGGATGATAAACATAAAGTAGCTAGGAATCTTTCCTTGTTTTCAAGTCTAACCAACTTCTCCACTGTCTGAAGATACCTTGAGAAATGTTCAATCTAGATAGCATTTCTGTAGCAGCCCTGGGGGAAAAATGGAATCAAAAGACTCTTAACAATGGTGTCTTTTCAATCACTGACATAGAAGGGGGGAAAACCATTCTCCTTTCTAAAACCTTTTGGTGTGTATAAATATATTGTATCATGATAACATTTGCTTTCTACGTTATTCGTAATTTATCAGCACCTCCATACACGCATATATGAATCCACCTAATTGGATGATTTAACACAATGTAACCCAGAAAAACTTTCCAAAGAATATATAACAATCTTATGAAAACAGTCTCTCAGGCTGAGAGTTAGATGATATTTCAGAAGTCCAGGCTTTGAAACATTCTGTCATTCTCTTTCCTCAGCAGGCAGAGAAGCGCTCAGAAGTGACTCTTCTGGTTGGTCCCCGGTATGGCATAAGCCATGTCATTAACACCAAAACCAATCTGGTGGCTCTTTTAGCTGACTTCAGCCACGTCAACAGGATTGAAATGTTTACAGAGGAGGAGAGCTTGGTGAGGGTGGAGTTGCATGTGCTGGACGTGAAGGTGAGTCTTTCAAATGTGAACCCATGGCACCGGCTTGAGCAGCTCATTTCTGATAGCCTTGATGGTACTCACCATGTACGAAAGGCTTAATGTGTGTAGGGCCTCAAAGATGCCATATTGTGAAAAAGGTAAATAATAAATCCATACAACTCCAATCTAGGTACTCTAGTCCTCATTAAACTGCTGTGTAATTTGGGGCAGGTTGTTATATTTCTTTAGGCACATTTTCTCCCATCTATGCACAAGAAAAGCAAGTTGTATCGTTTCTCAGTCTCTTCTGGCTGTAGAATACTGAATCATACAACACTAGGGGAATGTGCTCCCATCACAGTTTCTAGGCTAGGTTACCCACCTGGAGAGTCAGTGAGAGTTTCTCCAGCTTCTTAGAATTCTCATTCATTCTTTTCGGTTAAATTGGGATACCCAACCTCAACACCAGGCCCACTCTAGAAGAGTTGGAGGAATGGATTCAGGAACACTGGGGTGATTGTAAAGAGCCTCTTCAGAGCAAATCAGAATGCACCAGCATGTTCTGCAACAGGAATATGTTACCACAACACAGCATGGAAGCTCACATGTGTCATCTGTCCACATGGGATGGCATGGCCTTAACCCTGATAGCTCCAACAGACTTCTTATCCAGATACAAGTGTTGCAAGATTCTTGGAATGCCTATCCTAGCTCATGGCCCAGGATGCTGAGAGAAAACTATACATTGTAGGGAAAGAACACAATGAATGTGAGCTGGATGTTGTCACTAGTAAAAAGAATAGTATGTTCCACACCAAAATGAATGAGGCAACCCTGCTGATGGTCTCATGCCTAAAAGAACTACTGGTGGGCTGGCATAGACGCTGAGCAAATGTTAATTCACATAGAAAGGACAGTTCAGAGATTTTAAATAGGAAATTTTGTTCCAATGACCAGTGTCCTCCTCCTGAGAGTGAGAAGTAAGATACCTGCTCCTTTGATGTCTTGGCCTCATTTGTTGTCGGCTTTATTTCTGTTCCAACTTTCTGCCTCCTTTGGTTTTTCTTTCAACAAGAACATATTTCCTCCAAGCCGATGAGAATGACTGTGCCATCGTCACTTCCTTCCACGTGCCAAGATACATGGCCTCTCAGGAGTTCATTGTTTCCAGTTTGAACAGTGTCTCTCTCTTCCCAGCTCTCAGCTCCAGCTTGCATTTGTGTAAACTGACAACTTCTTTTTAGAAGCATCCTTTTCTCTGGTCTCTTTGGTGTTCTCCACCTGGTTATAGGAACATCTCAATTTCTTTCTCTTAATCACTCATTTTCACCACAGATCTCACATTTCAAAAATGCATATGTATGCATGGAGGGGCTTTTGTAGACCAGAAGAGAGGGTATTGGCTCTCCTGGAGTTGGAATTACAGGCAGTTGTAAACCACCTGATGAAGGTGCAAGAAATCAAGCTGTTTTGTTTATTGCTTATTTTATTTATTTACATTTCAAATGTTATCCCACTTCACAGTTTCCTCTCTGAAAACCTCCTATCCCCTCCCCCTCCCCTGCCTCTATGAAGGTGCTCCTTCACCCAGCCACCCACTCTTACCCCAGTGCTCCAGCATTCCCTTACTATGGAGCCTCAAGCCTCCACAAGACCAAGGGCCTCCTATTTAGATGCCAGAAAAGTCAATCCTCTGCTACCTATGTAGCTGGAGCCATGGGTCCCTCCATGTGTACTCTTTGGTTGGTTGGTGGTTTAGTCCCTGGGAGCTCTGGGTGGTCTGGTTAGTTGATATTTTTGTTCTTCCTATGGGATCCCCTTCAGGTCCTTCAGTCCTTCTCCTAATTCCTCCATTGGGGTCCCTGTGTTCAGTCCGATGGATGGCTGCGAGCATCTGCATCTGTATTGGTGGTTCCCATCTAAAGGAAACCAAGCTCTTAACCAGAGCCATCTCTCTAGCCTCATGAATCTCAATTTTAATAATCCCAAGTATTTTGCATTGTGTGGTTGAATTTGGTAACTGAAATAAGTTAGCCTTAACTATTACTCTTTAGACAAATAGCTTATAAACTCAGTCCATGAATTCCGGTATGCACGGTGAACATTGTTTCTAACACCCTTAATCTACTCCTCTCATTCCTTCCTATTTGATAATATAGCTTGGGCTGGGTCCTCTGCTTCTCTTTGAGCTCCTCTGATAGTGTCAGCTCCTCTGTGAAGGCAAAAGGCTTTGAAAATTGTGCCACATGAATGTTTTCTCAGTAAGGTACCTTATGTTATCTCTGAAGTTTCCCCTCATTTATGCTTCTCTAGTGGAAAGTTTGCTCAGTATCTTCTTTTCCTTACAGTTCAAAAGCACATTAATGAAAATTTCTTCCTTATGCATTTCTTTGTTGTGCAGCCCATTACACTCCTTATGGAGTCATCAGATGCCATGAACCTGGCCTGTCTGACAGCTGGATACTACCGGTTGCTTGTGGACTCCAGGAGGTCAATATTCAACATGGCCAACAAAAAAAATTCAGGCACACAGGACACAGGTATTTTCTCTCTAAATTCATGATTCTCTTCCCACACACCCTTTGAGAACTTACCCAACAATAATAATCAGTAACAGAATTCAATAGTAAAGTGCTATATTTAAGGTTGTTGATTCCAAGGGCTGGAGAGGTGGGACAAAAGCATGGGGACCTGAGTTCCGAGGGTCAGAGTGCACATAAAGCTAGACACATAATATGTATCTGTATTTCCTGTTTCACTACAATAAGAGAGGCAGGGACAAAAGAATCCCTGTGAGCTTTTGGGCCAGCTAGCCTGGAGTACAGAACTCAACAGTGAACAACAAAGACATCCTGCCTGAATCACAGGAGAGGACAAGAACCAGCAAACTTACATTGATCTTTAACCTCAACATGCATACCATGGCATATGCATGCCTGCACACACACACACACACACACACACACACACATACAAACACACACACACGTACACACACACGTACACACACACATACACACACAAGGAATGGTGGTAGAGTGCTTGTCTACCAAATATGGGAGCCTTGGTTTAATACCCATTACTACCAAGAAAAAAGAAAGATAGGGTTGTATCTATAAACAAAATCTAACTTTCAAATATAACACAAAACCTTTATGTACTGGGGACATTGATTAACTATTAAAAATAAACATGCTGATTTACCCACTTCATCTGGAAAGTCACTTGGAAATGACAGGGGCTCATTTCAAAAGCAGTGTTTTTATTGCTGTGAAGTCTTGACAGTCTTTTTCCTTTTCTTTCTTTGTTTTTTTTATTTCCCTTGGTGTTTGGTCCTCACCTAGTCATATATACTAAACAGAAACTTTCCCACTAAGCTGCTGCCATGATCCTGTGGTTACATTTTTACTGCATTGCTCTTAAAATGGTTGGGACCCTGAGAATTAAGCCCCCTGCTGTAGAAATTTTCTTTCTTTAAAATCCTAGGCTAGCGCTTTGACATCTTTTAAACTCACTAAATTATACTAATTTACTTATGTATGTATGTATATGTATATGTATATGTATATGTATATGTATATGTATATGTATATGTATATGTATATGTATAAACATGCTTGCATGCATTCAGTGAGACAGAGTTTGTAGCCCAAACTAGCCTAGAACTTACTATGTAGCCCAGGCTGATCTCTGTCTTCAGAGTACTAGGATTCTCAGTGTGATCCACCACACCTCTTCTGGACATGGAAGTTCTAGAAAGAACTTTTTCTACTCTGGTACCATCTAGGATCAATGCCATGCCACTGAGAAGGAAAAGCTACCAGAGGTCACTCCAGCCACTTGATAGGGGGGAAAATACTCCCAGAGTTGGGGCAAGGAGGCTGATATGTGTTAAGTCGGCTGTTGCACTGAGTACCAGTAATTACAATTTGTTTTATGACTTTTGGCTCTACTCTATATTCCCTTCTGTCTGCAGTGGATGCCCAATATGTGGCTGGAAGGTATCAGCATGCAAGCCAGAAGATGACATAATTAGAATTGAGGGTCCTACAAATAGGACTTCCTTTATAAAAAAATGAGAACTACAAGCTAGACATAGCGGCACACCTGTAATCCAAGTGCCCAGGATTTACTCCGTATTAAATCATTCAGGATCTCCATGAAACTGAGGGCACCCAGGGCTACCTAGAACACTTCAGGCCAGGTGGATCTACAGAACAAGTCTCTGTGTCAAAATAACAATAACAACAACAATAAAAGAATTCTAGAGTTTGTGAGATAGCTCAATGGATAAAGACACTTGGTGCTAAGCATAAATTCTGAGATTGGTCTCTACAACTCCTGTGGTAGAGGGAAAGAACCAACTTTTGAAAGTTGTCCTCTGACCTTTACATGCTTTCCATGGCATATATAAACACACACACACACAGAGAGAGAGAGAGAGAGAGAGAGAGAGAGAGAGAGAGAGAGAGAGA
>JANHMN010000005.1:100310380-100332570 GCA_030674055.1 Rhabdomys pumilio | reverse complement strand
TTTTTTTTTTTTTACTTCTTTTTCATAAGAGGAATACCAGTATGTAGGTTGTGGTTGTTAGTGGTGGTGGTGCTGGTAGTACTGGTGGTGGTGGTTTCAATTAAGTTTCACAAAGGGAAGCCAGACAATGAGATGTTCGGTAGACAGCAGTGCCTGAGTCTAAGCTTGATGAAATGAGTTCCATGCATAGGACCCATAAGGTAGGAGGAGAGAACAGATTTGTATAAGCTATCTTTTATCCTCCCACACACACATGCCATGGCCCATTCCTTCCCCACGCAAAATAGATAAATTCTGTCAAAAAACTCACAACCCAAAACAACCATCTTCCGTCCCATGATCAGTCTCAATTCTGAGATAATTCCTGAATTCATCTATTTTCTAGATGTTAGTGTTACTTATTTGTTGATTCTGGCCTTGGAACAAAGGCCCTCAGTATGCTAAGCACATGCTCTAGCCTAGCCTGGCCCTGTTTCTGTCTTCAGTTTCTCTTATCTAGTTTTTCATAGATAGACTTAATCCAACTTCATGGCTTAATGACATTGGAATGACATTTGTCAACTACTCTTGAAAAAGAATAAATACACTCAATTATATTGCCCCTCACTCTCTCTTCTTCTCCTATAACATAAGTCCCATGGGGGACATTATTATACTCTAGTCTTGGTTATTTAGCTTTAAATTCTATCATTACATTGTTGTTCTTTTGTTCAACATTCTTTAGGTTCTCTGACTTTTTATCTATGAGAAATGAAGTGTTTTGTGTCTGCCTCATCTCTTCCCATCTATCCATCTTACCATTTAATTATAGCTTCTATCTTAGGCCACCATTTCCCCCTATTTACGTAATTAGTATTGTCATTAATAATAATATTTTCTGCGGTAAGTAGTGATCATATCTATTTAAACCAATGCAGACAGAGAAAGAACATGGTCACCTTTCTTTCTTCACAAAATCATAAACTTGGACTAGGAAAAAATCTGTTTGGAGAGAGCCAGGCAACTTGAGTTCAGTCCCCAGAAACCACATTGTAAAAGGTGAGCATGGTGACATGGGCTTTTAATCTCAGTACTGGGGAGGTGGAGACAGGCAGGATCTCTGAAGCTCACTAGCTGCCCAGTCTAACTTATTAGGCAACCTTCAGGTCAGTGAAAAACACGCTTCCAAAAGATGAACTGGCTAACACTTAATAGACATCAAAGTTGACCTCTCGATTCCACATGTACACACACACACATACACACACAACAAAAAAAAAACCTCACAAGGCTAAAATTCCCCTCAAGAAATCTTATCAGCATCATCTAGAAACTTGGAGAAAATGGCAACCATTGGGCTTCACCGAAGGCTTAGGAAATGGCAGTATCTAGAAATGTGAATTAGCAAGTCTTCCATATGATTCTAAAGCATACTCAAGTTTGAGACTTGCATGTTAAGTGAAGAATAAATTCAATTTAAGATCCAGGATCCTTCATATCATTATATATTATCTGGTAAGTTAAATCATTTAAACTATGTTGTAAAAGTTAAATCTACACATAAAGGCTTTGATTAATATTTCCAAAAGAAACTCAGCATTATAAGATAGTAATGAGTTCCACAAAAGAAATCAAACTATGGTGGTATATAACTGGGTGGGAGGGTGATGTAGGCATTTACTTATATTGTTCATGACAAAAAGCAAAGAAACCTCAATATTTGAAAATTACAAGAAAATATGTGTAATATTAAAAGAGTTAAAATTTTTAAACCTTCCACAGATGGAGTAAAGAGTGCAGATCAGCTTGTGTTCTATGCTCTGGGTCCTAGGAAACTAGCTATCTACAAGACAAAATAGATAAGATAGGAGTTCAGAGCTGAGAGTTCAGGTCAGCATGACTATGTACCCTAGATACCAGGAACTAAACTGACCACAAGATAGATTGAATAGAGTTTGAGCTGGGAGTCAGCGTGCCCATGCACCCTGAATACCAGGAACTGAACTGAAATAGGGTTTGATTCTTAAGAGAACAAAGAGATATTTCCCCCCTGACCATTTCTTGAACCTGTCACGGAAGCTGAACACTGGACAGGTACTTTCTATAGATACTTAATCATGATCCCTCCCCTCATCTCCCCTGGGTTTTGGTTTTTCCCTTTAAAAGCTCTTCCTCTTCTCTGAGAGGGGGTCGTACTTAATTGCTTACCTCTTCGTAGGACAGGCTAGAAGTGTGGCCTCAACACGTTGAATTAAACATACCTCTTGTTAATTGCATCAAGTTCAGTGTCTTACAGTTATTGGGGTGGCCGTGAATTCCCGAGAACAGGGAGGAAATTCCTCCCTTTCTGGCAGGCCTTACAATATCTGCAGAAGAGGTATCTTACAGAATATTTTGAAAATCAAATAAGGCAATAAATTAAAGCTTAATTTTTTCCAACATAAATTTACTGCAAATAGAATTCTTAAACATGTTATGAAAAGATCAGTATCTGCTTAGGACCCTCAAGACCAAGTTCTCAGGACAAAGGAAATTTACTTGCCCCAGAGGGAAAAAGGGCAAGGAATAAGAGACAAAGACAGGAGACAGAGGAAAAGAGAAAAGGGAAAGAGAGTAAGGGAGAAGAGTCAGGGTATTTGTCGCAAGATGGGAGGAACAAAGGACTACCTGGAAACAAACTCAGCTCATAGGCAAATGGCAGTTTACAAAGACAAAAGGGGAAACTTCATGTTAGAGTGAGGTGTTTAATTTCGATTGGGTGTGTTAATTAGGTGAACCAAAGGGGGCTTTTGATTGCCAGATTTCAACACTTTGATAGCAGTCAGCCTCAGGAGGAAAAAGTAGACAAATAAAGAAATAGACCTTGGGGCTAGCTTTAGGAATGTAATCTAATGACTTTTAGCAAGGCAGCGGGAATGGGCAGAAGGGCAAGACCTGCCAATGCCATGTTCACCATGCTGTTCCTAAGCCTGAAAATATGTTGCTATGGCAATATGACTATGTCATATTGTGAACATCACTGAGCTTTAAGGAAGTGAGACTAAACTGCAGAGGAAAAGATTTGGTTCCTGGTGACAGAATACAAATTGAAATTTATTTAACCTATACATGCCATAGCAAGACAATTTCCATGCCATGTTGCCTGTCTTAGTTGGGGTTTGTATTCCTGCACAAACATCATGACCAAGAAGCAAGTTGGGGAGGAAAGGGTTTATTCAGCTTACACTTCCACATTGCTGTTCATCATTAAAGGAAGTCAGGACTAGAACACAAGCATGTCAGAAAGCAGGAGCTGACGCAGAAGCTATGGAGGAATGTTACATTACTGGCTTGGTTCCCCTGGCTTGCTAAGCTTGCTTTCTTACAGAACCCTGGACTACCAGCCCAGGGATGGTACCACCCACAATTGGGCCCTCCCATTCTTGATCACTAAATGAGAAAATGCCCTACAGCTGGATCTCATGGAGGCATTTCCTCAAGAGAGACTTCTTTCTCTATGATAACTCCAGCTTGTGTCAATTTGACACACAAAACCAGCCAGTACATTACCTAACAAAAGTTCAGTGTGTTTGCTCTATAGAGTTCTCTTAACTGAAGCTCCTTCCAAATCAAGACTTTGACCTTTGGCCTCCACATTTAGGTAGATAATATTTCTCTGTTCCTGATCAAAGAGAAATTATCTGTGCTTTGATTTAAGTTTCCTTAGCCAATCAATCAACATTTCTGTTATGATTATCATTGCACTAGAGGAATTCATTTCTACACACTCAATAGCATGGTTCCCAGGTAATTTGAAATCATTTTCATTGACTTGACCATAATTGATATATAATTTCTCTGATCAAAGTATACCAGTTCCTCAAAACCACACCATGCTTTGATTCCTTGCTACTTGAATCAATACTTGCTAGGTTGCATTTAAAGTTCTCCTGTAGTTTCTGTAGATTTTCCCATTTTTTTTGTACTGACAAAGTGAAAACACATTGTGCATACCTACTGAATCTTTAGAAACTGTGAGACCATCCTGACAAATTCACCATAACAACCAAGGGAAGAGAAAGGGCATTTAGACACACAACCACCCTGCTGGTCAGGCTGTTCCCGATAGCAGGGACAGAGTTAAAAAACAATTCAGAGAAAAACCACACAACGTACTGAATAGTAACTAGCTGTACCTTTCACAGGCCTGGATAAACATAGCCCACCAGAAATAATTGCCTGAGTGAGTGTGGCCAATAAGTTTAAAGGCTAAGTAAAGTGTCCATTTAGGTTTAAACAAGTTTTGCTGTTGCTAAAGTCTGCCTATGCTAAAATATAAAAGGTGTGTGCTTCAGAAATTTGGGGTCCTTCCTCCTGTGAGAGTGAAGTGACCCTGACAAGTTGGAATAAAACTTCCGCTTGCCGTTTGCATCAATCTCAGTCTCTGTGTCTCTGTGCACTTCGTGTCCCAGAGTTGAGACTTTCAGGTCCAACAAAACCACCTCAATGGGCCAGAGACATTGATCAGGTATAGAGCATGTATTTAGCATGTACAGTGTCCTGCATTCAATCCCCCAGCATTGCCAAAATAAAAGCAACAACCAATGAAGAGCAACCTAATATTTGGTAACTTAAAGAACCAGTTTCTGTCAACTCTCTTGGAGGTGATATTGGGCTCAGCTAGGTGGCTCTCATGTGGAAGCTCCCCAGGACTTGAATACTCCCAAGAACTTGAAATCAGATGATGATGGAGTCAAAATACACTGCACCTTGACACAGGTCTGTTAATTCTTCTCTCATGGAGTCATTAGTCGGAGAAATCATCTGGGTATACCAAGTCTTGTCAAATCAAGGGACAATACAATAAGTCTCAGCTTTCTCCAAGCACAACAATCAGGAAAACACCAATACTCTTTACATAGAAAATAGCTTGCATGGATAGAGAATTTCAGTCTGAGACTCCCAAAATAGCCCTAAAAGAGCTTTAAGGCATCATCCATCCTAGTCTACATGGTAATTGAGTGACTTTTTGAGTCATCAAATCAAGTCATACTTAAAAAATGGAAGGGGAAGTGTTATAAGTATATTTCCATTAAAAACATTTAAGAATAAAAATTTAAAAAATTATATGGAAGCACAAAAGAGCTGAGATAGTTAAAATAATTGTGAACAATAAAACACTGCTGGATGTATCACCCAAAAAGAAAGCTGAATGTCAACAACAACAGAAACAATAGAATGCCTACATACTCATGAAAACGGAACAACTCTCTACTCAGTGATCACTGGGTAAGGGACGAAATTTTAAAAAATAAATTAAAGACTTTAATTAGTTTGGCTAAGGGCTTGTCTACCTTATTGATTTTCTCAATACACTAATCCAGCCATAGAAAATATACCAGAAGACAAACTCCAACACAATGAGGGTAACTACACCCAAGAAAACACAAGAAATAGATAATTCCACACCATCAAATCCAAAAGAATAGAATCACACACACACACACACACACACAGTACTACCACAAACATCAAAATAACAGGAACTAACAATCATTGGTCATTAACATCTCTCAACATCAATGGTCTCAATTCCCTGAATAAAAAGACACAGGCTAACAGAATGGATGTGTAAATGGGGTCCATCATTCTAGTGTATACAAGAAACACATCTCAGCAACAAATATAGACATTACCTCAGAATTTAAAAAGGTAAAAAGTTTCCAAGCAAAAGGATCCAAAAAAAAAAAAAAAATCAAACTGGATTAGCCATTCTAATATCTAATAAAATAGACTTTCTACCAAAAGTAATCAAAATACATATGGAAGGATACTTCACATTTATCAATGACACCAAGATGATGTCTCAATTCTGAACAGCTATGCCCCAAATGCAAATGCATCCACATTCATAAAAGAAACATTGCAAAATCACACATATTGAATCCTACACATCAATAGTGGGAGACTTCAACACCCCATTCTCTCCAGCTGACAGGTCATCTAGACAGAAACTAAACAGAGAAATGTTGAAACTAACAAGGTTATAAATCAAATGGATCTAACAGATATCTACAAAACCTTTCACCTAAACACAAAAGATAATATCTTCTCCTTATCCAAAATCGACCACATACAAAAGAAGCAAAGTATCACAAAGCAAGTATCAACAGAATCAAAAAAAAAATGAATCCTATCAGAGACTACCATGGATTAAAGCTGGAAGTCAATTTAACTTAGTATGTATGAATGTTTTGCCTGCACACATAGCTGGGAACCACATTCATGGCTGGTGTATAAAGGCAAGAAGATGGCATCAGATACCTTGGAGCTACAGTAATAAATGGATATGAGCTACTGTGTGGGTGCTGGTAACTGAAAGTGTGTCTATTAAAAATGTAGACAACGCTCTTAATCACTGAGCCATCTCTTTGGCCTCCTAACTCCTATTTTTATGAGAAATAGTTTTTCCACAACAGCATGACTAGAGCATAGAAAAACATTTGCAGTTGGATTTTACTAACATTCATAGACACAACTGGCTAAATCAAATGGACAAAGTTAAGAAAGAGGGAAAGAAGGAAGAAAAGAAACTGATTAAATCAGCAGGCACATCGTCTAATATAATCTTGAAAAAAACACAGTGATATTTATTGTGTGTATAGTAACTTAAGAATGAATCTCATTTCAATTAATATAATTTGTATGTCTACTGTGTTATTACTGAAAATATATGTCCCATGTTGTTCTACAAACTCCCTGGTAGACTCTTAGTTTGCAACTACTGTATGATGTTTCATCATTTACATCTGCCTTCATCACTATGTCCCCAATGATGGACTTTTAACTTCCTTCTTTAACCAAAACTAGAGTGAACACCCTCAATTTACCCCCATTATATCAATACAGACAAGTATACACATGCATACACAGACACACACACACAGACACAGGGCTAAGGATGGCTTTACCTTATCTACATTCTCACAGAGCATTACTGTCTACAACAGTTTAATATTACTCACCATCCAGATTCATCATTGCCTATTTGATGGGTTTCTATTTTCTATTATTTTTCATTTATAGCCTCTGAATTCCAATGATTATAAGTATCTCTCTTTTTGTGTTTGTTGAATGCTTCCTTGTCTGTTAATTTTCTTATTTCCTTTTATCTTTGGCCTGATATTTTCTTTGTTTACTGTTTGTTTGTTTGTTTGTTTGTTTGTTTGGAGATAATGGATTTTTCAGAATTTTCATTCCCATCATCTTTTCCTATCCCCCTCCTTCTTCTAAAACACTTCTTCACAAGAAGGCCCACTCCAATCTTCATGTCCATGTATACCCAGGAGTTAAATTGGGGTTGATTGTATGATCATGAGTGGGACACTCAACTACTTTTCAGTGGTCTCGCCACAACAGAAAATGATACCCTTTGCCCCAGCCACTGTTAAATGCCAACTGTCCCTCAGGGAGGTGGGACCACATGAGCTCTTCCCCTATCTCTGGTGAAATGCTATTTTCAATGAACTTTTCTAGTTTTCTTGTGCTGCTGCTGCTGCTGCTGCTGCTGCTGCTGCTGCTGCTGCTGCTGTTAATTTCAAGCATTTTATTGTGGAGAGAGAAGGTCATCACTGGAGTGCTGTAAATATCTTCTTCCAGTACATTAGTTGTAAACTTTGTCCATTGTTTCATTTGTAACACAGAAAGGTTCATAATATAAGAATAAAGATTTACACAGTTATATTTGTACTAAGACTTGTTTTTGAAAGTCATTTTACAATTCTTTATGAGGAATATATTCTCTCACAGTCTCTTCTATTTAATGTAAAGTTTCACCATTCCTATGCAGGCCTTTAATCCATCTAAATTATAGTTTATGGCATATAGTCAGAGTTTCCTTTTATTTTCCTCCATAGAGGAAGACAAGATTTCCTCATCACATCTCTGATCAGACCCTGGAGGACAAGAAACATATGTTGAGGTTTAAGATGGCTGAGGCTGGCATAGTTTGGGAATAACAATTAGTATTACTTCCAAGTTATGCGCATGTTGGTTTTGGTCCACTTGGGGTTCTCTGGAGAAAATTCTCTTTGTTGTCACATAAATTACATTGTGATATTAACATGAGAAAAAGGCTGAGGACCTCTCTACCTTATAGTATGAAGTTCACAATAAGGGTGAACTGAGGTAGAAGAACTAGGTAGTCACATACTCTGGGCAAAACTGTAGGAGAACTCACACGGAACAGCACCAGACACTCCTGAGAAAGAAACCTTGACATTAATGGAAAACAAAGTCTCAGTACTTACCAGATGTCCAGTCAAGTCGGACAATCAAGTGGGACCCTTAGACCCTGCAGAGAGGACTGAGATGCATGAGAAAATAAGGAAGCACAGCACGTCAAGAATTCTGATCAAGCTGACAAAGATTTTATCAGGTTATATACTCTGAAAACAGGATACGGTGAGAGGCAGGAAGAGAAAGGAGCTTTGCAGGTGGAGGAAGCTGGCTGCAGCTGTGTGGTCTAACTAGGTTATGCCTGTTGTTCTCACAAAGCCTTGCCATTACCAGGGGTTCTAAAAACATCTATCTAGCAGGATGTTGGCTAAATCTAGAGATCAGGAAGGATTACTAAGGTGGGCTGCTATGTGGCCTTGTTTGAAGTTCTGAGAACTGAAAATACAGCAAGTAAATCATGGAAGGTAAGCAGAAAGAAGAATAGTAGATAGGAGAGCCAAGGGTTTTGTGTTTGCCAAGAATAAGGCCTTGCCGTGGCTTCCCACAACCAGACACCACAGCAGTCAAGGCATGGTTAATTGTTGACTTGAGCTGTTCTATAGCTGTTAACCACTGTTAGCTTTTATTGTCAACTTGACACAACCTAGACTCACCCAGGAAAAAGAAACGGCAATTTAGGAATTGCTCAATTAATTGCATATTGATGTGCGAAGTTCCATCCCACTGTAGGCCACATCTTTTCCTAAATAAGTGGCCTTACATGTATATATAAAAAAGCTGTGAATAAGGTTGTGAGTATGGTTACTGCCTCAGGTCCCTGCCTGGCCTTCCCTACATGATGGATTGTAACATGGAAGTATAAGCCAAATAAACCCTTTCCTCTTCAAGTTACGTTTGGTTAAAATGTTTTATCACAGCAACAAAATGAAACTGGAACAGAACATGGTTCCAAGAGAAGTGAGACATTGCTGTGCTGGACATGACCATCTTGCTTTATGGAAAAATTGCATACATGTTTGGAACTTTGAGCTAGAAACGTCATTGAGTGGTCCAAGTTTCATGGTGTATTCTACTGGGTGTTTGGAAGACAGTAATACCAAGATAAATGTGGACTGTGGAGTCCTGACTCATGAAGTTGAAAAAAGAACTTAAATAAAAACATAGATATGGGATGTTTGGGTAACATTTTGAATTGGGACTCTCTGTTTGCTAATCAGCTAGGACTGAAAAATCATCTGTGATTAATAAGAGATCACTTCCACTCAGTGAAATTTTCTGTGCTTTATTAGAACTTTTTGGTTTTATTAAGTTTTGAAATTTTATTTTAATTTACAAAATTTTCTCTTCCCTTTTCTCCCTCAAAAGCCTCTCATGTACCACTCTGTGCTCTTCTTCAGATTAATGGCCTCTTTTTCACCAATTTTTACTTTATGTATATGTTTCTATATGCATAAGTATTCCCAAATATAACCTTTTGATTATATGGAGGATCTATACAGTGTTACTTGTATGCATTTTAGCATTACTTGTAGCTAATGCTTTTAGGGCTGACCAGTTGGCACTGGACAACCAATTGGTATGCTTTTCCCTGGGGAAGAGCCATTTCTTCTGCTCCCTGCTTTATTTAGTTGTCTACAGTTCTTTGTGTATGGTCATGGGTTTTTCCCTACACAGTTTGACTAGTTCCTTAATGTTCAGCTCACAGTTGGGGGTCATGTTGATGAGATTTTATGGGTGTAGCCTCTAATTTTACTAGCAGACACAATCTCATAGCAAAATTCCCGGGTCTTCTGGCTTTTACAATCTTTCTGCCCTCTCTTCCACAGTGGTTCCTGAGATTTAGGATTGGGAGTGTTTTGTAGATGTATCAACTAGGACAGGGCTTTATAACTTTACATATTGATTATGGGGTTTTTTTTTTTTTTTGAAGTGATCTTCATATGTTTCAAAGAGAAGTTTCCTTAATGAAGGCTGAAGACTAAACCTATCCATGGGTATGCGGATAAATGTTTATAGACTGCTGTTAGGGATTATGCTGGTTTAGTATATTATTAGTTATAGACTATCTCTCTCCCTGTATCCATGACTTCACTAGTACTGAGTAGTTAGCTAGGTTTCTAGGGCCAAGCATGGTATTCTTGTTGAGTGGGTCATAAGTCCAACTAGAGAGCCACTGTTTATTGCCAAGATATTTGTCTTTCTGCACCTATGTTGTTTCTTGGCTGATTTTATGTCAATTTGACAGAATCTAGAGTCATCGAAGGTGGGGGTTCTCAATTGAGAAAACGCCTCCATAAGATCAGGCTGCAGGTAAACCTGTAGAGAATTTTTTTAAATAAGTTATTTATGGGGAAGGGTCCAGTGCATTGTGGGCGATGCCATCCCTGGGCTCTCGGTCCTGGGTTCTATAAGAAAGCAGACTGAGCAAACCATAAGAAGAAAATCAGTAAGCAGAACTCCTCTATGGCTTCTGCATCAACTCCTGCCTCCAGGTTTCTGCCCTGTTTGAATTCCTCTCCTGATGCCCTTCAATGATGAACAGTGATGTGGAAGTGTAAGACAAATAAACCCTTTCCTCCCAAGCTTGCCTTTTGGTCATAGTGTTTCATCAACATTATTTCTAGCAATAGAAACCTTAACCAGGACTTATGTTGGTATCTGGAGTAACAGACCTAACCATGGTGCTTGGGGGTGGATGGTAGAAAGGTTTTGGAACTTTGTGCTATAAAAGCTATTGAGTGTTCAAATCTTGGTGAGATGTTCTGTATGAGTCTGGAAGATAAAACTGTTAAGGGCTTTGGAAGTTTCAACAGGAAATTTACGGCCTTTATCAGGCTGTTTGTTATTTCGAACTGAGGTGCTGTGGTTCTGGTTAGCTGGGGCTGAAGTATTGGCTGTTATTCAGAAGATACTAGAACTCCTAGTGTGAAACTTTTGCTTTTCTGGGATACTCAATGCTGGTTGGCTCACGCTCAGAAATTGGTGATTAGGAAGAGACCAGTATCATTAAGGTGAAATCTTCCAGAAAGTGTTTTTAGAGGGTGAGCACACAGAAGCTGTGTTCCAGATATGGCTAAGGTTTTACCTCCTGCTGCAGCTGAACTTGGTACTATAAGAGCCACCCAGGTGGTGCTGGTTTTGAAAGCATTAGGGGTCATGGAGAGCAGCTGAGGCCTGTCACTGGGAGAGGACAAGGGAGGTCATTGGTAAAGATGCAACCTCAGTAGCAGTTTGTGACCCAGGACTTAGGGGCCATGCAGGAAAGTTAAGGTATGGCACCATGAAGAAAGCCCAGTTGCAGCTGAAGACACTAGCATTTTGGAGATATGAGTACCATGGGACAACCACCAAGAACAGCATCAGTAGTGGAGTGGAGCCTGCCAGAACTTAGAAGCCAAACAAGCTGTGTGTGCTGCAGAGGACAGAGCCAAAGAAGTGACCTAAGCTCTTTAGAGGAACCCACAAGATTATGAATGAATTCCAGACATTGCACATTGAGTTATTTTTATAGCTGGAGTTCCATTTTGCTTTGTTCAGATTATGGCTGTGCCCTGCTTCTTCCCTCTTGAAATGAGAAGTTATTTAATTTTGATTTTTTACAGAAGCCTACAGAGGAATGACTTTGCACTTTTAAAGGAGATTGTGGGATACTATATAAAGATACTGGAGTTTTAATATGTTTGCATTTGTGAGAACTGGGTGACTTTTAAAATTTGTATTTTATATTGTGATATGAATATAAACATGCCATCTTGGAAATAAATGAGAAAGGAAAAGTTTTGAGAAGCAATATGTTTGTGAGTCAGGTGAGCAAGATGTCAGTTTTACTGACTAATTTTATGTCAACAAAACAAGCCAAAATCATCAGAGAGTAGGGAGTCTCAATTGAGAAAAATACCCCATAAGATCAGGCCTTTAGGTCACTTTCTTAATTAAGGATTGATATGAGAAGGTTGAGCCCATTGTCGTGGAGTCACCTCTGACTTGATTCCTAGGTGTTGTAGTTGGATGGGACTGTTAGTTGCCTCTCTTCTTTGGAAACCTGTATGGCAGTTTCTGATGCCATGAAAGCTAGTCCTCAGGATGAGTAAATTCTACCTAATGGGCCTCTGGAGCCAGTTTCCAAAGTGCATGTTGTCTTCAGCAATAGAGACTTACCTTCTCTGTCTGGGAATTAACCAAGGACAACATTAATAGGCTATATTTTGTTGAGGCAGCCCTAACCAAGGATTCAAAGAGGGCTCCCCATACCTGGTATTGGGGTTTTTATTGGGTAGTCTTTGATTCTTTGAGGAAACACCATCAGCTCAGATGAGAACAGTTCATTAGAACTATGTGTCTATACTTATATACTTAAGTACCTGTGTCATAGGGATTTTTTGGTAAATAGTTAATAGTATGATTTCTTCTATCTTTTTCAGTCATCTATATTGTTTTACCTTCTTTTCTCTTCCTGTATGTACCTCCCTTTCCTAATGAGCCTGCACTTTACCAGATCACTTGTATCCTGCTATTTCCTTTTGCCCTCCTCCTTTCTTCTTCTGTATTTACCTCCCTCCCTCTCCATATGAAGCCCCCTCCCATTTTCTCTATTATAGCACTGTATCCTGTATCCTACCATCCTCTTTTCCTTCTTTCCACTTTCTTTTGTATTCGCTCCCATTCACTAAGGACTCCCCCTTTCCCATATCTGTAATCAGATTATTTACACATTGCTGTTCCCCTCTCTATTGCTCCCCAAGCCCCTTATCCTGGCTATGGTTCCCTTTTACTTTCCTGGTTTCTATAGTTACTACAGGCTATGTACTCACATCTGAACATTTGGAGCTAGGAGCTCTCCAATCATAGAACATGGGACATCTAAAGGACAATTTTTAAACTCACAATTTTAACAGAACCCAGTTACAATAGGGTGAAACTACAAGTCTTTTTTTTTTTTTTTTTGATTCATTGTTTAAGAGTTCTGCTTTTAGGACTAAATTACAGTTTGAAATAAGAAATTTTAAACTCCCCTTAAATAAAACAATGATGGTTTATTGGAACTAGAATACCAGAAGCTAATGTGGGAATGCTCATGTCTTCCAACAAAATGTCCAATCTCAAAACTGCTATCAATTTCATCCTCGTCAGGCTGTAAGGATTACTTAATATTTTTAACAATTTTACCCACATTGATATTAGGATCCTATGGCTAGGTTGCTGTGGTCATAATCTGTTTGATGATGGCAGCTGTTCTCAAATTAGTCCTTAACACACACAAAGATTTTGACTTTTGATTGCTTCATCTTCTGGTACTCAGAAAATCATACATGTCTTGATATATGTGTATATATAAAGTTCCTTTTCTCTCCTAAGCTCTTCAGTTATCTTTGGGGCTTGAGTATGTTCACACTGGACTGGCTGGCTTCAGTGGTTTGTCTGACTCTTCGGTACCATATGAGCATGTTGATGGATGGTAGTTTAACTTTTAAATGTCCATTCAGCTTTCAAGCAGAAATGTTCTTCCTTGCAGAGTCTTGTTGGCCCTGCTTGTGAAGAGAAAGGAGGAGGGGAACTTCTAGGCAATTAGCTTGACAGAAGGGCAAAATATCAAATATGAGGTTACGGTTTGACTTATATGAACAGGAATTTGTAAGCACCAGTACATACCATAGAGTATTGTGTGAAGTACTGGGATCAGATGGAAACACTTTACTGGGAGTGTTGTAAGGCAAAGGTGCACTTTTTGTATATCGCATACAGCAGAAGAATCGAGCGAAGCATCTGTTTGCACATGGCCATTGTCATCTCAATCTGTGGCTCCTTGAGTCCAGTAGGCCACTGTTGGTCTTTGCTGACAATTTTGCTGAAGGCTGATGTTTCAGAAACTCTGAAGGTTCCAGTCCACCTGGGTGGCTGGATGGTAATAACCCTGCCAAAGACTGAATCCAATCCAATGAGACGAATGGGCTGGGGCTTCTTAATCATCCGCTTCTTCTTGGCTGCTGTTCCTCTCTGGGGATCAGGTGGGTGGCCAGATGACTCTGAGCTCTTTATAGCTTCCATCCTGGGTCTCTCCAAGACTACAGCAACTTCATGAAAGCACTTATGTACTTCAAGATCAGAAGGGCTCTGTGGAAAGAAAGGTGAGACCCTAAAAGGATGTTTGGAGGCAAAGGTAGGTGTTGTGCGCCGCAGCCATTGCAAATTCTCATCTAGGGGGGTCCATGGTGACCAGAGCTGGTATCCTGCCATTGATAGTCTGACTGCACTCCCCAACGCAATACAGACTCCAGAGTAGTGGCTGAGTCTTTTCTCTATCTGGCACTTAGCAACAGCCATTGTGACCTAAGACCACCAGAATCTAGCCCACAGCAGGGCTGGAAGCTAGAGGTACCCCTCTGTGAGGTGTCAGGGCCTGCCTACTGCTCAATCCTCAGAAAGCCAGATATGGGACTCTGGAGGCCAAGAAAAAATTTGGGGGGGTACTATAATCACATTATGAGTGAAGTATGATAGTTTAGAATTATTTTGTTATGTAATAAAAGCAAATAGGAAATAAGATGTTATAATTATACCGATAAACATATAAAACCATCAGTAAGTCACCTGTAACAGTATCTTAAATAAAATAACAAGTAATGAGCAAATCTAAAAAGATATTTCCACTATTTCTTGTTCTTCATCTATCTTCTTTGTGGTTCTCTTCTCATTGGATGCTTCCATTCAGAAAAACTGCAGTCGTGATGTTGAAATATGTTCTATTTATCTTGTTCTATATCAGTATTTGGTTGTTTGGTTGGTTTTGTTAGTTTCTTCAAGATGGAGTCTGTGTGCTGAATTTGTAACGCACTGGTAGAGGACATGCCTAGTATGTATGGGCCTCTGAGTTCATTCTCCAATGCTGAGAAAAAAAAATCAAAGGATAATCCCCTGATAACTGTGGTGATTTGAACAGGCATGGCCCACATAGTCTCAGGTGGTTGAATGCTTGTCCCATAGGGAGTGTCACTATTAGGAAGTACAGCCTTATTGGAGGAAGGGTGTCATTGTGGGGGGTGGCCTTTGAGGTCTCCTGTGCTCAAGCTATACACAGTCTCCTTTTACTACCTTTGGATTAAGATGTAGACTTCTCAGCTCCTTCTCCAGCACCATGCCTGCCTGTACTCTGCCAGGTTTCCTGTAGTGACAATAATGGACTAAAACTCTGAAACTATAAGTCAATGCCATGTTTTCTTTGATAAGAGTTGCTTGCTGTGGTTATGGTGTTTCTTCACAGCAAAACAAAACAAACAAACAAACAAACACCCTAACTAAGATACTAAGTAGTCCAGGCTAGTCTTAAACTTTCTATATATCCCAGAATGGCCTTGAATTTGTTTTGTATCCCTAGGTACCCTGTTATACACACTATATAACTCAGGTTAGCCCCAAACACATGGTCATCCTGCCTCAGTTTCCTAAATGTGGGGACTACAGTTCCATATTACCATGTCTGTGCTTGTTCTCTGTTTTGTTTTGCTTTGATCTATCTTTGAAGATAGGCATTCACTAGTGTGAAGCAATGTCATTGACAACGGCGAACATAACTCCATGTGGGTAGAAAAAATGGAGGGACATTATCTCAGAGCCACAGGGACCTCTATTTATATTCAACATTCAAAGTGAAACAAAATCAGTGAGGTTTTTGATAAGGGGAAGAATCAACTGTAGACTTCAAGTGAGAAACAGATACCTAAGTTCTTAAGTATATGCTATAGAAGGAATCTTGGAGCTTTGGAGTACATTATTTGAAGTAGTTAATCTTAAATAAAATTGAGGGGGGAGAACAAAATTATCTTGATGTACTCACTTCCTTGTGAAACAAAGTTTTATGAATTGAATTATAAGATTATTTATAAAAGCACTTGACAGCCCTAAATATGAGAAAGAAACCCAATTAAGATAGAAATATATATATATATATAATATATATATATATATATAATATATATATATATATATATATATATATATATATATATATAAAACCAGTGTAAGTTTGCTATATAGAGACCACACAAAGCTCTTAAAATAGATGTTTAGAAAAGATAATAAGTATGGTTCACTGGCTATCTTAATACTGTTACCTATGGTATTTCAGGAAAAAGTGTAATTTCTGTGTACAGTGTCCATGTAGGTAAATCCCCTGTCAACTACGCTGAAATACTTGACATAGTAAGAAAAATACTGGAGACATAAACATTAGGTTAGATCTGAGAAGGATGATGGCAAAGGAGGAAGGGCTCTTTCTCTTTCTTATACTCCTCGAATCTTTTCCTATATTTAAATCCTGCTTCAGCAACACACAACTCACTACAAGTTAAAATTATCATTGCAATTGATATTTTTGATCAATCTTTAATCAGGATTTTAGTAGTCATTTGCTAGGGCGCTTGCTAAGGTCTTCAAGAAGTATTTTGTGTCACTTGCTGTATACAGCTGTATTAGTTACTTTTTTATTGCTATGATAAATACCATGACCAAGTCAACTCATAAAAGCATTTAATTGGACTTAACATTTTAGCAGGTAAGAGTCTATAATGGCAGAGCAAAAGCATGAACATTGGAGAGCTCACATCTCGAATTGCAAGCAGGAGGTAAAGAGAAGTAGCTTGAAATGGTGAAATAATACGATTCTTTTGAAACCTCAAAACCTTCCCTGTGACATACCTCCTTCAACAAGGCCACAGCTCCTAATACTTCCTAAACAATTCCACCAACTAGAGTCCAAGTATTGAAGCAATGAGCATCTAGGGGACATTCTCATTCAAATTACCACAACAGAATACATTCAGGTCAGAATATATTGTTATACTCTTAGTAACTTATAATCCTATGAGTCTTTTTTTTATTAAGCACATTGGCTAAATATAAAAAGTATCAGAGAAGAGTCAAGCTAATCACACAAACTCCCATATCATTCAACCAAAGTTAGTTTTAATGTATCTTATAAAACTAAATACATACAAAATAAACAATCCAGAAAATTCAAAACATTATAGTATATATAATTTAAGGTATAGTTCTACTACCACAAATAATAATGAATTTGACACGATCAAAAAACACTTCCACTATATTATCTCATATGTATGTATGAATATTTTTATCCAAAACCATGGAGTGGCTCCCAGTTAGTTTGTGGTGGGAAATTTTCAGTTTATTCATTTACTTTTGATTGTTTAGTCATTTTCATCTATGAGATAAATCTACACTAGACAGAAAACAGTAAGAGTATACAAATTATATTACACCTCTAAGTCATGCAAGGACTAAATTCTCAAGGGTCAAAACAATTGTTCTACCTTTTCTTGTGGTACTCAGAGCCATATCCAGGGTCTTAACTTCCCAGGGAAGAGCTCTGTACTGAGCCATACACTTAGATTAAGTTGACTATCATGTAGACCTTGGTCTTCTAGGATGAAGAAAAGTAACACAGGTTATAAGTAGCATCTTGCCTGTGGCCACCTCCATCTGAATAGATGGCAAACTCCCAATCTCTTCTTCCTGTGGGAAGTTTCACTTAGGCAGGAAATGAGGAAAGTAGAGAAGAAAAGCTCACATCTACATTCACTCTTTCTTTTACTAATGTAGAGATAGATGCACATTTCTTTTTATAAAAGCACAACTTTTAGAATCATCCCAAATCTGCAGATCTCCATACCTCTTTTGAATCAACACTAAATATGCCAAAGAAATACATTTGTAGTAAAATAGTTTACCTTCTCACAGATGATACAGTCCAAATTCTTTTATATTTCCACTTTCTTGTCCCCAGTGTCTTTTCTAAATGTCTCTTTTAGTTGTCTATGGGGAATCCTACTCAGACTGGTAAACTGTCTAGCCATTTACACAGACGTTGTGAGCGTTTATATGGTATGACATGGTTGGAGTCTAGAGGGTCATGTAAGCTGGATAGAAGAAGGATTGAGTAAGAAATGGCTACTAAAAGAGGCAGCCTAGAATACATATTGATACTCTGCAAAAGCCTTTCTGACTGTGGCCTTCACTAGATTAGAGTTAAGAAGCCTATTGCCAAATAATTCTTCTGATTGACTGGGTCTATCAGTGTCCTTTCCAGACCTGTAGAACTTGATGGTATAATTATTAATCATCATCACCTACCTGACTGGCTTTATAATAACTAAGAAAGTATGCCTCTGTGAACTTCTGTAAATGAGTGTCTAGATTAGGTTAACTAAGGTGGGAAGATCTACCCTGAATTTAGATGGAACCATCTCATGGCTTGGGGGTCTGACTTGAATAAAAAGGAGACAGTGAGCTGAGCAACAGTGGTCATTACTCTCTGCTTCCTGATTGAGAATGTAATTAATGCACCAAGCTTAATGCAGGAGCTTAATCCTGTTCCTGCTGCTGGGCCTCCCCTGCCAGAAAGGTCTGTGCCTTCAAATAGTGAAGCAAAATATTCCTTCTCATTTTGTCACAGCAGTGAGAGAAGTAACTAGTAGATTAATCTTGTTAAATATACGATAGAACAGAAAAGATAATAAAGGAAATGTATGTCCATTTATTTATGATGAGAAAGTTTACAGCAAAACTCTCTCAAGACAGGCAAATACTATAAACATGAGTCATAAAATGATAATTTCTAATCTGCCGCTACAATGCCTCTGTTTTGGTCCACAGTATTCTTGATTTATACTCTTTAATTTTCTTTCCATGGCTTAATAAACCTTCATCTCATTTGTGCAACATCACTAGTAAGATCACAGAAAGTGTGATAAGTGTTCAAATTGGTGAAAAGTTTTATCAAGTTTATTTTCTAAGTAAGCTATGACTCTTGAAGGCATTTGGAATTTCTTGTGGAGTAGATATTCGTGTGTGTGTGTGTGTGTGTGTGTGTGTGTGTGTGTGTTGACAACACTCATTGACAGGCTAGTTTGTTTGTCTTTTTGTTTTGTTTTGTTTTTCAAGACAGGGTTTCTCTGTATAGCCTTGGCGGTCCTGGAACTCACTCTGTAGACCAGGCTGGCCTTCAAACTCAGAAATCCATAGTTTGTTTGTCCTATAATATAGTATACATTTTATGGCTTAATTGAGAAAATCTCATATCAAAACATGGAGAAATAAATTCTTAAACAAGTTTATTTCTGACAGGAGAGAATTTATATTTAAGTAGCTGAAAATAAAAATTGAACCTTCTGCTTATAATTTTACACATTTGGATAATTAGAAGTGTTTTTTTTTTCTACAGACTAATTTCTGACTTCAGATATTTCTAGTTGTATTTCTCTTCACTATTTTAAATCTCAAGTACTGTGTGCATATCTTCACTAAGATAGAACCTTGACCTTGCTACCAAGTGAGTCAAGTCAGCAGGAGAGAGAAATATTCTTAGATGTGCTTCCTACACCAAAACAGTAAGCAGTAACTCAAGTGCACACAGAAGCAACCATGAATCCTGTAACTACAGCTTATATGCACAGGCTAAATATATTCATTTCACTTCTACTCACTGTTCTCCTTCTACTATAGAAAATGAGGACAAGAGTAACAGAAGAGATGTCAGGGTGTAGAGAGACAGCATTGTTAATTAATGTATGAGTTATTTGCAGTAATTTATGCATAAACATTTATAATCATTAAAATAAATTACTAAGGCCTTTGCATTGGGTTTAGAAGAGACCCATGGAAGTCAAGGTGCATGAGGCATGGACTTGCATAGTTGAACAAGGGAAAAGGTAGCTTCATCTTTGGGCTACTGTTATGATTCACATGTGTCCCCTGGAATGTATGTATTACAAACCTGAGGAAGGGCTTCAAAGAGGAGTTTGTGTCATTAAAGTAGTGCCCTCATGTGTGGATTAATGTTGGTATCAAAGGTAAATGTGTTGCTTCAGTAGTAAGATTTTTATAGATATTATTCTGCCCATCTCTATCTCCTTCTACTCCTTTGGTTGCATTCCATGTGATACTGCAGCAAGAAGACTCTTGCTAAATAATGGTGCCTCAACCTTCGACGTCTTGGCCTTCAGACCTTCAGAAGTAAGTTGATATTATCATAAATTACCTATTCTTGGGTCTTTTGTCCCAGCAGGACAAAACACTAAGACATGTCACATCTTGAAAGCCGTGCACTACAACTTCAACTGTATTCTGTCAGTTACTTGTACAGATTGTGGTACAATGTTATACAAGTTATACAAAGGCATGATTTGTAAGAGGCAAAGATTATTAGAGGCCATATTGGAAGGTGAGTACCATACTGGATAATCTAAACCTCATGGAATTGTGAATACTTTTTGTTTGTTACTATTACCTAAAATGTATCTTTTAAAATCAATTGTTTTCAAAACTTAGAGATAATTGAACTAGAATTCCCCTGAAACAAATTCTCTGAGGGATAGGCTATGTAACATTAAAGAATAAGCAAAATATCTAAGACTAACTTTAATAAACAAAGTCTTGTAAGCAAAACTGAAGGGCTGTCCAGGCTAACTGGACAATCAAGTGGGACCCTTAGATCCCGTGGAGAGGACTGAGATACATGAGAAAATAAAAAGGCACGGCAAGTCAAGAAGTCTGATCAAGCTGGCAAAATTTTTTATTGTTCACACAGGTTATATACTCTGAAAACAGGATATGAGGAGGGGTTGAAAAGGAAAGAGGGCTTTGCAGGTGGAGGAAGCTGGCTGCAGCTGTAGGGTCTAACTAAGTTATTCTCACAAAGCCTTGCAGTTACCAGGGGTTCTAAAAACATCTGTCTAACAGGATGTTGGCTAAATCTAGAGATCAGGAGGAAGGGTTACTAAGGTAGGTTGCTATGAAGCCTTGTTTGAAGTTCTGAGAACTGACAAGTAAATCATGGAAGGTAAGCAGAAAGATGAATAGTAGATAGGAAAGCCAAGAGTGAGTGTTTGCCAAGAGTAAGGCCTTGCCATGGCTTCCCACAAAGGGCAATGATGCACTTATCTGTAGTAAAGCTTTGAAGCAAGGCTGAGACATGATACTAATGAAGCTAGGAGAGCAATTATCTCTCCAAGGGAAGAAAGATGTAGTTGAAAAATGATGAGAAAGGCTCTGTGCTATGAAACATGGCCTAATTCATGTCATTGTTGATTGCTACACAGGTATTTGCTCTATCAAACGTCATTGTTTTAGAGATAGCTAATTGAGTCACTTTAGTGTGTGTGAGTTACAGAGATCATAATTTAAAATTTTAACTTAAATATGCTGGGGAAGGGCTTGTCGGCAGTTTAGTTAAGTGTTCTGGCTCTCCAAGATTGTACCTTTTCCTCACAGCAGAATGCTGAAGCAGAGTACCTTCTGAAACATTTCAAAATGGCTACCAAGAGCTCCTTAGGAACAACTGAGCTTCCTGTTGTGAGGGAGGTAGTATGCAATGGTCACTAACTGACATGAAAAATGATCTTTCCAAAATGGGTCAGTGATGTGATCATCAAAAGGAGAACTGCACTGTTTCACAAAGTGGTCACCCTATTAATACATTTCCATACAGACAAGTAAAGAAATCTCAGATGGTCAGTCTGGTAACAGAGACCATGCACTCTAAGCGCCGTGTCAAGTAAATTTCAGCATGTTTTAACTTCTCTGTTGCATCATTGAGTTGAATGAAATTCTTCTGTCACAAGAAGCCTCCATGTAAAATTTCCTCAACACCATTTCCCATGCACCCAACACATACATATAGGCTTTCTCATAGACATCAGTACACATGGCCAGTTCTTAGCTGGAAGAGATTCTACAGAGACTAGAGAGACAGTTCAGTCAGTAAAGTACTTGCTATATAAGAATGAAGACCTAAGTTCTGTTCTCAGAACTCTTATATAAAACTCAGGCGTGATGGCATGTTTGTAATCCCAATGCTGGGAGCAGAGTCGGGAGGGCAATGAATCGCTGGAGCTCCATAGCCAGCCATCTTAGCAGAATTAGCAAGCTTTGGGTTTCTCTCTCTCTCTCTCTCTCTCTCTCTCTCTCTCTCTCTCTCTCTC
>JANHMN010000005.1:100298737-100310370 GCA_030674055.1 Rhabdomys pumilio | reverse complement strand
GAGAGAGAGAGAGAGAGAGAGAGAGAGAGAGAGAGAGAGAGAGAGATTCTGCCCTTTAAAGCCAGAGTTTAGGAGTCTATGGTTGTTCTGCCAAGAAACAGAAAACTAAGGATATGCCATATAGTACTTATAAAATGGCTTCTTTTTATTATGGAGTTGTATGATCTAAACAAACATTTGACTCAATCACCCAAGAAGCAGTCTTCCCCTCTGATTTAGCAGCTTTAGTTGGTTTAGTAGGCAAATGTAGCAAAGAGTGCTATTTCAAACTAGGAAATCCTTAGCCCAGAGGATCTATCAGCTAGAGAAAATTGCTTGTCATGAGCAATGTTGGCACTGTCTAGGGTTGTTTCTTATTTTCATATTCAGAAATTTATGAAAAAATGCTAGTGGGTAGAGACCAGGAATGCTGCTCAAAAATCTTACATAAAGGCTGTGGAGTTGGCTCAGCAGGATAATGTACTTATTGTACAAGCATGAGCATGTGAATTGGAATCTCTGGCATTCATATATAATAGTACACACCTGTAATCTGAGTACTAGAAAATGATGATATAGAAAATCCCAGGGCTTGGTGGCCAACTAACCAAGCCAAACTGGTGAGCTCTAGGTTAAGTGAGAGTCTTCTCAAAAAATTGGAAATTGGTAGAGGAAGATAACTAACATTAACCTCTGGCTTCCACATGTATATGAATGGGCAAATGCAACACACACACACACACACACACACACACACACACACACACCACAAACACATGCACAACTAAAATATCTTGCAATCCTTAAGATGCCTCTCACACATCAACAAAAATATCAAATCCAAAATATCAGAAGTTCTGAGGTTGAGAAAGCCCATTACTCCAATTTCTCTATAAACCTAAAACACCTTTAGCACTAATCTCAAAGTTTTGGCTTCCCTTTGTCGTGTATACAACTAATAACAAGAAACCAAGACTCTCTAATGAGCTCCAGACATGCTAAGATTTCCACAGAAAACTATTTATGCCCATTATACATGCTTTTTAAATTTTTACATAGATATCCATATTTTGTGGGCATCAAATATTCTGTGAGAAAGCCCTCTCAAACCTGCACCTGCTCGTGTTTTAATGATGCAATTAAGAAGCCCAGGGAGAGTTGCCCATAATCATGCTACAAATGAGATAACAGTTATGGCTGGCTAACCATTGCTGATCATTTTTGCCCTGGAGTATACTAAAACAAGTGACTTGTTTTATGGGGAGCATGTCTAAAGCTTTTTGCAGAGCCTTCTCAAACTTTCAGAAAAACAGGGATCCCACCATTTAGAAGGCAGAGACAAGCAGACCTCTGTGAGTTCATGGCCAGCCTCGTCTACAAATTAGTTCCAGGCTACCAGATAGTAAGACACTGTCTCTGAAAACAAACAAAAAATATATTACAGAAAATAATTACATAGATTTCGTTAATGGATATATGAATGTTCTCTTCAAGGTCTTTGAACATATTCATTGGAGCTACTCTAAAGTCCTTGTTTTGTGTTTTAGCTATATTATAATCTATTATAGTTAGGTTATTGGGTTCTAGTGGAAGACATTATCGTGGCTGATGATGATTTTATGCTGGTGTCTAGGCATCTGTGTTTGGAATGATTATAATTTTAGGTGTTGGTATCTAGTCTTCTCTGTTAGGTGGTTGGTTGTTCTGTTCTTTTGATTATGTTGCTTTCTTTGGTTCTTAGGAGAATGTCATGGCTATGAGAGCACTTCTGAGTTTCCACCAGGTATGGCCACTGGGGGTCCTGGTTTGACCATGTTTCTAAGTATTTGGAGCTGACACTAAAGGAATGGGGCTGGGCTGAGGATGGAGAAATTGAGAGAATCTATAGAAAGCAAGAAAGCTAGGCCTGCCCTGAGGATCTGTGGAATGCCGAGGGAATGGAGAAAGAGAAGAAAGACAGGCCCTTGTACGGGCCTGCTAAAGTGATAAAAATGAAACAGGAGAATTGGAAATGGAAAACAGGTCCCAGGGACCCAAGAGGTTTCTGGGACCCTACAGAGAAGACATTAGCTGAAATAACCAACAAAGGGGAGATAGAACCTGTGGAGACCATATCCAGGGGATAGGCATGGCCCCAGTTGAGGGATGGGGCCACCTGCCCATCTCAAAACTATTAATCCAGAATTTCTCCTGTCAAAAGGAAATGCAGGGACAAAGAATGGATCAGAAACAGAAGGAAAGGTCATCCAGAAACTGCTCTACCTAGGGATCCATCTCATCTGCTGACATTAAACCCAGACACTATTGTTGATACCAAGAAGTGCTTACTTACAGGAGCCTGGTATAGCCATCTCTGAGAGGTTCTCCTAGAGCCAGACCAATACAGATGCAAATGTACACAGCCAAACATTGGACCATGTGTGGGGACCCCAATGGGGAAGTTAGAGCAAGGACTGTAGGAGCTGAAAGGGTTTGCAACTTCATAGGAAGACCACAGTATCAACCAAACAGACCCCCACCACCACCACAGCTCCCAGAAACTAAACCGCCAACCAAAGAGTACACAAAAGGTACCCATGGCTCCAGTTGGATATGTAGTAGAGGAATGTCTTGTCCAGCATCATTGGGAGGAGAGGTACTTGGTTCTGTGGAGGCTCGATGACCCAGGATAGGGGAACATTGGGTCCTGAGGCAGGAATGGGTGGGCAAGTGAGGGAGCACTCACATAGAGGCAGGGGAAGGAGGAGGAGATAGGAAGTTTGTGGAGGGAAACTGGGAAGGTGGATAACATTTGAAATGTAAATAAATAAAATGACCAATAAAAATGAAAAAAAAATTGGAAAACAGGAAGGATAGTGTAAATCACCTACCTGATTCCCAGGTTGGCATGGCCTGTAGGAACCCAGGCAGAGAGTACCTACAAGTGTTATCTGAAAACACAACAAAATTACCCATGATCTGATGTTATCTTAGCTAGGGTTTCCATTTCTGGGAAGAAACACTATGACCAAGGCAACTCTTACAAAGAAACACTGACTTGGGGGTTTCTTACAGTTTCAGAGGTTTAGTCCGTTTTCAGTATGGTATGGTGCATGGTGGTATCCAGGCAGACATGGTGTTGGAGAAGAGGCTGAGAGTTGTAAATCTTGATCCAAAGGTGGAAGAAGGGAACTAGACTCCATTATGGTTAGAGCTTGAACATAGGATACCTCAAAGCCCAACCCCCCACAGTGACACACTTTCTCCAATAAGGGCACACCTACTCCAACAAGGCCACATATCCTAATAGAGCCACTCCCCATGGGTCAAGCATGAGTCTATGGAAGCCATACCTATTCAAACCACCACAGAGGGAAAACTATTTTCACATGCATGCTCTTAGCCACTATTGGTATTCTTATACCCACTCCTATTTGACTGTGTATATTAGAAAGGTAAATGTAAATAACTGGGCATATTAGGAAATCCTACTCCTATGTGTCTGCTGGTACTGGGACTACAAACATTTAGAATCAAACTCTACCGCTCTCTTCTCAGTGCTTTCACATGACTTCAAATATAGAGACCATATCCTAGTGATCTTTCAGATTATTAACCATAGTTATTTTATAACTTAGGAATTCCAGTTGTATATAGACTCAAGAGAAACAAATACACATAATGATACAAATTTTGAACAAATGTTCATGGAAACATTAATTATAGTAATAAAAAAGTGGGACAAACTGATGAAGGAATTTTTTAATGTGATTGTACTAGTGAAACTTCCACTATAATTTGATACACTAGATACTGAATTTTAAAAGAAGAAAGGTTTGGCTCATAATGGTGATGGTTTCAATCTGCAGTTGACTGGCCTCATTGCTTTTCAGCTGCCTTATATTTTTTAAAAAATCTGTTTTGTTTGGTAGAGTATCTGCCACTTATGCATATGTATTATTGGCATTGACAGCAATATGTACCTCATGACAAGCAACAAAACAATTGTCACTAAAAAACAGACAACAAACAAAAAACAGAAAACAACTGCCTGAAATTCTATTCTATGGCTGTCTTTATAAAGCACTGATGAAACTGCAGTGCCATATATATATATATTTAATATATATATATTAAATTAGGTGAGCCTGACATACATGCTAACCACCTCTACTTTAGATAGATAGATAGATAGATAGATAGATAGATAGATAGATAGATCAGGTTGATCTGAAACACAGTATATGTATATATATATATATAAAATATATAACATGTAATAGATAATAGTACTATTATATAGATTATATGCTATTGCTATATGCTCTATGTTATAAATCACATATTATATGTTATGTTTTATCTTATAGGTTTCATGTTGTATGTTGCAAGTTGTATATTGCATGTTGCATTTTACATGTTGTGTTATGTTATATATTGTACATTATATTAAACACATAAATATTGTATATAATATATTGTAAATTGTATGTTGTATGTTATTATTATATATTATATACTGCATATTTTGTATTATATAGCATATATTGTAAACCATATATCATATTGTATATTTCATATTTTATAGATTACTGATTATATATATCATATATCATATTTCATATATTATGTTACATATTACAGGTTAAAGAAAATATGATATGTGTCACATGTCACATGTCACTTGTAATGTGACACATATTGTATATCATATATCATATACTATATATTAGATATTAGATAGTACCTAATATTATTATATATGTTATATTGTATATTACATATTATATATTGGTTTGTGTTTAAAATTATATTTGTATTTATATTTAATATATATTTACATTACATACAACATAACACATAGTGCATAGTATATAGTATAATATATTTTCTGAATTGTATATAATATATTATATATCATGTTATATATACTATATCATATATTTTTATATATCTTATATATATTACAGGTTACATATCACGTTTTATGTCATATTTTGTTTTATATATTATATCTTGCATGTGACATGATACATGTCACATATCACATGCCACATATAGTATATCATATATTGTTTACTATATATTATATGTTATATGTTATATGTTATGTTATATGCTAATGTTATATGTTATATGTTATATGCTATATGTTATATATTGCATAGTTTATATTGTATATTATATTTCTTTTTCTATTTATAGTTATACTTATAATATATATCATTAATATTACATTACATATTATATGCTTATATGATATAAAGTACTTACTACTTAGTACATAGTATTTTTCATATTGTGTATTGTATAATATATATCATAGCTTATATTGTATATTTTATAGATTACAAATTACAGAGTACATATCATATACCATATATCATGTTTTAGATATTATATAACATGTTACATGTTACATGCCGCATATCATGTGTTACATGTCATGTATTTTATACATATATAATATGTCCTATGTCATATATTTTATATTATGATCATATATTTATAATGTATATTGCAGTTTGCATATTTTATTCTATATTGTATTTATGTTGATATTATTTATATATTTCATATAGTATATATCAAATATATCACATGTCATGTTATATAGTATATATTATATTTTATATGGTATATATGATATATTTTATATTGCATATCAATATTATGTGTCATACTCCCGGTCCAGAGCACTGGTTGCTTTCTGTCTGGGCCTGAGCACTGAGCAGATCTTGGGCTGCAGCTCTGCCCCCAGTCTCTAAGAACCCAGAGGAAGCAAGGTTCCCAGGAGCTCTAACCCTGGCAGTATCTTAGGTAAGCAGACAGCAAGACCCGCCCCAAACATGGAGTAACTGGGACCCACAAGGACCCAAGAAGTCACTCCTGTCTCAGAGCACTGATTTCTTCCAGTCTGGGCCTGAGCACTACGCAGATTTTTGGCCCCAGTTCTTACTCCAGTAATAACACCCACCCCACACAGTTCTGATACAACCAAGATAATAGGAAAGACAGGCTCCAGTCAGAGAAAGGGCAGGTAGCAATAAAGAGATCCAGATAGCAAAGGCAAGCACAAGAATGTAAGCATCAGCAACCCAGGGTACTTGGCATCATTAGAATCTAGTTCTCCCACACTAGAAAGTCCTGAATTCCCCATGTCACCAGGAAAGCAAGATTCAGATTTAAAATCACTTCTAATGATGATGATAGAGGACTTTAAAAAGAACATAAATAACACTCTCAAAGAATTTGAGGATAACACAGGTAAACAGATAGAAGACCTTAAAGAGGAAACACAAAAATCTCTGAAACAATTACAAGAGAACACAACTAAACAGGTGAAGAAATTGAACAAAACCATCCAGGACATAAAAATAGAGTAGAAGCAATAAAGAAATCACAAAGGGACACTACCCTGGAGATAGAAAACCTAGGAAAGAAATCGGGAGTCATGGACACAAGCATCACCAAGAGAATACAAAAGATATAAGAGAATCTCAGGTGAAGAAGATACCATAGAAAATATTGACACAACTGTCAAAGAAAACACCAAATGCAAAAAGTTCTTAACCCAAAACATCCAGGAAATCCAGGACAATGAGAAGACCAAACCTAAGGATAATAGGTATAGATGAGAGTGAAGATTCTCAACTTAAAGGGCCAGTACATATCTTCAGCAAAATTATAGAAGAAAACTTCCCTAATCTAAAGAACGAGATGCCCATAATAATACGAAAAGCCTATAGAATGCCAAATAGACTATACCAGAAAAGAAATACCTCCCATCATATAATAATCAAAACACCAAGTGCATAAATCAAAGAAAGAATATTAAATGTAGTAAGGGAAAAAGGCCAAGTAACATATAAAGACAGACCTATCAGAATTACACCAGACTTCTCACCAGATACTATAAAAGCTAGTAGATGCTGGACAGATGTCATACAGACCCTAAGAGAACACAAGTGCCAGCCCAGGCTACTATACCCAGCAAAACTCTCAATTACCATAGATGGAGAATCCAGGACAAAACCAAATTTACACAATATCTTTCCACAAACCCAGCATTACAAAGGATAATAGCAGGAAAGCTCCAATATAGGGAGAGAAATTATACCCTAGAAAGAGCAAGAAAGTAATCCTCTTCCAACAAATCTAAAAGAAGATAGCCACACAAAGATAATTTCACTTCTAATAACAAAAATAACAGGAAGCAACAATCACTGTTCCTTAATATCTCTTAACATCAATGGACTCAATTCCCCAATTAAAAGACATAGGCTAATGAATTGGATACATAAACATGACCCAGCATTTTGCTGCATCCAGGAAATCCACCTCAGTGACAAAGACAGACTCTACCACAGAATAAAAGGCTGGCAAACAATTTTTCAAGCAAATGGTCCTAAGAAACAAGGTGGAGTATCCATTCTAAAATCTCCATAGCAAAAACACAAAGGGAGGGACTCATGACTCCACCTGTATAGGTGGTTGATGGTGGCCTTGCCAAGCATGGGTGGAAGTGGACAGCCTTGGTACCTGAAAGTTTGGATTCCCTAGTGTTGGGGAATTTCAAGAGCAGGGAAGTTGGAATGAGAGGATGGTGAGAGCACACCCTCACAGTAATTGGAGGAGGGGGGATCAGGTAAGAGGATAGGCATCATCAGAAGTGGACGGCCTTGGTGCCTGAAAGTTTGGATTCCCTAGTGTTGGGGAATTTGAGAGCAGGGAGGCAAAAATGGGAGGATGGTAGGAGCATACCCTCATAGAAACTCCCAAAATTATATGAATTAGACATGACAGAGGCGGGCTGCCAGAAGACTAGATTCCAGAATTCAAACAAAATATTATCTTGATACTAAAATTTGTTTTGAGAATTGTATATTGCAGAATACACAGCCTTGGTGAATCTACTCATCCAGCAATCTGAGCAGACCTGCTCGAACCTCTGATGTCCTGGAATTCCAGCTGGATGCAGTGAAGAGACAGCATCAGAGGCTTATCAATTTACTCTCCCCCCTGCCTCTCTTCTAATATCCCAACGCCCATAAACAGCTTGAAGAAGTTAATGAAAAGTCGGTGCCCTTATTCCCTGGGCTTGGGGACTGAGGTGGTTATTATTGGGCTGTCTTTCTAGGGAAAGTAGTGGTTTTGTTGGAACTGAGAGAATTAGCTAGGATTTATTGCATAGCCATAACCTACTGGTAGAAATAAATATAATTGTTATTAAGATGAAGTTATAATTTCTTAAATGGTACAAAAATTACTTTGATTTCAAATTTAAGGTTTTAATTTGTACGAGCTTCTTATTAATATAAAAGTGAGATGAATATTGTTACTCTCATAGGCATTGTGCCTATATAACACATTTAGGGATACAAGACTTAGACCCAGTCCTTTAACTTTTCTAACTGATTTGAGATGATGAACCTGTGATTTAAGGGCCTATAACAAATTCATGGCTTTGAGTTTATTGTTAGGGTGTTTCCTATATTTTATTTAGAAATAGCTGAGAGGAGTTATCAGACAACAGTCCAGATTATCTTACATGGACAGTTGGTTTTAAAAACACCAGAACTCCACAGAATTGACGTTACAAACATTTCTGTTTTAATGGTCATTTTGATTAGAGACCTGTCTGCTCCTGACAGCTTCCTGTCTTGAATTCTAAGAAGAAATTGAGCATCTTTGGAGTTATTCCAATTGTGGTGAGACAGCCACTAGGCAAGAATTGCCTCTTTCCTTCTACAGACAAATTACTGTCCAGAAAAGGACACACTTGCAGAATAGGTGACTGAATATATCTGCCAAGACAGAGTAATCAGCCCTTAATAATTCTGCATCACTAGGTCTATCAGATGATCCTGGGCCAGAAGGCTGAAGATCAGATGCTCCAATATTTTGTAGTATAGGGACTGTCCAGGTTGTCAGCAGTCTCTATAAATTGGTTACGTTTTAGAAACTATGCTTTGTGCTTCCCATAATTTCAGTTAACTCAGTCATTCTGGGTTTCTGATGGGGTTGAAAACTTATAGTTTCATAGCCAATCCTGGCTATTTACTTTGAGAGAAAAGATTTGAGAGGATGGTTTTCAGCTGACATTCATTCTAAAGCCAAGAAAAAAAGCCAGGTTCAGAACTAAGTTTCTTAGTTAGGAGAGATGACAGACGTTCTGGTTAGTCAACAAAATGATGGTCTGGGTATTAGGTCTATCTTGTACCTTACTGACACAAATTGGTATAGTTATGCTCTAATTGTATTTTGAGAGAAAAGTTTTATTTTAACAGGAAGGGTTATATGTAGGAGGAGCTAAGTTGGGAGGAGTACGGAGAGAAAGAGGAGAGGAGGAGAAGGAGAGGAGGATCTATGTGATAAGAGAGAGAAAGAGAGGGGAGGACATGGAGACGGATGCTCACATGTCTCCACCAGTCAAAGATAGTTGATATATCTCAATTGGGTATTGTGTTACTCTTCTGATCGATATTGAACACTACCAAAATTATAAAGCCTTCTGTTAACATTAAAAAATTTGTATAAAAGCAAAAAGGAGAAGGGAGCATGGGATAGGGGTTTTCTAGGGAGGAGAAATGGGGGAAAAGTGTGGCATCTGAAATGTAAATAAAATATCCAATAAAAAAAATTCTCCATTAAAAAAATATTATGTGTCATATATCATATTTATATATCACCTATTATATATCACAAATTATATGCTATATATTTTATGTTTTAACTGTGTATTATATTTTATATTTAATATAGTATATATTTCATTATATTTATTATACATTATATATTATGGATTTCATATTATATATGTTTTATACTCAATGAATTATGTTATATACATTGCATATTATATTATATTATAGGTATTATATAGCATATTATTAATATTATATGCCTTATATTATGTATTATAATTTTATAATATATATCATATAATACATACTGTATTATATATAATTGTACAATATATAAGCATATATCATGTTTTATATGTATTCTATAGATCACATATTGTATATATTATAATTATATATCATATATGCCTATTATATAATTATAATATGGGGCTCTCATATAACTCAGACTGACATGAAACTTACAGTAGAGTAAAGGCTTACTATGAAACCCTGATTCTCTGGCCTCCACCTAATAAGTTCTTTTATATGGGTACCAAGTCTGTCAACTAAACCACTTCTTCAGCCTATAATTATATGTGTATATATTATATATAATTATTAATATAACTCTGTCAGTCTGTCATAGAAATATACAACATGTACTTTGGTATATGTCAGTTTCCCTAAACCAACATTTCTCTGTCTGATTTACTGGGGAGATATGGAAAGGCATGAGAGTAGTGTCCTAGCTCATAGTCACTGATCCAGGAGAATCTTTATCTCTTGAAAGTTACCAAGTGAGTTTGCTGCTGTTGAACCTTCTCTACTGGACCCACTACTCTAGGAGTTGCTCCCAATCCCCCATAATCCATAATCTATGAACATTTCATAAATGTCACATTCTAACCACTTGTATATGGGACATCAGGCTAACATGTTTGACTACCATAGAATCATCTGTCATGCAAGAGTGCCCCATTGTACTAAAAGTCATTTCCCCACATTATAAGGAGAAAGAGGTCCTAAGTTCCCTACATGAAACCTTGGCTTCTAACTCTCAATTCTGAGATTGATACTTGTGAGGAAATTACTAAAACTTCTCTGTTCTCAATTATTGTATTTATAAAACATTTTTTCTTCTGAGCCTCAGCAGGCCTTGTTCTGTACCCCAAGTGCTTTCCCAGGCTGTTGTGAGAACCAACCTCACTGGAACCTAATTCTTGAGTCACACATTCCACAGATCCAGACATGTGCTTTAATTATGTACTTATTACATGTATAATACCTATATAAAATATATAAGCACATATATGCATATAATACATATATATGCACATATATACACACATATATACGTATATGTATATATATATATACGTATATGTATATATATACACACACACACACACACACACACACACACACACACACACACAAACAACTAGGAATACCCTTAGCAAATAACACACACTCAATAAATGTTTACTGTTGAATGAATAAAAGTAATAAACCTTGAGCTCTAATAGCCCTTTAGGACCTAACTTTATGTAAATTTGTTCATTTTAGCTGCTTTAAAGTATCATTAGGCTAGAATGCCCCACCAAGTAGTGCTGGGAATGAAGGATGCATACTTCACTGCTTAATATGACTCTCCAGAGAGGAATAGATTTTTAGGCAGCTGAGCACTGAATGTTTTCTGGTTTTGTTTTTTATTTTTTTAATTTCAGATTTAATGATGTATAGAATTATTTTTGGAGGCAAATATTTTTACTGATGCTCTTTAGTGTGAGCTTTATTAAGAAGTGTTGCTAAAAGGCCTTACTTTTATGAATAAACTGAACCTTTTGTTTTTATAAGAATTTTTAGTAATAAAAACAACATTCAATGCTAGGTCCCCAGTTAGTGGCACGTGTGACCTTGTTGGAGGAAGCATGTCTTTGGAGGTAAGATTTGGGGTTTCAAAAGATCATGCCAGACCCAAGTCTACTTTCTCCTACTTTCTCTCTCTCTCTCTCTCTCTCTCTCTCTCTCTCTCTCTCTCTCTCT
>JANHMN010000005.1:100288306-100298727 GCA_030674055.1 Rhabdomys pumilio | reverse complement strand
TCTCTCTCTCTCTCTCTCTCTCTCTCTCTCTCTCTCTCTCTCTCTCTTTCTCCCTCACTCTCTCCCTCCCTCATTCCCTCCCTCTCTCACACGTTTTCTCTGCCTGAAACTTGCTGATCAGCTGTGAGCTCTGTGGTAGTTCTCTAGCACAATCGCTTCCTATCTGCTACATTTCCCAGCATGATGTTAATGGACTCACCCTCTGAAACTGTAAACCAGTCCCCAATAAAAACCTTCTTTTTTGATAAGGTGTTTTTGTCATGCAATAGTAACCCTAATTAAGACAACATAGAAAGAGGAGTTCCCTTCACGCCAGGTGATTCAGAAGGTGATTTAAGCTAGGTGTGATGATATACACCATTAATCCCAATACAAGAGACACAGAGGCAGGTATATCTCTGTGAATTTGAGGCCAGCTCAGTATACATAGCAAGTTCCAAGCTACCCAAGGCTAGCTACATAGTAAGACCTTATCGCAAACAAACAAACAAACAAACAAGCCCCTCGAAAAACAAAAAAAACCCCACAATTTTTGGAAAACAAAGCAATAACAAAACAGCTTGGAGATGTTTTATTTTGTTCTTTACAGCAGCTTGTCTTAAAAATAATTCCCAAGTTTATAGTGTTGTTATTAAAACTATGTTGCCTAAATCCTCCAGGGAATTCAGTGGTTCTGTCTACTTCTCATGTGGAAGAAATGAGCTGGCCTTTGAAAGATTATCAGGGAAGAAGCATAGCTCTGGTATTTGATTTCATGTTATAGTAAAACTTAGAACATATGTATAAATATGGGTTGGGAACTCATCTTTGTCCAATAGAAAATTCAAGTCTTGATTAATGCCCTTCATTTAAATGTACCAAAATTCTCTCTGCTACCTTTCTTCCTCACTGGTGGGGACTGACAACTGTGCCCAGAGCTTTCTATAAAAAGGAATAAGAAAAGAAAGTCCAATGCTAAGCAAAAATGAGAAGTTAAGAAGACATATTCAGTAACTCTCAGCATTACAATGAGCCCCTAGAATTTAGGAGTAATAGTAATAAATGGTCTGGCTACAGGCTGAGATTGGACTACTCCATATGCAAATATGGGATTTAATTTTGCCATTATGAACTTTGAAGTATTGGGTGACTTAAGACTAGGCAGAACTGCCCAAAGGCACAAAGGTAGACAAAAAATAGAAAACCAGCTAGAAGCAGAGATTACCTGAATATTACATAATTAATAAGTCACTCTTGCTTCTCATGTTCAGGGGGCTGCCATATGGGTGACTGAAATAATAAACAAAAAATTATCCTAATGGTTTAACAGTGCCGGAGGCCCAGGAAAGAACTCTGATTATTAGAGAAGGCTGTCCTGTAGGTTCTATAGTTAGGCTTCAGTGATCTCAGACAAGCCTGCTAGAGGAAGACAGACATAAAGATTAAGTTGCATTTGATACCGTTTCTGATAGCAAGCCAAGCTTCTAGAAACAGAATGATATAGATTACCTACAAGACATAGCTATAGGAGAGCTTAAAGGCAACCAGAATAACCCAGGCAAACTCAGCCTACACTGATGAGTGAGGTGAACCATCTCACCATTGGTGTTGTATGAAGTTTTGTGTATGTGTTGGAGGGTGTTTGTTACATGGCAACAGATAACAGATACAGGGAATAATAATGGTGCTTCATATGTTGACTGTACATTGTATATTCTCAAGCCATTGTTACTTTTCTTAAGTAAAATAGTGTTATAGATATTATGTAAAACTGTGTACTTCAGTGCTGCTCCCAGAAGACAAGGATTATTAAAGAAAAATATCAGTCCTAACATAAGATAGTTCCCTATAAGTTATTGGTCATGGAGGTGCCCAGTGCAACAAAGGCTATTATTTGCCTCTGATCATGGTTGTCCATCATAACTAGATGGAATACTCTGTGTATGGAATACACCACACATTTTGGTTATAGTACATAAATAAATCTCAAACTTCCTGGGAAACGTACCCATGATGGTTAGCTTTCATAGTGCCAGAAGGCACTACACAGACTACTGGAGGCGAAAAGATATCAGTGTCCTTGCCTGACACTGGACCTCAAATGTTACAATACTGATCTATCAGTCAAGATATAACCACTGATTTAATACAACTCCAACATTGATGGAGGAGAGTCTTCTGAGGCCCTGCACTTAGTCAAAGAGGTATTGGCAGTTGTTGATAGTGACTGAGAAAGAAAATCTTTTTTTTTTCTGGAACTGTGGCCTTAGTTGAGTTGCTCATTCTCCAGTGGACAGTCCCATACCAGTGTACATACAAACAGACGAAATGGACTTAGTGTGTCAATAAAAAACAAAGGGACATGAAGTTGGGAGAGAGATTTGTTGGGGGCTAATTAGAAGGAGTGGGGGGCAGGGACAAGGAGGTGGGGGCAGAGACAGGGAGAGTAGCTATGATCCAAGTACATTGTGTCATTATAAAATTTTCAAAGAATAAATTAGAGCATCATTTTAAATGCCCTTATCTTAGAAGATGAGTAATATATCAGAATCATTGCAACTTTCACATCTTGACAAAAAGTATGCATAAATGCCTAAAAAGTAAAGTAAATTATGACAAACGTTACCAATTGTTCAATCTAGGTGATGAGCATATGTGGGGATCATTTCATTTTTCTTCCAACGTTTCTATGTAAAAAGTTGGAAAGAAATTTTTAAAAGTCACTTGTTTCTCATACTAAGCAAACATTCTCATTCTAAAGAAAATGGTTTTGTAATTTGCCTTTCGAACTATCATTGTGAGTAATTATCCAATTAACATTTGACCATAATTTCCTGGCTCTTCTCATCAACACTCAGGTACTCAATAAAGTACAAAGTCCAATTTTAAAATCCTGTTCAAAATACACAGAAATTCCCATCTAATTTATGAATTTCTGATCACATTTGTCCTTACCAAATCTGATAATGCATAAAGTTAACATGTTAAATCCCACAGCCATTTTAATTGAATATTGTCATTAAATTTGATGTACCAGTTCTAGTTTTACTTTTAGGAACCAAAAATCCCTGCCCCAAGCCCTGCAAATTCTCATCTGCTGTATATAAACAATAGTTAATAGATAGTTAATTGGTAAAAGACCAGAATTATTTTAGAGGTAGAGTGGTCAGGTGTGTTCCTTAATAAAATGTAAGAAGCCTCACAGTTCAGTTGACAGATACAATAGTCAGAGCTCTCCCAGGATCTAGACTGTCAGAAGCTATCGCGATCAGGAATCAAATCTCAGTTATGCTACTTTATTCTTTTGCTTTTTAATATTTGTGTGTGTGAGTATTCACCTGCATATATGCATGGTTGTTAGCTGAGCAGGCCAGAACAGGGACTCAGATCTCCTGTTTTAATATTTTATTGTGCGTGTATGAGTATTTTGCCTGCACATACACATGGTTGGTATCTAAGCAGGAAAGAACTGGAGTTACAGACAGTTGTGAGCCACCATGAGGGTGCTGGGATCAAACCTAAGTCCTCTGGGGAGTAGACAGTGTTTTTAAACAATGAGCAGCCCCTATTTATTCTTTTAGTTCATGATTTTTTAAAAATTAAAATGTATGTGTTCATGTTGGGGGATACATGTGTGTTTACCTCTTGATAATCTCAGGCTCAGTTCCACCCACCTTTTTTTTTTTTTGAGACAGGGACTGTCACTGGCTAGTATTCATCAAGTAGCCTATGTTGACTGGCCAATTTAACCCAGGGATCCACCTTAGTCTCTGTCTCCAAAGTGCTGGAATTGCAAGTGGGCACCACCACACCTGGCATTTTGACTTGTTCAATTTACATAGGTTCTGGGGATGGAATGCTAGTCCTCATGATCGAATGCAAGTGATTTACCAACTGTGCTATCACCCCAGGTCCCAAGCTTTAATATTTTTCAAATCTACTTACCACTCTGCCCCCTCAGCTCCCTAAGTTGTAAGGCAGAAAGCAAGATGACCATGTGATGACTACATTGTCATCCTGATAAAATTACTATGTAACTGATAGACATACATGAAAAAGTAGAAATCAAGTGACAAGCATACCTTACACATTAGTGTCTTATGACTTTAATGTCCTTGAGGCTGAATCTCTGCAAAAGAGGAAGAGCAAGAAAACATCTGCCAACTGCAGCTCAGCCCTGGACAGGTCTCAGCAAGTTTGCAGTGGGCTACCACCTGGGCTGCAAACACCACAGAAATCCTGCAAGACAATTAACAGGAATTAAAAAAAAAAAGGAAAACTGTAGTTTTTTTCATCCTTGTATCACATATTTATTACATTAACAAAGGGTTGCATTTATTTAACTATAAGTAAATATATGCTAATTTATGAAGGAGTATTGTGTGGATAAAATTTATAAGTAAACTCATACCTTCCTTCAACTGAGAGGGATGTTTAACCCATAAAAATGAATTCTTTTTTGAAAGCACTTATTAATTTTTATTTCATGTATATGAGTGCTTGAAGCACATATGTATATGTACCATATGTGTGCCTGGTGCTGTCAGAGGCCAAAAGAGAGCATCAGATCCCTTGGAAGTATAGTTGCATATAACTATGAGCTGTCATTGGGATTCTGGGCCATCTCTCCAACTTGGGCACAGAACTCGTCCCCAACCATAGCCCCCATAATGAACAATGAAACAGAAGATGGAGCTACATAGCTGAAAGTCAACTCTCCAGATATCTGTAGAGATGGTATGCATTACACATGCTTTCCTAGAATAACAAACGTGTAGGAGGAGCTAAGGTGGGAGGAGGAAGAAGAGGAGGAGGAAAGAGAGGAAAAGGAGAAGGAAGAGGAGGAGCTAGGAGAGAGACAGAGAAAGAGAAAGGGGAACATAGAGGCTGATGTTCGCTTGTCTGTAGCAGTCAAAGGTAGTTGGTGTATCTAGGTTGGGTTGTAAGGGCATCTTGTTATTGATAACTACAAAATATATAAGCCTTTGATTAATCTTTAAGCATTAGAGTCTCATTTTTCTACCAGGCCTGCGTGGTTGGCAGGATGGTCTGGGCCCAGCCTTGCAGAGACAGTGTGGAAGATTGGCAGAGCCACCTCCCATGCTGGCTGGCGTCTCATGGGTGGTAGGACTGGTGTTTCCAGCCACCTGAGCCGGCAGTCTGAGCTGAGCGGTGGGGAAAATACACCTCTGCTGCTGCTCATGGCCACATGCCTAGGCTAGTCTGGAACGTGACGGCTGATTAAGAAAAGGTAGATTGAATGGAGCTGTTTTTAAATAATTACTTCAACAAGAACCAATCTTATGAATGAATAACAATACTAAAGTATTGTTGTGTGGAGTTGGCTCATGAGATTATGAAGGCTGGCAAGGTTAGAATCTGCAGAGTTGACACACCACTTGTAGCCCAACAATCATCAGGATGCAATAGACTAAAGAATATCAGATATTCGTATTCAAAGGCTGCCGGTCACTATAATTCTCTATAGAGGGTCTATTTGTTTGATCCAGTTCTTAGATGGCTAATTGGATGATGCCCATCAACATTACAAAAGAGTTAAAATGTCAAGTTCATCAACAAAAGTCCTTGCCAACAGTCCCAAGATAGTGTCTGGAAATTATCTGGACACCTTATTGCCCAATCAAGTTGATACATAAAATTAACCATCATTGGATGCTTCCACAGAACAAGGTAGCATCAAAATATGAATTATACTGTTACGTTGGCCTTCACATGGAGATACTGTGGCTACACAGCTTCCATTATCAAGTACCAAATTAAAACTTCAGATCTTCCCACCTTCAATGACTCTTTTAAAAAAAAAAATTCTTTAAACCTTTTTTATAATACAGTCTTCATCCCTCTCCTGGTCTTCCCCCACTGAATGCTCCCTGTCCCATACTTTCCCCCCCCCCCCCCCCCCGTCTCCAAGAGGATGTCCCCGCCTCCCCACCTCCCCACCCCCACCTCCCCAGACCTTCCCACTCCCTGGGGCCTCAAGTCTATAGAGGGTTAGGTGCATCTTCTCTCACTGAACCCAGACTCAGCAGGCAGTCCTCTGCTGTATATGTGTCTGGGACCTCATATTAGCTGGTGTATGCTACCTGGTTGATGGCTCAGTGTCTGAGAGATCTCAGGGGTCCAGATCAGTTGAGACTGCTGGTCTTCCTGTGGGGCCACTCTCCTCGGTTTCTTCCAGCTTTACCCCAATTCAACCACAGGGGTTCCCAGCTTCTGTAAATTGGTTGGGTGCGAGTATCTGCATCTGACTCTTTCAGCTGCTTGTTGAGCCTCTTGGAGGGCAGCCATGCTAGCCTCCTGTCTGCAAGCACACCACAGCATCAATAACAGTGTCAGGCCCCAGAGACTTCCCCTGGAAAGTGTGTTATCTGCCCAAGTATCTTAGGAAAGCCCTCTGGCTATTTTTCTTCAAAAAGACCAGTAAGTGATACCTGCTCTCATGGGACAGGTTTTTTCTGTCTCTGAGATAAGAAAAACAAGGAAACAATAATCAAAAGATCTTTAAAGCTACAACTATGGATACCTTGGCAGAGAAACGCTATCTCACCACCAGCCTACATGAGGGCTAGCTCTACCACCTAAGAATGGAAAGTACATTTTGTCATACCTTTATCAACACCCCCAGTTTCCTTGCTTGTAGAAGACCAGCTTTCAGTGAATGGACCCCAATACTCAGAGAGAGAGAGAATTAAGTCAGAAACCCTAAAATAGGGAACAAGATTAGATATAAGTGTTCATTATTTATTGTAATTTCACATCTCACTTCTGACCAAAGAAGATACTTCAACTAATTCAATTTTAACACTAGGAGAAGACTCCCTTGTGGATGAGTGTATGCATGTGTTTACATATATGGGGGTGAATATACATGTGCTTACATGTGTGTGTGCAGGTATAGATATGCACATGTGTACATGTGTGTGTAGAGATACAAGGAACAACCTTGAGTATCATTTCTCGGGTGCCATACGTTAGTTTTTCATTGACCTGAGACTTCACCAAGTAGGTTAGACTAGCTGATTCCATTTCCAAGTCATCCTGTTAGACCTAGGGAAAGACTTTCTGAAACTAAAAACAAATTATTTCCAGGTTTTAAAAGAGAATTAATTGATTCCGTTCACTCCTTTGGCCCTTGTTCACTACAGAGTATGTACACACATGCTCAATCATTAAATAAATAAGATCCGTGGGTAAGAGTGCAATGACAATGAGACCAGAAGTACTTTCCCTCAATGGCTGGAGATGTATTGCAATTAATAGAGTGGTTTCCTAACATACACAAAGCCCTGGGTTCAGTCCCCAGCAACACACAAACCAGGTGTGGTAGCACAAATCTGTAACCCCAGCACTTAGGAAGTGGAGAAAGAAGGATCAGGTTTTAAGGTCATCCTTAGTTACATCCTTAAACCCACTGTGGGGTACAGGAAACCTTGTCTCAAAAACAAAATGTATTTACCTCGGAGCAGCTGGACCAAAGATGCCATAAATTAAGAAAATTCAATACTACAAGGTGATCTCACATCAGTTAATATGGTTATTATGTAAAACTACAAACCATACTAAAAAAAAATCTCAGAAAATAGCAAGTACACTTAAGAATGTGTAGAAATTGAATTCTTAGCATCCTTGTGGGAATCTGAAATTGCAGCCATTGTGCAAAATAGTACAGCAGTTCCTAAAATATTAAATGTAGAATTATGTTGTTGTGCAAGCATCCCACTTCTGGCACACACCCAGACCATTGAAGTCTGAGGCATGAACAGATAAACAGACATCAGTATATCAGCAGCGCTGTTTATAATAAGTTAAAGGTAGGCGGAACCCAAAAGTCCATGGACAGATCAAAGGCTAATACTGATATGAAATGTGCAGACAACGAGGTGTTATTTAGCCTCATGAATGAACTTAGAAGACACAAAGGGATAGGTTCTGTACAGTTTCCACATATATGTGGCACTGATATTCATGGTGACAGAAAATAGGAAGATAGTTTTCAGAATCTGAGGAAGAAGAGGGAATTACTCAAAAAGCACAGCAGTTCAGGTTTGAAAGATGAAAAAGTTCTGGAGAAGAGAACCCAAACAGAAAGTAAAGGAGCAATATAAAACACCTAAAGATTAACTGGGGAAATACAGCATGTAGGTAATGAGGCTCCTGGAAAGAAAAGGGGGGTCTGGAGGGACATAAACAAATAAAGAAATGACAAAAGGAAGATTTTTCTTTTCTGGGATGAAGAAAAATAGGTCTACACACTGAGTGGCCTCAATGAAGTCCAGATAATCCGAGAGATTTGTGTAGCAGCAATTGGATAATATTCTTGAGCTCTGGAAGCACAGAGGGAAGCTTATAGGCATTATTCAGACTGAAAGAAAACACCGTAGATGTCCAACAGCAGGAGGGACAGAAGAGGAAAATGCAACATACACACCCAAAGCATACATTTCTGCCATATTGAAGAACCAAGTTGTGACTTATGCAGGAAAGTGGATGCAACTGGAAATCAACATATTTAATAAATTGAATGAATCTTAGAAAGGTACATGGCGTGAATTGTCTCTCATTTCTGGTTCCTAGGTCGTATATGACTACATAAAGTCACATACATATATGTTATAGAAAATCTATAGGATATTTATATGACGTGGAAGCAGAAGTAAACCTGCCTACAAGACAAAGGGAACTGACAGGAGGGTAATGGGAAGCCAGAAGGGAGGGAGGGTGTTATGAGAGGAATATGCTCAACACACAATATAAACAAACACTAAAGCTTAAAATGTGACAACAAGGTTACTTATAAAGTCAGAATTTGCATCAGAAATTTTATAAACAACTCTAAATGTTACAATATAGAAAGAAGTGTGACCAATTTCCATAATGGCTATCATATTTGCCTCATGCAATTAAGAAAGTGAAATTACATCCATATGTTGTAAAGAGAAAAGAATTATAGATTAAAAAAAAAAAAAAAAAAACCAGTATCTGGCCAAGATAGCAATGAGGAATCAGGGCAAAATACAGGCGTCGCAGGAATATATTAAGCATTTACTATGTTACAGGCTCCCTGCCATGGCAGTATAAATTGTACTCATTTCTGCCTCCCACCAATCACATTTGGTCACTACTTTATTAAAACCCCAATGTAACAGCTGCAGGAGATGTGACACAGAGAAGTTCAATTGCTCAAGAATTGAACTAACTTCACCATTCTGATCTAGGAAAGCCAAAGTTTTAATTCTTGCATTTACATTCTTATGCCATCTTCCTATTTCCCGAATCAGCAGCCTTTAGAGTGGAAGAGATGGGTCTGGAGAAGTATGGCTTTCAATGTGTAGGGGATTGGGGATAGAAGATTGTGGTTTGAAGAAAGTGCATTGTGTAACATACAGAGGAAACATAAAATGTCATATGGTGATATAAATATATGAAAATTGAATGCATATAGTGACAAGAGCTCAAAGATAATAGGACATCTGAAAGCCTAAATATGATCTTGATAAACCTCCGAACAATTTTATAACATTTATATTTCATTTATTTCCATACATTATGCATAATCGAGAGGGCAAAATCAGATCATCTCAACACTACAGACCACCTACCTGGGTTCCACTCTCCTAGTTGTTTAGCACCTGAGGGCTAACGGTGGGCTCTGGTGAGTGTGTTTCCTCTTTAGATAGGTTCTACTCTGTGAGAAAGGAGCTAGACCTTCTTCCTCTCCTGCCCCATCAGTCTGCACCACAGCTGTTCAAGAAAAATAGAAGTTGTCATGGATCATATGGTCTTGCTGCTATGGTTCCAGAACCATATGAGCCCAACGGTAGACCTTCAGTGAAGGTAATTGGTACTCAAATTCAGAAGCAAAGTGCACCCAAATTGGGAGAAAAGCCTTCCGAACCCATAAAATATAGCCCCTAGTTTGGGGGAGAAGATTATGGTATCTTTTTTATTTTTTCCCACTTGTTACTTTTCCAAGTAACCAACAAGATACTTAAAGGAGGAAGGATGTAGTTTGTCTTGCAGTTTGAGGGTACAATCTGTTATGTGGGAAGAATGTATTGACAGGAGCACAAGGCAGCTGGTGCACACTGTAGCCACAGTGAGGAAGCAGAAAGGTGAGTGCTGGTACTCGATTCACTTCCCCGTTGTTGTTGTTGTTGTTGTTGTTGTTGTAAGAGGACCCGAGACCATGGAATGCCCAGAGTAGTTACCTCATATTTAGCTCCCCGTCTATAAGTCTTTTAAAGGTAATCTTTATTAAAATTTAGTCTGTCAAAATTAGGTGCAGTAGAAGCAAGGGTATAAGAAAAGATAATAGGACAGGTGAGATGGCTCAGCATGTAAAGGAGCTTGTTCCCAAGGCCCTCCCCCTCTCTGTGTGTGTGTGTGTGTGTGTGTGTGTGTGTGTGTGTGTGTGTGTGTGT
>JANHMN010000005.1:100214706-100282603 GCA_030674055.1 Rhabdomys pumilio | reverse complement strand
AGAAAGAAAGAAAGAAAGAAAGAAAGAAAGAAAGAAAGAAAGAAAGAGGGAAGGAGGGGGAGGGAAGGAGGGGGAGGGGGAGAGGGAGGGGAAAAAAGAAAGGGAAAAGAAAAGAAAAAAGAAAAAGAAAAGAAATGAAGAGAAAAAAGAAAAACAGTGAACAGTATTAGAGATTTCGTGACAGAATGTACCACATGTGAATTTTCAGTTGCTGCTGTAACTACAGATTAAATGGTTCAAAGTGACACGAATCTATTGTCTTATAGGTTGGGAGGACAGAAGTACATAATGAGTAACCTTGAAATAAAATCAAGATATCAATGGAGCTGAGTGCTACGATTTGGATGTGGTTTGCAGCTCCTATGATGAAGTTTGGTCCCCAGTGAGAAACAGCTGCAGCTTGTAAGGGGAAATGCTTAGTGAGAGGTAATCAGATCTCTGTTTTGCAGTGTCTGGAACCCGAGGCCTGGAGAATGCTAAGGCAAGGCTCTAACTGTGAGTCACACTCCCAGACCAGGGATAGGACTGAGTGTATAAAAGAGATTGATGCTGTTCTTATGGAAGTGAGTTCTTCCTTTTAAATCAAGTTCAAGGAGAGCACACTACTGTGTATGTTCTCTTTGACACACACTCCTGCCTATGTGAACAACCCTAACCCTAACCCAAACCTGAACCCTCTAAATGAACTTCTTTCCTTTATAAAGTGCCTAGCTTCAAATATTTTATTATAGCCACAAAACCTTTAGAGGCTTCCTGCATTCCTTGGCTCATGGGTCTGCATCATCTCAGCCTCTGCTTCTATTGCCATGTTTTCTTTGACTCTTAGTTGCCTAACTTCCTCCTGTACTTCAAAGGTCTCTTTTGATTACACAGGACTCATCTGAGTAATACAGGAAATGCTCTCCATCTCAGTCCTTTACTTAATCACCTGAGCAAAGTTCCCTTTTGCCATGTGAGATAGCATATTCATGGGTTCCAGATACTGGAGTATAGACATCCTCAGGCTCATTAGTCTGCTAAGCATAGGGATCTTCCTGACTCTAGGCAAGATGTCGGAGTTGACAGCTCCCATTCACTGGCACCCTTTCTTTGGTGCCACATTGTGATTCTTGGCAAACAGCTTATACACATGAGCCTTAGCTACTAACTACCATCATCTATTGAAACTGCTACCACATAGGACTGTTGTTAAGATGAATGGAGGTAACAGGCAGAACAGACTTAAGAGTGTCTGCTTTCATCCACATTTGAGGAAACTTTCTAATGTAAAAGAGAACAAGAAGATGATCCAGACACATGCCACTGAAAGACAACACAAGAAGATGAAATATACAAAAGTACCTGCCATTAATGTCTTCTCGGAGAGGTAACAGCAGAGAATTAGCCCTCAAGTAAGAACTGGGATGCTGTCAAAGCAGAAGGACATTAGAAAGCGGGAACATGCTTTTGGAAATTAAAAATATCAATCTGAAGTGTATGAAATCACCACACTTAAAATCACAATCTTCAAATAGTGGCAGTCTCATACTTGAGCATCATATGAACCCAGAAATGAAAAGGTCAATAGAGTAAAAAGTTAAGGAGGGTGTGGGAATGGCTCAGTTGGGTAAAGTGATTGATGTGGGTGTATGAGGACTGGATTCCAGAGCCATAGCACCACCTAGAAGCTGAGAAAATTTACTGGCTTCTATAAAAAAAAAAGCTTTGAGCTGGAGCAGGGCAGAGACAGGCAAATCTTTGGAGATGCTGGTTCTGCGTCAAAACACTGTGTCAAACACTAAGGCGAAAGCCAGGGGGCGCTGGCACGCACTCAGCACTCAGGAGGCAGAGGTAGGTAGATCTGTGAGTTTGAGACCAGCCTGGTCTACAGAGCCGGTTCCAGGACAGCCAGGGCTACACAGAGAAACCCTATCTCACAAAACAAACAAACAAAAAAATACAGTACAAAACAAAACAAAAAGCCCTACAGTAGAAAATTATCTGATGTCAACATCTGGCTTCCACAAATGCACCTACTCACACACATGCACACACATGTATGCATAATATGTACACACACACAGCACATGGAAGAAATTTCTCAGAAGACACAGGAAAGAGAAGAATAAATGAAAAATAGAAACAATGTAAGAACTATCTCTCTAGGAGGTCTGGCTACTAAATAAGAGAAACTCTGGGCAGGAGGTGGGACAAAAAGAGAAATGGGAGAGAAAGCTACATCACTCAAGAAATTACTCCAGACCTGCAAGATGTAAATGGAAGGGTCCTCTGAGAGTGATCTGGAGGAGGAAACTATCACCAGACTAAGACATGCATTCTAGGAATAACAAGAAGCTCACAGATAGCTCTATATGGGAGAAGAAACAACAGAAAGCTAATTTTGGACCTCTCAATAGACACAATGGAAGCTGCAGATAGACAATTTTGAAAAATTACAGTTTTTAATCAGGATTCTACAGCCAACCAAATTTTAAGTATGCTCAAGATATTTTCAGACTTTCAGAGTCTCCAAAATGTATTTTTTTGTATATCATTTGCCAGTGGATAACAAGCTTTCCCCTAAAACAAGGGGATCCAAAAAGAAAGAAAAATATAGTTTCAGAAAATATTTAGAGCTGCCGTTGGTAAGAGAAACAAGACTTGTAACAAAAGTGCTGGGCTCAAGAGCAAATGCAAGGGGAAAGATAAAAAGGCATGGTTCCTCTGAGAACTCAGGGCTATAGAGAAAACCTACCTGACCTGAAACTAGAGAATAATTTGTAAAAGAAGCATAAAAGCTACATCTGCCTGCAAGCACAGACAGTAATGATCTAGGGATAACTCAGACTATCCTTATCTTTCTTCTCTGCAATGCCGCTGGAGACAATTCCAGTCTTATTGTATTCTGTGAGCTGGTACCTGTGCATTTGCTGGATTTCCATCCCACATGCATTTGGCTTCCTCCACCAACAAGTGGACACAACATACATCCAGTACCAGCAAACTCATCTTCCCTTCCTGGTGTGACTGGTTGCAAGCATTGTTGCCTGGGAGAAAAGAAGCAGGGTTTAAAGAAAGATGAGGACAAACAAAAACGAACATTTACCCCAACCTGGTATAAAATGGCCCGGAGTTAGCATAATTGTTTAGTGGACTGTTTGGTTGCCTGGGTCTTCCCCTGTCCCAGGAGCACTGAGACCGCCAGAGTCTTGGCAAGCTTGGCAGAGGGAACATGCACATGCCATTCCTTTTTTTAAAAAAGTGGGTAAATGTTGGGCCTTGGATGAGGTAACTCCATTTAACCTGCACCCTTCAATCACGTAGGACACAGGTAGAGGTCTCCATCTCCAGAGATTTAAATATTAATGAGTTATCTAAAGGCGGGGGGGGGGGGATGTAGCTAATTAAGCTATCCCCTCCCCCTTTCCCCCTCCTTATAAAAAGTCAGGGGAGCCTGGCTTTTGCGGAGAAAGCACATACCATCTACACCTATTCACCACGCCATGAACAATAAAAGCTTTGGAAACCCAGAGTCCACGTGTAGATTGGGCCTGCACCGCTGCCAGATTGCCAGTCTTCGGAACTTTGGAACCTTGAACTGCAGCCACCAGCCCGAGGCAGCTGCGTGCAAGTGGGACCCTTCTGCCGGAGGTGTGGGAAGAGCGGGGCAAGCCCGCCGCAGGCCCTCATGGGACCTGCCGAAAAATCTCTCCCCTCCCGCCCCGAGTGAGTTTTTTTTCTTCCCCACAGGTAAAGAGGAAAGAAAATGCTGTAATTCAGACAGTGTCAATGATAAAGGAATTTCCTTTAAAATACTATGTAAGATCATCTCTTCTTCAGCTAGCAAACATTTATTTGGTTTTGTAGTATGAATGCTAGATTTATTATGAACTTAGGGCTCATTTTAATTTACAAAGTTCTGCCATCTACTGGCCAAATTAATAGTATCTCCTTTGACTTGGCCAATCTCTGTGGAGAATTTAAATATCTTTTCCTTGATACAAGCTTTTTAAAAATTAGGTGGAAGTCAGTGAATCCTGAGGAAGAAAGGGAGGAAGGATTGTAAGAGCCAGAGGGCTCAAGGATACCACAAGAAAACCCACAGACTCAACTAACCTGTACTCATAGAGGCTCACTGAGACTGAACCAAAATTCAGGGAGCCTGCATGGGTCTAACTTAGGCCCTCTGCATATGTTATAGCTTTGTAGTTTGGTGGTTTCGTGGGACTCCTGACAAAGGGAGTGGAGGCTGTCTTTGATTTTTTTTGCCTGCTTTTGGGGACCCTTCTCCTCCTACTGGATTGCCTAATCTATAGCCTTAATATGAGGGGAGGTACCTAGTCTTATTGAAATTTAGTATGTCACATTTGGTTGATATTCCTGTAGGTCCTGCCCTTTTCTGAAGGGAAATGGAGAAGGAGTGGATGGGGAGAAGGAAAAATACTGGGAGGAGAGGAATGAGGGGAAACTGTGGTCCAGAAATATATGGAGAATAAATTAATAAAAAACATTGAAAAGAAATGCTTAATGCAGAGCATTTGTTCAAAAATATTTGATGAATAAACGACATGTTGTTGTTTTGAAATATTGCATAGGACACACACACCAGGAAATTTTAAGAGAAGACATCTAAAAACATTTATTTACAAAATTGTTTTATCACAGTACAAGAATCCAATGTGGATCTACCTAAGAGAAATCCTTTTCCCCTCCTCCCTTCTCTTCCCCTCCTTCTTCCCTTCTTCCTCCCCTTCTTTGTGAGATTATATATTCCTGGCTGGCCTGAATCTATAAAGACTAGGCTGACCTCGAACTCTCAGAGATGTTCCTAACTCTGTCTTCTGAGTACTGAGAATAAAGGTGTGAACCACCATTGCCTGATGCTAAGTGAAATATTACAGGGACAAGTCTCATAAATGTGTCTATGTATGTTAATACTCTTCATCATTATAGCCAACATCCAAAGAAAGGAGACTATAAGTACACTACAGACTCCTGGATGGGTCCATTCTCCTTGCTATGTCATATGGTATTTCAGATGGCTAGAGTGAGAGACTGATGAAAAGTGTCCAGGCCTAACACTTCCTCCTATTAATTGTTTACTTTCTAAAGGAGGTGGAGGCTGAGGTTCCCTAAATTGACCCATGGCAGCACTGAGAGGTCAGAGCTAGGGACTGAGCATGCTTTTTTTTTTTCTCTTAGACAAGAGATCCATGCATTCTAACAGGTTCCTTTGGACCAAGTTCAATAAAGAAAATTCTGAATTATTCATGCAGGATGATTACTTTATGAAATGCTTTTTTAGGACTAAATCACACCAGATTGTTTTGATGAGTGACTCCTTGTCTATATTTTTAATTGTTCCATTTAAAAGCCCAATTTCAATTCTGGAACATCTATTCCACTCCCCCTTCCCCTCAGTGTTCAGGAATCCTTGAGAAAGAAGAGGTCAGAAAAACTGTGAGAGCCAGATGTGATGGATGACTCCAAGGAACTAGTGTTTGCTGGACACAGCAGGACTGATGTATATAAGGACTCACAGAAACTGTGGCAGTACAAAGAATACTTGCTCAAGCCTTAGCTTAGAGCAAGTCCCAGCATAGAGCTAGGAATGTGAGCACAAAGTAACATACCCCACTGAGGAGATATTGACATCTGGTGATTGGGTTAAAGTGACTAAGAGGTTCTAAAATGGTATGACCACCTGTGGGTTAATCATAATCAAGGGTAGGACCTAGACACAAGAGGATTTGGCTGGAGGTGAGGTAGAAACCTAATGCAATGGAAACTCCTAGGAATTTAAGAGGATGACTCTATCAAAGACTTCTAGTAATGAGAGACCAAGAACCTGAACAGGACATCTTCTATAACCAAACAACGCCTTTAGTGTGTGTGTGTGTGTGTGGCAGGGGGATTGGGACATCAATCCAGCCACAAAACTTTCGACAATTTGTCCTGCCTGCAAGATGTGTTAGTGTAAAATAGTGCAGAGATTGTGAGATTAGTCAACCAATCCTGGTCCAACCTGAGGCCCATGCCACAAAAGAGAGCCTACACCAGACACTGCCTAGAAGGCCAGAAACCAGAGGCTGGATAGTCCAGAGACCTAAGATAGAACCAAACACAACTGGCTAAACAAAACCAAAAACAAGCAAACAAAAACAAAATCAATGAAATGATTCCTAATGATATTCTGATATGCTTGTAGACTGGAGCCTAGCATAATTGTCACCAGAGAGGCTTCATCCAACAACTCATTGAAACAGATGCAGAGACCCACAGCCAAACATTAGGCACAACTCTGGGAATTTTTCAGAAGATGGCAGGGGTTGGGGGGAAGGGAGAATTGTAGGAACCTGAAGGGTCAAGGACACCAAAAGAAAATGGGGCACAATCAACTAACCTGTGCCAACAGGGGCTCACAGAGACAGAACTGACAATCAGGGAGCCTATATGGGTCTAACCTAGCTCATCTGCATATATATTATGGTTTTGAAGATTGGTCTTCTTGTGGGTTTCCTAACAGTAGGACCAGGGGAGATCTTTGACTCTTTTGCCTGCTCTGGGGGCCCTTGTTCTCCTACTGGTTTGCCTCATCCAGCCTAATAAAACTATGTGCCTAGTTTTATTACAACTTGATATGCCATGTTTGGTTGATGTCCCTGGGAAACCTGCTATTTTCTTATAGGAAAGCAAGAAGTGAATCTGAGGGAGAGAGGAGATGCGAGGCAGGAGGATTAGGAGGAGAGGATGGAAGGAAGAGAATCTGCAGTTGGGATATAATATATGAGAAAAGAATCAAAAATAAAGTTGCAACTCAGACATCAAAATAAAAATGGGCACCATATGTTGAAAAGAGAAAGAGACAACAGGAAACTGGATGAGTAGAGAGATCGGAGTGGATCTTAGGAGAGATGGGAATGTGTGATCAAAATGAGTTAATATGTAAAATTCTTAAAAAAATTAATAAAAGTGTTACATTTTGAAAAGTCCAATTCTGGAGTCATCTTCCTCTGCAATCATTTTTTTTTTTTTGCATTGAGGCTAAGCATTCCAAAGTACTAATATTTGTCCAGTCTAAGTCATTGGTTCTATATTTTCATATGTTTCTATACAGCACATAAAGCAGAAAGAGAACCACCCCCAAAGCCAAAAAAAATCTGCTTCTTTTAGGGTTACTTGGGTTGGAGACTGTTTGTGCAAAGCATGGCAAGTTACACCTACTTATGCAGACAGTAAGGTAGGGCTCCTGCTAGTAGGGTAATGTGGGAGAAACAGAGTGATTGCTTTGACTGGACAGGATCACTTTAAAGCCTGTTTAGCTTAGGGTGACTTCAAACTAGTAATTCTCTATTCATATAAAGAGTATAAGAGTATATCTTTCTCTTTTTTGTAAGATGATGTCCTTGGACAACTTTTTAAAAATTTAAATTGTTTATTATTTTGAGGATTTAATATATTGGTACTGTATTTACATCATTTTCACCCTTCCCCCATTTCCTCTCAAATTTTTGCTCTCTTCCCATATATACATATATATATATATATATATATATACATATATATACATATATGTATATATGTGTGTGTGTGTGTTATGTGTATATGTTTATATAATACTTAATATATTTAGTATGTTCCCTCCTTCTAGTCCTCCCATGCCCTCCACTCACTCTCAAATTTATGACCTCAATTATTGTTATATATCCATACATACATACATACATACATACATACATACATACAAACAAACATGTGTATGTATGCTTACTCAATCTACAGAGTCCATTCAATGTTGCTAATAGTATATTGATTTAGGGCTGACCACTTGGGATTGGAGAACCGATGAGGGGCCTCATTCCTGGAGGAAAATAAACTTTCCCATCAGCCATTAACCAATGGCTGTTAGCTCTTCGTTTTAGAGTGAAGCTTTGTGTGATTTCTCCTGTCCACACTATGTTTATAAGATAAGGTTTCTTCCACTTCATCCATATTAAAGAGCGATTCATGGTTTGCTTGGACCCTAGATCTGAAGTGTCCCATTGACAGCATGTACTGTTTTACTTATCTGATTGTACACCGTGTTCTTTAATTGATCTTCAATGACATAACCCACTAGCATTCATTGCTCTTTGAAAAACTGGTTTCTGTTGTATTGAGCTTGATCCTCTTCCCATATATTGAATCACTCTGTTTCTGAAGGTCTTTAGAGGATTGACTTGTAAGTACAAATCTCTCCCTGAGTCCTATAAAGAGAGTTCATTTTCCTCTATTAAATGGACTTAATTTTGCCTCCTGGGTTTGGGGTTTGTCTTCCAACAGGGAGTAGAGGACTCATAGAGTGCTTATAATAAGAACATAGGTGCTAAAATCATCAAAGTTTGTGGGTCTTTCATTTCTTCCTGAAAGAAGACCTCACCTAAGCCATCTTTGGAAGGCCCAGGTCTGTGGACTCCTCTCCTCACTGCCAGCCAACATCACGAGGCCATTGTTTCCTTCTGGGCCTCCCATGGCTGCCTGGAAGCTTGGAGCTGTTGGCATTTCAAATCTTTTTTTATAACTTGGCTTTCTAACATAATTCTTCCAAATATATTTGGTCATTTTTAATCTGTGTTAGTAGGGCTTAGTCTAGTTATTTTTGTACTTTCTGTCTTGAAATTGATCCAAATCCCTTTAGGAATGGAAATAAAATTATACACACACACACACACACACACACACACACACACACACATACACACACACACACTTAGTTTCATAATTCCCTGCTTCATGCCTTTGAGGTCTTGTCAGGAAGCAGGTACCAAGAAAACCAGACCGAGAGACCCCTGAGCAGAGTTCAGTGATTTACTTCAAAAAGAAAATTGGGATGTGACTCACTTAATACATACGTGTCTCTGTGTGTGTGTGTGTGTGTGTGTGTGTGTGTGTGTGTGTGTGTAGAGAGAGAGAGAGAGAGAAAGAGCGAGAGAGAGAGAGAGAGAGAGAGAGAGAGAGAGAGAGAGGTAGCTTCCCTCAAGCACTAATTTATTAGGGCAATTGAATGCCTCATTTATGTAATATAATACATAATCCATAACAAGTCTTTTCAGTTTTTCTTTTGCCTCAAAAAATATAAGTTTTATGATACATGAGTTCATATAACCAAAGGTAATATTTTCTTAACCTTCCTTTACTTTTCAAGAAGCAAGTTCCCTGGAAGTTTCTTCTGGAAAGTTAAAATAGCGAGTTTTTATTCTTCCTAAAGGCTTTTACCCTGAGTAGCATTTACTTTTCGTACATTAATTCTTCCAAATCATAGAAACACTATTTAATCCATGACAATTCAATAAATCTTTTTACTGGAAGGCAATAAAAATAGATATATGTTCTAAAATAAGTACTGTCTGGGGCTCTAAGCTAAACCTGCAAATCTCCAGTTTCCTATAGCTATGACTCATATGGAACAGACAGTTACCACAAAGCACCATCTGAAGGACAAATCAAAAGGTCCACAGTCCTGCTGTTGCCCGTTTTTCCATTTTAAGATGAGAATTTAATTTATCTAAGAATACAAATCAGGCAGCAGATCCTTTGCCACATGGAGGAACAGTACTGTGCCACTGAGAAGTCTACCACTATCTTTGGCCTTCACTTCGATGTTCTAGTAAGGCTAGTTCAGAATCCAGAGCTTCAGTATTACCACCGCCATAAGACAATAGCTATGCGGGCCTGCTTGCTCTGTTCCTTATATGATTTTCCCCTGGCATAGTGAAAGCACCCTCTCTTTCAGGAAGATAATTACATTTCTCAAGCCTTCTGCACGTCCTGAGCTGCATTGCAGCCCAGCATAATTGGAGACAGGCAGCTATTTGCCCTCTAATTTAAGCAGGTCCTGAGGCTTGGAGACAAACAGGCAAAAGCAGATGCCTGCAAGAGCTGAAGAATCATGTAGGGTAGTCCTTGACTCAGTGGCAAGCTGAAGCACAGTCGAAGCAGGCAGGTACAATGGACATTTGGCCCAGATGAAACTAACATTGAGACGGCTGGTGCTGTCTCTATGTTAAAGGGAAGGATGTTGCACTGGACAAAGGTGTCAGTTGCAGCTATAGGACTGGCAGACTACTGTGGCTGCTGGAGACAGTAGCATCAGCATTCTCAGATGGTTTCACTTTTTAAGAGTTGTGACAGATCTCCTGTTTATATGCATCTTCCACATTTTAAAAGTTGGCATCTAAGCCAATTAGATTCAAGGCAACAACAAAACTCATCCAGGTAGACTAGAAATACAGAATATAGGAAGTTGTTTTCCTAGCTGTGGCTTAGGGGGAAGATTTTTACAGCATGGGATAAAATGTACATTGACACAAATGCTGTTTTGTTTTTAAATGTCTTTAGAAAAAAATACTAAAGGACAAATCCTGGCTAGGAGCGATACATACCCCTTTAATCCCAGAACCCAGGAAATGGAAGCAGGAGGATTAGGAGTTCAAAATTATCTTCACATACATAGGGGGATCAGGAATTTAAGGTTTTCCTAACATATATATCCATTTCCAGACAAGAGTAAAATATGTAAGATGCTGCCTCAAACAAATAATTTTTTTTAACAAATATTTGGATGTTGTAGTGTAGTCCTGTAATTTTTGCACATGAGGGATGGAGGTAGGATAGAGAGTTTAAGGTCATCCTCAACTATATAGCAGGTTCAAGGCCAACCTGAGCCCCATGAGAACCTTGTCTAAGAAAGAAAGAAAGAAAGAAAGAAAGAAAGAAAGAAAGAGAAGGAAGGAAAGAAAATGGGAAGGAAGGAAGGTAGGTGAAGAAAGAAAAAAAAAAAACAAGTAACATCTAAAAATCCTACTGCAGAGTACGCCAGAAAGGTGAGTTTAGGACTAGCCTGGGATACAAAAATAAAGCAGGAATGGCGAGGTGGCTTGGTGAGTAAAGGCACTTACCAAAAAGCCTCATATCCTGAGTTCCATTCCTGGGACCCATTTGGTGGAAGGATAAAACTAACACCTAAGAGTTCTCCTCTGTCCTTTACAGTCAATGGGTGCGTGTGTGCGCGCGTGCATGCACAATCTCTCTCTCTCTCTCTCTCTCTCTCTCTCTCTCTCTCTCTCTCTCTCTCTCTCTCACACACACACACACACACACACACACACAAGTAAATAAATGTAAAATAAAAATGTTAAACGTAAAATCAAATACTATCTATTACTTATAATATGGTAACCTGTTTTAGATCCTAGAACAGAAAAGAAAGAACTCACAGCTGGTAAGGTAGTGATAGCCAAGGAATATCTGGAGATACCTAGAATTCCTCTGGCTCCTTCGAGTCAGCTTGCCCTCTCTAATACGGGGCACTGTGTGATCATAGAACAAGAAACAGCTCCATTCCTTGCCAGGTAACCTTGGATGTGTTGTACGTGAGCCTCATTTTCTTCATTTAAACTTAGTGGGAGGCAATGCCCAGCAAGGCTGCTGGAGACTCAGGTATGGCTATGAAAAGGATCTTAAGCACACCATAAGGACTCATGATCCCTTCTTGGGGTCCCATCCGTAAGTGGATGAATGATCAACCTTTATTTTTTTTTGGATTTGATTGATAAGATGTCTAGCTCTTATATTTCACACACTATACTTTAATGGCTTCGTCTGAAGCATCTAATGTTGAGAGTCTATGCAATAGCAGAGAGAAGGCTGCTGGATCGAAAATCCCTGGTAGTGGCTGGCCAATTTTTCTCTTACCCATGACAGGGTGACCTTGAAGGCATGCCAGGGAAGTTAATCATTTACTAAGCAGAGCTTTTTCCCCCAAAGACACTTGAGCTGAGGCTTTTCAAGCCTGAATAAGGTCACATTAATCCTTCTTCAAAAAGCTCTAAAACAAAAACACATCTTGCTTTTTAGCATTCGTTTGGAGATAGTTTTTATCATAAATTGGCATCCATGGGAAAGAATGTTTTTTTGTTGTTCACAAACTGTGGGTGCAATCTAATTCTGGTTTAATGATAAAGCTTCCAGAGTACATGCTGAACTCCTTGGCCTCCATCTGAGTTCTTCTTGGGGAAAATAAAATGCTGAGAAAATATTAACCTTACAAAACATAATTTTTACACAAACAGTTAAAAATGTTAAGAAAGCCTTGATTTTAGTGTTTCTCCACTAGCTTGGTGAAACAATTTGTATGCATACTTCTATCTTATTTTCTTGAAGCAGGATCTTAGTGTATATATAATTCAGGACTGGACTTATGATCTTCCTGTCTTAGCCTCCATTAAGGTTGCAGGCATGTGTTGCCATCTCTGGCAATAGTTGATGTCTTTTTTTTTTTTTTAAAGGCCAGCATCTCTGCTCTTTAAGTTGCAATATATGCTGTACATGGGCCAATAAGGAGAAACAACGTCATAACCTCAGCCCTAAACATGTGATGATGGTAGAAAGAGACATGGGTGGTCTAAATGTTTGAGGTCGTGAATAAAGCCTCAACCATGCAGAACTCAAACACAGCTTGATGGGGTGCAGTTCCATGACTCTCCAGCATCCTTCTGCTTGTGGGATGAGAAGACAAGGAAGAGACAATTCAGAATCTGGAGGGACAAAACCCCTGCAGTAGAACTAACCGGGTTGCTGCTGTTTCAGTTGTGTGTGCCTTAGGACACAATGATCAAAAAGGTGTGCTTTGCTTCTGCCAGCACTTACTGCTGTAAGAAGTTTCTTTTCTAGAGATAACTAAGTCCTACCTGATGTTTTACAGCGAAAGTATTTTTCAGAGTGGCTGTGCCTGCGTAGGATAAGAAAAAGTGTGTCTCAAAGAATCTAAACAGGTAACAAACTCCTGGCTGCTGCCTACACTACATCAATTGCGAAAGAATCATGTTTTCACTTGAACATTTACTGTGCTCTCTCCAAGAAACAAGCTTAAGGAGTATCTTAAGGAGACGGTTTCTGATTCTTAAGCTCTTGACTACACACATTCTTTATTTCACGTGATTATTTATTTACTCACTTAGAGAAAGGATTTTGCTGTGTAGCTGAGGCTTCCCTAAAATTCACAATCCTCCTGCTTCAGCCTCCTGAGAGCTGAGATTACAGGCATGTATCAGCCTGCCCAGCTTTGCATGCTTTCTTTATTTAAAACAGAATCTGTCCATCATTGTATTAGGTGAGGGACCAATAAGTTACTTATGACTTACTGGCCACATCCTGCATGTTCCATTTCCATATAGTCTTTCAGCCAAGAATGTTTAATCTAGATTTTTAAATGATTGGAGGAAATTCTACAAAGAAATAAACAATACATTTTAAAAAAAGATTTTACAGCACATTAAAAATGAAATAACATTTAAATTTAGGTATCCATAAATAATGTTCTGTAGGAATATAACCACACCCATTACTTTATCTGTGCTGACTGAAGACTTGGATAGAGACGTATAGCATACAAAGCTAAGCATATTTACTGTTTCACCTAGCACTGTGTGTGAGACTCTGAGGATCAAATTCTGAAATTCAAACTAATGTTCTTCACATTTCAGTCACAATGATGAAGACAATCAATACATGACTGAAGACAAGAGAATCATAAATTAAGATAAATGTTACAAAGGTAGTCCACACAAAACAATGGGATAAAGTCAAATGGTGTCAGAAATGGGGGGAGTAGGGGACAATGGTGTGCAGGGAGACATTTCTAAGGCAAGCTGACAAAATGAAAATGGTAAAGGAACCAGTGAGAGGAAGCCCAGACTTGACCATTACAGTCCAGAAGGAGTTTATTTATACAATCTATCACCTGTATTTTGGTGGCATGAGAGCCCTCACAGAAAATAAATAGATGAGCAGGTACGTAAATGTGAACAACCTAGTTTACCAAAGCAAGGTAAAGACAGGATCTCACTCTTAGGCCACAGTTTGCTAACCTTTGAGGGTATAGTTGTGTGTTCAACTGTAACCTTCACAGCAAAGCTGTAAGCGAGGAACATAAACAATTAAGTCATCAGGATTAAGTAATGGGCTTTGATGGCATCAAAGAGACTGTAACAGAATTAAGATTCAAAAAGCCAAGGCCCACAAGCAGTGTGGAGAGTTTGGTAGCAGAACACTTGCCTAGCATGCATAAAGCCATGGGTTTCATCACCAGAACGGGGAGGGGGCATTAGAAGAGGGGAACATAGTAACATGTTTGTAAGCATTCCAACATTTCTTAGCTTGCGCGACAATCTTCATCAAAACAGCATCTCTGAAGGTTGGGGAGATATCTCAGTAAGTTAGGTACATGAGATTCAAGAACCTTAGTTCTATTCTCAGAACTTATATAAAGAAGCCAGGTGGATCCCTACTTCTTTCTAGTAGGTCAGCCTAATCATTGAGGCCCAAGTTAGTAAGAGACTCTCAAATAAGAACACACACACACACACACACACACACACACACACACACACACACCAAACAACAACAACAAAAATAAAACACGGAGCCTGGGGAAGAATACTCATTTGAATTCTGACCTCTATACACATGTGCATTTGCATCCACATGAGCACACACACACACACACACACACACACACACACACACACACACATTAAATTACTAGGATTATTTAGAAACTGAGTCTACTGTCAATGGAAAAGAGAACTCGTCTCTTTTATAAATCGCAGTGAAGTCAAATTGCTTCTGTTGCCAGTACTTACATGAAGTGAAGGAGGAGACAGGGGCGGGAGGAGCCATAACAAAGAGTTCTCTCACATGGAAGGGCAGTTTGAAAGTCAGCCCTCTAATAGGAGCTCCACACATGCACATCATTGTTCCTTCTCTTAAAATCTACTTTATTCTAGAAAAGATTCAAGGCAACTTGTTTTTAACGGGTCCTCACTTAGACCCTTGACTTCTCTACTCCTATGTCTCACACTAAAGTTAGTTCTGACCCTGCTGTCTGCACTAAGCTCATGGCAGATGACATCATAATGAAGGGAGCCCATGTGACAGGAAAGCAAAGGGCCTTTTGTTCTTTTTGATTTGTTTTATAACAACTTTCTCCTTGGAGCCATCTGAGAGGCTCACAAGAGCTACCTTTCTGTTCCTGGAGTGTTGCTGCAAAAACAAACCACAAGGTTCTGGCTCTTAACATTTTCACACAGTCTCCCAACAGTGTCTTCCTGGGGGCCAACCTTCCAAAACATGAACTGTTGACAGACCCCCTTGCAAGAACCTTTTACCTCGGTTGTTATACATGTTGCTTACACTCCCATTTGTATACAGTTGTGGATGTCTATACCACTTGGCTGGTCTACAGTCCTCTTCCTCATGAATTATGCATACTGTCAGCCGGTATACAGCTATCTGCAGCCAAAAGAGGCCACCAGACTCCTCATATTTGACCTTTTTTTCCAGAAGTGGCTGGTGCAGACCACATGAAAATGAGTCTCATTAATAGCATCAGATTTCATGAACCAACTGGAGATATTGGTGTCATTCCAACTTCACCTTGGCTCTCAAGAAGACAGACTTTAATGACCAATTTTCATGAAAATGAATTAGTTTGAAAGTAAAATAGTAGATATCACTTGAATCTAATGAAGCTCTTCATTTAGTTTGTTAGGGTTTTTCCTGTGAGTGACTGTGTATTGGCCTTCTTGTTTTTTATATATTTACTGTTTCAAGAAATTGCAACTTAATTACTTTTTTATTCCTTCCAATTGTATACACATATTCCTTTCATATGTGTATACAATTGAATTAGTTTTGCTCATATTATCTTACCTTGGAATCATAGTAACCCATCTAAACAGGCACCTTCTCCCTTGAGATCTAACCCTTTTCTTTGAGATAGCTAACGAAATATGTCCTGGCTCACATCCCATCTGCTCCTGCCCCAGGTCTTGAATTAACCAGACTTCCAAAGACAGCAGATTCCTTTCCTTAGAGATTGAGATAGTACACAAACCTTTCGAGGTTAAAAAGTAAACCTTTATCATGTCTTTTTAATCTAAACCAAATATTAAGATAGTCATCTGTCACCAGAAGAGAAAGGGAAGCGCCTTACTGAGAAATTCCTGCTAATACTTGTAGATAGGAAGAAGTGACAGGATTAGAAAGTTTGCCTTTGGGGGGAAGGTTTTCAAAATAGCTTCACAATGGAGAGAGGCCTGTTGTCACTGCATGAAAAGCAGCAATGGATTTCACTCTCTGTAACTGCAGGAGAATTTGATGTGTTAGTTCCTTATGTGGGATCGTGGTGTTGGAAAGATAAAAATAATGTCTATTCTGTCTTAGTTAGTTTTCTATTGCTGTGATAAGATACCATGACCAAAGGAACTTATAAAAGAAAAAGTTTAATTTGGGGTACATGGTTCCAGAGGACTAGGGTCCGTGACTATCAGGGCTGAGAATGTGAGAGCAGGCAGGTATGGCACAGGAGTGCTAGCTGAGAGCTTCTATCTGAATCCACATGCACAGCAAGAGGCAGAGAGAGCTATCTATCCCGAATGGCAAGGGCTTATCTGGCCTCCAGTGACACTTTTCCTCAAAGGCCATACCTCTTAATCTTTCCCAAACACTTCCATCAACTGAGGACCACATAGTCTAACATATGAGCTTATGAGGCCCATTCTCATTCAAATTACCAGAAGTATTGTTTCTTTGAACAGGTTTCCCGCAACACAATTCATGTCCTATCCAATTGCCCAGCCTTACCAAGTACTCCACATCCCTTAGCCATAGTTCCACCTCCCTCCATCTTGCCAGACTCCCAACCCTAGGCAACCTCTGATTTACTTTCTCTCCATGGATCAGTAAATTCTAAACATTTGACGTAAATGAAATCATACAATATGCAGTCTGTAGCTTTATCACTCACATGTTTTCAGCGTTAACACACACTGTACAATGCAGTAGAACTTCTTTATTGGATGTGTGTTCTGTATGCACATGTGATCACGGAGGTACCCAATGGCTACTTGATAACCTCTAGTGTCCTTCTTAAGGCACAGTCCAATTTGCCTTTTGTTGTTTTTGGTTTTGTCCATTTGTTGAAACAGGAGTCCTTATTTGACCTGGACTTTGCCAGTTAGTCTAGGTTGGCTGGCCAAACAGGCCCAGGGATCTATCTACCTGTCTCCACCTTTCTAGTGCTGGGATTACAAATATGTGCTACCAGGCATGACAATTTTTTTCTTTTTTTATTGGCTTGTAAAGTAGCAGAATTTTCTTATGACCTTTTCATATATACTTAGTTTTGATTGACCCTCTCTCCCACCCAGGACTCCCCTCTCCCTGCTTCCCATCCCTATTAAATCCTTCCATATCCTAACCCACTTCCATCTTTATGTCTCAAGTACTCTATTGTCCCTACCACTCTCCCTGGAAATGTCTTTCTTCTCCTTCCATGGATCCTCGTTTAACTTCCTCGGTTTCATACATGCCCCGGCTCCTACACAAATAGAAGTATTAAAAATAGAAGCAAGGATTTGCATATGAGAGACAACAAGCACTGTTTGCACTTCCGAGCCTGAGTTACCTCAGTTAATACAGTATTTTCCAGTCTCATCTCTGTGCTGATTTTGTAATTTCTTCTTTTTTATGGCTTCATGAAATTGACTATTCCACATCTTCATCCACAAGGTGATGATGGAAATCTAGGTTGATTCCGACTTAGGTCCTCAGGTTTACTTAGCAAACCCTTCACTGACTTATCCCTCTAGCCCTTCGATTATTTTTATTGCTAAAAAATAGTCTATTAAGTTATTACATTTATATGCATTTCATTTATCTGCCTGTGGTGGACACTTGGGTTGTTTTCCTTCCTTCCTTCCTTCCTTCCTTCCTTCTTTCTTTCTTTCTTTCATTCTTTTTTTTTTGGTATTTTAATCATGCTGCAATAGTATTCAAATACACTGTCAGGAGTGCCTGCTCTCAGTTATTCTGGGATATCTCAATAAATAGGATTGTTGGCTGATACAGTAAGTGTTCAGCGCTGAAGGAGCAGGCAGACTCTTCCAAAGCAGATGAACCTTTTTACATCTCTACCAGCTGTATAGCAGGGCTTTAGTTGTTCCACATTCTTACCGATATTTTGAGATTAACTGTTTTTTATGATTGTTACCCTACTGGCTAACTTGGTAGTTATTTGTGTATCTTTTTTGGAGACATATGTAATCGGTGTTTTTCTTATGTGTTTTCCCCATTGCTTAACAGCGCTTATTTTTAGAGAAATATTACACCCATACAAAAATGAAATACAAAGGTTGAGCCGCTTGCTCACACATGTGCACGGCCGTTACCACGCTCAAAACTCCACACTAGAGGAGTGCACATCCTACAATCCATGCACTTCTGTGACATATCATGTTCAGAGTTGATGTTAGAATCCACTCTTGATCTGTACCTTCTGTACATTTAACAAATGCACAAATACACACATCCTGCAGAAGAAGTACTTTCCCCACCCTTAAAAAAAATCCTCTGTTCATTCATCTTTCCTTTCCCTCAACTCCCAGGCGTGCACTGATTCTTTTCTAGCTGTATTTATAGTTTCGTCTTTCCAAGATTGAAACATAGTTGGAGTCGTGCAGATTAATGATATTTACTTGGTAATATACACATGAGTGTCCTCCATGACTTCAGTTTTCAAGATAGTGTTTCATATATCCCACATTCATCTCCATTTCACTTTGTAGCCAGACCAGGGTATGAACATTTGGTCTTCTTGTCTCCATCTCTCAAGAGTTGGGGTTATAGGCATGCTTCACCATGCCCTATGTGATACCTGGGATGGAACTCAATGCTTCATGCTTGTCGGACAAGAATTCTACCAACTGAGGGGCTTCCTCAGCCCTGTCATCCATGTCTGTTCATTGTTTGATGTTTTATTTTCTCTTTTTACCAGCCATAGCATCCTGAATGAAGCCTATCTCATTGCATTTATTTTCTGTTATCCATGAATAGTATAAGATCACCTGGGCATATCAGAATTTACTTAGCCTTTTACCTACTAAAGGATATCTTAGATGTTCCTGAGTTTTAAAAAATAAACACAAAAGAACAAAACCTTGGTAAAAATCCATGTGCACACTCTTTTGCCCACTTTCAAACTGAGTTCTCTTTTATTTATTGGATTGTGGTCATTTTTCCACACCACATTGTAGAAGCAAATTCCTCATGAGATATAGAATTTATAAACATTTTCTAACACTCCTTGAGTTCTCTTCTGCTGCCTTGACACTGTCTTCTGAAGCACAAGATCTTCTTTATTTTAGTTTTGATGTCCACTTTGTACAATTTCGTAGTGGCTGCTGCTTATAATTTTCATATCAAATCAATGAAATCATTGCTTCAGCCACAGTCATGAAGATTTGTACAGGTTTTCTTCCATGAATTCTATAATTTTACCTCTACATTGAATTATCTTACCTATTTTGGATGAGCATGTATGGTTTGATGTTCTTACCTTTGTACAGACAACAACGAAAGAGCAGATGAATTAGGTGAACATCTGAAGCAGCTGGAAGCAAATACAGCAACAACTTTAACTGTTGCAAAACCTATGTGGTGGATATCTTTTTAAAGTCGCTTGGAACAATTTTTATAAGTAGCAAGCCAAAAAGTAAATAGGGAGAAATTAAAATCAGCAAAGCGCTTGATGATAAATGAAAATGTCACTAATACGGGAGCAAAGTTGAACCCACTTTAGAACATGTGGGGGTGCACTGGAGTGTGTGTGTGTGTGTGTGTGTGCCAATGTTCATACATGTTGTGCTTGTATGTGTGCAGAGGAGGACAAAGTATCCTGCTCTGTCACTCTCCTCCCTTCCTCTTTCTCCTCTTGAGACAAGGTCTCTAACATAACATAGAGCTTGGCTGCCAGCCAACAAGGCCCAGAAATCCTTTTGTCTCTGCTCACCTAATGCTTAGAACAGGATAATACACATGTTGCTACATTAGGTTTTTACCTGGCCTTTACTGAGGGTACTGGGGATCTGAACTCATGTCTTCAAGGGTACTCACCAAGCTCTCTTACCCACTGGGCCATCCTTGAGACACCACTTGAAGTTCTTTTGAAACTAATTGTTGATAAGCTTCAGTGCTTTCTTGATAGTTAGCTCTGCATTATTTGCTAAGAAAATGGACTTGTCAGGGGACCTTGGCTTTGAGTGCTCTTGAAACTCGTTGTTGAAAGGCAGCGGCCACTAACCAACCCTGGCCAGCATTCCAGGTGTGGCAAAGTCACATTCCAGATTGCAAAGTGTACTTTGTAGGTATAAAATGTACATCAGAGTTTGAGGGATTACTACCAAAACAAGACAATGAACATCTCATTCATCTTTTCATGTTGATTACATGTTGGAGTAATACTAGTTTGGATATTTTGTATTAAATAATGTGTATTAATAAAATGACTACACTGGATTCTTCATGCTAGTTTCAAAATGTAGGTATAATTTGTAGGATATGCACTTGGACCAGCACTGTTCTAAAGTGAAAAAGATTGTGTGAGGAACCCTCATGGTCTGATTCCTTTGCTACTTTTGAATAGCTATACAGCTCTGAGTTTTTTATTCTATACACTAGTCCTAGGTGAGAAATAAATTCATTCAACAAACATACAGAAACCTCACTGTATGAAAAAAAAAACAGAAAAAAATGAGAAAGAAAATACAAAAAATATAAAACCTGTTCCCCGAGTTCATTCCTCTCCATTCATAAGTGAAGTCACATATTAACGATGGAAATTCTCATCATTTTACTTTTGCCACAGATATTTTAATCTTAAAATAATGAACATAGTGCAATATGGGCAAGGAATGAAAATCTATGTGCACAGAGTATATGTGGTCTTTCATTCTTCTGGATTTCAACAGTGAGCAGAGGCTGTGTTTTCTGGGAGCCCCTCACCCCACCCAGAAAGGGATTTTCCTGCGGCAGAACGTTGGTGGACCTAATATGCAATTCCTTGCTTTATTCACGTTGCACTGACTCTGAGCTTGACCATATGACTTACTTTAGGCAGCAGAATACTAGCAAGCAAGATAAAGCAGAGTGCTAGTAAGTTTTTGCTCACAAAGCTTATCTTATTTTTAATTAATTTATTCACAGATGACTCTCATTATATGTATTCTCATTTACTCATTGATCGTTGAGGTTTGTCTTTTTGGAAGACCCCTTCTTGCAACTCTGTAGCTACATTGTCAGGAAGCCTGAAAGGCTACCAGAAGAAAGTGCACATGGAGGTGAAAAGGGCTAGAAGTTCACTCAGACAACTGCATCTTTACCTGGAGTCATTTTGCCTTGAGGGGGTGGGTGGGAGGGGAGATACTTAAATGTGCCTGGAGGCACTTTTAGTTGTCAGAACACATAAAGAATGACTACCCGTTTCTTGTGGGTTGAGACCAGGAATGCTTCTAAGCATCTTATACATACAGGAGAGCCCCACAAAAAAGAATTACCCAGTCTGTCAGTTGAACGACAGTTGTAGATCAAATCTGGCTGTCAGTTGAAGACAGTTTGTAGTAGGTCAAGGTTTTTCCACAATTTGCCCCCCACCCCCTGGTGGATCAAGGACAAAGGTGCTTTGGAGAGAAACTGTTCACACAAAATCTATAGCTGCTCTTTTCAGCCTGTATATTTATTTCTCAGTGTTGGCTTTGTGCTTAGCCTGTCTCTTAGGATGATTTTTATTGACTCCCATTAGTAGCCCCATCAATTGTAAGGGCGATTTGCCCCTTGTACACTCAGCATGTAAGCGCAGTTCCTCAATAACCATAGTCCTTGTCATGACAACATGGATATTTCATCTCCTGCTACTATCAAGGTCACAATTTAATCTTAGCTTCTAGAATTTCATCTATGAATTAACCTCAGATTGGGAACTTTAACCTATTATTTTATGCTCTATGGATTTTGTTATCAAAGAATTCTAGGCTCCCACAGTGATCAAAAACTACTTTCCCCCTGATAAAAGTATGTATAGATTGAGAGAAATGCCATAATTGACAAATTTTGCCTATGAGACAAATATTTAAAGACAGAAAAAAATTACAGTAAAATTGCCGATGATAACTTTTATTAGGTGAGTTTAAGTATAATTAATATAATTCAGTCAATAAAATTTTTAGACATATGTTTGGATGAGTATAAATCTCATCTTTGTGATTATTTGTTATGCAAATTTTATTATAAAATACAGTTATTTGCCACTGAACATAAGGAATGTTTTGAGAAATATATCATAAGGTTAATTCATGATCATGTAAACATTTTAGAGTGTTCATAAATGAACCAAGACAGCTAGAACATCATTAAGCATTAAAATCTTAATGATGTGGTCTGTTATCTGAATCTTTATGCAGCATATATTGAGTGTAGCTTAAAACTCACTGTAGGTATATTGTTGTTGCTGCCGTTGTTTTTGAGACAAAGTCTCACAATATAGCATAGGCTGGCATGAGATTCTTGGTCTCCAAGCCTTACCTCCCAATTGATGGCATTACTTACATAATCACCTTGGCTCTTTAAAAAAATACAATAGGATATGTACATTTCTGTAAGCATAATGAAAAGCAGCAGAAATGCAATGGGAGTGGTGCTTTGGAAAACTTTTTGGTAAGCAGGTCATTGGCATTTCAAAAGACACCCTTTAATGAATCCAATTTGCTTGGATTTGAGGAGGCTTAAGGGGGTTTGAGAGACACAGTTTCACTAGACCAGTTGGCCTTGAACTCAGAGATCCACCTGCGCCTGCCTCCAAGGGTGCAGAGATTTAAAGGCTGACAACTTCGCAAAGCTCACAGGACCCAGAAGCAAAACCCCCAAAGATGTATACAATCTAGATACTCTCTCAGTGGCAAGTAGTCTTGGTTGTGGATGGCAAGCCAATTTTCAGCAGACCTGGGTAGAGCCCAACCAGTTATCTAGCAAGGTAAATCTGTCTCTGAAAGCTTTTAAAAAATGCAAACCAGGATCACTAGCGCCCCACTCCTCCAGGAGCTCAGGATAAATCTCCTTTCCTTCTGTGTGATTGGCTGATACTGCACTAGCTACTTCAGAAATGCTGAGGTGGGGGTTGGGGGCAGGGAAAGTAGAAGATTCCTGGGGGAATCTGGCTCTAGAGAATCCAAGGGACAGGAAGTTGTGACGAGAACCTGAGAGCCAGCCTATCTACATAAAAATGAGGACTCAGAACCCATTGGTTAGAGTCAACTGACCATTGAAAACAGGCTTACCTCTGGCACCTGAGCTTAGGGCTCAAATGATGGCTCTCATCAATGGCTCCTTTACAGAGCAACACACATTTAGGAACTAGACGGTAACATTTTCAGGCTTCGTGGACCAAGAAGCAAAAGACAAGACATTATGTAGGCATTTATATAATAAGAAAAAAAAAAACGAATTTTCAGTTTTTGTTGAAAAAATGGAAAACAAAATATTTGAGCTCATGTTTTAAAATATACATCTAAATTAAATGAGAGGCAAAAGCATTCACGTTGGTGAGAAAACCCTTTTCTTACTCCATCTTCAAAAGTAGTATATGTCATCACTTCAAGTGCAAACACGCTTCACTCTCGTGTGCAAATAGAGGCCGCTGTGTGTGTCTGGCCTGCGTAGACACAGGGTGCACTTGAAGCCCAAGTATCATCTCTGGGTCCTGAGCTTCCGGGTTGAAAGGCGGCTCTTTGGCTGTGAGGCACCACATGGCCCCTTCCAGCAATGGCTCTCTGTGCCCACTTTATCTGGTTGGTTGACCTCCTCATTTAAAGGCAAGCCAGGAAGTCCTATGTGGAGCATCGAGCTCCCCTACGGAGCAATTTTACCTGGGTACTTCAGGACCACCCAGAGCTTCAAACCCAGCTGCCCAGCCTGCGTGGGCAGAAGCAGCCTCCCAGCACCCTCCAGCGACTCATCGGCTGCTCCTCCTCCCTCTGGCTCCTCCCACAACCTTCCCCTCCCCTAGATCCCGCTGCCGCGTTTTCCCGCTTCCCCAGCAGCCACGGCCACTGCAGCAGCAGCAGCACCAGCAACGGTAGCAGCAGTCTGCGTCGCGGTCGCTTTCTCCTACAGCGCGCTTCTCAGTCCCCGTGCGTCACCATGCCCAACATCGTGCTCTTCAGCGGCAGTTCTCACCAGGACCTGTCACAGCGCGTGGCCGATCGCCTGGGCCTGGAGCTGGGCAAGGTGGTCACCAAGAAGTTTAGCAACCAGGAGACCAGGTGGGAGTCCCACTGGGGCTGAGGCAGGGGCCGAAGCATGCCCAGGCCAGCTTCGCGGGCGTCGTGCTCTCCCTTCCGGGGCGGGACGGCTACAACGCGGCTGCGCCCGGGGAGAAAGAAGTTCAGAAAGGGAACCCCCCCACCCCCAACCCGGTCACCCTGGAGTCTCTGCGCGCGTCCTCGGGCTGTTGTCCCTCTGGTGGCTGGGCCTCCAGCACTCGGACTTCGGCGACCTGTCGACCCTTGGGCACCCCAGGCCCCTCTTTTGCACCGCCTAGCCTGGTGTCTTCAGTCCGGAAGGGCGATATCGGGGCAGTTACTGAGCGTCTGGGAGAGTGGGCGCAGTCTGTGGGCATCACATCGGTGCTGGGAATGGTGGGGGCGGGGAGACATCGGTGGATCCACCCGCCCCAGCTTCCAAGTCTCTGCCAGGCTGAAACCCAGACTTCTGCATGGTTGAAAAGGCTCTTCACAGGTCCCGGGCACTGGGTTTACCCCGGGGAACTTTCGAATGCTACTTCCAGCCGCTGGCGATCAGAATACTGCCAGCTGCTCAGGTGACTCTCCAGAGCAGCCGGCTGGTTAAACGCTGCCTTATCCAGAAGGGTGGGTTTGTGCGGGAATTGGAAAGAGCGTGGGAAAGCGGGGTGCACGTGTTGAGCGCTCCTGGCTTTCCTTTACGCGTTGCCGCATCTATTTTTGCGAACTAATAGCTGCTTTGTGTTTATGGAGCTTAGCTGCGCACAGCAACAAGACCTTAGTTTGGCAAGAATTCCACCCATTTCTCACATTAGCAAAAAGTAGTCACCAGTATTCAGTGCCACCAGGCAGGCGGAAGCCCTCCTCTGGTTGGACCAGGGATTCCTTGTCCCACTTGCTGAAAGACAATTTTTTTTCCCTATTTGTATTTAGCACAGTGACAGATAAACGTTCTACATTTAGTAGCGTTCGAATTCATTCAGCAAGTTTTACAGGAAAAAAAATGCGGACAGACAACTCTCCGTATTTGCAAAAGTTTACTAGAAATGGACTTTAGACAAAAATGTCAAAGCTAAAACTGAAATTTCCAGAAGAAAGCGAAAAAATCTTGGTGATTGAATCAATTGAGAATTTGTGAAGTTAAGGGCATTTGTTTTCCCTTTTTGTTTTATTTTGGTTTGGTTTTCGTTTTCTGGGACAGAATTTTGCTATGTATATAGGCTGGTATTGAACTCACCATGTAGCCCAGGCAGGCTTCAAAATCACAGGAGTATTCCCGCTTCTACCTCCCAAGTATTAGAATTACAGGTGTGTGTATGTGTCACCAGACTCAGCTAAGAGTTAGGTTAATATTGATGACAAAGATGATTTTTCTAGAGGCTATGTGAATCCCGAGTGACCTTTTCTAGGTGGTAAATTCCATTTACACAGCTTGGGTGATAATAGAATTAAAGCTGTGGGCAATTTAGGCTAAAGAACTGCCACTTTGTTTATTACTCACTTTACATCCCAATTGCAGTTCCTCCCCTCTTCCAAGCCCCGCCCCCCCACACAAATTAATGGGGAAAAAAAAAGAAACAATCCAAACCTCCCTGGAGTCAGCAATAAGAATGAACTATGAAATTGAATTAAGAAAAGTGAAAATTTCATTTCCATAAGTTAAAAACAACAACAAAAAGAATGCCACTTTGGGGTTGAGGAATATAGCTCAGTTGGTAGAGTTGCTTGCAGAACTTTGCATGAAGCCCTGGATTTGATGCCCTGTGAGCATCAGAACAGGATGTGCTGGCACACACTACAGTCTCAGCCCGTGGGTAGAAGAAGCCAGAGAAGCAGGAATTAAAGAGCATCTTTGGCTACACAGGGGGGATTGGCTACATATGAGCCCATGTCTGTCTTTTTTTTTTTAAGTTCACATTGCACTTTTTTTTCAAGTACAGAGAATGGATTCCAGGTCCTTGCTCATGCTAGGCAAGAAGACTCAACTACTGAGCTCCATCCACAGCTCCCTTTGTAGACTTTAATATATGGAGGGTGCTCTAGGACTTTGGAAAAGGGGAGCTAGGTTTGAAAGTTGCAAGATTTTGTTAGTCTTAGTCCGAGTTGCAGCGGCTCTGCGGGGAACAAATAAAATAAGCCTCTTTGTTTAGAAGGTGTTGTCAAGTAATAAAGGAGCTGGTTCTGGAGGGAGTGGGTTTTTGAAAATGTAAGTGTAGCAACCATTCCTTGTAATCTCGGTGCCGCACAGTGCTTCAAGGCATGGCTAATCTAGATGATCTGTGGCTGACTGAGTAATGGATTACTACTACAAATTCTGTATCAGCTGATAGGGGAAACTCACTCCGATGTTCAGGTGTGATTGTTCGTACATTTATTTAAACAGAAAGAAGTCTTGTCTTTAGTTTGGGTTAGCTTTTCACCACATTTGATCATTAGAAATCCTAAGATTTCGACGACCCCTTCAGCTCCACCTTCTGTTGAATGGGTTGAGATTTTGTTTTGTTCTGTCTGTTGTAGTTGTGGATTTGCTTTCCCTTTCTTTGAATAAGGTTCTCATGAGGTCTAGCCTGGTCTGGAGTTCACTGTGTGACTAAGTCTGCCCTTGATTTCATGATCCTCCCGCCCTCACCTCCCATGCACGGATCACAGAGTCCGAAAACACTTTGCTATGCCTTGCTACATTTTGTGTTCTATCCTATAGAAAAATTTAAAAGGTTAATGTGCTAACTTTTCTCACAAACTATACGGAGGTGTTGTTTGATTTTTTTTCCACAGTCTTCAAATTGGGTGTTCTTGTTTGACTGTAGAAATGAGAAAACAAAGGGCAAGAGAAAAAGAAAATGGATTCATTTATGTAAGGTACTCTTTCTTCAGTGCCTCTTGCTGAGTGAGGAGGAGAAATCCGAATGAATGTTGTGCCCTGGCTCTCAGCACCTCAGTACCTACTTTTCTTAAATGCTACTTAATCAGGCATTCTTCTGCTTTTACCTTTTCATCTGTGAGTTATTTCCATTGTGCAGGGAGAAGTGCATTCCAGTTTCTCTCCCAACCCCAGCAAATGCTCTAGTGTCCAGAGGACAGGGTTCGTGGTGGGATCCCAGGTCTCTTATATTTTACCCTGGTTAATTTACTGCTGTCAGGATCCTTAACCTGTATCCTGGGACCCAATGTGCAGGTTACTGCCATTTAAAAAATCACCAAGGACTCAGGGGCTTTAAGCAATCAGTGTTTCTTTGGTTCCCAGACTTGAAGTTTGTGCAGATCAGAGCAAGAAAGGCTTGTTTCTATCTCCAGGGGTGGCAGCTAGGGTGGATACTGGGGCCTCAGCACCAATTTTTAAAGATAGCTCACCCACATGGCTGATAAGTTTGGCTAGCTTTTGCCAGGCTGTTTTGACTAAGAATCACTCCACAGGGCTGCTTGCTTTCCCTTCTACCATAGGAGCTGTGTTCCAAGAAGGACAATTTCAATAGACTGGAAGTAGTTAAATACCAGTTTGTTAAGGCCTGGGCTTAGAAGTTAGCATATCATCACTTCTGTAACAGTGTTTTGGCTAAACACAGTGCCTTCTTAGGTCCAGGGAAGGCACCTAGATTCGGGGGACGATTCTAGGGACAGGACCTGTTCCACAGTTGAAAGAAGTGTTCTAATTGTCACAGTCATTAAGCATTGAGTGAGTCATATGCTTCAGCCTTGTTTGAGGGTCTCTTGTCTTTGGGCTAATCCACACAACCAACCCATTGGAGACCTCCACTACAGATTGAAGTGTGGAGGTTCTTTGTAAGTAGAAGCAGAACTAGCTTTGGAAGAAATGTTACCATGGTGTTTCCTGTGCTCCCCTGGACTGCTAGTCCTAGGAGGATTGCAGTTCCTTAGTGAGGAAAGGCAGGCCAAAGAATGTGATCTTGTGGGGATAAACAGTCATAAGACCAAGACTTGGGAAACTTTCTGTAAAGAGCCAGATCGTAAATATTTTAGGTATCGTGTGCCACATATCTCTGTTACTGCTATGGCTTACAGGTCTGTAAGCTACAAGTCCTGCATAGGTCAGCAGGGCTGCCTTCTTCCCTCCTGAACCTTCAAGGAAAACTCAGTTTCTCATACCTATTTTAGTTTTTCTTTCCTCTTGCAGACAGACAGTCTCATGCAGCCTAGGCTAGCCCTGAACTCTCAATATGGTTGAAGATGACCTTGAACTTCTGATTCTCCTGGCTCCACCTCCCAAGTATTAAAATCACAGATGTGTGTCACTGTACCTGATTTTACCTACCGGTGGGGCTCAAACTTCGTTTATATGGGGCAAGCATTCTACCAACTAAACTATAGTCCCAGCCCCCCAATTCAGCTTTCAGGGGACCCCACAGCCCTGGGATCTCGGGACCTTCATCAATAGGGGATCTCTCTGACTGGCTTTAGTCATCACATCTCTCTCTACTCTTCTAGTCTCCCTCTTCCATACTGAGGGCTAGCCATGATCACACGCAGTTAAATGGAAATAGTTATGTATGACCTTTCTGTTTTAAGACCACCTGATTAGCACACTTTATTCCACCTGGATATATACGTCCCTTTTGCTATATAATCTAACATGTTAAAAGGAATGGGATGTAAATGTCTTCGGAGGGTATTCATTACTGGGACTACCAACCATTGTTTGTGTGTGTGGGGGGGGGGGTAGTGTACAAAAGCAGGTTGAGCACTGTATTTTGTCAGCCCCTGAGCTATGTAATACTTGCTTTCCAAATTAAGTCAGCCCTATGCATGATGGAATTTTGTTAAATTATTATTTAACAAAATTTGTGTGCGTATATGTGCACATGAATGTGTGCATATATGTGGATGTCAGAGAAGAACTCTGAGAAGTCAGGTCTTTTCTTGCACTTGAAGAAGGATAGCTCTTGTTTCTGCCATTCTGTGTACTCCATGCTCTCTGGCTCCAATGCTTCCCGATGTTTCTCCTGTCCAAGCCTCTCACCTCTCCATAGGAGTTCTAGGGTTACAGATTCATGCCACTACATCCAGCTTTCTATGTGGGCTCCAGTGACTGAACATACTTTGTTAGGCTTGTGAAGCATCTGCTTTTTTAAAAGAAAAAAAATTTTTTTTTAAGATTTATTTACTTTATGTATGTGAGTACACTGTTGCTCTCTTCGGACAGACCAGAAGAGGGCATCTGATCCCATTACAGATAGTTGTGAACCACCATGTGGTTGCTGGGAATTGAACCCAGGACCTCTGGAAGAGCAGTCAGTGCTCTTAACTGCTGAGCCATCTCTCCAGCCCTGAGAATCTGCTTTTATCTACTAAACCACCCCATTAGCCCAAGAATTGTGTTCACACTTTAGCACTCACAATAAGGAGATGCATTTCCGTTTCGTTCTGTGTACTGTAGCATCCATAGCAGAGAACTGTATGCAGGAGTGTGAGCAAATAGCAAAACTAGTTTTGGGGACCCAGCATGGTGGCTCAGGCCTATAATCCTAGCACTTAGATGGACGCAGGAGGAAGAGGAGTTCCAAGTCATCTTGGCTTTGACTGTAAATGTGCGCCACCATACCAGATTCCGATGGTGTATTTTTAAGTGGCTGTATTCAGGTAGGCACAGGGAAGTTTTCTGTATTTATTTTTTTCAGTATAGGGCATGGAACCCCAGGGTTTCATATGTGTTTATGCAAATACTCTACCATTGAGCTACTTGCACAACCCCATTTTCTGCATTGTATTTCAGTATAAGAAATTACACAGACCTAGGGAGATGGCTCAGCGGTTAAGAGCACTAACTGTTCTTCCAGAGGTCCTGGTTTCCATTCCCAACAGAGGGTGTGGCTCACAACCATCTGTAATGGGAACCGATGCCCTCTTCTGGTGTGTCTGAAAACCGCTACAGTGTACTCACATAGATCAAATAAATAAGGAAATCATTTTTAAAAAAGAATATGAACAGATTCAACTCTTTTAAAAAAAGAAGTCACACAGAAGCAAAATTCACATGATGTTCATAGTGTCTGAAATACATCAGATTGTTCAACTATTGGATCAGGACTGCCATTTTAAAATAAGAGTTCCACCAGAGCTGATCTGACTCTTTGTGCTGTGATATTCTGTACCAGATGTATTATGGTTTTCTTCTCTGTGTGGCAGCCAGATAACATGGATGTGCTGATTCCACTCATGCTGAATACCCCAGAAACTTGTAGACATGCGGTTTTCAAAGTGTTGGCTACTACTAACTCTTTTCTCTAGGAGCTACAGGATGACAACAAGCAAAGCAAGAAAGTATACCACACACATACAAAAAAAAATACAGAAAGTTAAAACTGCTGTGCAGCAAAGAGGTAGAGATTCTATGGCAACTGGACCATTCCTGTCATCCCGCTGTGGGTAGGGTGTAGAGATGGACTTGAAGATTGACACTAAGTTTGAAATTGTGAATGGGCTCTGTGTGGGGTGGAATCTGAATGCGTAGTAATATAAAGTTCAACAGAGAAAAGGCTAAGGTAAAAGACACATACACACACAGATCAAAACTCATATGTGAAAGAGAAATACGAATGTTGACTTAGCTTTGGTCATCATTTGCAGAATTCAAATGAAGCCATCAGTCTTTAGCTTGAATACTGATGTGTATTGGCCTGATGGTGAAACGAGAAGTGTTCATCTGTGTGATGGAGAAGAGGAAAGAGGTGTTAAATCCTCATCTTATAGAAGTCGATCAATACCTGATGCCTCATGAAAAATTAAGATTCGAGCCTTGAATGTTAGCTGGAGACTTGTAAATAAATCTCTGTTGAAAAGGCCATCAAAGATTGAAATTGCTTGTCTCCAGGCTGTTTAACTGTTATAAGCCTTGCAGAATAAGTCCTCCCCACCCCCACTGGCCTGGAACTCACAAGTATGCTCTTTCAGCCTCCTATAGGCTAAACTGCCATACTTTAGTCATGATTTGAGTGTGTGTGTGTGTGTTATGTACATGTTTCTGTGGCCATGTACATGTAGAGTCCATCTTTCTCCATCTCCCTCTGCTTTACTTTTTGAAACAGGGACTCTCAGTGAACCTGGAGCTCATTCATTCAGCTGGCTGCCTGGCCCATCTAGTCTATAAGCTCTAAGGATCTGCTGTCTCCGCTCCCCAGTGCTAGGGTTATGGATATGCGTGCCATTGCTCCTGGAATTTTTTCATGTTGATTCTGGGGAGCCAAACTGAGCTCCTCTATGTTTGTGCTGGTAGTCACATTACCAACTGAGCCATCTCTCCAGCTCCTGTGGTTTGAAGTTTTAGGACAATAGCCAGTCTTAACTTTAATAATAGAAAAATTGCTATATGGAATTATCAGAGAAGGCCTGGAACTTAGAACGGCTCCTTGAAAGGTCAGTTCTTGGCTGGCCTAGGAGAACTCAGCTACAAGGATTCCCACACCATTCTTTGGTAAGAATGGCTCGTTGTGTGTGAACTATTAACAGCTAGGAAACAATGGAACTTATACTGAGCTCCTGCCTGCCTAGTGCAAAGCTAGCATTTTGGAATGCACGAGCCAGTGGGTGACTACATGTCCAGCTTCCAGTCTGTAGGTCTTCCCTAGTAGACAACACTTCCCACTTGTCACAGCTCATTGCTGGACACTTTGAGCTGGACTTTTGTGACACCCCTGGGGAAGAATGTTTGGAAAGTCACACCTGGATTCCCCCATATCCTTTTCCCTTTGCTGATTTTGCTTGGTGTCCATGCCATCTCCTAAGTCACAGAGTCCCATGATTGGACCTGCTGCCGGGTTGCTGAAGTTGGAGGTGGTCTCGCGGAGTCTCAGAGGCTATGATACTAACCAATGCTGTGGTGGCTAATTGCTAATTATCAACATGACAGAATCTGGGATCGCCTGAGATGGGCTTCTGGGCCATTTATGGGGTGAGGGAGGTATCTTAATTGTGTTAACTGAAGTGGAAAGGCCCACTCAAGCACTATCTTATCTCTGCTCTGAACTCTGTAAGTGGGCAAGAGAGCTGAGAAGTAGCATGCATCCATCACTATGGTTTCGAATTAAGAGTGAAGTGCAGGCAGCTGCTTCGAGGCGACTCTATCTTAAGTTCCTAGCCACGATGGACTTCACCTTGAACTGTGAGCCAAGATAAAGTCACTTTTCTTAGAATACTTTAATTAGCAACAGGCAAAGAATACTAAGACAGATGGCATTGTTCTTTTGTAGCGTCGAGATTGGTGAAAGTGTGAGAGGGGAAGATGTCTATATCATCCAGAGCGGCTGCGGGGAAATTAATGACAACCTGATGGAACTACTCATTATGATCAACGCCTGCAAGATTGCATCCTCATCCAGGGTAACAGCTGTGATACCCTGCTTCCCCTACGCCCGGCAAGATAAAAAGGACAAGGTAGGCGAGGTGTGTCCTGCCCTAGAAACCCGCTGTGCTCATCACAGTTTCCTCATCTATTGCCTTCATTAGACTATCCAGAAGCATCAGCTTTCCTCTTCAATGATCATGTAAATATGTACGCTCACCTTGTTTATTTCAGATTTGTCATTGAATCCATCATATGTATCAACACAGGCAATGTATATTTTCTAAGGCAGTCAAATACCATTATCCTTATCATGATAGAATTTCGTAAGGTGGTGGATAGAGCTAAATACACGCACGCTCGCACGCACGCACGCACGCATGCACGCACACCTGAATGAGTACAAGAGAAGACCATCCAAATTATTTTACTGCCTTGGATCAACGTGAGGACACCAGTTGCAATATTGTGTACTTATAAGTGGTTTCCATTGTAAAACTGGGTAAAGAGGCCATAGGGCTGCTTCTAGTTGCATGTAAATTCACAGTGCCCCCCCACCCAAGGTTTAATTAAAACCAGTACTCTATCCGGCTTTATAAGGAGAACGTTAATATTGCTTATTATTTTAGCAAAATTCCCACTAGTGCAGTCTCTGTAAGTTTCCAGGAGAAGCTGAAGAACAGACAGTTGTAAGTCATTCAGTGTTTCATTAAAAATGTCATATGAAGAATTTCATTCACTCTTTTTTTTCTTTTCTTTTCTTTTCTTTTTTTTCTTTTTTCTTTCTTTCTTTTTTGTTTTTGGTTTTCGAGACAGGGTTTCTCTGTGTAGCCCTGGCTGTCCTGGAACTCACTCTGTAGACCAGGCTGGTGTCAAACTCAGAAATCCACCTGCCTCTGCCTCCCAAGTGCTGGGATTAAAGGCATGCGCCACCACCGCCCGGCCCCATTCACTCTTCAAGACATGATTTACTTTATATGGATAGGAGAGTCAGAGTCAGCCTTTTTTTTTTCCCTATAAATGATAATTTTTATTGCAGCTACCCAACTGTGTATCTCAAAACCAAGGATAGAGGACACTTTATAAATGGCACATGTGGACAGGGGTGTCAGGGTATGTGGGCGGTGAGACTGCTCAATATGTAAAGCATGCATGTGCAAAACCGTAAAGCAAGTCCAAATTAAAATGTATTTATAGACATTTGTGAATATCTATTTCTGTATGCCATGAAATATTATTTGCATCCCCCCCAACCATTTAAACATGCAAAAGAAACTTCATAACTCATAAACAGTACCCACATACTAGCAGGCTAGGTTGGGTCCACAAGCCTCACTTTGTATTAGTTTTATAGTCAGTTTTGTGTTACTGTAACTAAAGGATCTGTGTTGAGTGACTTTATAAAGTATAGGGGCTTATTTAGTGAGCCTGAGAGATCCAAACAACTGCACTCTGGGCATCCTGGCTGCTGTTCACAATAAAGCAGAAGACAAGACGGGGCTAGCCACATGTAGAAAGGATATGTGTGAGCAAGGGACAACTGAGTGGCGATAGACCAGCTTCATTCTTTTTATTACAGCCCGCTCTTGTGGGAAGTTGCTCACTGAGATGGTTAATTTTAATTTTATTTGTCAACTTACACAACCTAGAATCACCTGAGAAGAGAAACCTATGAGGGATTATCTAGGTGAGGTTTCTGTGTGGGCATATTTTGGGGGATTGTCTTGGTTACAATAATTCGTGTTGGAAGAGCCAGTGTGAAAGTAGGTGGCACCATTCCTTCGGCTTGGGTCCTAGGTTGAATGAAAGGAAAGCGAACTGAGTAATTAGCACACATGCGTTCATTCTTTCTTCTTCACTATGGATATGACTAGCTTCTTGAAGTCCCTGGCCCCTCCACTTTCCCAGGATGATGGACTGTATCCTAGAATTGTGAGTCAATTAAACCCGTTCCCCTTATGTTGTCTTTGTCTTTGTCAGGGTTTTTTATCACAGCAACAGAAACTGGACTGACTGGCAAGGGGTCTGATATATTGCTAGCATGATTAATTTGAATTAAGTTCAGTTCATGTCCTTTGGATTTTGTGTTTGGCTCGGGGATAATGTTACCTTGGGGCTTCTTCAGTAAATTTTGTCCTTATAAGGGTCCTGTCCCCTTGCGGGGCATATGTTTGAACTCCAGATTCTTCTTTAAGGACTACAAATACTGAGACACATTTGGTAGTGATTGTTGACATGCTGATACATGGTAACCTTTACTAAAGTCGTATTTGCTAACTTCTCTTTTATTCCAAATTTATGACAGAGAAACTTGCTCTGCCTGCCACCTGTCATTTACATTGCAGGAAATGTTTTGGTCTTTTGGTCTCTGTCCCCTGGTTACAAGCACTGCCCCAGCTACTGTGTATGCATTTGAAGGTCAGGATAACTTATGGGCATTGTTTCTGTCCTTCACCATGTGAGTCCCAGGGATTAAACACATGTCATCAGGTTTTTATTACAAGTGCTTTTACCAACTTAATCGTCTCAACCCCACTGTCTCCTACCCTCAGTAGCTCTAATTGTTTTTCAGAAGTGCACTATGTGGCCAGCTATCTACCAGTTTCCCCATTGTTAGACATTTAGATATGTTTTCCATTTGGGGCTATTTTGAACATGTGTCCCATGCCTTTCCAAACTTAGCTGCTAATGCACAAGATAAGACTATCATCAAGCAGCAAGGATAGAACGACATTTGAGAGGCAATAGGTACAGCTCAGGAAACTGTCACTTACTGTTAGAGAAAAGAAGCAACCATAGGAGTGTTTTATTTCTTAGCATCCCTATAGCAAATGGCTGCAAACAGAATGGCTTCAAACAGCAGCTGTGTACTCTCAAACAACTCTGGAATTGCCAAATCAGGTACCAGACATTCGACCTACACTAGTGGGTATTAAATGAAGTCGTTGATGGATAAGGTGAACGTTTTCAGGCTTGGTTAAGCTTTGACATAGTGCTGGTTTCCAATCATTGATCACTTCCGAAAGGATACTCTAGAGATTAAAAGGAAGTCAAAGGCTGACTGTGCCAGGAAACAAGTGTCCACTGCTCACACTATTCTCAGCAAGTCTTACATAGGTCTGTAGCCTAACATGGCCTTAGAGGAAGTCAAGGCACATGGGTTGTTCTGGAGCCATGGCTCCCTTTATTTTTCGTCGTACTTGTCTCTTTGTCTGTCTGTCTGTCTGTCTGTCTGTCTGTCTGCCTGCCACCCCACCCCCACCCCCGTGTGTGTGTATGTGTGTGTGTATACTTGTGGTCAACAGGCAAACAGGCATCTTTATGGAGTCAGTTCTCTCCTTCTATCTTTATGTAGGTCTAGCTCGGGCTCATCTGCTGAGCTCCGTGGCGAGCCCCTCTGACCATAACTTCTAAATGGATCTAGGTAGTCAGGATGGTTGAAACTATAGTAAGGAACCAATTACAATTTCATTCTCGCATCCAATTGAATCTGTCAATCTGCCATTCAGTGTGTACCATTTGCATTCTGGAAAGTTCTAAAAACTGACATCTTCCCTTCAACCATGCGTCTTAGCTTCATGCTGAGTGGGCACTGAGAATTTAGTAAGAAAAATAAGAAATGACCATAACCTGGTAGCGCACTTCATTTCTTAGTCTGCTGTTCCCATTTCCCAGTGTCTGGGAACTGTGAGGACACCAACCCTGGTTTGAGATGGAGAAAGGTACTTCCTACTTCCTTTGATTTTTTTTTTTTTTTTTTTGCTTCACTTAGGGAGGCAGAAAGCCAGGTGGTATATGAATATCATAGAAAGCCATGTGCTCCACTTAACCTAGACAGAATATTCTTGTTGGCTACAGGAGGAGCTCTGGGCAGCCCTCCCAGGCTGCCTATTGTTCTTTTCTCTTCCTTTGGGACTGTATTGCCCATGGCCACTAATAGCACAGTGAAATTCTGTGTAAAAGCCTCTACCAAGAAACACTGGGGGAAAGAGCCCAGATAAATCTTAGGGCTTTAAAACATTTTCCAAACTTGTTCCATGTGTTTTTACCCCTTTGCACTATAAATACAGAAAGGTTTATTTACCTTTGATTTGTAAGTACCAGGACCCAAGCACAGCTTCTCAGGGGGAAAGAAACGGTTTCATAAATGACCATTTAACACAATGGAGTATTCACACAGGAAACTGATAATGATGTCATAGTGTTTGTCAAAGGCATGATGTAAGCCCCGGAGTTGCAGGTTTGCAATGAAATAGGCTCAGCTTTGAATTCCAATACCACCCGATTTACCTGGTTTGCCCTTTTTAAAAGTCACTTAAACTCTGCACCTTTGGTTTCCTTACATGTGAACTGAGGACCATCTTAGCTGAAATTGAAGCTCCTAGCCTATCATACACAAGTGGATGAGCTTTCTGAAAAGCTCCAAATATTAGTGGCTTTGTAGCCCGCTGGTTGGTTATGGCAGTTTAACTTCTATCATTTTAGTGTAGAGACTGCCAGAACCAATATGCAAAGTAGCGGGTGTGAGTGTGTTCCAATGATGCTTCATTTATGAAGTATGGGGTTTATGTCACCTTCATATGCTACAAAAATCTTTTGTCTGGTTTCCAATGCTTTTCTAAGCATAGAGACCATTTCTAGCTCCAAACCAGGCATCAGGCAAGTCTAGCCCACCAGCTGACGTTTGCTGGCTCCTATAGTAGACACTCACTAATTGCTAGTTCTCTTCCCTAGAGAGAACAGAGGATTGTGAGCCAAGGCAGGGAATAATTATTTCTGAGAGAGTAAAGAAGGGCTGTCACCTTGATTTTTTTTTCTTTTTTTCAGACTCATGTATCAGGTCATGTTGATATTTTAGTGATTGCCACAAGTCTCTTTAATCTTGTAATCTTTGTACGTGTTTGTATGTTTGGGAGAACGTGTGTCTGTGTGTGTAAGTCCTGCACACTTCCATGTGCGTGAGTAAGTGCACAGACTCAGACATCATTTTTCTGGTGCCTGGTGCTGCCTACTTTTTGTGGGTTTGTTTTGGTTTGGTTTTGATGAGATTTCTCCCTGGCCTGAAACATGCCAGGTAGACAGCTTGTGAACAGCAAGCCTGTCCCCACCTTCCCAGAACAGGGATGATAAGCATTTGTCACCACACCACAGCATTTTGATATGGATTCTGGGCTTGCGCTCAGCTGTTCATGCTTGCAAGGCAAGTCCTTTACCCGCTTTAAATGCCATGCTGATTGTGCTCTCTGTAGACTTGTGGTGGTTTGAAGGCGACTGGCCCTCTAGGAATGTATGTTTGAATGCTTGTTCTGAAGTTGGTGGGACTGTTTAGGGAAGATTAAGAAATGTGGTCTTGTTGGAAGAAGTGTAAAGGTTTATCACTGGGGGGTTGGCTTTGAGGTTTTAGAAACCCATGTCAGGCCACACCCTGTCTCCCTCTGTATCTATCTCTTGGTTTATGGGTGAGCTATAAGCTCTTAGTACTGCTTAGTACCTGCCGGCCAAGACGTTTATGGACTTATCCTCTGAGACTGTTAGCAATCCCCCCAAATTAAATGGTTTCTTTTATAAGTTCATTTGGAAGCCATAAAATATATGTAAGGATGTGGTGCAGACCCCTCCCTGTTGGCCCTGTGTCTGTGAGTTCACAAGATCTTTGCTCAGTTGATTTAGAGGACCTTGTTTTCTTGGTGTCCTCCAGCTCCTGTGGCTCTTCCAGAGGGTTCCCTGAGCTGAATGTTCCATGGTCTTTCACTCTACGCGTAATGGCTGGATGTGGGTCTCCATATTTCTTCCCATCTGCTGCAGGAGGAAGCTTCTCTGATGATGCCTATAAATAAGGCACTGATCTATGAGTATAACAGATTATCATTAGGAGAAGAAAGGGATTATTTCTGGAATTCTTAGAGGTACTTATTATAGTGATATCTGAGCCAGACATTGAAGGAGCAGACACATGGGTGTAGCAGAGAATGTGTGAGATTGGGGCAGCTGCGTACGTGAGACAAGGCCATAGTGTTCTCTAGCGAAAGAGAACAATCTACTCTACAGGGAAGGGTGCTGCATCAGAGGCAACGGAGAGCAGTTTGCCACTAGCTACATCCAGATTGACCAGAATATTTGGATATTAAAGCTGAAAAAGAACTTTGATTCTTTCCCAAAGTCAACATGAAATACCATTCAGGGGGGAGTTAAATAAAGATGAAACCATAAGTTGTGATGTCTAGTTAGTATAGTGAAGATCAAAACGATTCCCCCGCCCCTTTAAAAATAAGACAGAGAGGCTGGAAAAAATGGCTCAGTGATTAGGAGTACAGGCTACTGTTGCAGAGGACCTGGGTTCAGTTTGTAACCCACATGTGGTGGTTCACAAGCATCCATAACTAATTCCAAGGGATACAGCACCCTCTTCTGGCCGCTGTGGGAACTGCATGTACAGCATGTGCAGGCATATATACATACAGGCAAAAAAATCTCACACACACATATACATAAAGGAAAAACTCTTCTCATTAGGCATGGTTTTTCATGCCTTTAACCTTTAACCTAAGCTCTCTGGAGGCAGTGCCAGGCATATTTCTGTTAAAGGCCAGCCTGGTCTACGTAGTGAGCTCCATCCAGTACAGCTTAGGGATACTTAGACCTCGTCTCAACAACAACAACAACAAAAAAAACAACAAAGAAAAAACAAATAAAGAATACTTCCCTATAGTTTCACTATTTAGAACATCTGCTCATAATGTTAGGAATGTCTTCTGATTCATTATGTGTGTGTGTGTGTGAGATTATTGTAAAATTAATATTTAAATCAATGTGATTTATGTTAATAACATTAAGTATATGATTGATATGTTTTGATTGTATTTATAAATAATGTACAATATATATAATTTTATTATAAGATGTTATGTATTTGTCTTTTTTTTAAATTTATTTTTATTGGATATTTTATATACATTTCAGATGCTATCCCCTTTCCCCATTTCCCCTCCCAAAAAACCTCTATCACATGTCCCCTTCTCTTTTTTGCTTTTATACAACTTTTTTTAATGTTAACCAAAGGCTTTATAAGTTTGGTAATGCTCGATATCAGTCAGAAGTGTAACCCAACACCCAACCTAGATATATCAACTATCTTTGACTGGCAGAGACATGTGAACATCCGCCTCCATGTCCTCCCCCCTTTCTCTCTCTCATCACCTAGCTCCTCCTCTCCTTCTCCTCCTCCTCTCCTTACTCCTCTTCTTCTCCTTACTCCTCCCACCTTAGCTCCTCCTACATATAACCCTTCCTGTTAAAATGAAACTTTTCTCTCAAAATACAATTACAGCATAACTATACCAATTTGTGTCAGTAAGGTACAAGATAGACCTAATACCCAGACCATCATTTTGTTGACTAACCAGAACCTCTGTCATCTCTTCTAACTAAAAGACTTAGTTCTGAACCTGGCTTTTTTTTCTTGGCTTTAGAATGAATATCATATGAAAACCATCCTCTCAAATCTTTTCTCTCAAAGTAAATGGCCAGGATTGGCTATGAGACTATAAGTTTTCAACCCCATCAGAAATCCAGAATGACTGAGTTAACTGAAATTATGGGAAGCACAAGCATAGCTTCTAAAACATAGCCAATTTATAGAGACCACTGAATGCCTGGGCAGTCCCTATACTACAAAATGTTAGAGCATCCAATATTCAGCCTTCTGCCCAGGATCATCTGACAGACCTAGTGATGCAGAATTATTAAGGGCTGATTACTCTGTCTTGGCAGATATAATCAGTTGACTGTTCAGCAAGTGTGTCCTTTTCTGGACAGTAATTTGTCTGAAGATGGAAAGAGGCAATTCTTGCCTAGTGGCTGTCTCATCAAAACTGGAGTAACTCCAGAGATGCTCAATTTCTTCTTAGAGTCCAAGACAGGAAGCTGTCAGGAGCAGACAGGTCTCTAATCAAAATGAACATCAATACAGAAGTGTTTGTAACGTCAATTCTGTGGACTTCTAATGTTTTGAAAACCAACTATCCATGTAAGGTAATCTGGACTGTTACCTGTTAACGCCTCTCAGCTATTTCTAAATAAAATATAGAAAACACCCTAACAATAAACTCAAAGCCATGAACATGCTATAGGCCCTTAACTCACAGTTTAACCATCTCAAATCAGTTAAAAAAGTTAAAGAAGGACTGGGTCTAAGCCTTGTATTCCTAAATGTATTATACAGGCAGGCACAATGCCTTATGAGAGTAACAATATTCATCTCACTTTTATATCAAGAAGCTCATACCAATGAAAACCTTAAATTTGAAATCAAAGTAAATTTTGTACCATTTAAGAAATTATAACTTCATCTTAATAACAATTATACTTATTTCTACCAATAGGTTATGGCTATGCAATAAATCCTAGCTAATCCTCCCTGTTCCAACAAAACCACTACTTTTCCCTAGAAAGACAGCCCAATATTAACCACCTTAGTCCCCAAGCCCAGGGAATAGGGGCACCGACTCTTCATTAACTTCTTCAAGCTGATTATGGGCATTGAAATATTAGAAGAGGGGTGGGGGAAAGAGTAAATTGATAAGCCTCTGACGCTGTATCTTCACTGCATCCAGATGGAATTCCAGGACATCAGAGGTTCGAGCAGGTCTGCTCAGATTGCTTGATGAGTAGATACACCAAGGCTATGTATTCTGTAATATACAATTCTCAAAACAAATTTTAGTATCAAGATAATTTTTTGTTTGAATTCTGGAATCTAGTCTTCTGGCAGCCTGCCTCTGTCATGTCTAATCCATATAATTCTGGAAATTTCTATGAGAGTGTGCTCCCACCATTCTCCCATTTTTGCTTCCCTGCTCTCAAATTCCCCAACACTAGGGAATCCAAACTTTCAGGTACAAAGGCTGTCCACTTCCACTGATGCCAGGCAAGGCCACCCTCAACTACCTATACAGGTGGAGCCATGAGTCCCTCCCTTTGTGTTCTTGGGCTGGAGATTTTAGAGTGGCTACTCAAGCTTGTTTCTTAGGACCATTTACTTGAAAAATTGTTTTCCAGCCTTTTACTCTAAGGTAGAGTCTGTCTTTGTCACTGAGGTGGGTTTCCTGTAGGCAGCAAAATGCTGGGTCCTGTTTACGTCTCTAGTCCATTAGCCTATGTCTTTTAATTGGGGAATTGAGTCCATTGATGTTAAGAGATATTAAGGAACAGTGATTATTGCTTCCTGTTATTTTTTTTATTAGAGGTGGAATTATCTTTGTGTGGCTATCTTATTTTGGGTTTGTTGGAAGAGGACTACTTTCTTGCTCTTTCTAGGGTATAATTTCTCTCCTTGTATTGGAACTTTCCTGCTATTATCCTTTGTAATGCTGGGTTTGTGGAAAGATATTGTGTAAATTTGGTTTTGTCCTGGATTCTCCATCTATGGTAATTGAGAGTTTTGCTGGGTATAGTAGCCTGGGCTGGCATTTGTGATCTCTTAGGGTCTGTATGACATCTGTCCAAGATCTTCTAGCTTTTATAGTATCTGGTGAGAAGTCTGGTGTAATTCTGATAGGTCTGCCTTTATATGTTACTTGGCCTTTTTACCTTACTGCTTTTAATATTCTTTCTTTGTTTTGTGTATTTGGTGTTTTGATTACTATGTGATGGGAGGTATTTTATTTCTGGTCTAGTCTATTTGGCATTTTATAGGCTTCTTGTATGATTATAGGCATCTTGTTCTTTAGATTAGGAAAGTTTTCTTCTATAATTTTGTTGAAGATATTTATTGGCCCTTTAAGTTGGGAATCTTCACTCTCTTCTATACCTATTATTCTTAGGTTTGGTCTTCTCATTGTGTCCTGGATTTCCTGGATGTTTTGTGTTAGGAACTTTTTGCATTTGGTGTTTTCTTTGACAGTTGTGTCAATATTTTCTACGTTATCTTCTGCACCTGAGATTCTCTCTTCTATCTTTGGTATTCTGTTGGTGATGCTTGTGTCTATGACTCCTGATTTGTTTCCTAGGTTTTCTATCTCCAGGGTAGTCTCCCTTTGTGATTTCTTTATTGCTTCTACTTCCATTTTTATGTCCTGGATGGTTTTGTTCTATTTCTTCACCTGTTTGGTTGTGTTTTCATGTAATTCTTTAAGGGATTTTTGTGTTTCCACTTTAAGGGCTTTTACCTGTTTACCTGTGTTCTCCTCAAATTCCTTGTGAGTATTATTTATGTCCTTTTTAAAGTCCTCTATCATCATCATTAGAAGTGATTTTAAATCTGAGACTTGCTTTCTTGGTGATATGGGGAATTCTTGACTTTCTTGTGTGGGAGAACTAGGTTCTAATGATGCTAAGTACCCTGGGTTGCTGTTGCTTATGTTCTTGTGCTTGCCTTTTGCCATCTGTATCTCCTTAGTGCTACCTGCCCTGTCTCTGACTGGATCCTGTCTTTCCTATTATCTTGGTTGTATCAGAACTGTGTGGGGTGGGTGTTACTACTGGGGTAAGAGTTGGGGCCCAAAATCTTCTCAGTGCTCATGGGCAGACAGGAAAGTACTAGTGCTCCTGGCCAGGAGTGACTTCCTGGGTCCTAGTGGGTCCCAGTTACTCCCTGTTTGGGGCTGGCATTGCTGTCTGCTTACCTAAGATACTGCCCAGGTTAGAGTTCCTGGGCGTCCTGCTTCCTCTGGGTTCTTAGAGATTGCAGGCAGAGCTGCTGCCCGGGATCTGCTCAGTGCTTGGACCCAGACTGGAAGGCAGACCCAGGTGGATGCAGGAGGATTAAGAGTTCAAAGGTCTCAGCCTAGGCTATATGAGACCCAGGTTCAGAAACAAACAAGTGATGCCAACCAATAGTATATATATTTAGTAACCAAATCCAATGTATCAAATGTATCAGTGTATCAATGTCTTTTAAACAACATACTAGTGTTTGAAAGGAAATAAAGACAATATTTAATATTAACATTTTTATATAATTTACAGATTGTATTTTCTTTTTTGTGGCTTGCATATAAGAATGAAATGTTAATAATTAATCTCCTACACATATCTGGATTGTGTCTAATGATATCTGTGCAATTTCTCTGGTTGCTTTGATGTGGACTTTTTCATTGCCTATGATTTATGACGTGGAAACTGAATTCATAAAAAAGTTAGGTAACTTTAGAAAAGGCATATGACACAAGGGACAATGAACTAGTTTCTCTGAATTTTGACTTCTCAATTACCTATAATTGTTAATTCTTGGATTTGGTTTTTTGTTGAATTTGTAGCCATGTTAGCTTTCCTCTGTCAATGCATGGTCTTCCTCCATAACTAGACTTCTGTGGGGTCTTGGATCAGCTGTTTGCTGGTGTTTTGTTTTTGTCTTGGGAAAGTTTATATATGTCACTGTTCCCTTCTAGAGAACTCACGTTTCCATAGTTTGACTTTATCCCTTTGATATTTGTATTCTGTATGTAGTGTCAGGTGCATGGCCACACAGGTGGATAGAAGGCTGGAGATGTAATTTAGTCAGTAGAATGCTTGTCTGGAATACAGCAATTCCTGGATTCCAGCCTTAATACTAGAGAAGTTGAGCATGGTAGCACATACCTATAATCTTCACTGCAGGTGGAGGCAGGAGGATTAAGAGTTCAAAGGCCAGCCTAGGCTATATGAGACCCAGGTTCAGAAACAAACAAGTGATGCCAAACAATAATAGTACATATATTTAGTAACCAAATCCAAAGTATCAAATATATCTTTTGTTGTTATAACTTGTAATTTTACACATTGGTTCCATCTATGATTTGGTTTCCTCATGACTATCCTATGTGAGAGGAATCTAACAGGTTCCATCTTTTTCTGATATTAAGTCCTTGTTTCTATTTTTAGAGTCGTGCTCCAATTTCTGCTAAACTTGTGGCCAACATGCTGTCAGTTGCTGGGGCTGATCACATCATTACCATGGACCTGCATGCCTCTCAGATCCAGGTATGAGCATTGTGTTTCTGCCCACCATTAGGTCCTAACTCTCCAGTAATTCATTTTGAAAGATTTTGAGTCTGCACAGCTACTCTCGTGGCTGTCTGTCTTTCCTGTGAATGCCACCATTCCTAATACACACACACACACACACACACACACACACACACACACACACACACACGTTGCTTCCAATTCACTTCAGAGGAACAGAAACCCTTTCTTATATGCTTTGTGGTTCCGTCTAAATTTCTGGAAATTAGCATAGTAGTGTGTATTTTGTGTGTTTGTACACATTGGATGTTTTCCTCAGTCACTCCCCATCTTAAGTTTTGATGACAGGGTCTCTCGCTAAACCTGAAGCTCATTGATTCTTGTAAGGTGGCTGAGCAGTGAGCTCTAAGGATCTGCGGCCTCTACTTCCCCAATGCTGGGGTTATAGAATATGCAGGATATCATATTGCAAGTATTCTATACATTCACACACTGAGCCATCTCCCTAGTCCTACAATACATATTTTTAATTTCTTCATAACTTCCTCTTTTGGCAGGAAGACAAGCCACATTTCCCGGTGCCTACTTATGATCTATAATGAATGTGAAGTATGTGATTTGTGCTAAGTGCTAAAACAACAACAAAAAAAATCCTTCTGTCTTCCTGTTTGCCCTGCAGTGCTGTTCTTTCTCTCTGTGCACAGAGCATCACATAAATATCAGAGCATGCCTAGAAAATGGACTGGACTGAAAGATGTCTTGTGACATCTTTATTGTTACATTTAATTCTGTTACAGTTACCTACAGGGAGACCATTGTATAAAGGTATCTTTGGGAGTAATAATTCAAATATTATTGAGAAATAGCAATTATCTTTTTAAAAATTTGCATCTAATTAAGCTAAGGTCCTTTCCTTATGGAGCCTGCTGTGCAGTGGCCATAAACAGCATCCTACTTGGCAGGTTACATATGTGGGTTTCTCTAAGAGACCTTAGAGACAGAACTTTCTGGTGACTAGTTCTGTCTCTTATCTCATCTTGTCTCCAGTCTAGGCTTCAGACAGTATATGGATCGCCATTGGGAAGCCCCAAGGCACAGTGGCCAAGGTTCACATTGGCCAGGCCATCATGTGTATTATACTAACCTGCAAAGTAAGGAACGTGTGATTGAGGTCCTACACAGGGTCAAGTTCAAGTTCCCTAGCTGCCAGAAGACCCACATCTCAAAAAAACGAGATACCACCAGCTTAATGCAGGGATGCTATTGGAGGAGCAGCATTTTCTCAACAAGTGTGGGACAAATACATCGCTAATCATGGTCCCTCAGGCATGTTACCTGATGCATTCCTGAGGCCATGATGCATTCCTGAGGTTTTCTACTGTTGTTGAACAGCTGACCTCCGCCAATCATGTACTCTAATAAATCTCACTTTCAATCAGAAAACTAAATTGACATTGATTTTTTTCCCTTAGGGATTCTTTGATATTCCTGTGGATAATTTATATGCAGAACCTGCAGTTCTTCAGTGGATTCGGGAGAACATCACTGAATGGAGAAACTGTATTATTGTTTCTCCAGATGCTGGAGGAGCCAAAAGGTACCATACAAGTGACACCATGCAGATTTCTCTCTTGCTACCTTGCTGATTTCTGTATTCCTCTATCTCTTAAGTGAGAAAGCATGCCTTGTTCCCTGGGGGAAATAGTTTTAACAGTTAAAGCTATTGCCCCACAAGCTTGAGGGCTGAAACTAGGTCTCAAGAACTTATATACATGCTGAGTACGCTGAAGGATGTGCCTGTGATTTTAGCCTTCGAAGGCAGGGATGCAGGAATTCCCTGAGCTATCTGACTAGCTCAGGGTTTAATTGAGAGACACTGCATTAATAAATAAGGTAAAAGAGCAATCAAGGCACATTTCTGTCATTAACCTGGAGCTTCCACATATGTGTATACATTCGTGCACATCACAAAAAGACATACTAGAAACCTTTCTAGAAAGCATGCTTTGTGTGTGTGTTTTGCTGGGGATAGTATTCAGTACCTCATAGATGCTAAACAAATGCTGTCTCATTGATCTTTATCCCTGCCCCCACCCCCGGGGAAGCTTGCGTTTAATTATATAACATTTCATTTTGCAAATGAGCAACTGAATAGGGCTTTGCCTCCAGGACAGAAGCCCATCACACTCCCAGCATTTCACATCATTCATGAAAATAAAAACACACACGTGCACACGTGCATTCTATATAATAAGAATTTTAGTTAACACAGTTGACTGAATTTTAGTCCTTCTAACCACAAACCCTTGACTGGAATAGGCAGAATAGAACCCAGATTTTCAAGATGTATGTGGAACAACAAGAAAGGGGGTCAAAGTCTGCCTGTATTACAGATGAAGCTGGACTGTATTCTGGTGGTCTCGGGGTGTGAGTGAGATGGGGAAGGGCTGGTAGCTTGGCCTGCCCCACCTGTTCGGGGGCCTCTGTAAAGTAAGGTACTAAAAGCTAGACCCCTAGCCGATAAGCAAGGCCCTTGGCTGAGGAAATAAGTAGCCACTCATGAGAAATCCAGCCACAGGTTTGTACCACAGGCAGGTGAATATGAGGACTTACCTTGGGTGTTGGACTCCTTGGACTAAGAAAAGTGATACAAAATTAGTCTGAGGCTGCAGTACTATGGAGAAAGACTTGCACAGTTTGAGTTGGTAGGGAAGCAGTCACTGTAGAATGTGACCTGTCAATCTGATTATCCAAAGCTAGGCAGCCTTGAAGGTCTAATATGCCCGACTTATTGTGTACAGTCATCAGGGTACAGGCAGCCAGTACTTAGGAGTAGAATGAGCGGCAGATGAACACATTTAAAGTAAAACTGAGCATGCTACCACAGTGGCAGCCTAAGGAAGTGGCACTGAGTGGCAGTGTCAACCAGCTCTATGGAGGGAGAGCTTCAAGAAGTGTACAAACCATTAGGGGACTTAGTGTTAAGGAGGCAACAAGAATAAGAAGATGATGCTGATCCTACATACACTGTTTACTGCAAACTGAGGCTTAAGACCCTAAGCCTTGTAGAACTTACCAGCTGCTATCTGGGAAGACAAAACCTGGTGGAGTGGAGTTGCAATGCTAAGGTAGGGGCCACCATAAGAAAAGGAAAGGTACGAGAGATCTTTATCCACCAGCTAAAGTAGAGAGGTTTATCAACGACAGTCATTTGAGTCCAGGGTCAAGAATGACGATCAAGCTTCAGAGCGACTCAAAAGGGCAGTGATCTTGGGTTTGGCTCAGTGGTGGAACATGAGTAGGCATGCCCACAGCTCTGGATTTCTTCTCTAGCACTATACAAACACATTTGAGTGTACACACACACACACAGACACACACACACACACATTCTCAGGTAGCTTCTCCCCATTTTTTGATATCTTTATCTACCTGCAGCCCTGCCCTAGAATCACGCTTAAAAAAAAAACTTAAGAGTGGTCCATAAAGGAGTCCCAGTGTCCAATGCATTGTGGGCCCTGGTTTTCAGAAGAGCACATGTGTTGTGCTCTTAGCTGCTGTCTAGCTGCCACTGGTTCCCAGCACAAAAGAGAAGGGTAACGAGAGGGACTCTCTGACAGCTGCCAGAAGTGCCTCTGCACAGGAAGGAGACTCCCATGAAAGACAGTGGCAGTTAGGTTCCAGGTAGGCATGATGAGCTTGGGAGTAATAGTACATTGTCTAGCCCAGAGTATGATGAGCACATGTGACTTTGGGCAACACACTGAGGTTTTCCTATGTAATGTCTTTTTAACAATGTGACTTCGCAGAGTCATTTCTCCTGGATTTCTTCCATATCAACTTTGACATGGAAGCTTCCCAAAGTCATGAGGTAGAACATGCATTCACATCTATCAAATCTCTCCTAGGCCAAGGGGTCCAGGAGTGTTAGATAACTCGGGTTATAATAACAGCAGTAGAGGGTTTCAGTATTTTTTTTACATTTCTGCAACTGTCACTGTTAACCACCTCCAGGACATTTTCATCATACCAAGAGAAAAAACCCTATGCTTCTTAGCAGTTGCCACCCATGTCCCCTGATCCCATCAGCTACTCCAGTGTCCAGTGTACTTCTATGGGAAAGCATGTAGAGATGTGTTCATATCAGTTGATCATACAGCAAATGACCATTTTGTCTGGCATAAAGAACAAAGAAAATAGAGCTTTGGCCAGAGCAAGTCTAAAGAATAATAGATTCCATAGAGTTCTTTTGGCCATTTTCCTTTTCCTATCCCAACTGTCTCTCTCTACAGCCAAAAATATCATTCATGTGTTAAGCAAAAATATTGAAGTAGAGGCTAGTGAGATGGCCCAGAAGCTAAAAGTTCCTGCAAAAAAAGGTAACAGCGTCATTAAGTACTGATCGTTCCAGTGTTAGGATAGTGTTCAAACATAAATCCCCTGGTTTCGTAGACACAGATGGTAATGTGTTACTATGAATGTGGAACACTTCCCCCAACCTCCTTTGCCTGCACACTTGGGCCACAGCTGCATTGAGGGTTTTAGAGCCTGGGAGGTAGACTGCTATTAGAAGAAGAGGGTCACTGTGGGGTTGTAGTTTATAGCCCAGATCTGCTTCCTGTTCCTCTAAGATGTGGCAAATAGGAGCCACCTGCTCCAGCCACAAAGAAGCTGCCTACTACCAGCCATTGCCTACCCTGAAGAGCTTTATTTCCTCAAATCATCAGCCAAAATTAAACCTCTCCCCCTTTGAGTTGTTCTTTGTCAGGTGTTTGGTCACACCAGTAAAAATAACATAGATGCTGTACACACTTCTCCACGGAGGTTTTGAAAAAGCGAACTTGCTATATATTTTACCAGAACGCCCATTCTTGTGTAACTTATGTTCTTGATCATTGTTCAAGGAAGGGGGTTTATTTTGCCTTGTGATTTGAAGGGACAGCCTATCGTGGCCAAGAAGGCGTGGCATCAGGAGCCTGAATCAGCTAGTTGCATTGCATTCTTGGTCATAAAACACAAGTGCTGGATCTTAGTGCTATTTAGTGCGAAAAACCATTTCAAGGGATAGTGCCACCTATAATCAGGGTTACCTGGTTGGTTTTATAGCTCTCTCTCTCTCTCTCTCTCTCTCTCTCTCTCTCTCTCTCTCTCTCCTCTCTCTCTCTCTCTCTCTCTGTGTGTGTGTGTGTGTGTGTGTGTGTGTGTGTGTGTGTGATCATTTCCATGCTACTCATTCATAGACACTGTTGTTTGTGTAATCCAGATTTAGAGACATGTTTTGACCTTTTGCATAGTTGTCTAAATAAGATACATTCCTAAAATGTATCCAACCCAAAGGCACAGGCCATTTAAGTTTTGGTGAACAGAGCCCAAAGTGAGTCTCTCAGAAAAAAACTTCCAGATAGTGTTGTCCAGTATGGCGGCCAGTGTCTTGGTACTCACCCTTGTTCACACATAGTGTATACTCAGTTTCATTTGGCATATAAGGCAAGTGACCTGTGGGTATATCTTCTCATGAACTCTGGCTGTTCTGAGTGAGATCAGGCATCCTTTCTGGCATGATGGTTTTTACTGTGAGTACAAACTGTCAGCATCCTAGCTGGAAACTTTTACCTGTGGATTGGCAAAGGTAGGATATTACCTTTTCATGACTGTCTCAGGCATTTCCTTAGTGTTTTATCAGCCTCCCACTTTTATATTCTTATTCCCTGAAGGACTTTGAAAACCATCATTACACTTTGCCTTCTGGGCCCACTTGCCTTTCTCTTAAATTTTGTCTTCACTTATGATTTGGATGTTTTCAAAGATCTCTTTTTCTCTTTTAATGTTCTGATTTTTCTTGCATTTGACATTTATTGGGAAATAAAAAGTAAAATAAAAATCCAATTCCCACCTTTCCTCCACCAGCTATCTAGTCATTGAAGAACTATTGAATTATCCATCCTTTCTCTATTGGTCTAAAACAACTCTTTTATTATATACTAAGTTCTTCTATCACTTGCAAACTCCCACTTTTAAAAAAAATCACAGAAGAGGGCTTGGGAGACAGTCAGTGGATAAGTGCTCTTTCTGCTCAAGTGTAAAGACCTGAGTTTAAATTCCTAGCACTTGTCTAAAAAGTTAGGCATGGCTACATACCCCTGTAACCTTATCACTGTGACAGGTATCAACAAAATGATTAGTGAAAGCCTGCTGGTTGACAGCCTAGCCCCAGGTTCAGTGAGAGACCCTGCTTTAGAGTATAAGGTAGAAATGGATAGGGCAAGAAATTTGATGGCCTCTGGGCATTTATACCTGCACAAACATCTCTTCCTCCCTCTGTCCCTCCCCCCCAGTCTGTCTCTGGAGTGAGGGGGGGCTGGCTAACTAGAGCAAAGTAAGTAGGTGACTAAATTTAAACTGTTCATCTGTTTCAAACTCCTTAGAATGCTCTCATCTAGCTATTCCTACTCCCTGTGCTGGGAAACACAGGCTCTTTAGGGATCCACAGCACATGTAGGGATTTGTGTCACCTCTTCTCTTTACCTTGTCTGCTATGCTTCCTTGTCACCGTCATATATTGCAATGAACTCTTCTCCCACTGACAGTCTCGCTGGAGCATCCAGGCAAGTAGTGTGTGTCACATAGAGTTCATGGTAGGATAATGTTGGTTTCCTTGCTTAATGCAAAGTCATATTGCACTAGAAAAAAATATCTGTTTATCTGGACTATCAAAACTGTTTCAGAGAAAGCTTCGGGGCCAAGTCTTTCCAGGTAAAGCTTTGTCTTGCCACAGGAGGTCACTCTTGGGTAGTCTTTGAAGCTTAATTGAGTTGATGAGGAACATCTACCAATAAGAAAGAAGCCTCCCTATACTAAGTGTGTGTGTGTGTGTGTGTGTGTGTGTGTGTGTGTGTTTACTATATATATAGTAAATACAAACATAAAGTGTTGTGGAAAGTAGTTGAAAGTTGGAGCTTAATATATAACCTTTTTTTCTGATTAGATGCTCTTTGGACATGTGCTATCAAAAATTTGAAACTTGGAAGGAAGAAGAATTTAATACCTTATAATTTTAGGGACACAGGTAGGAATGATTTAGCGTACTTGATGTCCCGAGAATTCACGCACACACACACACACACACACACACACACACACACACACACACACAGAGAGAGAGAGAGAGAGAGAGAGAGAGAGAGAGAGAGAGAGAGAGAGAGAGAAGAGGGGATCGGGAATCACATCTACAGGATACACAGGAATGGGGGTGGGAGTGAAGTGGCTCAGCAGAACACACGACCTCCAAGGGTTGTCCTCTGACCTCTACAAGCACAGAGTGGCCTGTGAATGTCTCTACTCACACCCATACTACTAACAAGTAACATTTGAACAATGTATTTACGGTGAGATTGCTTGAAGAGTAAACTGCTTGCTGTTGCCCTGAGTTTTATTTACATTGGTGCCCAGCACCAACAGAAAAGCTAGGTGTGGCAGTTTGTGTGTCTTAACACCAGTGAGGCAGAGACAGACAGATTCCAAGGGCTTGCGGGCCAGCCTGCCAGTCTAGCTACAATAGTGAACTTGGGATTCTGTGAGAGGCCTGGCTCCAAGGATAGGTAGAAAGTGATGTAGGAAGATACCCAACACCATGCTCTGGCTTTCACACATACAGGCACCAATCAAGCATAGTTTTTATTCTAGCTCTTTCCACCCATAATTTCAGTGTGATTTGTTATATTAACCTCTCTTACTAGAGGCACATCAAATCTCTATTATGTATGTGGAATTAGTTACATGCAGCTTTCTCAGGAAATGATAATATTATAGCGACCCAGGGGATTTGACGCAGGAATCTTTCCCTTTTGCTAATGTTGCATGAACCAGCAAGGAACTGACATGCCTGGAACTCCACCCAGATCAGGTGTCTTATGAGTCTCAGTGCCAAGAGCCACAGAGCTCACTTTTTTTTCCTGGCCTCTCTGCCTTTCTGCCTGCCTGTTTGCAGTGGGATTATAAGGTTACACCTGGACTTAGCTCTTCAGCCCCAAACTGTAGTGTCTCCCACAGCTGTACTGAGGACCAAGGAGCTCTTCCTGTTTCTTACCACATAAATAAATACTAATTATTTCATATCTACATTTTACATAATCTGCCCAAGCATCTTTTCTTGAAGAAAAAAAAAAAGCTGTCTCATGTTCTGAGAACCCACCTTTCCTTAATTGGAGTTTAAAAGGCTTATCATGAAATTGGCATGTGCATAGTATATACTTAAATGATTATGGGGCAAAAAGTTTACCTGCCTTCAAATTATAGCCTTCTTCTTTCAATTAACTGTTTAAGTAAGGAAACTTGGTCTATGGGCAGTGTTAGAAAGGAAAGTTGTCCGCTGCTATGACTACATGACTACGGTTTGGGTTCCTACTGTGGTTTGATTGAATTGAATTTTCAGGTTGTATAGTTTGCCTAGACATATCTTCACGCTGCCTTTACTGTGAAAGTGCAATTTTAGTAGCTATAAATTCCTACCCTGACTCCAGGGTGGATGCTGAGGATTTCTGCCATTCCTTTCTAGGTAACCTAATCTTTACCTCTTTTAAGATGTCATGTCTTCCTTAGTTATATTGTACTTGCTTGGGAGATTCATTTATTGGGTTTATTGCTCAGAGGTTTAGAATCTTCCAGTAATTCTAGAACATTCTCAGGCATTGTTTCCTTGAAGTAAGAGTCTCTCTCTCTTTCTCTCTCTCTCTCTCTCTCTCTCTCTCTCTCTCTCTCTCTCTCTCTCTCTCTCTGTGTGTGTGTGTGTGTGTGTGTGTGTGTGTGTGTGTGTGTGTGTGTAGAGGTCAACCTTGGGTGTCATTCTTCAGCAGCTGTCTGCCTGTGTTTTCTGAAACGGGCTTTCTAACAGTGACCTGAGTTCCCAGCTAGTCAGCCTGTCTGACCCACTGCCCTAGGAATCCTCCAATCTCTACCTCTCCCAGAACTGTGATGACAGACACATACCACCTCACCCAGCTTTTAGGTAGATGGTGGAACTCAAACTCTTGTGTGCATGTATAGCAAGCACTTTACCACCTCCCAGCCTCTTTTTCTCTTGATGGAGGACAGCTAGCTACTCCTGCCTCTTTGCACTCTGCTCTTCATGACTTTGAGCTTATTTTGTGTGTTTCCAATGTCTCCTTTTTTGGGTTACATTCTAGACTATAACTTCATCTCACCTTTAATACACTCTATCTAGGTATTTACATTTTGTTAGCTACTGTGCTCATAAGTTTAATAAAATTTAAATATACTATTTCTGTTACACACATACACACACACACACACACACACACACACACACACACACACAAACGTTTCTTTTCTCCCAACTTTTGATTGAGCATTCCACATTACCCTTTTATTCTTTCCCAGGCATCCATTTTATTATTTTAACATGAAAAATTCCTTCATCTTCATTTTTAATTAATTCCAGTGGCTCATTCTTTAGTCTTATGATTTGGTTATAGCTGCTTCTGGCTCCCAGTTTGGGTGTCTTGTTATCCTTGGATGTCTTATGTCCCCTCTCCCTTTTTGTAGAATCCTGAGATTTTGTGTAATCCAGAGAGGACTTGCACATATTTCTCTTGGGTTCCTTGAAGAACTACCCCAAATTATCACTTTAAATTCAACTCTCTGCTTGTGGGTTTTCATCACATACATAATGGGAACTGAAATAAGCAGCCATCAGGAGAGCTGAGATGTGGTTTAGAATGTTCTAAAAACATCTGACCTTTAGCCAGAATCAGAAATGAGGCAGAGTAAATGCCCTTTCTGTTCCCATGGGGGCAGCAAGGTGGAATTTCATTGCTTGTTACTCTGGAGGGGAAATGTGTGAATCTCTGTGTTACACAAAGGTTTCCTACTGGAGTCTTGTTACAACTTGGTCCCAAGTTTGCTCCCTCACCACCACCACCCTTCAATAGTCCCAGCAGCAAAGCACAATTTTAAGATTATTAAAGGGCTGGAGAAATGGCTCAGTGGTTAAAAGCTCTTGCTGTTCTTACCTAGTAGAGGACCAGACCTGGATTCCTGGTACCCATGTCAGGCAGCTCAAAACCACCTATAACTCCTAATTCCAGGGGATCAGATTCCCAATTCTGGCATTGGTGGGCACCTGTGTGCACATGTTTATGTACCCATTTCAGCTTCTGGGTATATTTGTGATGATAGTTTCCTCAAATTCTTCCATCATCTACCTTTGTACTTCTTTCTGTTGGGAAAGATAGTCAAGCTGCCTAGTCTCCCAGAAGGCCAAAATGCAGCCTCAAATGTCATGAAGACTTAAATTTAGATCCCTAGCACCTATGTAAAAATTGGACATGGCTGCACTTCCCTGTAATCCCAGGACTATGAAGCGGAAACAGGCAGATCTTAGGAAGCTGTGAGCCAGCCAACCTAACCAAATGGTTAGTTCGGTGAGAGCTCTGTCTCAAAGTGATACAGCGGAGCATCCAGGGTACTGCACATGCTTGTCTGATTTGGTCATATTAGGTAAAAGGTATTGAGGCTGAGAGAATTATGGCTGAATAAGTTGTATAGAGTTTCATATGTTCTAGCTCTTTATCTCTCAGACTAATGCTCAGAAGATTTGAAGAAAGAGGCTCATCTATTCATACGCTAAATACATAGCCACACAATTAATGGGTATGGGGTTTCCTTTTGGTTTTGTGACATGTTTTGGAACTAGACAGATGTTAATAGTTGTGTATCATTGTGAATATGTTTAATGCTGTTAAACATACATACGATATATATCATATTTTACTACAATTTTCAATTCCACTACAAAACTACTAGTCATATTGAATGTCTTCAGACTTGAAGCATAATAACCTGAGTGGAAGACTAACATTGTGTGAGTCATGCTGCCCTCTCAGTCACAAAAAGTGAGTTTTCTCAGACAGTTGTCTACTTACTTTGTCTTGATGCAATCACATACTTTTTTTTTTTTTTTTTTTTTTTTTGGTTGTCATCTGAGGTCAACGTGATGAACAATATTCTTTTCTATATGAATATCCTCCATGGTGAGGGAGTAAACCTGGGACCAAGTTTTAAACAATAAAACAAGGAAAGTCTCAATGCCACGTTGTACTGATGCACTGTTTCAAAAGAGGTTTTGTCATCAAGAGTGTATTTTTCTCAGACAAACCCGAAATGTCATGGACTCACTCCCTACCCTGACTTCCTGTTCGCTTCTTCATGCGTGCTCAAGTTTTCCTGAGTTGGCAACAATGAACAGTCACATTGGATAGCAGAGGAACTAGATTCAGGCAGGCGTGGGCAAACTTCTGACACTGTAACCCTCTGTTGTGATGTGGAAAGCTTTCATTTGAGAACCCTGCAATTGGTTTATTTTTAAATCTTACTTTTTATATTGTTTGATAATGTCATACATGTATATAATGTGTTTCCATCAAATCCTCACTCCCCTCTCTCACCTCCAGTTTTGCACCTACCCCCCCCTCCACACACACTTTTCCTTTCCAACTTCATGTGTTATTTTAAAACTTGAAAGATGGCTTAGAAGTTAAGAACACTGATTCCTTTTCCAGAGGACCCAGGTTTGATTCCTAACCCCTACATGGTAACTAACTCACAGCCATCTGTCACAGTTACAGGAGATCCAACACTCTGTTCAGGATTCCATGGACTCTGTATACACGTGGTACACCAGGCTAAACATCCATGCATATGAAACAAAAGTAAACTTTAAAAAACAATTCATGTTCTGAATAAGTTTACAATTTTGCGTTGGGCCTTATTCATAGTTGTCCTTAGCTACACATAGCCTACAGGCCTCAGGTTGAGTGCATATGGGTAGAATCGCATTAGAATCTCATTAGGCCTCAATGATGCCTCTTTTCACAAGCTTGCAGATTGCCTGGATATACCAAAGACTTTTCCCCCTAATTTGGTTCTAGAAACCAAGAAAATATTTAAGTTCTAAGCACCTTGTCTTAAGTTGTACCTGTGAGTTTTAAACAAACTCAGAAATCCTAACAAATGCTGTATCAGTTTCCCAACCAGCAGTCTTACCTAGCTGCCGGGGTGCCCTGACATTTGTGGCAAGTTGCAATAGAGACAGAATTCATCATTAGCCTGTTCTTCCACGTAGACTGTGTGGTGCCTGGTGTTACAAGGATTCCAATCCTTTTCATCATCATGACTGTGGTTGCTTGCTGAATGCTTAAAATATATTTTTCAAAAACAGATTTTATTTTTGCTTTCAGTGTTAGGTATGGAACTCAGGGATTCATACGTGCTCATGAAAAGTGTTACAGAGTTTGTCAGTGAGGGACTGTTCACTAAATAGGCTAGCATGGCTTGCCCACAAGACCCAGGGATCTGCCTGTTTCTGATTCCCCAGTTCTAGGATTACAGCCATGTGCCATCATTCCTGGCTTTTTAACCATGGGTTCTATGAATTGAACTCAGGTCTTATTCTTCCAAGGCAAGCATTTCCAATTGGGCTAGTTCCCTAGCCTGGTTCCCTAGCCTGGTGCCCAGTAACAAGTTCTTAGATGCTCCCTTGCTTCTTTCCACAGGGTTACATCAATTGCAGACAGACTGAATGTGGAATTTGCTTTGATTCACAAAGAGAGAAAGAAAGCAAATGAAGTGGACCGGATGGTTCTTGTGGGTGATGTGAAGGACCGTGTGGCCATCCTGGTGGACGACATGGCTGACACATGTGGTACCATCTGCCATGCTGCAGATAAGTACGTGGGATCGATTGCTCAGAAAGACAAGAAAACATCTCCTTAGGAAAGAGAAACATCCTTTCAAAATTGTATTTGTGTGTGTGTGTGCATGCGCGCGCACACATATCCATTGGGAGTGAATGTATGCTTTGGTACAGTGGTGGGTGTCAGAGGATAACTTTGGTGAGTTCATTCTCTCCTTCCACTGTGAATCACAAAGATTGAGCGTAGCTTCTCAAGTGTACTTACCCACTAAACATCCATTATTAGAAATTTAGCCTATTTTTCTTAATTATTGCTGATGAATTAAGACTAGTGTTTCAGGCCAACGGAGACAAACACCACTACAACCAAAAAAACCATGGGCTTTTTTATTTGTCAGGTTGGACTTTCTGGCCATTTTTGAAAGAGTCAGAGAAAGTGCTTCCCTAGAAATCAGGCCCAGAAAGACAAGATATTTGTTTGTTTCCACCCTTGCTTTCTTCAGCTCGAGCTTTGGGCTAGCCTTATAGCTCATGTGTCTTTCCAAAGGTTACAAAGCCTTGGAAGGCTAGGAGCCTCTCCCACTCCCTTGGCCATGCATGACTGTGGAATACAGTTTGAGATGCTCTCACTGTCTCACTGGTAATATTCTGACTTGATTAATTATCATATGTTTTGGCACTATTGGTTAAAATCACTGGTTCTCAACATGGGACAGTTGGTTCCCTAAACAGTATTTGACAATGTCTAAAGACATCAATGGGTGTCACATTTAAGGACATGGGAGTGTTGCTAGTGTGTGAACCAAGGATGCAACTGAATTTTCCTACAATAGACAAGATAGCCCCATATAACAAAAAAATATATAGATAGAAGTATCAGGGTTGATAATCTTTGATTTACCTGAATACAAAGCATTTTGCTAGCACATATATTTAAAAGATTATATTTTGGGATAATAAATGGATTTTGTCCCATCCTTTGTTTTATAGGGCACACTTTTTGCTTGTAATATTGAGACACGGTAGAATATTTCAAGAATATTTAAATATTTGGGGACACCCAGTTCTTTTGAGATGGGACCTTTCTCAGTAGCTCTGGCTTGTTTTGAACTCACAGTCTTCCTGTCTTGGCCTCCCTAGTGCTAGGGTTACAGGTGTACCCTATGTTTTATAACATATTGTCTTTTATTGTGTAGGTTACTCTCAGCTGGTGCCACCAAAGTTTATGCTATCCTTACCCATGGAATCTTCTCTGGGCCAGCTATTTCCAGAATAAATAATGCTGCCTTTGAAGCTGTTGTTGTCACCAACACAATTCCACAAGAGGACAAAATGAAACACTGCTCCAAAATTCAGGTACTGTGTATACCCCAGGCAGATGCATGCATCAAGGCACCTGCTTCAGACCTTTCAATACTATCCAGCCTTCTGTTTGCTAAGACAGATGCTAGCAGAGATCAAAGTTTCTCATCCCAGTGGAATATTAATCATATTAGATCCCTCAGAAACACCAGAATTGAGAGGGGAATGGTCACTATTTGGAAATAGCAAATAAAAAAAAATGAGGGAAGGGAGGCAGACAGGAAGGAAGGAAATGGAGCACAAAGGAGGCTGGGATGGAGTGCTGTTGATAGAGTGCTTGCATAGCATGTGTGAGTCTGGGTGTTTCAGCCTCAACACCAGATAAAGTAGTCGTGGTGATGCACACCGTATAACGTCCTCAACACCAGATAAAGTAGTCGTGGTGATGCACACCGTATAACGTCTGCTCTCAAGGAGGTGGATATAAGGAAGATCAAGCACTCAAGTCGTCCTCAACGTCAAAGACATCCTAGGAGAGATGAGGCATTATCTCTAAAAACAAAATAAAAAAAAATAATGTAAAAAGGAAACAGGAAATGATCTATGTAGGTTAGTACTTGAAAGTTAGAGGCAGGAGAATCATAAGACCAAACCAGGCTACGCATAATCTTGTCTCACAAGGAAGCAAAATGAAATAGCAACTGGCAACAATAGCAGTTGGAGAGAAAGAAAAGAAATAGCAAATGAATAAAATCGCAATATAAAACAGTAAGAGAATGGGGGAAATAGCTTGATATAAGCACTCGCCTAGCATGGCCAACAGTGAAAAACAAAGTTAAACATAGACTTTACTGTATAGGCCATCAACTTTGTCCGTAGGTATATAGTCTCTTGAAAATGGAGTAGGGGCAGGGCAGCCGGCTGTACTAAGCATATATAGTGACCTACTTTTTCAGGCCCCTCCTGACTATATGTCCACAAACTAGCACAGTGGTAGTCACTTCACACTGCTGCAGCATCTTTTTCAAACTGATCTTTCAGTGACCCCTGGTCAGTCATTGTGTTCCTAGAAGCCCTGGTCCCTCAGTAAGCATGAGGCGCAGTGGTGCTTTTCATGATTTCTGATCCAGCTGAAGAAAAAACAAGAGGTCATTGAGCACAAGGAAATAAGTTTTAAAATTGTCAGAATAATGCCCCCTTTAGTTTGTATGCCTGATCAATAGTACTTGAGTAACTGCTACCCAACAGCCACATCTATTCCACCTCTGTATTTTAAAGTTTTACCGACACATAGTCATGTTTCATTCATCTCTGGCCTGTGTCTGCCTTTGCACCACAATGAAGAACTGAATGTTTGATGCAGAGATAACCCAAAACTGTTAACCTGATATTTTACAGGAAAAGTAGTTTGCTGGCCCCAAGGTTAAATGATGATCATGGTTGTGCTTTTATCATGACAGACACTCAATGTTTTTAACAATTCTTGGGGCCAGTGAGATGACTTGACAGATAAGCACTTACTGCATAAGCCTGGCCATCTGAGTTCCACCCCCAGAAGCCACTTACTTAAAGGTAGAAAGAGAAAACTGACTCCACAAAATTGTCTTCTGTTGTCCATATGCATGCTGTGGTGTGTATGCACCACGCGTGCGTGCGCGCGAGCGCGCGCACACACACACACACACACACACACACGGGGGGGGGGGGGTGGAGAAAAAGAGAGAGAGAATTAGTGATGTTGATGATGGTAAATAAAAGAATTTTGAAAATCTTACTGGTTAGTATTCCAAATTGAGATGTAGCCAAGTAAAAAGGTAGATTGTATAAGATTTGCTTTATATTCTATGAAGAATTTTGCAGTGTTTTATAAATGGATGCTGGGATTATAGTAAAAACTTAAGAAATAAAATGAAAGTTATAACTTAAAAAAGAAAAGATTTGCTAAAACTTCTAAATAGAGGAAAAACCTCTGCAGATGAATAAAGAAAGCTAAGTTTTAAACAGCCAGTGTCCCAAGAAGGGACCATCTGTGGGTAGCACCCCTGAGTGTCCACACTGAAAATTCCCCCAAGAACTCATAGTAATCGGATCAGCTGCCTGTGATGTCTTTGAAGCTAAAACCCACAGTTGTTTCATTTACAAAGAAATGGCTGAAGGAGGTTTGACCAAAACACACCATCTGTGTGCTGCAAAAGACATTTGTAGGCTTTCTGGCTTTTTAGCTTTTAAAGAAATAGAATTCACTCCTGTCTTGTGTTTTTCCCCTTGCTATTCAGGTGATTGACATTTCAATGATCCTGGCTGAGGCCATTCGAAGAACCCACAATGGAGAATCTGTGTCTTATCTGTTCAGCCATGTCCCACTGTAGTCTGGACTGGAATCTTGAAGGTGGAGCAAACCTCCTACAACTTCTTACTGTCTTTGTCTGCCTGCTGTCTTAGCATTAGGACTCAGCAATTCTAGGATGATCACTGGCAAAAGCATCTGATCTATGTACACTCTGAGAGTCCTCTGTCTCTCCTAAAGCTCAAGACTACTACTTTCCAGTTCTGGGGGAGGGCAGAGGAAGGTGGTGGTTATTTGGTCTTTAAATGAACTGATGTCAATGAGAAATAATCTTTTCCCTCATTTTTTTTTTTTTTTTTAGTACTTTGAGGAAACAACCTTTAAGCCTAAAAAATCCCATTGTGGAAATTTGTCATACATATATTTTGAGGTTACCAAAGGTGACTTCAAATGAAAGCCGCCTGTGTAAATATATAATGCCTCGCGGGTATTTGGGGAAAATTCTAAATAGCCTTTACTTCAGAGAGAACCTTGGAAAGTTTATACTATCATGAATTTTGAAAAAAATTTTTAATGATAAACTAGGTTTATTTTATTGCCCTTTATCAGGACTGAATTTTATTGAGCCTAAGATAGTCACTGACGTACTGGCTTTTCTTAGTAGATATTAGACATACTGAAGACAATATAAGACTGTATCATTTTTAATTGCCACTTTGAAGATATGTCATAACTGTCAACTTACCTGAAACTCTCAAATTATGATAGTAATCACTGTGATTTGGATACCATTTCAGTATGTAGTCAATGAGTTTGTGGCCACATTGATGTACAACTTCATTTATCCCAGGAGGAATTACTCTTTAGGATGCAACTCATCTCCATGCATTTTCCCCAATAATTTCATGTTGTAGTTGTCCGCCAAAAGAAAGACTCTTTGAACTCCCCTCTCATTTTTAGGCTGATTATTATTTTATTTTTTTCACATACATAAAATGGGGAAGTTTTAAGGGTGCCACCAAATGTACTTATTCAAACCCTGCATAATTGACCTTGAGTTAAATGAAGAACATTTGGCCCTATGTCATCAGAAGTACTAAATCTCTAATCACTAGTTATTGTCTCTAAAGCTGCTAAAATGTAGATAGGAGAGGGTTGCAAAACAGTGGATGCAAAAGTAAATAGCTGTTGCATTAAAATAAACTTCGAAGAAATGGTTCAAAAAGCATTGTGAAGAAGAATCTCATTAGGGATGGCATTCTTGACAAAACGATCTTTTAGTGAAGTGTGGAGGTCCATGCCCATACTCCCAGCACTTTAAAACTAAATCGAGAAGAGTATCACAAGTTGAAAGGCCAGCCTAAGCTACACAGTGAGTTCTAGCTCAGCTTGGGCTGCAGAGTTGAGACTGTGTGTCATAAAACTAAAGCAAACAAAAGGCAGTTCTCTATAGTGTCAGTAAAAGTGGACAACCTATCCATTTTCCTTCTCACAAAGAAGAGGATTTGCCTGTGTACCTAAATCTTAGGAATGCTTAAAAAAAAAGTCCCCTTCCTTGCTAAGTATTATAGATAAATTCCCAGCCCTAAATTCTGCAGGTAGAAAAATCCTATCCATCTGAGTAGCACACTCAACCAGCACTCTTGAACATGAGAAGTCAGAGGAGCAGAAGTCAAATCAATGTTACAAAGTACAATTTATGTTATTACAGAAACTGACATTCTGATAATACCTTATTTATAACTGTTCTGAAGAAAGTGGTCCCCACCACCTAGGATGCTCAGCTCTGTGGTACAGTCTGTCTATGCAGTCTTGGCTAGACATGTGTCAAAACTCATTTGATTCGATGCAACTGTTACTTTTGATAAATGTGTGATGTCTGTATTTCTTGGGTTTTATGGCTGTGCCGAAGACATCCTTGTGCACACCCACATGGAAATAGCTTGGGGTGTGTGTGTGTGTGTGTGTGTGTGTGTGTGTGTGTGTGTGTGTGTGTACATGTCCCAAATTGTTGGCATGACAAAAGCCAGTTGCTAATCATTTTATCTAAGATATTTAAAGATTAATGTGTACAGTGGATCTTAAAATAATAATCTTAAGATTTAAAACCCTGCCAGAAAAATCTACCTGCCTGTCCTCTGAATTTGAGAACCAATGGTTTCTGTCCTTATGTGGCCTGAGTTAGTATTTTAAAGTCCCTCTGAATACATTTGTGAACTAATTAGATTGAACTGAGCCTTATACAGTGGAAATACGGTTTTAAATATTGATGGCTTCAGTTTGGCTAAAATGACAAAGGCTGCCTCATGAGCAGAACTTTCATGGTTTTTGCTGCTTGTGGTAAATAAATGTAACAGGAATCACCAAATAGATCGGCTCTTTCCAACCCTATAAAAAGAGAGTATGTTAGGCATATCTAGCCAACAAAGGGAGCCAGGAAAATGTGAATACACAAATGTTGTTTCACCTCCACCTAAATTGTGTTAGTCAACTGATAGATGTTCATATGCTAACTTTCCTTTGTTAGATACCATGTCGACTAAATTCAGGAATATATTCCTTGCAATGCTTGCCCTGGTTTTAGAGACTAGAGAATTTTGAGATCCGGTGGCATTTACTATGACATTTCAATAAAATCATGCTGACTACTTTGTTTCATAGTTTCATCAGTTTTGAAATTCTGTTTTTGATGAAATGATCTGCTGATGAAGTGCCTGAGAATGTTCGTTACCACTATGTGATAACATCCAGTTTGCAAAAGGAAAGCCAGAAGTAATTAAAATGTCCTCTTCACCATTTTGAAGACTTTTTTTGTGTGTGTTTGTGAAGGATTTATTAGCTATCTTCTCTCACAAGGCATCTTAGCTGCTCCACCGAACACATCCAAATCGATCATTCTAGAGATTACCGTTCAAACTAAAGACCGGGAGTAGGGAAATGGTACCCATTGCCAAACTGACCTGAGTTCAGTCCCTGGAACCCACATGGTGGATAGAGAGAATTGTCTCTGACCACCACATGGAAATGTGGCATGCAAATGCCCATTCCCCCCCCCACACACACACTTATCCATACATTGCTACAGTGTATTATACATCACTCACTACAGTATATTATACATCAAAGTAGAAAAATTCACCATCCATCTATTAGAGCAGTCCAAACTTAAGTAGAAACTGCATAGAAGTTATCCATGTGCTTTGTTGTAAAGGATGCCCAAAAGGGTTCCTGTGCTTTTAAAGCACACTCCCTTCACCCCCTTTAGGTGATGCTTTAAATTTTGCTTGTGGGAACAAAATAATTGCATGTTTGTGCTGTGAAAGTGACATCCAAAGGCCTTTAAAAAAATCAGACAACCAGGCACGGGGTAGGGGGCGGCACCTGCCTTTACTCCCAGCACTCAAGAGGGGAAGGCAGATGGATCTCTGTAAATTCAAGGCCAGATTGGTCTACCTGGTCTACCAGGTCTGTGAGGAAACAATACCATAGGGTTACTTAAGAGAAGTGCTGCTAAAGAGAGGAGGAAACAACACACCAGCTTTACAGTGGTATCCAATCATGCTTCCACATCTTGGAAGTGTTCCATTCCTTATAGAAGTCCCCTATAATCTACCCATGAACTCCAGGCATCAGGCCAAATGGGAAAAAGATAGTTGAAGGCTGAGGAATTTGGAGTATTGAATCTAGTCAGGAGCTCATGGAAGGGACCACTGCTACAGGTGGTAATTTTCCATAGAATTGTCCAGAATGCAATTTTCCAGCACAGACTGTGCGCTTCATGATGTGTTTGAAGGAGGGTAGCCAGTGTAGATGGGGGCTTCAAGTAGAAACATGACCATATTCTTCATCTAAATTGTGTGTATAGAACTGATCAGCTTATGGACCTTGTGGGACTAGGGAGATGACTCAGCACTTAACACTCCTTGATATGCAAATATGAGGTCCCAAGATGGGTTCCTTCCAGTCTGTGCCTGAGCACTGAGCAGATCTTGGGCTTCAGCTCTGCACCCAATCTCAAAAAAACCCAGAGGAGGCAGGACTCTGAGGAGCTCTAACCCAGGCAGTATCTTAGGTAAAGAGACAGCAACACCCACCCCAAACAGGGCGTAATTGGGACCCAGGAATTCACTGGGACACTGGTTCCTTCCAGTCTGTGCCCAAGCACTGAGCAGACCTTGGGCCTCAGCTCTCAGCCCATCAGCAACACCTCAATCAAACAGTTCTGACACAACTAAGATAATAGGAAAGACAGGCTCCAGTCAGAGACAGGACAGGTAGCACTAAGGAGATCCAGATGGCAAAAGGCAAGCACAAGAACATAAGCATCAGCAACCCAAGGTACTTGGCATCATCAGAACCTAGTTCTCTCACAATAGAAAGTCCTGAATTCCCCATATCACCAAGAAAGCAAGATTCAGATTTAAAATCACTTCTAGTGATGATGATAAAGGACTTTAAGAAGGACATAAATAACACTCAAAGAATTTGAGGAGAACACAGGTAAACAGGTAAAAGCCATTAAAGTGGAAACACAAAAATCCCTTAAAGAATTACATGAGAACACAACCAAACAGGTGAAGGAGTTGAACAAAACCATGCAGGACATAAAAATGGAAGTAGAAACAATAAAGAAATCACAAAGGGAGACTACCCTGGAGATAGAAAACCTAGGAAAGAAATCAGGAGTTACAGACACAAACATCACCAAAAGAATACCAGAGATAGAAGAGAGAATCTCAGGTGCAGAAGATACCATAGAAAATATTGACACAACTGTCAAAGAAAACGCAAAACGCAAAAAGTTCTTAACACAAAATATACAGGAAATCCAGGACACAATGAGAAGACCAAACCTAAGGATAATAGGTATAGATGAGAGTGAAGATTCCCAACTTAAAGGGCCAATAAATATCTTCAACAATTATAGAAGAAAACTTCCCTAACCTAAAGAATAAGATGCCTATGAATATACAAAAAGCCTATAGAATGCTAAATAGACTAGACCAGAAAAGAAATACCCCCCATCACATAATATTCAAAACACTAAGTGCACAAAACAAAGAATATTAAAAGTAGTAAAGTAAAAAGGCCAAATAACATATAAAGGCCAACCTATCAGAATTACACCAGACTTCTCACCAGATACTATAAAAGTGAGAAGATCTTGGGACAGATTTGATACAGACCCTAAGAGATCACAAACGCCAGCCCAGGCTACTATACCCAGCAAAACTCTCAATTACCATAGATAGAGAAACCAAGATATTCCATGACAAAACCAAATTTGCACAATATCTTTCCACAAACCCAGCACTACAAAAGATAATAGAAGGAAAGCTCCAATACAAGGAGGGAAATTATACCCTAGAAAGAGCAAGAAAGTAATCCTCTTCCAACAAATCCAAAAACAGATTGCCACATAAACATTGCCTTTGCTAATAACAAAAATAACAGAAAGCAACAATTTTCTTTCCTTAACATCTCTTAACATCAGTGGAATCAGTCCCCGAATAAAAAGACATAGACTAATAGACTGGATACATAAACAGGAGCCAGCATTTGCTGCATACAGGAAACCCACTTCAGTGACAAAGACAGACTCTACATTATAGTAAAAGGCTGGAAAACAAATTCTCAAGCAAATGGTCCTAAGAAACAAGCTGGAGTAGCCATTCTAATATCGAATAAAATCAACTTTCAACTTAAAACTATCAAAAAGGATAAGGACATTTCATACTTGTCAAAGGAAAAGTCATCTATTGTATTGCTAGACCCTCAGCCTAGAACTGACCTTAACACATGCATGTAATCAAAATGGTATAAAAGCATAAAGGAAGAGGGAGTATAGGATAGAGGGTTCTAGGGAGGGAAAATGGAGAAAGAGGATGACATCTGTTTTGTAAATAAATAAAATATCCAATAAAAAAGGAAAAAAAAAAGTCACAAGGTCAAACTCCTAGCTTGTATATAAGAAGCCAGATGTTGCTATTCACATCCCTGTAGCTCCAACATTCTGAGGAGTGGATACAGGAAGGCTGATGGGGCTCGCTAGCTGCCAGCCTAGCTCTAGATTCAGTAAGAGACCCTGTCTTAAAGGAATAAATCAGTGACAGAGCAGGGCACTCTTTCTCACAGAGATAAATGATCAGATTATATCCTAACTTTAAATTTTAGAGCAGCCATTGTAACTATATCTTCAAATGGATGGAAGACAGGAAGAAGCAAGACAGTCATTAGTTTAGTGGGTGTTTAGCCTACAGGATGATACAACTTCCTTGCCTACCACTGTAGAAGGACTAAGTACTTGGTTTTCTCACAAGCTTCTCTGAGCCAAAGGTAGCACTGAGGCAAATAACAATCAGCTGTATGTAGGAAACACTCCCAGTGGGCTGCAGAAAGGCAGGTAGGGATGAATGCCTTGTGACCATGAAGACACTGCTCTGCCAAGGCCTTGTACAAGCTGGTTGTGCTCTAGGCTTCCATCACCATCCTATAAAAAGAGTTGAAAGTGATCCCCAGTTGAGTTCTGTGGCCAAAAGATAAATCAGCTGAATTCATTTTACATTTTAAGAGCATGATAAAATGGGAAATGAGAATGTCTGAAAAAGGAAAGCCTTCTGAAAAAGGAAGTGCCCTCAATTGGGAATGTGGCAAATTGGAGTGTGGTCCTGACAAGCTATAAGCACATTGTGACTTCATGACAAGTGTCTGTACTCCTGTGAGACTTATAATGTCTGTGCAAAATTCATGTAAAGGAAGATCGTTACCAATGCTCCAGCAATTTTATCATTCTAGGTTTACTTGAAATCATTGGACCCACTGATGACTATGGTTCTAATAAGGGAATGAGAGAAAGTTGCTTCTCTGTCTTCTTCTACTGAGTGGCCAACTCAGTTCAGTTTGTCTGGGACTTTGAAGTGAAAGTCTGATACCTGTGGAAACTTTTCAATGCTGGGAAACCTGGGACAATTGGTTGCCATAATTCCCTGTCTTTTAAGGTGAAAAGTTATGGACTCCCAGCACTACTGTTCAGTTATGGAAGTACATGGAGCTGATGCAGATGGAAGGTGGAGGTTATTCTAAAATTGATAGGTACATTGTTTGGAGGAGGATATGTATGTATTGCCCATGCAGATGTAGGAACCAGGCTGTCAGGTGCACAATTTCAAGGAGAGAGAGAGAGAGAGAGAGAGAGAGAGAGAGAGAGAGAGAGA
>JANHMN010000005.1:100172513-100210665 GCA_030674055.1 Rhabdomys pumilio | reverse complement strand
AGAGAGAGAGAGAGAGAGAGAGAGAGAGAGAGAGAGAGAGAGAGAGAGAGATCTATTCTTTGGATCCACTTGAGCAATTCAATTACCAAGTTTGTGTAGTTGGCCATCAGTAAAGAATTTCTTCAGCTTTAAGAAAGCATGTATTAAAATCATTTTAATAACATTATATCCTTTTCTCTATCCAGCCCCTCTGATGAATCCCCTCTTGTTTCCTCTTAGATGCATAGCTCCTTTATTTAAAATTATCGTCACATATGGGATGGATCCCCAGGTGGGGCAGTCTCTGGATGGCCTTTCCTTCACTCTCTACTCCACTCTTTGTCCTGTATTAGACAGGAGGAATTCTGGGTGAAATTTTTGAGATGGGTGAGTGTCCCTATCCCTCAACCAGGGGCCATGCCTAACATCTGGATATGGTCTCTACAGGTTCTCTCTCTGCTTTGTTGGATATTTCAGCTAATGTCATCCCTGTTGGGTCCTGGAAGCCTCTTGCTTTCCCGGCATCTGGGACTTTCTGGTGGCTACCTCAAGTTCTCCATCCCCCATTGCTACACAACTCTGTTCAATTTCCTGACCCTCTGTACATCTCCCACCCCCAGTCTCCTCCCATACCTGATCCTGCTTTCCCTTGCTTTCCTTTCCCCATCCTCTTTTCCTCCCAAGTCCCTCCCACCCTCTAACTCCCATGATAACTTTGTTCCCCCTTCTAAATAGGACAGACGAACTCTAGTCTACCTTCTTGAGTTTTATATGGCTTGTGAATTGTATCATATATGAAGATATCAAACCCAGACACTATTGCTAATGTCAAGAAGTGCTTGCTGACAGGAGCCTGATATAGCTGTCTACCGAGAGGCTCTGCCAGAGCCTGACCAATACATATGTGAATGCTTGTAGTCAACCATTGGACGTAGCATGGGGGTCCCAATGGAGGAGTTAGGGCAAGGACTGAAGGAGCTGAAAAGGTTTGCAACTCCCATGGGAAGAAACAACAATATCAAACAACCAGACACTCCAGGGCTCCTAGGGACTAAACCACCAACCAAAGAATACACAAGGAGGGACCCATGGCTCCAGCTGCATATGTAGCAGAGGATGGCCTTATCTGGCATCAATGGGAGGAGAGGCCCTTGGTCCTGTGAAGGCTCAATGCCCCAGTGTAGAGGAATGCTCTGTGAGGTGGGAGTGGGTAGGTGGGGGAGCACCCTCGTAGAAGCAAGGGGAGGGGGATGGAATAGAGGGTTTCTATAGGTGAAAAAAATGGAAAAAGGGATAACATTTGAAATGTAAATAAATAAAATATCCAATAAAAAAAGCAAAAAAATAAAAAACATAAAATTATCATCACATACACACCTAAATACACAGATACAACCTGCTCAGTCTGTACAATGTTACCTTGAGTTAACTCCACTGCAGAGTATTTGACCGACGACACTTGACATTCTCACAAAATAACACATTCTCGTTCACTTATCAGGGAGGGTGTTCATAGATTACTCAAGGTCCTTCCCTCCTCAATGACCTATAAATGATTAACAATTGTTAGAGAGAGGGACACTTCTTCATTTCATAAGTTGCTTGTACTTCAGTAAGAAACCCTTCACCCATGTTCCTGTAAACAACCCTAGTCACACTCATTCACTCACCAGGGTATCCTTGAGTTCAGTGGTTGCTTTGGTCTGTCATCAGTGCCCTGTATAAAATGGCTAGACTTTAATACATAGCTTCCCAGGAAAAGTCATGTGAGAGTTGTACTAAGTGGTTTGTGATGCCAACAATAAGAAACTATGCTCTAGTTCCTTTTCTGTTGCTGTGATAAAATGTTATGACCAATATCGAGTTGTGGGAGGAAAAGGTTTATTTGGCTTAACTTTCCAGGTCGCCATCTATCATCGAAGGATGACAGAGCAAGAACTCAAGCAGCAATTTGAAGCAGAAGCCATGGAAGAAAGCTGCTTGCTGGACTCTCTGAGGCTCATGCTTACTTTTTTATATAGTCCAGAAACACTCACCCAGGGAAGGATGCTGCTTACAGGCCTCTGAGGCCTCCAGCATCAGCTAACACTGAAGGCAATGCTCCACAGACATGCTCACAAGGCAATCTTATTTAAGAAATATTCAATTAAAATTTTCTTCTCAGATAACTCTAAGCTGTGTCATATTGACAGTCAAACTTAACTAGAACACTATCTCTATGTTCATATTAAAGGAAAGATGAATCATATTGAAGACTGTTCAGGCCAAGGGATATTCTGTGGCTGTGATGAAAGGCTATAGAATATAGATGTATAGATGCTCTCCAGATTGGAGTATAAAAAGAATTTCAACTAAAAAGCCAAGAATGAAACAAAGTATATGCTAACAAATATAGTTTATAAGGGAAATGGGGATATCTGAGATGCCTGAGAGCTGGCTCAGTGGGTAAGAGTGCTTGCTTTGCAAACATGAAGCCCTGAGTTTGAATCTCCAGCCCCTATGTAAAAATTTAGGCATAGCTGTTTATGCTTGTAACTTCAGAATTTCAAGACAGACCAGGCAGGTTCCTAGAGCTCCCTAGCCAGCCAGATAAACTGGAATGGCAAGTTTCAAGTTCAGTGTCTTGTCTCAAGACAATAAGGCAAAGAGAAACTGAGGATAACAACCAATGTCCTACTCTGACCTCTGGGAAATATGAAAATGGTCATTGCTTTGTATTTACCCAGGAGATCCATTCGATCCACTGTTCTGTTTCTCTGTGTCTGTTTATCTGTCTTTTCTTTTTTAAAAATTATTTATTTACTTAAATATTCAATTGATTTATTCACCATAGATACATTCTATGATTATTTTCTACTAAAATAGGCACAGACTAATAGAATAGAATGGGGAACTCAGAAATAAAGCCACATAGCTATGATCACCTGATTTTAGACAAATATATAAAAATTATACTTGAGAGGTTAAACAAAAACAAAACAACAACAACAAAACCCCTCTGCACCAATGGTGCTGGGAAAGCTAGATATCAACTTGCAACAGAAGGCAAGGAGATCTCCATGTCTCACACGATGCAAAGATCAACTCCAAATGGGTCAAAAGGCCTTAACGTAGGAGATGGACTTAAAGCTCATAGAGAAAAAAAAAGAGGAGGGAACTCATTTTAAGACATCCTTGTACTCAAGAACTTTCTGGTTTGGAGAGATGGCAGAGCCATACAAAGGACTGGCTGCTCTTTCAGAAGACCTAGGTTTGATTCCCAGCACCCATGTGGCTTTTTACAATAATTTGTAATTCCAATTTCCATACTTTCTTCTTGCTTCTGTGGCCACTAGGCAAGCAGGCACTGTGCAGGCAGCTTATAGAACTGCAATTAGAACTAAACATTTTTTTTAAAAAAAGAAGTCTGAGTAGAGTTCCAGTTTATTAAGAAATAGAGCTAACAATTGATAAACAGGAACTTGTGAAATTAAAAAAAAAAAAAAAAAGAACCAGCTCTGCACAGCAAAGGAAACAAAGACGCCCACAGAGCAGGGAGAAATCTTCATTAGCTAAGCGCTTGATTTAGGATTAACATCCAGGGGCTACAAAACAACAAGAACTCAATAAGTGGGCTAATTGAATGAGCATGTGGCTATCAAAAAAGGAAATGCAAATAACCAGTCAAAATATGAAAAGGTGCTCAACTTTGTTAGCCACCAAGAAACAAATAAAAACTACATTGGATCCCACCTGACCACTGCCAGAATGATAATTCTCAAGAAAACATACAGCAAAGAATAGGGAGAATAACAGCAAAAAGGCAACCATCATCCACTACTGACAGGAATGTAAACTAGCATAGTCACTGTGGTAGTCAATATGGAGATCCCCTTCCTCCTCCTCCTCCTCCCCCCCCCCCCCCCCCCCCCCCCCCCTCCTCCTCCCCCTCCTCCTCCTCCTCCTCTTCTCCTCCTCCCCCCCCTCCTCAAAAAAAAAAGAACAAACAAACAAAAAAAAAAACAAAAATAACCTAGAAATGTCATGTGGCCCACCTACACCTTTTCTGGATATTTATCCAAAAGACTTCAAGTCAATGTATCGCTAAGACACTTGTACATCAGCAGCAGTTACTGCAGTACTGCCCATAATAGCCAAGTTGCAGAATCAACAAAGATGTCCATTAACAGAGGAGTGGCCAAAGAAAATGTGAGTATATATGCATGGTGAGCTTTTTTCAATTATAAAAAGAATGGAGTTGTATCAACTGCAGGAAAAAGAATGCAACTGGAGATTATTATATTAATGGAATTATATCAGTCTCAAAAAGACAAATGTTGCATGTTTTCTTTCCTTTATACATGCCAGACTTTATGGACACATCGAATTGCATGTGTACAGATGACTTGAATGTAGAAGTGAAACTATCTGAGGAACAAGGGGACTAATGGGAGGGGAAGGAAGGAGAAAGGGGATGGTAATGGAGGGTGAGGGTGAGTATGTATAGGTACCTTACACATTTGCACCAGAAGTGAAGAAAAAAAATTCTGATTCTGAATGGTGCACAAGGCTGCACTTGAATAAACTAGCTAATTCAATCAGGTAGTGGCCTCAGAAAGATTACTGGCCACTTCAATCAATGAATCTGTCTGATGCTCTTTCTCTTAAAATTTATACTTGCTTTGATATGCATGATCACTTTCATCACAAATAAAAGAGCAATTTCTTAAGGAAGCACCCATTCATTATGAACAAGATTTGTGGGACTGTAATGCCATTGGGTAACTAAGAGATGTGGATCAAGGATAAATATCGATACAAGGAGGCAGAATGTAAAATATCATAACCTCAGGACCTTGGCACTCTAATCCTCAATGTATGGTTTCTGATTGCACAGCATTTATCCTTCCTTTTGTGGGTAATTAGATTTACTTTTTAGTCATTTATGGACTCATTTTTTTCTTCCTTCAGTGCTTCCTTCCTCCCTCCCTCCTTTCCCATCCTTCTTCCATTCCTTCCTCCTTCCTTCCATCATCCTTTTCTTTTTTGACACAGGTTTTTCTTATGCAGCCCAAGTTGGCCTAGAACTCCCCTGCCTCCCAAGTACCAAGATTACAGGCATGTGGCACAAATGCCTTGCTGCTCCATTTTTTTCTTTAAGACATCAGATTGTTGCTGTTTGTTGTTGTCAGTATACTTAGAAAGGTTTTCACACTTCAAATTTATAATTTCTCTATGGTTTCATTTATTTTATTTGTTATTTTAGTATGTTATGTGTATGAGTGTTTTGTCCATATGCACATTTTCAAACCACATGTATGCCTAGTGCCCACAAGAATAGGTCCGAGGAAAGTATTTAGATGCCCTGGGACTGGAGTTACGGATGATTGTGAGCTGCCATTGATAGTGCTAGGAATCACACCTAATTCTTCTGAAAAAGCAGCCAATACTTTGATCCACTGCACCAACTCTCCAGCCTGCCTATGGTTTCTTTTAGGGCTCTCAATAGGCTGTGTCTTCTGTTTAAAGACATTTTGGATCCTAAGAAAGTAATTGAGTGTAATACATATCTTGACTGTTTTCTAAACTCCAGGCCAGTTGCCTGAGTAATCTGAATAAATCTCTTTTGCCATTGAAGTGACATTAATAACCCTATGTGAGCTGTTACCTAATTCTGACTTTTCTGTTTCCTTGCTATGATGGAATCATGCTGCTTTCGCATTGCAGCATTATAGAAATTAATTTATAAATCTAGGAGAGAAGCCTTAAACTTAACACTTTTTCATTCATAATCACCTGGCTGTTTACAAATGTGATCTTACCCTATCAGACTCGAATGCAGAACACTGGGTAATGTGCCCTTCATTATTCAAAAGGAGTTGACATTCGTGGATAATGTTGCCTCATATTATTGACTAAAAAGGCCTGACTCCCCCAAATGTCCCCATTTGAAGTCAATCTGGCAAGTTTCTCATGAAATCCTGTAGGTATTTGATTGAGATTGCACAGCAACTACAAATCAATTTAACCAAAACTTGCATTTCTTTCACAGTACCGTGGCCACTCGTTCCAGTACCAACATATCTCGTGTCACTTATGAGTTTACAGCTTCCGCAGCCCCTGACAGGAAACGGATATCACATTCCTTTTAGAAACTGATGAGTTCAGCACAGTGGATGTATAGTTGGACTGGATTTAAGAGAATCAGAAGGGATGACACAGCATTTTGGAAAGCAAAGGCAAGGAATGCTTACTAGCATTCAGTCACTCCATAGGAGGGACAAGAACCTCAGGAGATAAGAGTTACAACCAATCCCAGCCAAATGGAGGAAAGAAGCTGTGGAGAGAAACTCTTTCCTCTAGTGTACAGCTAGAGCTTCTCTTTGCAGAAACCCAATCAGAAGGCAGCAGCTAGTAAGGTCAGTTGTTGTTTGTAGAGCTCAGGTTCCAACCTCCCAAAGGCATATAGAAAGGCTGCAAGACTGTGCTAGGCCCAAAGTGTAAGTATGCGGTGCTGTATGCACCTTATCTGTCACACCACCCGAATTCCTTGCATGCTTTTTCTATCATTTTCCTCCCCCAAGCCCCCATTCCCACACGTTAGATTCTCCTGCTTCAACAGCCTCTCCCCTCTCAGAACCAGTTCAAATCAGTTGTTGTATCTATATGAGAAGACTGTTAATTTTTATACATGTTCCCAGTTTTCCCTTGTTAGGGGCCATAGGTACCTAAAGAAAACTTCAATTCCTTTAAAAATCTATTAATTTTCATCATTGCTCATGAAAAGAAGAAGCAGAAGGTACCATCTGGGTTGTTTCAGTGGTAAGTTTATTTCTGGTGCTACTGGCATGCTCCAGCAAATGAAAAAGAAAATAACTGCCTTACTAGAAATCAGAATTTGTGTTAAACTCTCAGTCTCAAGAAATTGGCTTCTGGTCCCTATAATTGAACAATACAACTTGGCTCCTCCTCACAACCCATGAAGACAATGCCAATTCTGAGGACTCCAATGTGCTCTTCTGACTTCCTCAGGTACCAGGCACATACACAACGCACAAACATCATGCGTTTAAGCAAAACAATAATACACATAAAGTCCAATAAATAAATCTAAAAACAACTTTTTAAGACACTTGCACTATTATCTTCCGTATTTAATGACATAAATATGAACCAGTTACATGTTTTAACATGAACATGTTTTAACAGAACAAGCCCTTAGCAAATGACCTGTAGTCAATATTTTCTTAGCTAACTTGGGGTACCAATGCAGGCCAGCATATTAACCCTGGTCATTATTAGGTTTTCTCCAGAGGCTAACCTCTGCATCTTCTTTCTTGGTGAAATAGGTATATTAAATAACTTTAAACAGAGCTATAATAATTTAAATGTGTCCATAAAAGGCTTCCATAATAAGTACTTTTCTTAGGAACACTTTGAGAAGCAAATTTTTCTTTCTATTGTTCCAGACTGCAAGTATGGCTGACCTTCGGGAACTAAAGTGAGAGACCCAACTGGTAGCTTTTCTACCACTCAAAAATCAGTGCCCCTTCCAACTGGACCAAAACCAAATCAAGATAAATTTTGACTTGTTTCGAGAATATTTATAAAGCAGTGTCTCTCAACCTAAACCACAAAGCCCCTCACAAGTGTGTGCTCGAATCTGTGGAGACCCCTGTAGTTATCACAAGTAGAAGAAGGCAGTGCTGCTGACTTTTAGAGAGACAGGGCATGAATGCCACCAAACATCCTACACTATAACAAAGAATGATGTCGTCAAAAATGTCATTAGTGAGCTGGTGAGAGGCTCATTGGAGCAGAACACTTGCAGCACAAGTCTGAAGTTTGAATCGCCAGACCCCTCGTAATGTGGTGATTATGGCATATTGTCTCTAATCCCAGCACTGTCGGGGTGAAGATAGAAAGATTTCTAGGATTAGCTGACTCTAGTCTAGATTCAAATTCAGGAAGATACTCTGTCTCAAAAGGGTAGAGAGTGATAGATGTGTACTTGAAGTCCTCACCTAACCTCTTCACACAAATGCACCTTCACACATACACCCCCCCCACACACACACACGCTTAATAGTGGCAAAATTAAAAATCCTTGCTTTAAAATAAAATAAAACAAAGACAGATTGGTATATCAGGTCGTTTGGATTTAGAGATGTTGCCTCAAATCTGGTGGTAAAAATAAGAGGAACCTGGTGTTTCTGCAAACCTCGTGTGTGGGGCGGCTTGAGTAGTCATGCTCCTTCCGGCCCTCCTCCTGCTACCCAGGCTCAATTTCACATTTGGAAACCCCAAGGCATGCAGCTCAAAGGCTCTGCGAGTCTGGGTTTTCTGTTGCCTTCTCTCTGTCTCAGAGGACTCCACATATAGAACCACTCCATGCCTTCAAGAAAGGTATTTTAAGCTTTGAGACACATTGGGATAATTTCAGTAAGTAGATGTATGTGCTGGTGCAAGGGAGTGGGGATGGGAAGAGAAGAAATCCAAATCATATGCCAAAAAATGTTTTAGAATGTAAAGAAAATAATGCTGAAGTACAAAATGTCAATTCCTCTAAGACAGACTTTCTTTTTTTGTTGTTTTTTTTTTGTTTTGTTTTGTTTTTCGAGACAGAGTTTCTCTGTGTAGCCCTGGCTGTCCTGGAACTCACTCTGTAGACCAGGCTGGCCTCGAACTCAGAAATCCGCCTGCCTCTGCCTCCCAAGTGCTGGGATTAAAGGCATGTGCCACCACTGCCTGGCAAGACAGACTTTAAATAAGACTGGAAACAGTTTCCTGGAGTCTGTCTTTCTTGTATCTAGCTTTAATGAAATAAATACTATATGTATTCTCAACAGCACGTTTATAAAACAATGTTGTCAGTGTGTCTTTGTTGTCTTTTAAGTGTCACATTGGATGTCTCTGTTTCCCACTGCAGATGCCATTGAGTCCCTTCTCAGGCTGATCCTGGTCTATCTCAGGCTCTGTTCTCCTCCACCAAACCTCTTGACTCCATTTTGAGAGAAAACTGGAAATGGTAAGAACAATTCATGGAGCCCGAATTTGTCATTGGTAATCTTTTTGCTAAGAACTGCAATCAGTTAGCAAGAAAAAAAATTATTTTGGAATTGTTCAGGGATGGAGATGGAGTTCAGCAGTAGAACACTTGCCTGGAGTCCCAAGGTCAGAGTGTTGTTTCCTAGGAGAAACTGCTTTGTGATATTTCATAATCAAAATGAATCAATGTAGTATTTCATAATTTGAGATGAGTCATAGTTTGCTCTTTCCAACTTCCTACAGGCTAAATACATATACTGTAGTGAGCAAGAGTAGATGTTTGAATTGAAAATGTCACTGTTTTTCTTAATTCTTCAGTTTGATCTTTAAAGCCATGCAGGTCCCTGAAGTGACTTAATGTTTTTCCTATCATATGTTGCTATCTGAGTAACTGTACAGGAGATGGAGCCAGGAGACATGTAGAACAGGGGTTTGGGAGACTCCCTGCTCTACTGCTGTCAAAGATGCTCAGAGTTTACAATGATATGAAATGAGGTTTTCAGGATGAGCATATCAGGGGCAGAGGTCTCGGGATGCACTTGGACTCAATTCCTAACACAATCAGAACAAATGGGATTTAAAGCAAAGGGGGAGCGGCAGTCAGTGGATGGAAAAGTACTAAGAGGAAACTTCAGGCATGTGGGGGGTTCTAGCTAAAGTGGCCTGTGAGAATTCTTGTTGGAGTCTAGCCAGGATGGTGCAGCATTTCCTGGGGAAAGAGGGGAGTGAGAATGCTCAGATCTAGTGGGAGCTGGGGCATGGAACATGTAGGGAGGTTGGGGGTGGGGGTGCAGTCATAAACCAAGGTTTTAAATAAAATGACTTAGCAAGATCACTGCTTAAGCTAGACAAAACAAAGAAGGCACAAAGCCCCCATACCAAGGTTTAGGGCTTACAGAAGCCTGGCTGAAATTCAATCAAGCTGGGTCTGACCATGCCAAGCTGGGAGACTATGTGCATTTCAGCTGAGTCTTCTGGAATTCACTTTCTTTGACTATGTGAGCATTAAGATCTCTTCTTGGTCATCTTACAGAGACACAGTGAAGCTCTATACATTGTTCAAAACCTTTGCAAATGGTAATTAGGTAGACCAAAACCAAATCAGAAAATGCTTCTTTTGAAATGACTTTTCGCCCACGCTAGACTCCATAAAAGGGTATTCATTAGCAGCACACTGTGATTTCCAGATCATCACATTGGCCCCAAGCTCAATGTCTAAGGTCTAATGATGCATTGCCCACGAGATCACTCTACTACAAAGGAAGCAACTGCTTTGAGTTTCATTTCCTAGAAACTTGGATGTCTATTTTAATGCATGCACATGCACACATCTGTCTTTGTCCCCTCTAAGGGTGGCATGCTAGGAGGATGGTGAAAAAGAGAGTTTAATTCATTGGCCACTTACTGTAAGTCAAGGTTCATGCTTCTGTTTTGGCCTCAAAGCTGGTCTGAGGCACAGATAAAGAAACTGAGGCTTGAGAGGTTAAAACGAGGACATGGTCCTGGTAACCCACGTCTTGAAGCTAGGCCTCTCAAATTGCTGTAATCTTCCAAGACCAAGTTTGAGGCACACTTTCACCCAGTGACACTCAACAAATGTGAGCTTCATTGTGATACCATATTACAAACTAAGGGAAAAGATTGGCGTACTTTTACATAAAAAAATCATTAAAACAATTTTCAAAAGAAGTATTAGAGGCTCAAACTAAGGGGAAGTCTGTGTACTTGTACGTGAAAACCCCTAAAAGCAATTTCAAAAGAAGTACAAATGGTCTAAAAGTAAAGAGAAAATATCCAGTTTTGGCAATAGTCACATCATATGCTTTAATCTGGAAATTCTATTTCTAGAAACTCTAAGGAGTTTCTTGTAGGTGGTGAGCTATTTTCCAAAATGGTATATGCAACAAGACAAAGGAAATATGTGTCACCAGAGGAAAAAGTTTCACCACTGTGGGACACTTACTACATGAAATGTTTAGCCATCAAGTCATGTTTTGGAAAAACTGAGTATTGAATGATTTAAGAAGATACTCACAGTGTGATTTTAATTTAAAGAAAAGGCAAGGTTAGAAGACAGTACGGGCAGTTTATTTTCTAATGTTTTTAATGTACACTCTAGACAAGTGCTGGATGTCTACTAAACACTGGATAAACTTTATGGTTTATACAAATAATGTGTCATATACCTTAATTCTGCAAAACAGCCCTGAATTATAACCATTTTAAAGATCTAAATTTTTTTATTTAAGCATTATTCATTTATGTGAATGAGTCTGTGTGTGTTTCTGTGGGTGTGACTGTGCGTGCGGCTGTGTGTGTGCCTGTGTGTGCATGTGTGTTTGGCTGTGTAAGTCTATATATATTATGTGCATGCAGGTGCCTGTTTAACCAAATACATCCTGTGGGACCCACAGGGACTGGAGTTATAGGTAACTGTGAGGTATCTGGTATGGGTGCTGGGAAGGGAACTCTGCAGTAAGTTCTCTTAAAAACTGAGCCATCTTTTTAGCTACCATTATAACATTTAATTGTCCAGTTACAGGTAAAGTGATACCTGAAAGCCACAGTTCTTATGTGGCAGACTAAGGATTTAAAGCCAAACCTCCCCTCTGGCAAAGTGCTGGCTATTACTAACATGTTCCTCACTATATGAAATAGATGAGAGATACTCACCATTAGAAGAAAAAAAAAAACCAAACTGTTTGCAGTGGCCAAGCAGTTAGTTTTAAAGGTGAAATAAATATTTTAAGTACAGATACTGCCTTTCATGGCTAAGTAAAGGAGGCAATGATGCATTTACAACATTAATTAAATATAATTATTTTTAAAAATTGGAAGTTCTCAGAACTAAACGTTATCATTCCAGATTAATCGGGTAGCCTCTTTGCAATCCAAGAATAGAATATTTCTATCACATAATTTCACAAAAGATTATGGCTGAGATCGGGTTGTTCATATGAGAGTGGATGGAGGATTCTTCACTAGAAATGAATGCAGTTCAGTGGTGGAGTACTTGCCTGGCATGTGCAAGGCATTAGGTTCAACCTTCAGTGCTGCTAAACAAAGAAATAAGTAGTTGAAATTTATTAATGGGAAAATTATTAATCCATTGTACTGTAATGTTAAATTCAAATTTCCATGCTCACAAAATAATGTTTTCGTTTGTGTCTACAGCTGCTTTTAGACTATGATAGTCAGCTAGTCAATGAACTGAATGCTGACCGGAGCTGTGTGACATAGAATCTGAAAATGCTCTTTGTAGAAACAGTTTTCCACTCTGTGGTTTGTGGAAATCAAGGAGCTGCAAAGCTAAAGGTCACATACAATGTAATGTCTTGTGGTCCTTGATGACTATAATACATAGTAATTGAGGAAGACCAATTTACTTAAACTTAAGGATGTATATTATTTTATTCTCTTAGTTTCAAAACTGAAGCTGAAATGGTAGGAAGTCTACGTATTTTTAAATAGTGTGCTTTTTAAAAAGTGGGTTACACCCTTGGCCTTGGACTTTCCTTTTTGTAATGCAATGGGAGTTTGGTACCCAGGAACTCCACATGTTGCAGAGACTAGCATATGATCAGAAATATTTCAAAATTTGTGAAAAGAAGCTATTTAGTCATAAATGTATTAAGGAAATTTCTAGTAAAGTTTAAGTATATAAAGAACAACTTTCCTATTAACAGCACTTGGGCCACCCCTAGAGTGATTTACTTATGACAGCTCTCATTAACTTGCCATTCTGTGACATCAATTTAGCCAAAGGTCCAGTTGAAATTCAAGGATTTCCAACAAGGTCTACTCAATCCTCCTTTCCTCCATGTGTCTCTCTGCTCTTCTTTAGCCAGGCTGCCATCATCTCTGGATGACCCAGGCCTATCCAGTCCCAGGTTCCCCAACAGGATGTAACTTCCCCAGGGATTCTTTCACTGAACTCTCTCCCTCCTTTGTTTCTTCCATCTTTTTCCCTTCTTCCTCCATGACTCCCTGAAAGATAATTCCAACACTTCCTTTGGACCCAGCCAGTTTGGATTCATTCTGCTCTGGGAATTTGAAAGAAGGTTGCAGAAGTATCTGAGGGAGACCCATATTCTGAAGGCTAGGGTCTAGAGGCTGTCAGCTGTGCTGGCCTTTTCATAAGTTGATTGAGTGGGTGGGTAAAAAAGTTAAAGGGGGACCTAGAAAGAAAGAGAGAGGGAGAGAAGGGGGAAAGACAAAAAGAAGACTCATGAGGTTCAACATGGATTCTACTTTGTGATAGTTTCTGAAAATAATCACACTATCTAATCTATAATAGCTGTGCAAAAAGTGTGTGTGTGTGTGTGTGTGTGTGTGTGTGTGTGTGTGTGTGTGTGCATGTATGTGTAATAAAGACTGGAATGAGGCTTAATACACTAAAAGGTCAGTTTTGTTGAGTTTGGGGGAGTCCTTAGTGTTCCAAGTTGTTATAATGTACCTCCTCCTCTGTTCAACCCATGGTCTGTTGGACAACTCTATGCTCTCTCCTTTTCTTTTCTCCAAATACTGAGCATCTCATCTCCTGTCATATCACTCTTAGCTAATTACCTTGCCCCCCATTTCACTAAGAGAACAACACAATTAGAAGAGTATTTCTCTACATATCCTCTCTGTGTGCCTATCTAGGGCATCCTCACCCATGGTCCTGTCTAACTCTATTCTATTACCTATCATTGAGCCATAGAACACCTCCAAATGTAAAGGTTTCAAACAATGACAATTCTAGACGACTTCCTACCATGGGTCAAGGGCTGCCTGGGCAATTCTCACAGACTTTCTTCTGTAGTGACAGTCAAACAGAGATCGTGGATCAAGTCACTTGGGAGCCTTGGCAGTTTGAGGTCCAAAGCACTGGGTGCTCCTCAGTTATCTTTCTCCTCATGATCTCTGTAGTCTGACAGCTGTAGTAGAGGGGGGATTTTTACTAGGCTTCAGAGTAGGGAGAAAAAGGGAAAGGAAGGATGTGGGAAAGAGAAACACTACAAGTCAGGATTTTGTTCTTCTTAACAGGAAACCCCTATAAATCAATAAATCTATGTACTGCTCATTGTCTCCCTTTATATTTCTCTAAGAACCTTGAAATCATTTGTACCTTCCAAGTACTTCTGGTAGGCAGCCAGTTCCCATTACTTCCAGCACTGCCATCTTGGTCTTTTGCTTTCCCTTAATAGCTTCTCACTGGTCTTCATATTTGCCCATTTGCTCTTTATCTTCTGTTCTCCATACCATTCTAAAAGATAAAGCTCTGCTTTCAGCCAGCTGGAAAGCATGAAATGGCTCTGCATGTCACATCAGAGACCAGTTTTCTAAGGATGGGAGGCGTGTGGCTGCATGCTTGGGCTCCCTCTCTGACTTCATCTTCTATCTTCCTTACACTCCTCTTTTGGCCATTGTGTGACTATTCCACAGTGTCTCTACTTTGGGACGCTTGCAGAAGGTGCTTCCTTCTGTCTGGAATGATTTTCCTTTGAATATCCACATGGACAGTTTCTTCTTTTCACAAATATTGATTTAAACATCAAAGTTCAATGTTGCTTGTCTAGACCACTATATTTATGGTCAAATGTCTACCACCTCGTTCCTGATCTCCTTTATTATATGTAGCCTATAACCATGCATTTTATCATCTACCTTTCAGTTGACCTGGAACAAGTACATTTTTTTCTGTGTCTTGAAACTTTCTCTCCAAAGAGTAAAACTTACTTGTCTCGACTACCATTACATGCCAAGCCCTAAGCAGAGCTCTTAGAGGGTATCAGTAAGTGCTTGTTGCTTCAGGAGTCTGAAACATGATGACTACCAAGAGTTTGAGGTCAGCCTGGACTACATAGTGATTTCCAAGCAAGTCTAAGCTACAGAGTAAGACCCTGTCTCAAACAGTGACACACACACACACACACACACACACACACACACACACACAGTCTATTTTTAAATTTCCTACAGTTATTGTTGGGTTTTAATAGTTCCTCTGTAATAAAAAAAAATACCAACACCAAACACATTCTGGTAAAGAAAATCCCAAAATGCAGGACATGAAATTATAAGTCTCCTTGATCCAGTTTGATGGCTCAGCAGATCTACAGGTGCTTGCTGAGCAAGCAGAGCAACCTGAACCTGAATTCCGCCCCTAGGATCCTTGTCAAGGTAGGAGAGAGCTGACTCTGTTTTTTGACCACCGCACACATACCATAGCATGGTATAAGCACACACACACACACACACACACACACACACACACACACACACACACAGAGAGAGAGAGAGAGAGAGAGAGAGAGAGAGAGAGTTCTCCATAAGTAATGGATGTTTTATGCCACTCCTTGGAAAAATTGATGGAACCTTTGAAGTCTTCCACATTTTTCTCTGAAAATAAAATATATGCTCACCTATTTGTCATAAACTAACAAAATGTTTGAGTCATTTTGATGCTACCTTTACAATCTATTCTTTTTTTGAAGATTAAGGTCTCAGTAACTCTGTATCACAGGCTGCCTCCTCTGGTCTCAGGCTACTGAGGGCTGGAGTATTTTTCTTACTTAATTTCAGATCTTGCAAGCTTTTCAATAGCAATATCTGTACCTCTCTCACATGCTATTAAAAGAATATTTGGTACTTCATTACTAGTGGTTTCCTATTTTTTAACACTTCTAACAAATTGATAGCTATTTATTTTATTTTGTTCTTATTATATCAGAGTGGTGAATCAAACGGATGAAATTGTTTCCTATGCGGGCATGGACTGCTTGATAAGGTTTTATTTTTGAGGTTGAATTAGTTCATAACCCCATGTAATCCTTAAGAAATTATTATGGTGGTTTAAAGGTTTCTTTTCTTTTCTTTCTTCCTTCCTTCCTTTTCTTTTTCTTTTGTAGTTTTGTAGTGCTGGAAAATAAACTAACCCAGGCCCTTAAACATAACTAGGCATGTGCTCTAACACTGAGTGACATCTACAGTCCCTGCTTAGACCAGGTAATCTTAAAACAGCAATTGCCTGAAGTTGCCTGAAGTTCTGGAAGGATATAAATACCCCCTACCCCAAGCTGAGGACAGTGGCTGGCAGATAAGTTTCAATGAGCTCAAATGTCCCAGAGTAAGTACAATGGAGAATGATCGGCTGACTTTCCATTCACAAAGTGTTAATTCCTGGGACAAATAAACATGCGTCGATGTCTCACAAATCCTGGCAGTCCTGAAACTTGTCAGGAGACACAAACCACTCAACTTCTTCAGGATTCACCAGCTCCCAGTGGCATGCATCTCCTCCTCACACCTCAGATTACAACCATGCCTCGCTCATGAGCGATGTTTGGAAGATAATAAATTGCACCGCATGAAGCTGTGTACAGTTTGGTAATTGTGGCTTCCAATATCTATATACAGTCTCTTTATAGACATATATCTATGCTTGTGAACACTTAGTGGGGATCTAATGGTGATCTAGAATCAGGAAGATTTGGGTCTGAGTCCAAGGTTGAGTCCTAACACTAAAGCTATGCATCTGTTCTCTGTTCTCACCACTTTAATTATGGTGCCTCGGAACTGATTGCTTCCCACTGTAAGCAGAAGCTTCTCTGACCTAAGTTGAGAGCAGTACCAGTCTGAGTAGAAACAAAAACATTCACAAGGCAATTTGGCACCATGACCATTTAGGAAAACAAAAATAGCAGCTTCTACACTAAGGATTTTAGTCACTGAAGCCATGGGCTTTAGACCATCATTACAGTCCCAGGCATGAAATTACCTCATGTGGAGCAGGTCTCAGTCCAATCAGAAAACAGCTATTGCATAACAGTTGTACCACTATCTTACCTGGATGGTTGGTGTTATGACATGTAGAATACAGTGCTGGGTCAGATCATTGAGTTTTTTTCCTCCTACAGGAGCTGACATAGCATATGTCACATATAGCACCACTAACTGAACCGTGGATTGTAAAAAAAAAAAAGTAGTATTAAATTGCAAGGGGACATGTTGCAAAGGATATGATAGAGTTGAAGGAGGGAACTAGGGATGGATATGATCATGTTTTATTGTAAGCATGTATGAGATTCTCAAGATAAAGAATAATTACAATTTCAAAACTATGTACCTGAATGGAGCGGTTGTTGCGATTTGAAGACTTGTTAGTTCTTGTTTCTGATTGAAGGATAGCCAAGCTGCAGTGTGTGCCGTCAGCCCTTGTCCTTTGATTTTTCCATCACATGGATTTCCCTGAGGCAGAAAGAGTTCTGTTCCCAAGATATAGCCAGCTCTCTTCATCCATATATAAATAGGCATGAAATTAGAAGGACTGGTGAATCACTGGGAGTAAGAGAGGTGAGGTAAAAATAATAAAAGTAATTATGTAATTCATAAAGTGTCATAATGAAACCCATTATTATGGATCATTAATGTATGCTTAAAAAAAAGGATGGAAAGAAAGAAAACAGATAGGCTTTGGACAATGGAGTCTTTTGCTTCCTAATTGGATAGGGATGAATACCTAACTCATTTTCTCCCTTCCAATGGTGTCTAGCACTGACTAGATTACTGGTAGTGTTTGTTGGGTGATGACATTAGAGAGATTCCTTCTAAGAAAGTGATTTTGAACTTATAAATTCATAAAATGCCTAAGGTAGCATTTCTAGGCAGAGGATGAAATTCTTAAGAAACATTGAAGCCAATTAAAATTTATATTCTTTCCCTCTTCAACCGAGCCTCATCCAAAACACAAGAATACTTTCGAGAATATTTTGTTTTAATATCTTTATGAAACCAAGGACCGAACCCAGCACCTCACCGATGCTAGACAAACTTTCCTACAGATCCATAATCAGAGATTTCTGCTTTATATTCTGTTTTGAGACAGGGTCTTGCTAAGTTGGCTTGGCTGGACTTGAACTTGCCATCTTTCTACCTCTCCCTCCCAAGCAGTGTGCTTACAGCCCTGCACTACCAGGCCTGATTTGAATATTTTTCTAATACTTGTAAATTGCACTTATGAAAATGTCTTAATCGCTTCTACCTCAAACAATAATAGAAGAAGCCCAAGACGTTAGACTACCAGGAGTCATTTAATCCAAAAGGAAATTAACAAAAAAATGCAAACACAAGTTGCATCAAGTTTGTTTACTGTGACTACATGAGGCACCATCCAAGTGATGGATCATAACTGAATTTGCATCTTAGGTTGCAATGGCCTCTCAGTTCTGCACTTCTTCCTCAGTAAAACAAACACATTTATGTGTTATTTCAACTTCAGTGTGAAGAGTTAGTGATGTTATCCAAATGGTATGTCTATTTTAACAACTGGCACACACTAAGAATAAAAGACAGCCATTAGATAGAGCGTGTGCACACACATACAAATGATTCATGGCTGCTCCACATGAATTCTGCATTTTCCATTTTAGCAAATTAGGTGATTTACTGAGAGAATAGAAACACCTGTGCATAGAAAATTGCACATTTCCATTTTGACCATAATTACTTCAGTAATTAAGCATCCAAATTTACCCAGTACATTTGCATGTGTAATTTGCTTTGACTCATTATCAAATCCAAGCCTATGTCACGGGTACTACCCCATTTTATAAATCAAATTACTGAAAGAAGCATGTCTTTAGGCATCCATTGTTTCCCCCTCCCCAAAACAAGTAAAACAAAATAACGAGGATGATTTGTAACACACACACACACACACACACACACACACACACACGCACTCACTCACACACGAGAGGAGAGAGAGAGAGAGAGAGAGAGAGAGAGAGAGAGAGAGAGAGAGAGAGAGAGAGTTGGCTTTACATTTTAAAATTGTGTTAATTAAAATGAACATACTTTAAAAACTTTAAACAAGAACCTCCCAGTGTTTTTTAAAGAGGAAAATTTCTAACAGAATAAAGGAATAATTTCTATTTTTTAAACCATGCTTTCCAGCCAATCTTTTGAATTCAGCAGCCTCGGGAAGACATGCTTTCCCTTTAATAACAAATTTAGAAAGGCTCTGTCCAGACAGTGCATTTCTGGCCCTCAGCTGCTTGAACAGAGCCCAACTTTCATGCTGCAGTTCAGGTTCCTACTGGCAGGAGTCTTAGTGCAAGCTTTGCAGGTTCTCCAAGTACGAGGCTTGCAGTGCAGCCTGTATGGGAAAGCAAAAGAAGTTTCAGTTGCTTTATACTCATCTAAGGGTCAGCTCTGCATGATCTCATCCTCTGATCATAGGTCATGTGTGCTGGTAACCTTCTTTTGGCTGTATCTGTTCCCAGATGACACAGATGAACTCTGTGTTCTCACTGGAGATACAACTAGAAGCAAGTATAATGATAGAGTCCTAATAAAGATTCACTTCCACGCCCTTCTGGTGACACTTGTGAGCTACACATCAATCCTTTCCTTTAGAGGCCCAACTCCTACTTAGTCTCCCCTTGTACCCTTGATACAATCTGATCTTCAATCTGTACAAACATAGGCCAATAAATATCTTCTCCTGGAGACAGAATGGGTTCATGAGCCCTACCTCCTACCCTGGGGATTGATGGAAAATTAGTAGTCACTGGAGGGAGGAGAGACCTTTTCCTCATTTGTTGTAGAGACTCTTAAGTTGTCCATGCTTTTGTTAATAACCCCTTACCCAAGCAACCCTAATGAAACACATTGTGTCACCACCTCACACACAAGTTTTTGCCCTGATGTTCATGGCAAAAACTTTACTAGTTATGATAATGGAATATGGGGCTTCAGGAGGATTTTTAAGAAGTTTAAGGCTCTGATTCCCTTAGCACATCTTTCCCTTGTACTCACTATGTGTCTGTCTGGCATCTTAACAATGGAGTATAACTAAAGACAAAACACAGTTTGGAGGCTTGAATGTGTTTGTTCCCTGCCAATATGGGGAGAGGGGAATAGTAGCTGGGCCTTGGTTACTTGGTTCTACTTTGTACACTTTACAGCATGTTTGCTTTTCACTTTCTTTCTCAGAAACGAATCCACTCCTTGGAATTGAGAAGTATATGTCATTTTGAAATCAGCTACATGAATAGATTTACAGGTTTTGCCAGAGATACAATTTTATTTTTATCCCTGGTGAACTTGGATTTAAAGGTGCTTTGAGTTAGTGCCATGCACAACCGAAGATTTTGTCTAGATTTGGTCTAGGGGGTCTGCAGATTATGACTCATAAGTTAAACTGGTTTTTGTTAGCACTGTACCTTGTAATTCTGATCTGTTATAGGCTACATGTTTTTTTAAGTACATACATAATAATAAGAACATTGTCAAGTATTTATTCTTGCATTTGTTCCTTTGAGACCAGGTCTTACACTATACACCCTAGACTGATTCAGAAGTCACAAAAAATATTTACTTTTATGTAAAAAGTTTGCCAACTCCTGATTTATATCAATGTCTCATAGAAGCTTCTGCAATGATGAAGATATCTTGAATCTATGTCCTTGAATACAGTAGCACATAAGCCTGTTATGTCTTTGGAAGGCACTTAAATTACAGTTAGTGTGACTGTGCAACTGAATTTTAATCAACTTAAAATGGCATAGCCACAAAGTGACCCGTGGCTGTCACGTTTAAGCAATTCCAGACTGCTTGCAGCCTAAGGACTCCATGTCCTTTCTTATTTCTGTATTTTGTGTTCCTCTCTCAAATGGATCATCAGTCCTGAGGCTGTGTGAGTCAAAGGGAAGACAAAATTCTTAATCAGATTTCTGTCCTGAGCTGCCTTTCATTGTCTCCTAGCAAATGCTTAATAGAAAGCGCTCGAAAACAATGCACATGGGCAGACGGCCATTTCCTCTAAGGCTCTACTTTCTCTACCTATTATGTCTGCTTTTGTTTGTGACTTTCTCAAATTAAAGAAAATCATAATCAATTTTTCACTCTGGGCAGCAGACAGACAAAATCTCTCTACACAGAGCTATATTTCTTTCCAGCCCTCTTGAAAACTAGCCGACTTCTCTTTTAGTTCATTTCACTCACAAGACTGCTAAACCACAGGAAGGAGTGTCCAGCACACACTGTCTTTGTGAACATTGCTGAACCATTTCCCATAAAAGTAAATTTGGTCTGCACACAGTCATCCTTTCAACACAGCACAGACTGCTCTTCCTGTTAAGTATCCAAACATGACAGCAGAAAGCTAGCCACCAGCTTTTCAGTCTCCAATATCTGAGTCTTTCTTGCCCATAGCCTGACAAAATCAACATCATACAATTTAAGCTTTCTCATGTTTGGCCACCCATTTATAAATCCTATAGTTTAAAATTAGTTTTTCATGTGTGCAAAGAGAATTCAGTGAACAGGTCTAGCATAACAGTGTTTCAAGTTCTCATAAATATCCAGAAATCAGTAACTCAGGGCCACTGTATCAGCTCTACTCAATGAGGTCACAAAAAGGATGAATTTAGATGTTCTGGATCTTTCAGTCTATGGCTGTACAACCCAAATTACATTTTTTTCCTTTGTGCTATCAAAGAAGGCTGCCAGCAATACTGTCTGTATTAAAAGAAGCCCCATAGAAGTACATGGAAAGGAAGGGAAAAAATCTTCACTGCTTAAGAAGAGATTTCACAAGTTGAGTGTCTGCCTTTCTCTCACATCCTGTTTGCAAGAACTTGGTCACATGGTCACATTTATCTGCAATAGAGCATTGGAATGCAAGCATTTTTCAAAGGAGTATTTGCTCAATGCAGAAAATAGAAATTTGTGTCACTGTCAGATGAGAAAAAGTAGGGAAAGATATCTTCAGACTCTAAGAGTAACAAGTAATTGACAGTATAAAAAATAATCTATAGAACAAGAACAGTATATATTTAAACTAAATCTAATAACAGGGTAACCATTTTGTTTGGAAAAACTACTGGAGCTTTACATTGTATTTTAGATTTATATAGTTTCCCCTACCCATTATACTTTGAGGTCTTCAAGTGCACAGACTGTGTATTTTTTATGTAACTAATACATAACCATCAATGAAAGAATGCATGAGAATAAATGGATATTGTATTTTGGGTATAAATTTCTCATCTCAAGTTCATAGGTTTGAATACCTGGTCACCAGATATTGGTGCTGTTTTGAAGGTTGTACAACCTTGAAGAGATAGAGTCTTATGGGAGGAAGTAGGTCACCCAGGAGGTGAGCTTTGAGATTTTGTAGATCCCTACCCTCTCTTCTTGTCCCCTCTACTTGCAGACACAGTGTGACAAATGGCCTCATATTCCAACTAACATGGACAGTGCTGTGATAAACTGACATCCCTTAAGTTGCTTCAGTTGGGGTTTTTGTCACAGTGATTTTTAAAGTAATTAATAAAGCAGAACTCTGATATTTGCTCATATGTTTTTCTCTCACTGAGTACTTGGTGCAATCATTAGCTAAGAAAAAGTTGGAGTAGAGCATAGTCTGTGTCTATGTCATGCTCTTCTGTGATAGGATGTAGAATGGTTACATATGTGCACTACACTGTTTCTGCATCTGTCGTTTTTCTGTGGGAGATCTCCTAAGCAAAGGATCTGGCTCAGAGATAGGTAGTGAACAACCAAATCAGGACTAGGAGCCAGTCAGTTCTTCTTGTTCATAACCTAGGAATCCCTCTACAGCTCCATGTAGAATACTCCTGTCCTGTGCTGTAGGACATGAGAGGATGGATTTGAACTGGACATTTTGAAAGCAGAGTCTCTTAACCCTTATCCACAAGAAAGCTTTGGGTAGATAGAAGAGACAAAAGGAGATGTTGAGCAAACAGATATAGCCTGAAAAACTTCCCTAAGGAGATACCCTTTTCTCTATTTTTATTTCATTTGCAAGGCTGTTTTGTCTGCATGTATGTCTGTGTATCATGTGTGTGCAGTACCCACCCAGTTCAGAGGAGAGTGTAGGAATACCTGGAACGAGACTTACAGATAACTGGGAGTTACTGTGTGGATGCTGGGAATCAAACCTGCATCCTCTGGTAAAGGAACCAGTGCAATTAGTCACTTGGCCATCATTCCAACACCAAGGAATATGTCTTTTAAGCATTTTTGTTTACTTTGACATTCATTCATTTCATCATGTGTTCACTGTTTCACGTGTGTATTTAGCAACATAATGGAACACTAGTTAAGTGCAAAAAGATCTCATTGTGCTAAGTGCTATTAAGTCTAATACAGGACATCGATACCTGTCTGTGTCTCAGTTGATTTATCCATAAAATAGAGATACTCTAGGACTGCAGTTTGAAATTTCAAATTGCTTCCTCCTAACCTAGTTAACAGCAATGTGATACAACCAAATGCCTGAGAAGGAGAGTCCTGACCTAAACTAGAAAGCTACTTGTTCTTTGTTTCTTTAAATCCCACCCAGAGTAGAAAATGCTGTGTACTATTGCGTAAATGCTTGTGTTTTGAATTAGAAATTACTGCTCCTGGGACCCAATAGGTATCATGCAATACCAGGTGTATTCATGTTACTTTCTGAAGTCTTAAAGATTCCAAAATCTTCTTACTCTCAGTAACTTGGAATAAAAGACTGAAAACTTGTAGATCTCCATTCTTAGCTGACATCATAAAAATTAAAATACTTAGATCCTGTCTGACCTATGCTAAGTACTGTCTAACTTTACTAATACTATAAGTATCACTATAATGACTTGGGAGGTTTATAGATTGTTGGTCAGGGAAGCCCTCCCTCTCTGAAAATGTGTCACTTGAGCTAATATTGAAGAGTAGAAACGACCTCCCTCACTGGAAGAGGAGAAAGACAATGTTAGGAAGTGGAAACATCAGGTGGCAAGAGTGACATGGTTATTAGCTTGGCTTGAATGTGGAACAGAAAGCAGGCCAGATGGGCGGTAGGTGGGGAAGGGGCAGAGATGATTTAAGGTCACAGAAGGTAACTAGAGTCAGGCAGTGCACAATGTAAACAACAAAAAGACTTTGTATTTTATTCAGTGGGTAGGTAGAAACTAGTTGATTGTGTTCATGTTGAATGCTCAGACGCTGCTTGATAAAGGAACCCTAAAGAATAGGGGAAGCTGGAAGGTGAATCTGGCAGCCATTTCAGAGGCCTCATGAAAGCAAATGACTAATTGGAAAAGGAAGATAGTAGGAGAAAAGTAGGCAGCTGCTAGAGAGAATTGGGAAATCAGGGAGGAAGGCTTTCTGATTAAATTTGCCTTTGAATTTGTAGTATGTCAGGGTGTAAAATGCTACATTTCACAGTCATTGTCCTGATGAATTAAGCCGAGTGACATGCTAGCATCAACAAATAGTTGATCACAGGAGAAATTCTATGCACCTATCCCCAACTGTTCACCCATGACACCATCCTTGTATCTCAAAATTGGCCAGCTGGCAATATTTACACAATTGAAATTTACAAATTCTTGGCTGAAAAATGACTCTGCAGTTAAGGGTCTACAGCTCTTCCAGAGGACCAGGGTTCAGATCATAGCACCCACATAGCGGTTCTCAACTCCCTGTAATTCCACTTCCAGGGGTCCAATACGATCTTCTGATTTCTATGTACACTGCACACATGTGCTGCACTTGGGATAAACACACATAAAACAAAAATAAATATTGTATAAGAAATTGAAAATGCTAACTCGAGACAACAAATGAGGGAGGTTTTGGGTGGGAGCTGGTTACTAAATGACAGCCCACCAGTAGTTTAATTCTGACTCCATTTGTTTATGATTAAGCTTCCTTAGAGTCTTCATTTTCTTTTTGCAAAATCTATTTAATTGAAATAGGCCTATACCACTTCTTTCTCCTTTCCTCACCTCAGCTCCTCCCAGCTGCCTTCCTTCAAACTTTTCCCATGCTCCTCCACTCTCAAGTTGGTAACGACTTTTTCTTTGATTATATTTGTTGTGTGTATATGCACACAGACACGTACACACACACACACACACACACACACACACACACACACACACATACACATATTCGGTTGAGTCCATTTTTGTTGTCTGAGTATATCTCTTTTGAAGGCTGATGACTTTGCATTAAACAATGAATAAAGGGGCTCATCCCTGGATCGGATAATTCTCATTCTCCCAGTAATCAATAATTAATTGCAGATTATATCTAGGCAAAGCCTGTGAGATGTTCCCTTTTCCACATTAACATGGACATTGATATTGCTATTGTTCTGGTCTTTTGTATGTAGTCATTTTTGGGGGAGCCCATTTTGCAGCAGACTTCCCAGTACTCTGACTTTTACATTCTTTCTGTCTTCTCTTCTGAAGTGCTCCTTGAGCTATAGATGCTGGAGCTGTCATGTAGAGGTATCAGGTTTGGGCTGGGCTCCCCCGGATCAGTTGGTCTCTGCACTGTGTCCAGTTTTGGTTTTCTGTGACAGTCTCAGTTTGCTGTAAAGAGGGGTGATAGGTACAATGATCTGCTATTTGAGGATATAAGGATATGATTTAGAATATAGTAAGAAATTGTGCTGGGCTAGCAAAGTGGTGGTAGTAGATTCTTTCCTAAGATGCACGACTTCACTATCCCTGTGATGCTGGCTAGGTTTCCAGCACCAGGAATGATTTCCCTCCTCTTGAGTGGACAATAAGTCTAATTGGACAGTTGTTTGTTTCCACTAATAGGTGATTGCCATTTATTGCACCTTTATGCATAGCTTGCCATGCTGGTCACTGTCATGTTTCATAGGCATCACAGCTGGATAGGGATGTTTGTTCCCTCTTCTTGGCAATTTGCATAGGATTTCCTGGTCACATGGAAGCTAGATTTTAGAAAGGAGACTTTCATGTCAGATCCAGCTGCAGTCACCTGAGCCATGTGCCCTAAGTATGTGATGTCTCCAGCAATAGGACGCCATTAAACCCCTGAAAGGTAACTAAGGGCTACATCAGTAACTTATTGGACTATCCTGACCAGCATTTAGAAAAAGGTTTCTTGTGTGTGGTACTAGGAATTTCTTTCTTTCTTTTTTTCTTTTCTTTTTTTTTTTTTTTTTTTTTTACTATGGGAGCATTGTCAACCCAAGTGACTTAACTTTTTTAAAGATGTATGTGTGTGTGTGTATTACATATATAATATATAATTATATACAATATATTCTGTACTGACCTCTCTCCTTACTTTCATGTTGGAGTTCCCTCCTCCTCATTATTCCATTTTTCACTTTTTATCACTGTATCTTGCTATTTTCCTCTTACTCACTCCCAGCTATGTCCCTTTATAATTTCTAGCTTCTGTGATTGCTGTAAGTTGTGTACTCACATCTGAGGATTTGGAGCTGTGAACTTCAGATGAGAGAGAACATGGGGTCTTTGTCGTTCTGGGTCTGGATTATGTCACTCAGCATAATCTTTCTTGGTTCACCCATGTACCTACAATGTTCCTTATTTACCTTTTCTTTGAAGCCAAATAGTATTTCATTGTGTATGTGTTCATTCCCTGGCTATTGTGAGTAAGATGACAATGAACATGGCTGAGTAAATATCTGTGCAGTGAGATATGTCAAGTCCTTTCTACATATGCCAGTGGGGGAGGATGACTTCAAGGAAACAGCTTCTTAGACATAACCTGAGTGATGTACATGCAAACTCACAGTGGTTGTAACAGCATGTGCAAGACCTAAGTAAGCTCATGACAGACACAGCCCCACCATGTCAAGGAGATGTAGGCATGGAATCCACCACTAGCTGAGGAGTGATTGGCATTTGATAGCTGCTGGAAAAAGGAGAGTCAGGTTTCTTTAATGATATGTCCCCTGGTAGGTTGACCACACTCCTGGGAAGGCTCTACTATTACAAATAGTCAGGGAACACAAGCCAGACTCAGTAGAAGAGAAAAAGAGCAAGAAAGAAACTCAAAGTTGCACAGGTAGAGAGGTGAGAGTAGAGGGTGGATATGAGAGGGATGGAGAGAGATGAATATGATTAAAGCACACTGCATAAAATTCTCAAAGTATGCAATAATATATTTATTTAAAGAATAAGTAAAAGTCTGGTTGGTGACCACTGAAAGTACTTTAAGGTGGTACATTTACACAATGGAGTATTAATCAATTAAAAACAATGACTTCGAGAAATTCTTAGGTAAATGGATGGAACTAGAAAATATCATCCTGAGTGAGGTAACCCAATCACCAAAGAATACACATGGTATTTACTCACTGATAAGTGGATATTAGCCCCAAAGCTTGAAATAGCCAAGATTCAACTCACAGACCACATGAAGCTCATGAAGAAGGAAGACCAAGTGTGGATGCCTCGGTCCTACTTAGAAGGAGTAACAAAATACTCAAGGAAGCAAATATGGAGACAAAGTGTGGGACAGAAACTGAAGGAGGGGCCATCTGTAGACCATTCCACCTGGGTATCCATCCTATGTGCAATCACCAAAGGTAGATGCTGATGTGGATGCCAGGAAGTGCATGCTGACAGGAGCCTGATATAGCTGTCTCCTTAGAGGTCTACCAGATTGTGACATATTCAGATGCAGATGCTCACAGCTAACCATTGATCTGATCAAGGGGTTCCTAATGGAGGAGTTAGAGAGAAGACTGAAGGAGCTGAAAGGGTTTGTGGCCCCATGAGGAGAGCAACAATACCAACCAACCAGAATTCCCCAGGGTCTAAACCATCAGCCTGGGAGCACATAGGGAGGGACCCATGACTCCATCTATATATCTAGGGGAGGATGGCCTTGTCGGGCATAGGTGGGAGAGGAGATCCTTCGTCCCATGAAGGCTGAACACTGAGTGGGGAGGGGGAATTCGAGGGTGGGGAGGTGGGAGTGGTGGATAGGTGGGGGCACATCCTCATAGAAGCAGGAGAAGGGGGAATGGGATAGGGGATTCCTGGGTGGTGGGGGATATGGGGTAAGGGAATAAAATCTGAAATGTAAATATAATATCCAATAAAAAAAATACTATAAGTAGAAGCTGGAAAAACGTCTCAGCTTGTGGCTCTTTCAAGAGACAGCGAATCATTACCCAGGACTCATGTCAAGAGACTTACTCCTACTTGAAACAGCTCCAGGGAATCTGATGCCTTCAACTGGCCTCTAAAGCCACCTGACCAGACATGGACTTCGCACTCAGAAACACACAAATCTCCCCCTCCTCTCTCTCCCTCCTTTCCTTCTTCCTTCCCCCTTCCCTCTAGAAATCTTTAAAAAAAAAGATTATTCTATATAGGCAAGATTTGGCTTCAAAATAAAATCTTAAATTCATATTATAGAAAAGAAAATAATTTAAAACACTCTGTAGTAAGATAATGATAGAAGGTTAGAAAGCTTCCTGGATAATGTAGGTTAGAAGCATGAGATCCAAGGGACAAAGTTTTGAAATAGTCACAGCTGATATTGTGTCAACAAAACTGTAAAAGTATGGACTGGACAGATGGGTTAGTGGTTAAGAACACTGGCTGTTCTTCCAGAGATTCAGGTTCAGTTCCCAGCACCTACATGGCGATGCACAACTGTTGTCTCTCCAGTTTTTGCAGACATCATGGTGTTATAGACACACATGCAGACAAAAACATCCATATATATAAAATTAAAAGTGGGAAAGCAAAGGGAATGTTAAAAAAGACAATGAATGAGTGCCTTCATACACACTAAATGTGTGTGTGTGTGTGTGTGTGTGTGTGTGTGTGTGTGTGTGTGTGTGTACACTTGTCCATGAATAGGCGGCACACATGTGTTTCTTTGCATGTCAAGGCCAGAGGTCAACATGGTCTTCTTCTATCACTCTCCATATTATTTGTTGAGAGAAGGTCTCTTGTTAAATCCAGAACTCACTGATTGGCTAGACTGACTGGCTGGTCAGTGAGCTTCAAGGATCAGCATTTCTCCTGAATTCCAATCCTCATGATGGTATAGCAAACATTATCAATGGTACCATCTCCCCAGACTTTCAATGAATGGTTCTACTTATGGGGAAGAAAAATAGAGAGCAGTAAAGGAGAATGGGGAAAACATCATTTGGCATAAACGTTAGCTACATAAAGATCAGTAAAAACAAAACAAACAAATGAAAAAAAACCTGTCACCACAACCATCACAACTAAAATCCCCTATGAGATCCTTAAGACCTATCTTCTGCAGTGGTTTTCAACTTCCTTAATGATGAGATATTTTCATACAGTTCCTCATGTTGTGGTGACTCTTAACCATAAAGCTGTTTTGTTGCTACTTTATAACTGTAATTTTGCTACTGCTATGAATGGTACTGTAAATATCTGCTATGCAGGATATCCAATATGTGAACCCCCAAAGGGCCATGATCCATAGATTGAGAACCTCTGATCCTGTGTTAGGGAAGAGAAAGCTAGCAAAAATTTTGTGACTTGCTTGACCCTTATTAAAATTAAGGAATATAAATATTTGGTTTATTAGACAACACTAATAATAGACTGTCTCTCAGACTCAGTCAATGGCAAGACAAAATCAGTAATTGGACTAGAAGTCTACCATAAATAAATGGACTGCATCATCCCATGTACAAGTACTAGTGAAACTTAAAGAGGGTTCTGGAGTAGATTCCTAACAGGCTCCTGAAACCCAAGAGCAAGCCCATGCTTTAAACTGCTCTGCCTTGGTGCCAGTGGATAAACAGAGCTCTTCAGTGTCCCCCACTTAGCACTTGAAAAAATCCTATGCTAAACTTGGATGCTTACAGGTATTGCCCTTAGGAGTGGATTTATATTTAGCTTTAGAGCTTAAGTTTAGTCTTAGCACAATGATTAAATATGGTCTCCTTCAGTCCTATTAATACCAATTTTATCAGTTGTGAGGCTGGCTCACCCAGGCAGTGCCATGATGATGCTACTCTTAACTTTCCAATGCTATATAATAGAAACTTGTTAGAAGGCACACCCTCTAGGTGCAATCTCTTTATGGATCAGCCCAGCCACTGTAGAAAAGCTGGCAAGCCACACCCAGCTACATCCTTTCTGCCCTCATAGTTCGCCAGTCTTCAGATTCCTGAAGATTGTAGTTTCCTGGGAATGGGTTCTTCCAGATAGCAAAGCCCTAAATGGAGGCTGGCTAACAGACAAAGCAAAAAAGGAAAGGAAAAGTGACTTCCAGATACATCACTTATTAACTAAACCTATTTTTCTTCCAGAAGCTCTTTATTCAAGAATTTTCTTGGATAAAGAATAAGGAGAATTTTTAAACGTTCTCCTTAGAAACATCTTTTTTCAAAAGGAAAAAAAAGGTGTTTCTAATCTAATATGGTGATATCAGTCAGCCTTGCACTTATTTTTCAATGGCACAACACCTTCCTGTCTCCTTACTCTCTCACCAAGAACCTTCAAAACCAGACTGCTCTCTTTCTAAGCAGGATAATGCTTTTCTTCAAATCTTGATGCTTTGTCACCTCTAAGAAACCCTTTGTCTGAAGGTTAATCTGATTTGTGTCTCTCTCCAACTAGGTGTCTCAGATCCTGAAACCTGACAAAACCCAGTGTGCAGGGAAAGCAAGAGAAAATCTTGATGCTTTGTCATCTCTAAGAAACCCTTTGTCTGAAGGCTAATCTGATCTGTGTCTCTCCCTCCAACTAGGTGTCTCAGATCCTGAAACCTAACAAAACCCAGTGTGCACGAAAGCAAAACAAATCATCTTAGAGGTGATTTCTGCAGAGACTTCCAATAACAATCCAAAAAGAGACCCAGATTACAGAATGGCAGAAGCAGATGTTTAAGAATCAACTGCCATTTAGAAAACCAGTTACTATTGCTGAGCTGTGACTTAATTCAAAATAGAAGGAGAATGGATCTTTTTTATTTTTATTCTTACATTATTATGGGGCTCAACAATCATGAAAGATTTTTGCACGTGTTCCAAAGAAGGCTTAGCAAGAAAACATTAATTATGCTGAAGTCTTAATGCATTGTTCATCAAGTGTTTATATGTTTTAGCATTCCTTACTCCCACCTCCAAATTTCGTAGTTTGATGTCTCTCTGTTACAACACTCTATGCAACAACTAATATGCAACGTTGCTTCTGCATCTTAAAAAGTGTTTGGGCCAGAAAGAAAGATGCCTCAGTGGATAAGTATGGTGATGTAAATGAGAATGGCCCCATAGGCTCATGTTTGAATACTTGGTTTTAAGTTAGTGGAACTTTTGGGAAGGATTAGGAGGTATGGTTTTGTTGAAAGTGGTGTTCCATGAGGGGTAGGCTGTGAGGTTTTAAAAAGCCATACCCATCCCAGTCTTATTCCTTCTCTGCCTGAAACTTGCAGATAACATGCTCTCAGCAACTGCTCCAGTGTCATGCCTACCTATCTGCTACCATGTTTTCTGTCATGATACCATAAACTTAACCCTCTAAAACTATAGGCAAGAATCAGATCAAATGCTTTGCTTTCTAAGGTTTTGTGGTCATAGTGTTTCATCACAGCAGTAGAATCAGTGACTGAGACAGTGAGTGTACTTGTGGACAAGACTGATGACCTGAGTTTGATCTGCAGGATCCACAAGGTGGAAGGAGATAACAGAGTCTCACAAGTTGTCCTCTGACCTCCACAATTACGTCATGGTATGTGCACACCCACAGACATATACATATGCATACTCACACAAGATAAATACATAAATGTAAAAATGTTCTTTAAGTTAGTTTGTTAGAAAGCTAAGATGATACAAGCAAAACATAAAACTGATTTATCAAAAACTTCAGTGGCTCAAAAGTACAGTCCAGTCACGGGGCCAGGAGTGCTGTTTATGCTATTACAAAAAAGACCTGTGTTGTTTAGTTTGAATAATGTACCAAAAGAGAGGAATTAAATGGGACTTCTGGATTGTTCCTTGGTACATTTTATAATAATGATTTATTCTGTCTTTTATTTTCAGGTATTTCCAATGTGGACACTGAAGAGACAAATTTTTATCTTTTTAAATATGATCTTAGTTTCTAGAGTCCTTGGGTTTCGATGGTATCCTAAAACTCTACCTTGTGATGTTGCTCTAGATATCCCAAAGACTCAGGTGATTGTGGACTGTACAGACAAGCATTTGACAGAAATCCCTGAGGGTATTCCCACTAACACCACCAACCTCACCCTTACCATCAACCACATACCAAGCATCTCTCCAGACTCCTTTCGTAGGCTGAACCATCTGGAAGAAATCGATTTAAGATGCAACTGTGTACCTATTCTACTGGGGTCCAAAGCCAATGTGTGTACCAAGAGGCTGCAGATTAGACCTGGAAGCTTTAGTGGACTCTCTGACTTAAAATCCCTTTACCTGGATGGAAATCAACTTCTAGAGATACCGCGGGATCTCCCATCCAGCTTACAGCTTCTGAGCCTTGAGGCTAACAATATCTTCTCCATCACAAAGGAGAATCTAACAGAACTGGTCAACATTGAAGCACTCTACCTGGGTCAAAACTGTTATTATCGAAATCCTTGCAATGTTTCCTATTCTATTGAAAAAGATGCTTTCCAAGTTATGAGAAATTTGAAGGTTCTCTCACTAAAAGATAACAATGTCACAGCTGTCCCCACCATTTTGCCACCTAATTTACTAGAACTCTATCTTTATAACAACATCATTACAAAAATCCAAAAAGATGATTTTAATAACCTCAACCAGTTGCAAGTTCTTGACCTAAGTGGAAATTGCCCTCGATGTTATAATGTCCCATATCCATGTACACCATGCAAAAATAATTCCCCCTTACAGATCCATGACAATGCTTTTGATTCATTGACAGAATTAAAAGTTTTACGTTTGCATAGTAACTCTCTTCAACATGTGCCCCCAAGATGGTTTAAAAACACGAAAAACCTCCAGGAACTAGACCTCTCCCAAAACTACTTGGCCAAAGAAATCGAGGAGGCCAAATTTTTGAATTCTCTCCCCAATCTTGTCCAGTTGGATCTGTCTTTCAATTATGAGCTGCAGGTCTACCATGCATCTATAACTTTACCACATTCACTCTCTTCATTGAGAAACTTGAAAAATCTGCATATCAAGGGATATGTCTTTAAAGAGCTGAAAGACTCCAGTCTTTCTGTATTGCGTAAGCTTCCCAGTCTGGAAGTTCTTGACCTTGGCACTAACTTCATAAAAATTGCTGACCTCAACATATTCAAACAGTTTGAAAACCTCAAACTCATAGACCTTTCAGTAAATAAGATATCTCCTTCAGAAGAGTCAAGAGAAGTTGGCTTCTGTCCTAATGCTCAAACTTCTGTAAACCAGCATGGGCCCCAGGTCCTTGAGGCCTTACACTATTTCCAATATGATGAATATGCACGGAGCTGCAGGTTCAAAAACAAAGAGCCACCTTCTTTCTTGTCTTTGAATGCAGACTGCCACAAATATGGACAGACCTTAGATTTAAGTAGAAATAACATATTTTTTATTAAACCTTCTGACTTTCAGCATCTTTCTTTCCTCAAATGCCTCAACTTGTCAGGAAACGCCATTGGCCAAACTCTTAATGGCAGTGAACTCTGGCCATTGAAAGAGCTCCGGTACTTAGACTTCTCCAACAACCGGCTTGATTTACTCTACTCAACAGCCTTTGAAGAGCTCCAAAATCTGGAAGTTCTTGATCTAAGTAGCAACAGCCACTATTTTCAAGCAGAAGGAATTACTCACATGCTAAACTTTACCAAGAAATTACGGCTTCTGAAGAAACTCATGATGAATGATAATGACATCTCTACCTCAGCCAGCAGGACCATGGAAAGTGACTCTCTTCGAATTCTGGAATTCAGAGGCAACCGTTTAGATGTTCTATGGAGAGATGGTGACAACAGATACTTGGACTTCTTCAAGAATCTTTCCAAGTTAGAGAAATTAGATATCTCCAGAAACTCCCTGAACTCCTTGCCTCCTGGGGTTTTTGAGGGTATGCCACCAAATCTAAAGAATCTCTCCTTGGCCAAAAATGGGCTCAAATCTTTCTCTTGGGGCAAACTCCAGTTAATGAAAAATTTGGAAATTTTGGACCTCAGCCACAACCAGCTGCCAAATGTCCCTGAGAGATTGGCCAACTGTTCTAAAAGTCTCACAAAACTGATTCTTAAGCATAATCAAATCAGGCAGTTGACAAAATATTTTCTAGAAGATGCTTTCCAATTGCGCTATCTGGACATCAGTTCAAATAAGATCCAGGTCATTCAGAAGACTAGCTTCCCAGAAAATGTCCTCAACAATCTGAACGTGTTGCTTTTACATCGCAATCGCTTTCTTTGCAACTGTGATGCTGTGTGGTTTGTCTGGTGGGTTAATCATACAGATGTTACTATTCCAAATCTGGCTACAGAGGTGACTTGTGCAGGTCCAGGAGCACACAAAGGTCAAAGTGTCGTATCCCTGGATCTGTATACATGTGAGTTAGATCTCACAAACCTGATTCTGTTCTCAGTTTCCATATCATCAGTCCTCTTTCTTATGGTAGTTATGACAACAAGTCACCTCTTTTTCTGGGATATGTGGTACATTTATTATTTCTGGAAAGCCAAGATAAAGGGGTATCAACATCTGCAATCCATGGAGTCTTGTTATGATGCGTTTATTGTGTATGACACTAAAAACTCAGCTGTGACAGAATGGGTTTTGCAGGAGCTGGTGGCTAAATTGGAAGATTCAAGAGAGAAACACTTTAATTTGTGTCTAGAAGAAAGGGACTGGCTACCAGGTCAGCCAGTTCTAGAAAACCTTTCTCAGAGCATACAGCTCAGCAGAAAGACAGTGTTTGTGATGACACAGAAATATGCAAAGACTGAGAGTTTTAAGATGGCATTTTATTTGTCCCATCAGAGGCTTATGGATGAAAAAGTAGACGTGATTATCTTGATATTCTTGGAAAAGCCTCTTCAGAAGTCTAAGTTTCTTCAGCTCCGGAAGAGGCTCTGCAGGAGTTCTGTCCTTGAGTGGCCTGCAAATCCACAGGCTCATCCATACTTTTGGCAGTGCCTGAAAAATGCCCTGGCCACAGACAATCATGTGTTTTATAGTCAAATGTTCAAGGAAACAGTCTAGCTCTCTGAAGAATGTCACCACCTGGGACATACCTAGGTACCTGAATTTTTCACAAATGTTTCTGTAAATGAAGGTCTGAATTTTTCCTAACAGCTGTCATAGCTCAGATTGGTGAAAAATCATCAATATATGGCAAAGAAATTAAGAAGGGGAGAATGATAGAAGATAACTTCTTTCTTTTTCTTCATGCTGCCATGCACATTTAACTATCTCCCCCAGCTCAATCTGCGAAATACTGTTTGAAGAAGGGTGCCTAGGAGTAAACACAATGCTTTGATTTATCTGCATGCAATTGAGAAGAGCCACACATCTGTCCTTAAGAAGTACTAGTATTTTCAGTAATAGGGTAAAAATTCTGCAAACTCTGTCTCTCTGTTACTGAACTGTACCAGAGGTCAATGAAATAAAAACCCAGAGGACTTTTCAGCAAATTGTGTCACTATCATGTAGTATATCCATCGTACAGTGCACCACAAAAGCAGTTAATGGTACTGAACTGTTGGTAACTGTTTCAGTGCCTCTTATTCATTTACTTGGGGCCCATTGATAGGGTCTCTGGGGAAATAGGGAAACATTATTTTGTTATCTATGGACATAGTCAACTTGTAAGTGGAGAAAATGGAAATATTGTCCCTTCAAGCAAAGTGATGTTCTTTGCATTTGGTGATAATTTACCTGCTGAAATATTCTATATGCATGTCCAGAATACTGTTTCCAAAGTAAAATTATCTTTAAAGTAACTTCATTAATTGATGTTAGTTTGTGAACTAGCGCTAATGTTTTTAGGTATTTGTAACCATGGTGCATCAATATTAGGTGATTTCCATAGTAAGTTCAAAAGGGGGTTGAAAGAATATGTATTTAGGGTTATCAGGAATAAGAAAATAGATGGATGACAATTGTATTTGTTTAATCCAGTTTTGAAAAGAAGGGGGAAAACAGGAAGGTTGAAAGACCTTAACATTGGGAAATCGTTGGATTTTAAATTTTTTTTTTATTTTGGTGTTCCTGTGCATGTGTGTGTGTTATGTCCAGAAGACATTATCAGGAATTATATACACTTCCTTTAAGACAACTCCTATTGATCGGGAACTCAACAATTAAGTTGGACTAGCTGACTGACAATCCCCGAGGATATGCCTATCTCTGCCTCCTTAGAGTTTAGAGTATCTGCCACCAAATCTGGCATTTTAACATAGGTTCTGAGAATCCAACTATTGCAAATAAAGCGTTTTACTGACTAACCATTCTTCCAACCTGAAAGCATCAATCTTAATTTCAGCTTTCACAATCAAAGATAACAAAAAGGTATACTGGGTATACATTTACATGAGTTCAAAGTTTGAAATATAACCAACTTGCCATTTGGAAAATAATGTGTGTAGGTTTCAAGACCTGAAAAGTTAGTTCAGGGGAAATACATTTCCCTCATATGTGAAAATACCAAAAGTTTTACTTGAAGTGTAGCTTGGAAGAAATAGTATAGAAATTATTTCCAAACGACACAACTAGGAAAGTTTGCAAATTTCCAAACTAACCTCTGGAACAGCAGAAAAGTAATTAAAGTTACTAGAGTCAGTTATTTCATAATCTCTCTGAAGCTTATTGTGTTTAATAGATTGCTTGGTTCTTCAATGAAAATATAGATAATTACACTAAAAAAATAAAATCAGCTCTTGGCCACTATATATTTTCTCCTACCAACACACATAAGTTCATAAGACTTAAGATATATTGGTGATTTATAAAGCATAAAACTTTGAAACAACTCAAGTCTCTTCTGAAATGCATTAAGGGGAAGAGAAACAGCAACAACAACAAATGTACCACAGCTATGTCCTCATATTTCCTCCTGAAGTTAAATACAGTGGCTTGATGTCAGAAAACAACTCAGAATGCACCAACAGATGTTATGGTTGAATACCTTTATTGTCATGATGAATCACTGTTTTACTGATCTTAAGGCTCTCCATAAAAGTCTATAGAAGAAGAGTCATCTATAGAGTATGCGCATCAAATCTATCACTTCAGACTACCAGGAAAAATTGACTCCCTGCTTCTGTAGAAAACACTGTTCTGATGGTTCCACCTCAGGAGGAACTTCAAGATTCTTCATAAATCTCACTCCACCATCAATTTTTGACTTCTAGTTCCTTGAAATCCTGACCCTGGTAAGGATATGCTTTTGACCTGGAATAGATAGCATACCTTGGCATGATCTGAATATTTTTATGATCCAAGCCATTGGGCATTGGGCAGATCACACGATAGCGGCTGGGAAAAGGACAAAATGAACATCTTCAGTCTGTAGAGATGAATGTGGATAGCACACTATCCCTGACTCGGGTTTTCTGTGTCCAGAATACTACATACTTTCAGCTCTATTTATCTGAACCTTTGTAGTTCCCGTAAGGTAGTCAAGGAGTATGAAGTACATAAAGGTATGCAGTGGTCTCAGAATGTGGGCAACTTAAATCATTTCCAAAGATGTCATGATGAGAAAGATGAAGAGAAATATTTCTTTGGGGTAAAACCTGTTCCTCAATTGAAAGAACTGGCTGCTCTTCCAGAGAACCCTGGGTCAAGTCCCAACACCCACAAGGTGATTCACAGGCACTCTTTACATATAGTTCTTAGGGATCTGTTGCTCTATTCTGGCTAAACTGGTACCGCATCAGTCTGAAACACAGACATGCATCCCATACCAAAAAAAAAAAAAAAAAAGCGCCCAAACACACAAAAAGGAAAACAAAACAAAGCAAAAACAAATCCTTTTCAAAATTCAAATATAATTACATTCTTATCTTCATTCCTTTCCTCACTCTAATACAGTGATTCTCAACCTATGGGTCATGACACTTTGGGGAATAGCATGTCAGATATCTGGCATATCAGATATTTTCATTATGATACATAACAGTAGCAAATTGATAATTATGAAGTAGCAATGAACATAATTTTGTGTTTGGGTGGTCACCACAACATGAAGAAGTATACAAAAGGGTCACAGCACTAAACAGATTTAGGCTCACTGCTCTAACCCCTCCTGTATGTCTCTCCTTGCTCCCTCTAGAATTCATAGCTTCTTTTTTTTTAATTACTCTTGTTTTACACACACACACACACACACACACACACACACACACACACACACACACACACACACAC
>JANHMN010000005.1:100156233-100172503 GCA_030674055.1 Rhabdomys pumilio | reverse complement strand
CACACACACACACACACACACACACACACACACACACACACACACACCTGCTCAGTCCATTTAGTGATACTTGTGCATATATGATTTCAAATTTCAGAGATGATCACACGGTGTTGGATAACCAATTAGGGGCCTCTTTCCAGGGGAAAAATAACTGTTTCTCTCACTTTCAGGATTCTTTAGTTGCCTGTAGATCCTTGTCTAAGGGTGGAGTCCTGTGAGATATTTCCACTTTTGTGTTAGCATGTTTATCAGTGTTGTACTCTGTTCAAGTTGTCTTTAGGCAGCCATATTGTTGAGAAATATGGTGAAGCTTCATTTCTTTCCTTTCTGTCATTTCTAGGAAACAAAATATCAGAGCGTATTCCCTGGTCCTCTCCATCTTTTTAAAAATATTTTTACCTCTTCTTCCAAGATGTTCCCTGAGCCTTAGAAGTGAGAGTAGTCTTATAGACGGATCAATTAGTGTCGGGCATCCCGTAATCACTTGCTCTCTACCATTATGACTAGTTGTAGTTTTCTGTAATGGTCTGTTGTATGTTTCAAAGAGAAATGACTTTAATGAGGGGTGAGAGATACATTCATCCATGGGTGCAAGAATAAATATTTAGATTGCAGTTAGTAATTTTGCTGGTTTAGTAGTAGACTTTCTTCTAAGATCTATGACCTCATTAGTTCTTGGCAGTTGGCTAGGTTTCTAGTACCAGGAATGATTTCCCTAATGCTGAGTGGGCTATTGGTCCAATGGAGAACAAGTTTACCACCAGGATATGAATGCCACTATTGCATCCTTAGGGAAACTGCCCCATGCTGGTCAATGTTGTCATTCATAGGCTCTACAGCTGAGGAAGATTATTCTTTGTTTCCTCCCCTTGGACCATTACATAGCACCTTCTTTTTTAAATGTTTAAAAACAACAAGACATTTTTTTCATCTAACTAGAGTGAATGAGATAGCCAGGTTACTGTAATTCATAGTCCTACTTTAACAATTGCAATGAAGCCAAAGTTGGGGTTTTTCTCTTGCCTCCTCTATATTTATTCAGCAGGGAAATACTGTTTATAAGAAAGACTAATTGCCAAGGCTATGGAAACCCGTCTCGTCTTAGAGCTTTGAGTTGTCAAACTCTAGGGTGTTATTAATAATTATGTGATACAGTGCCAGTTGCATCTGATGGAAAGTTTAGCCCTTGACTCTAATGAATGCTGGAAACTTATTTGTATAAATTGAAAGCCCGATTTCAAGTGGAGTAAGAATGAAACAACCAAAGAGCTAATGTAAAATGAAGATAACATGAAACCAGCCACCACAGAGAAGAGGGAATGTCAAAAAAAGAAAAAGTCCCAAACTCCTAATAAAATAATATGGTGACCCTTGGTGATCATAGGAGCCCAGGGTTCTTGTGAGATCAAAATTACACAGGACAGTTACAAATCCTAATATGTGCCACGATCTTCATGGCTTTAAGATTTAGCAAACTGTGGCAAGGTAGAATGAAGAAATAACAGACACAAACACAGAAAAACTGGAATTTTCTGGGCTGTGCATCCTAATCGGGAGATACCAGCAGCAGGGAAAGTTGGTGCGTTTACTATATCTAGTACAAAGGAGGAAGGAGGAAGAGTTAGGTTAGCTAATCCCAGTCAGGGGTTTCTGTAGAGGAGCAATCTCAAGCTTCAGTTATCCAGGAGGAGGAAGCTTTGCTTGATACTTTTTGCACATACCACCAACATAATTCTACCTGGAAATACCTTGTCACTCCCATAGGTTTGAGGCATTGGGGTCCTTGACATGGCCATGCACATGTGAATAACACACATTCACTTGAGTCTTTGTTCTCTTCTCACAGATTTCTTTCTTTCTCTCTGTTTTTCAAATATTTATCCCTTCCTCTTAGATTCCTTTTTGATTCTAGAAGGCTATAGCAAGCCTCTGGAAATTCTTGAGAAAGAGAAAAAGGTAGACAGGGTTGTAGGTAGACGGACTCTTCATTTGCCAGTTATTAATGTGTGGACTGTGGGGATAAAACCATTTTTACGTACCTACCTAATTTGGTGAGCATATTCATCTATAATTGGCTTAGTGACATCTTTCCCTAGGTAACACTGGCTGGATACTTGGGTAACTCTGTCACATTCAAATTCAGGGTTTTTTTTGTTGTTGTTGTTGTTGTTGTTGTTTTGTTTTTTTTCTTCTTATCTCAACTTTCAACCATGGAATGCAACTTTGTGTTGTGCCTTAAAGTTTACCTGAATTTCAGATAGTAATTCATTTCTAACCTAGTTTTATGCATTTCAGTGACTGCATTTTTTGCAAGCTCATCCCTTTTCCTTCTTGATGATTGATACTAATTTAAACTTTTGAAAAAGTTCACAGACATAAAGTAGCTGAAGAGGTTTGATCCACAGTGTCTCAAAATGAATACTCTCCAGAAATCAGTGTCTCAAAATGAATACTCTCCAGAAATCCTCTGATAAGATCATTGGATCAAGAGGAAGTCCTAGAGGGCCATCTCTCACACCTAACAGCTAGCAGTGGGGATTAGGTGGTTGCTTCCACAGACAGAAAATAACTTTTAATGTTATTCCAGTTGGATGTAACTTTCAGAACTGAGGCTAGGCAGGGATGCATAGCAAGGACATTGTCTTGCTTTTGTCAGACAAACATAAGTGCGTGATTATCACTATCAGAGACAATGCAGTGCAGTGAACATTCTAGAGGCTTATATAGCAGCAAACTGTAAGAGTTGACATCTCCTAGAAAAAAAAAAGAAGAAAGAAATAAAGAAGGTATTGACAGCTACATGAGCTCATGTCTGTGTCCCATTACCCAGGAAGACCACTCTGGTATGAAAATCCCCTCACTTCTATGACTAACTGGGACTTGGTTGCTCTCCTGAATTCACAGTGAACAACATCCTTCGTTAAGGTCCAGATGGAGAATTATGTATAGGGCTTAGGTAAGGTGGTGGTTTGAATGAGAATGTCACCACAAAGACTCAAATATTTGAATGTTTGTTTTCCACTTGGTGGACTGTTTGGGAAGGACTAGGAAGTGTGGCCTTGTTGGAGGAGGTGTGTCACTAGAGATGAGCTTTGAGGTTTCAAAAGCCCATGCCAGGCCCAAACTCTTGTTCTCTGTCTCCAGCTTTCTGATCACCTACTGCTTCCGTGCCATGCCTAACTGCCTGTTGTCATGCACCAAACCATAATGGTCATGGACTAACCCTCTGAAACTGTAAGCAAACCCTCAATTGAATGCTTTTTTTCTAAATTGCCTTTGTCATTGTGTTTCTTCACAGTAATAGAACAGTAAGTAAGATAGTTACCCAGTGTGATACTTATTAAATAAGACAGATTAAAACCGGAGTGTCTTATTCTTAAGCCTGCATTTTCCACAGTGTAGATTAGATGCCTTTAGATTGGGGCACCATGGCTGTAATTCCTGGGTAACATAACTCATAAGGGACTATTTTAAACATGTTATTCCTGTTTGTTGACAGATCATGACACAATCTTTGAGAATTGCAACTATCCAGGTCAGGTTAACTACTGAATGAGGAGGATGCATTTTCTTGGGATTTGAGGTTTTGTTTTCATGAGATAAAGTATTGCTATACAGCCCAGGTTGGACTCAAGTTTGCAGTAATCCTTCTTCCTCAGCTTCCTATGCTCTGGAATTATGGGTGTGTGTCACCATGCCTGCTCCTTGGAGAATGTGTTTTAAAATTGTCTCTTCTTTTTGTTCTTGTCCATGAATGGGGCCGTAAAAGGAATTGACCAGGCAAAGAGAAAGGGATGAGGATCTGAGGAAGAAGACTTTACAAGATGCAGTCACTGGTGCCCCAAAACTGTTCTCCATTGGCAAGATAGAGGAGACAGGAAGAAGTTATACTGATTAAGCAGCAAATGCAAACTAAATGCTTCATTTATTCCATTAAATCATTATAGCAAGGCTATGAGACCGATGCTAATGGTTTTGCTTTAAAGATAACAGGGGAAATCAGAAGTGAAGAAGTGATCAGAGGTGTCCTGGAGGCTACTGCCCAGAATTACAGAAAAAGCAACTGACTCATATGAAACTGAACTGTCTCTATCTAACACGACCACTTGATTGTCTTCATTTTATCTGGGGCTAGATTGTCCCAAAGAGCTTAGAAACAATGTGTATTCCAGGCCATTACCAGACCAGAAATTCAGATCTGTAGGGCCCAGGAATGTTTACTATAACAACTAGCCAAAACATTTGTGAAGAAGCTGACCCACAGAGAAGTTTGAGAAACACATCTTCTGGGGCACCAGTGGCTGTTCACATACAGATCACTTTTGCAAATAAAGCTTGATTCCCCCAAAGGATGCAACAGCTCTTTCTTTTTGGTGTATGACTCTTGATGCTCTCATCCCATTACCAGTGACTAGAACTGTATTTAAACCCACAAATAGAGCTGCCTGCTAGGTACTATTAGGGAGTGGGGATATACTTTATATGGAAGTGGCAGTTCGGCTCAGGGCTAAGATATAAAGACAATTAGAACAAGAACATTGGGACAAATTTAAGGTAATAGAATCTTAGCCCTGAGAAGGCTGGTCAATGTGACTGTTACTTAAATTGCATGCACATGTTGGAGTGGGGTGGGGGTTAGATAGTTTTACTATAATTTTCCTAACGTCTTCTGAATACATAAATACCAACTGCAGTTCCATATGTAGGATAGAGAGTGCCATCTAGTGGAGTGTGAGATTCCTCCTGGTTCTGATGTCCCATTTCTGAGCCCCTTGCTAGGTCTCCAAAATGAGCATATAAAAACAAATACAATAATCTCTTATAAATATGTATTTGTGGCTATTTTTATGTGCCCAGTGTATTCAGGCATCAATGTGTCTGATGTGTATTAAGCATTACTTACTGACAGAGTGGAACATAATGTGAGGCCACAGAGTACTAAATTCCTCATCACTGTATAGAGTGCTTTTTAAATTGCTGTGACAAAATACCTCACAGGAAGGTAGGGAGGGAGAGAGGGAGGGAGGGAGGGAGGGAGGGAGGGAGGGAGGGAGGGAGGGAAGGAGGAAAGGAAGGATAGAAGAAGAAATGAAGAAATGAAGAAAGAAGGAAGGGAGGGAAGGAAAGAGGGAGGGAAGGAGAGAGGGAGGGAGGGAAGGAGGGAAGAAGGGAAGGAGGGAGTGAGAGAGGGAAGGAAAAGGGAGGGAGAGACAAGGTGGGAGGAAGAAGGGAGAAAGGGAAGGAGACAGAGAGGGAGAGAGGAAAGAAGGAAGAAGGAAGGAGGGAGAGACAGAAGGAGAAAGAGAGGGAGAGAGGGATAGTAGAAGAAAGGAGAGAAGGAGGGATGGAAGAAAGGGGGAGGGAAGGAGAGAAGGAGAGAGGAAGGAATGAGGAAAGAAGAGAGGGAGGGAGGAAGGAGGGAGAGAGGGAAGGAGAAAGGGAGGGAGAGAGGGAGGAAGGAAGGAGGGAGGAAGGAGGGAGAAAGGGAAGGAGAAAGGGGAAGGGAGGAAGGAAGAAGGGAGAAAGGAAGAAGAAAAGGAAGGAGAAAGGGGGAGAGAGAGAGTGAAAGGAAGGAGAGGAGGGAGGGAGGAAAGGAGAAATGGGGGAGAGGAAGAGAAGAAAGAAGGAAGGAGAGAGGGAGGGAGAGAGGGAGGAAGGAAAGAGGGAGAAAGGAAGAAGAAAAAAGGAAAAAGGGGGAGAGAGGGAGGGTGAAAGGAGAGGAAGGAGGGAAGGAGAAAGGGAGAAAGAGAGGAAAGAAGGAGGGAGAAAGGGAGGGAGAGAGGGAAGAAGGAAAGAGGGAGAAAGGAGAGAGGAAAGAAGAAAGGGAGGGAGAGAGGTAAGGTGGAAGAAAAGAGAGGAAAGAGGGAGGGAAGGAGGGAGAGAGGAAAGAAGGAGAGAGAGAGGGAAAAAGAAAAAAGAGAGGAAGAGAGGGAAGAAAGAAGGAAAGAAGGAGGGAGGGAAGGAGGGAGGGAGAAAGGAAGGAGGGAGGGAGAGAGGGAGGAAAGAGGGAGTGAGGGAAGGAGAAAGGAAGAGAAGGAAGGAGAAAGGGAGAGAGAAGGAGGGAGGAAGAAAGGAGGGAGGAAAGAGGGAGAGAGAAGGAGAAAGGGAGAGAGAGAGGAAGAGAGTGAGGGTGGAAGGAGGGAGAGAAGGAGGAAGGGAGAGAAGGAGAGAGGGAGAAAGGAAGGAAGGAGGGAAGAGGGAGGGAAAGAGGGAAGGGAGAGAGGAAGGAAGGAGGGAAGGAGAGGGAGGGAGGGAGAGAAGGAGAGAGGGAGGGAGGGAGGGAGGGAGGGAGGGAAGGAGGGAAGGAGGTAGGAAGAAAGGGTGGATTTTAGCCAGCAGAGCCAGAGATCAGTCCATTGTGGTAGTGAAGTCACTGAAGCAGCAGCTCAAAGGCAGTTGGTCATATGGCATTTGTAGTCAAGAAGCAGAGCATGATGGATGTTGGTGCTCAGATAACCTTTTTTAATAAGACCCTATATGGCATCCACATTTAGGGTGTGTCATCTCTTTTTTGTTAACCCAATTTAAAAATTTCTTCATGGACATGCCCAGAAAAAAGGCTCCTAAATTATTCTGGTTGCTGCCAAATTGGCAATCAATAAAAACCATCACAATCATTTATGTCCATTGTTTTTTCCCTAATAGTTCAAGATGAAGATAGTTACATATGACCTTCTGGGCACATTTATGTAAATGAGTAACCCTGAGGTAGCTAGCTGAGCTTGCTTGTTTCATTGTAATACATTCTCTTGTTTTCATAGAATGAACTCCCTATTTGAGTAGTAATGCGACATACACCTGTTCCTCACTTGTCTCCATCCACTTTGTATCTCTCATCTGTCTGAATAACCTAACCAATATCCTTCCTCTCCTACCACTACACTATCCACAGTCTACAAATGGTACCTTTGAAACTTGCTGAGACTTCATAGTTTAGGAATTAGTCATCTTTTTCACTTGCTTGGCTGTCAGTTCATAAAACATTGCTGAATACTCACTTAGCACTTAATACTTAAACACATACATACACACATTGTATCAAAACTATTCAGCACAGAGTTTGATTATGTATCAAATGCTTTATTAAGTATTAACTATTAATTTACCCTATTGCTTTGAGTTTATGATCAAATTAGACATCTCTCAAGGTAAATTTGATACTGACCATAAAGTGAATTTTGAATTTTGTTTTTCTTTTAGCAAATAGTCCTTGGAACAATTTTTACTAATAATCTCTACTGTATATAAAATGCTATATAATAGTATATTGATACATTATATAAAGTACAAATTTATAGTTTTGAGATTTTGTTTTAACGTTATCTGTATGGGTGTTCTACTGTATAGATGTCTGCATATTGCATGAACACAGTGCCCTCAGAAGCCAGAAGAGGATGTCTATTCAGCACAGAGTTTGATCCCCTGGGGCTAGAGTTACAGAATCAAACTCAGGTCGTCCACAAGAACAGAAGCTATTATTTTTAATTGCTGAGACATCTCTCCAGTGCCTCAATTCTAAATTTCAAATTACAACAATCACCTAGATCTTCTCTGCAATATTGACTTTTGTTGCTGTTTTGTTTCTAAAACAAAGTTTCACTGTGTAACCCTGGCTGGCCTGGAACTCTCTATGTAAACCAGGTTGGCCTTGAACTCAGAGGTCTTCCTTTGTCTTCCAAGTGCTGAGTTTAAAACTATGTGCCATTATACCTGGCTCAGTCCTATTACTACTGCTACCACTACTACTACTTCTACTACCACAGGCTCCTCCTTCTCTTTCTCCTCCTCCTCCTCTTCCTCCTCCTCTTCTTCTTTTGCCAAGACAGGATTTCTCTATGTATCCTTGGCTGTCCTGGGACTCACTTTGTAGACACTGTTGGCCTCCAACACACAGAGATCTACCTGCCTCTGCCACCCAAGTGCTGGGATTAAAGGTGTGTACTACCACACCAGGCTCTCAACACATATTCTTAAGCATGGTTTGGTCAGTCTTGCTTTTTATTTATATCCTTAATTCCATCAAATTTTCTAAAAATATTTCAGATACCCAGAGGTTATCTCTGTAAATTTTTTTCTTAAGTATATTTTTTCATTTTGCATAATCTTTCCTCTACAGTAAGAATGTCAACCATTTCCTACTGAAGACTTATCATAGAAAAGCCCCTTTTTCTTGATCCAAGTTCCCAGATTTCTCTAGTTCTCTTGCTTCCTGTAACTCCACAAAAATAAGGGGGAGGGGGAGGAGAAAAGGGGAAAGAGGAAGAAGATAGAAAAGAATGAATTAGTTCCAAATGTTGGTTTGCACGAAACACTTTGATGATTCCTTACTGCTAAGTGAGAAATGACTGTCCTAGTCTTCCCTTGCTCTCCCATTTCCTAATACTTCCTCCTATTCTGGATAGAAGTGGTCTTCTTCATTTACCATGCATGTGTTTACATTCTTCTAGATGCAGCCTTTTCTCTTAAAACTTTATCTACAATGCAAAGTTGAGGAACACCAAGGTTGATATACACAAAACTATGAAGTGATTTCTTCCAAGAATGTGAGGGGCAGGCTTTACCTCCAAGGCTTCTATCACACTTAGTCTCAGTGACACTTATTTGGGACTTCAGAATCCTGTTGAGCAAAACTGAGGTTTTCGCCATTGTTGGAGTTTGGGAGTCTGTTTACTCATATCTCTCTAGATAGACAATTCATGTTACAGATAGGTAAAGAGACAGTATGCTTTGGAAACCCTTCTTGGTTAAGAGAAGAGAATCTCTGACCAGGGTGCAGACCTAACTTTCCAATGGGACTAGATCAAACTTCTGGCCAAGAAACCACCCTAAAAGGTGTGTTTACATGAAACCATACCAATGAAATTCAATTAATTCTTTGCAGTAGGAGCCTGGCTCCTTTATTAAGCTAATTATTACTAAAGAGACAAGTTCTCCCCAATTGCAGTTTCTTATTCCAAGCTAGGAAAAGGAGGAGAAGAAGAAGAAGAAGAAGAAGAAGAAGAAGAAGAAGAAGAAGAAGAAGAAGAAGAAGAAGCAGAAGCCTGACTTAAGACTTCTTAATGAGTTTAAAGAAAAGAATGTGTGTCAGTAGTATTTTTGTACTGATAGGTGTGATAATTTTTTATTGGATATTTTATTTACATTTCTGATATTATCCCCTTTCTCCCTACCCAGGAACTCCCTATCCCATTTACCTCCTCCTGCTTCTATGAGGATGTTCCCCCACCCAAACACCCACTCTCACCTTCCCACCCTAGAACACCCCACACTGGGGCATCCAGCCTTCATGGGACCAAGGATTTTCTCTGCCACCTATGCCGGACAATGCCATCCTCCCCTACATATACAGCTGGGGGTGTCCCTCCCTATGTGCTCCCAGGCTGGTGGATCTTGGAGCTCTGCTTGGTTGGTATTGTTGCTCTCCTCATGGGGCCACAAACTCTTTCAGTCTTCTCTCTAACTTTCCTTCAGTCTTCTCTCTAACTGCTCCATTGGGAACCCCATGATCAGTTCAATGGTTAGCTGTGAGAATCTGCCTCTGTATATGTCAGGCTCTGGCAGACCTCTAAGAAGACAACTATATCAGGCTCCCTCCAGCATGCACTTCCTGGCATCCACATCAGCATCTACATTTGGTGACTGCACATGGGATGGATACCCAGGTGGAATGGTCTACAGATGGCCCCTCCTTCAGTTTCTGCCCTACACCTTGTCTCCATATTTGCTCCCTTGAGTATTTTCTTACTCCTTCTAAGAAGGACCAAAGCACACATACTTTGGTCTTCCTTCTTCATGAGCTTCATATGGTCTGTGAGTTGTATCTTGGGTATTGAGAGCTTTTGGGCTAATATCCAATTATCAGTGGGTAAATACTATGTGTGTTCTTTTGTGATTGGGTTACCTCACTCAGGATGATATTTTCTAGTTCCATTCATTTGCCTAAGAATTTCACTAATTCGGTGTTTTTAATAGCTGAGTAATACTCCATTGTGTAAATGCACCACATTTTCTGTACCCATTTCTCTGTTGAAGGACATCTGGGTTCTTTCGAGCTTCTCGCTATTATAAATTAGGCTGCTATGAACATAATGGAACATATGTTCTTGTTATATGTTGGAGCATCTTCTGGGTATATGCCTAGGAGTGGTATAGCTGGGTCCTCAGGTAATGTTATGTCCAATTTTCTGAGAGAGCACTAGACTGATTTCCAGAGTGGTTGTACCAATTTGCAATCCCACCAACAATGGAGGAGTGTTCCTCTTTCTCAACATCCTTGTCAGAATCTGCTATGAATTTTTGATCTTAGCCATTCTGACTAGTATGTGGTGGAATCTCAGGGTTGTTTAATTTTCATTTTTCTAATGACTAAGGATGCTGAACATTTCTTTAGGAGCTTCTCGGCCATTCAAGTTTTCTTGGTTGAGAATTCTGTACTTCATTTTTTAAATAGGGTTATTTGGTTGTCTGGAGTCAAATTTCTTTAGTTTTTTATATATATTGGATATTAGCCCTCTATCGAATGTAGGATTGGTAAAAATCTTTTCCCAATCTGTTGGTTGCTATTTTGTCTTATTGACATTGTCCTTTGCCTTACAGAAGCTTTGCAATATTATGAGGTCCCATTTGTCAATTCTTGATCTTGGAACATAAGCCATTGGTGTTCTGTTCAGGAACTTTTCCCCTTTGCTCAAGTATTCGAGGTTCTTCCCCATCTTATCTTCTATTAGTTTCAATGTATCTGCTATTATGTGAAGGTCCTTTATCCACTTGGACTTGAGCTTTGTACAAGGAGATAAAAATGGATCAATTTGCAATCTTCTACATGCTGACCTCCAGTTGAAACAGCACCATTTGTTGAAAATGCTGTCCTTTTCCCACTGGACAGTTTTAGCTCCTTTGTCAAAGATCAAGTGATCATAGGTGTGTGGGTTCATTTCTGCATCTTCAATTCTATTCCATTGATCTTCCTGCCTGTCTCTGTACCAATACCATGCAGTTTTTAGCACTATTATTCTCTAGTACAGCTTGAGGTCAGGGATGGTGATTTCTCCAGAAGTTCTTTTATTGTTGAGAATACTTTTCGCTATCCTGGTTCATTTGTTATTCCAAATAAATTTGAGAATTTTTCTTTCTAACTCTGTGAAGAATTGAGTTGGGATCTTAATGGGGATTCCATTGAATCTGTAGATTGCTTTCAGCAAGATGGCCATTTTTACTATATTAATCCTGCAATCCATGAGAATGGGAGATCTTTCCATCTTCTGAGATCTTCAATTTCTTTATTCGGAGATTTGAAGTTCTCATCATACAGATCTTTCACTTGCTTGGTTAGATTCACACCAAGGTATTTTATATTATTTGTGACTATTGTGAAGGGTGTCATTTCCCTAATTTCTTTCTCAGCCTGTTTATCCTTTGAGTAGAGGAAGGCTACTGATTTGTTTGAGTTGATTTTGTATCCAGCCAATTTGCTGAAGCTTTTTATCAGGTTTAGGAGTTCTCTGGTGGGAGTTTTGGGGTCACTTAAGTATACTAACATATCATCTGCAAATAGTGATATTCTGACTTCTTCGTTTCCTATTTGTATCCTTTTGACTTCCTTTTGTTGTCTAATTGCTCTAGCTAGGACTTCCAGTACTATATTGAATAGGTAGGGTGAGAGTGGGCAGCCTTGTCTAGTGCTTGATTTTAATGGGATTGCTTCAAGTTTCTCTCCATTTAGTTTGATGTTGGCTACTGGTTTGCTGTATATTGTTTTTACTATGTTTAGGTATGAGCCTTGAATTCCTGATTTTTCCAAGACTGTTACCATGAAGAGATGTTGAATTTTGTCAAATGATTTCTCAGCATCTAGTGAGATGAAAATGTGGGGTTTTATTCTTTGAGTTTGTTTATATAGTGGATTACATTGATGGATTTCCAAACATTGAACCATCCCTGCATTCCTGGGATAAAGCCTACTTGATCATGATGGATGATTATTTTGATGTGCTCTTGGATTCAGTTTGCAAGAATTTTGTTGAGTATTTTTGCATCAATATTCATAAGGGCGATTGGTCTGAAGTTCTCATTCTTTGTTGTGTCTTTGTGTGGTTTAGGTATGAGCATAATTGTAGCTTCATAGAAAGTATTGGGTAGTGTTCCTTCTGTTTTTATTTTGTGAAATAGTTTGAAGAGAATTGGTATTTGGTCTTCCTTGAATGCCTGATAGAATTCTGCACTAAAACCATCTATCTGGTCCTGGACTTTTTTTGGTGGGGAGACTTTTAATGATTGCTGCTATTTCTTTAGGGGTTATGGGATTGTTTAATTCATTTATCTGCTTCTGATTTAACTTTTGTACCTGGTATCTGTCTAGAAAATTGTCCATTTCATCCATATTTTCCAGTTTTGTTGAGTATATGCTTTTGCAGTAGAATCTGATGATTTTTTTAATTTCCTCAGTTTCTGTTGTTATGTCTCCCTTTTCAGTTCTGATGTTATTAATTTTGATACTGTCTCTGTGCCCGCTGGTTAGTCTGGCTAAAGGTTTATCTATCTTTTTGATTTTCTCAAAGAACCAGCTCCTGGTTTTGTTGATATGTTGTACAGTTTTTTTAGGTTCTACTTAGTTGATTTCAACCCTGAGTTTGATTATTTCCTGCTGTCTACTCCTCTTGGGTGTATTTACTTCTTTTTCTAGAGCTTTCAAGTGTCCAGTCAAGTTACAAGTGTATGCTTTCTCCAGTTTCTTTTTGTAGGCACTTAGAGCAATGAGTTATTCTCTTAGCACTGTTTTCATGGAGTCCCACAAGTTTTGGTATGGTTTGTCCTCATTTTCATTAAATTCTAAAAAGTCTTTAATTTCTTTCTTTATTTCTTCCTTGACCAAGTCATCATTGAGTAGAGCGTTGTTCAGTTTCCATGTGTATGTGGGCTGTCCATTGTTTTTGTCATTATTAAAGACTAGCCTTAGTCCATGGTGATTGGATAGGGTACAAGGGAGTATTTCAATCTTTTTGTATCTGTTGAGGCCTGTTTTGTGACCAATTATATGGTCTGTTTTGGAGAATGTACCATGAGGTGCTGAGAAAACGGTATATTCTTTTGTTTTAGGATGAAATGGTCTATAGATATCAGTTAAATCCATTTGGTTCATAACTTCTGTTAATTTCATTGTGTCTCTGTTTAGTTTCTGTTTACATGATCTGTCCATTGGTGAGAGTGGGATGTTGAAATCCCCCACTATTATTGTGTGAAGTGCAATGTGTGCTTTGAGCTTTAGTAAAGTTTCTTTTATGAATGTGGGTGCCCTGGCATTTGGAGCATAGCTTTCAGAATTGAGAATTCATCTTGGTAGATTTTTTCTTTGATAAGTATAAAATGTCCTTCCTTATCTTTTTTGATTACTTTTGGTTGAAAGTCGATTTTATTTGATATTAGAATGGCTACTCCTGCTTGTTTCTTGGGACCATTTGCTTGAAAAATTGTTTTCCATCCTTTTACTCTGAGGTAGTATCTGTCTTTGTCACTGAGGTGTGTTTCCTGTATGCAGCACAATTCTGGGTCCTGTTTACATATCCAGTCTGTTAGTCTATGTCTTTTTATTGGGGAATTGAGTCTATTGATGTTAAGAGATATTAAGGAAAGAAGATTGTTGCTTCCTGTTATTTTTGTTACTAGAGGTAGAATTATGTTTGTGTAGCTATCTTCTTTTGGGTTTGTTGGAAGATTACTTTCTTGTTGTTTCTTGGATGTAGTTTCCCTCCTTGTGTTGGAGCTTTCCATCAATTATCCTTTGTAGGACTGTATTTGTGGGAAGACATTGTGTAAATTTGGTTTTGTCATGGAATATCTTGGTTTCTCCATCTATAGTGATTGAGAGTTTTGCTGGGTATAGTAGTCTGGGCTGGTATTTGTGTTCTCTTAGGGTCTGTATGTTATCTCTCCAGGATCTTCTGTCTTTTATAGTCTCTGGTGTGAAGTCTGGTGTAGTTCTTATCGGTCTGCCTTTATATGTTACTTGGCCTTTTCCCCTTACTGCTTTTAGTATTTTTTCTTTGTTTTGTTCATTTGTTGTTTTGATTATTATCAGATGGGAGGTATTTCTTTTCTGGTATAGTCTATTTGGAGGTCTGTAGGCCTCTTGTATGTTCATGGGCATCCGTTCTTTAGGTTAGGGAAATTTTTTTTCTATAATTTTCTTGAAGATATTTATTGGCCCTTTAAGTTGGTAATCTTCACTCTCTTCCATGCCTATTTTCCTTAGGTTTGGTCTTCTCATTGTGTCCTGAACTTCCTGGATGTTTTGGGTTAAGATTTTTTTGCATTTTGCGTTCTTTGAAAGTTGTGTCAATATTTTCTATGGTATCTTCTGCACTTGAGATTCTCTCTTCTATCTCTTGTATTCTGTTGGTGATGCTTGTGTCTATGACTCCTGATTTCTTTTCTAGGTTTTCTATCTTCAGGGTAGTCTCCCTTTGTGATTCCTTTATTGTTTCTACTTCCATTTTTATGTCCTGGATGCTTTTGTTCAGTTCCTTCACCTGTTTGATTGTGTTCTCTTGCAATTCTTTAAGGGACTTTTGTGTTTCATCTTTAAGATCTTCTACCTGTTTACCTGTGTTCCCCTCAATTTCTTTGAGAGTGTTACTTATGTCCTTCTTAAAGTCCTCTGTCATCATCATTAGAAGTAATTTTAAATTTGAATCTTTCTTTCCTAGTGATATGGGGAATTCAGGACTTTCTATTGTAGGAGAACTAGGTTCTGATGATGCCAAGTACCCCGGGTTTCTGATACTTGTGTTGTTGAGCTTGTCTTTCACCATGGTTATCTCTAGTGCTACCTGTACTCACTGTCTCTGACTAGAGCCTGTCTTTCCAGTTATCTTGCTTGTGTCAGAGCTTCTCAGAATCCAGCTGTTTCTGTGATCCTGTGATCCTCAGCTCCTGGGTGGAAGAGCTCCTAGGACTTGGGCTACCTCTGTGATCCTGAAATTTTGCTACTCTGAGTGCAGTGGCTCCTCTAGGATTGTTCAGGATATGGTGTCTTCATGGGAGCAGCCCAGCTAGGTGTCTGCCTCAGCCAAAAAGGCGTATGTTAGTAGTATTAAATTTGGGAGCCCTCAAAGAGCCAAACTGAAGATACCGATTCAGTCATTTTTGGTGGTTTATGAAGGCCAAGAAGAGGAGTTGAGATAGAGGGAGGTTGTTGGGGTCTGCTGTGACAATGGTCGTGATATCTGAGTTTTTGGGACAGGGCCCTGCTGTTCAAACTGTGGTACTTGAATCAGAAACACTGGCATTTGCTGGAGGCTTGTTAGAGATATAGTGTCTAGAGCTGGGGACATGTACCAGTTGGTAAAGCACTTGTCTCAGAAGTATCAGAAATTAGATTTGATTCCAAAAGTTCACATTTTAAGAAAGTCAGGCATAGTGGGATGCTCATGCAATCCTAGGAAGGCAAAGAGGAGGAGAGGAGGTAGAGAAAGGATTTCTGAGGCTTGCTGGCCAGTCAGCCTAGCCAAATGAATAGCCTCCAGGCAGTCAGAGACTCTGTCTCAAAAAAGGGTGAATGGTTTTGGATGACATCTGAGGTTGTTCTTCAGCTTACACACACACATACACACACACACACACACACACACACACACACACACAGGGTAGGGTGGGGTGGGGTTGGGGGATACAGTATCTAAGACTCTACCATAGATCAGCTATATTAGAATCTAAAATTTAATATGTCCTCTCTAGGTGCTAGGAAGCAAGTCCATACCTTCTTATAGTAGAATTCCTTTCTCTGTTGGCAAACTATTCATTGTTCACATGGAATAAGAACTTTTGTGCATTCAGTGGTAGTTAGCAATATCCCTTCCTTACCAAACTATGACAACTGAAAATGTTCCCAGACAATGTAAAATGTCTCTAGGGATTACTGTACAACTTCCTCTGAGATCTGCCAATGACTGGTTAGGCATGAAGTAGGGAAACAAGAGGAGAAAATGATAAGAACTGAGCTTTGAGTTATTCCCATCTTCTGTGGCTTGTGGGTGAGCCTAGAAAAGAAGATAAAAAGACAAACTGGATGATGGAGGAATCCCAGGAGAACAGCAGCTAGGAGATCAAGGAGGTACACACTGATAGATGTTGCTAATGAAGATGTGAACTATAACACGCTTATTTTATCTAGATAAGTGAAGGCTACTGATGACCCAAAATAAGCTCCCTCTGTTCACTGTGTGTGTGTGTGTGTGTGTGTGTGTGTGTGTGTGTGTGTGTGTGTGTGTGT
>JANHMN010000005.1:100119198-100156223 GCA_030674055.1 Rhabdomys pumilio | reverse complement strand
TGTGTGTGTGTGTGTGTGTGTGTGTGTGTGTGTGTGTGTGTGTGTGTAGGGAGCAGCAATCAACTTCCAGTTGGAAAATGAGTAGGAGGTATGGAAACTGACTGGATGTTAGCTCTTTGGAATTTAATATAGCCTCCAGAGAGCAGCATCAGAATTTAGAAACAGAGTCCCAATCCTAGAAAGTCACAATCTGGCCCTGAAGAAGAACTCAGAAGTTCCCAGATGATCCTTAAACACATTAGATGCTGGGAGACTTGACCAATGGGCGATTTTTACATCTGGTTAGTTGAAGGGAGGAAAGAAACTGACCTTATACAACAGGGTTTCTATATGTGAGTGTCTTAAATATGCTGCTCTCCCCAGATTTAAAAGACCTATATACGGTTGAACATCTTGTCTCTTGCAAAAAGAAAATATGTGATCTACAAACTCAGAATCAGAATTCTGATTGCATTCTTACTTTTGAGAGGCTAGCTAGATGTAATTTTAAAAATAACGTATCAAAATCACAAAGATATTTATTAGTTGATACTTTTATTCAGACGATACATGCCTATGAACAAACGCGAACACATTTGACATTGTTACTATTGCGTTGGAGTCTCCTCTTGGCAAGGGCAAAGTCAATAAGCATAACCAAGAGATAAAAGAATGGAGAAAGGGCAAGAGAATACTGGTATCATTCCTTAATAGTGAAAGCACACGGATCTTATTCGGAAAGCACAAATATATTCATATAAGAAAGCACTTTGGAACCATCACCTTCTTAAAAATGTTCAGTTTAAGATGTACATTGCTAAGCACGCTTGGTTTAAGGTCATAGTTCAAGAAGGAAAGAGGCTAGGCATATTAATGGGTATGCTTGGTTTAAGATCACGGGGAAAGAAAATCATGGTGCACACATTCAAATGGTGAAAAAAAAAAGGAAGACAAGAAACCTTCTGGATGTGCTTGGTTATGTTATAAAGAGGGTAAACAGAATTCCCATTGGGCATATTCACCTTCCTTTTCCTAAAGAAAGATTTTAGTTAAAACAAAGTGGAAAGAGAAAGACACACATACTGAAAGTACAGTAATATACAAGTGTGCCCCTATAAGGGCTCCTCCCTCACCTAGTCACTAACAACTGGTTGACATTCACGCAGGTGAAATATTGAGCCTGGCATTGTGGCACAGCCTTGTAATCCTAGCAAAGGATTACAATAGCAAGCAAAGGCAGGAGGATCACAGTTTCCTTACCAAGCAAGATCCTGCTTCATAGAAGGGATGGGGGAAGAGAAGAAGGAGGGTAGTAATTATGGCTTATTGTATGTACATATAAGCTTGCATTTTTAAATGTATGGGTGTTTTGGTTACATGTGTGTATATATGACCTCAGAGATCAGAGGTCATTGGATCCCCTGGAACTGTAGTTATAGATAGCTGTTAGCCTCTGTGTGGAAACCAAACCCTGATCCTCTGCATGACCAACAAGTATTCTCAACAGCTAAGCCCTCTCTCCAGTTTCTTGTACGTCTAATCTAAATTCAACATTTTATCTACTGCTCCATACAACAGTGGGAAGGCAGTTGGCCCGAGTTGTTCTGTGTTGCTTTCAACTTCTTTAAAACCCAAGTAAGCACACATGTGGCAGAGAACCTTGTCCCACCAATAACAAAGGTTACAACCACGGAGAGTTTTAGGGGCTGGATAAAATGATAGCATTCAACCCAGAGGCATTTCTTCATTGGGAGAGAGTCCCAATAAAACTCAGACTACAATTCCCCTACTTTTTACAGTAACGCTTAAATTTGCCTGTGTCTTGCAATTTCCCAGACAACTAAAAAAGCAACAATCGAACAAATATAAAAGCAAAGCATGACTCGGAGCCATGCACTGTGTGGGTTCTTGTTAAATTGGTTAGAGCTAAAGCTTCAGCTTTGGATTTCAAAACTTGAGGTGGATTCCTATCGGCAGGCAAAGAGGGCAAAGGACCAATCCAATTAATCTTATGGCAGCAGGTTTTCAAACTTAAAACAGCCATCAAAAAATACCTGAGAAGCCTAGGAATCCAGGCACTCACCAGAAAAGCACAAGGCCCTGGTTTTGACCCTCAGCATCTGATCCGCTTGGGTAAGGATGTCCAAACTATTGGGTGGCGAGCGCCATCTCGTGGCGGAATGATTATTAGTTCTTTAGCAGTTGGCAAGATTTTCCAGTCATTTCTGACAGGAGGCTTTCTTCAACAGGGCGTGCAGCGACTCTGGAATCATAAACTTAAAAAGGGGAACTAGAAGAGAAGAGAAAAGAAAAACGTGTCAAAAGAAGGAAAGCAGGGTTCCTGGAACTCGGAAGGCCTTAAGTAAAGGAGAAGCTCGAAGAGAACAGAAACAGACAGAAACGTCTCCTTCTCAAATCCTTATCTCAACAGCGAGCCCCTCTCTGTCGCTTTTTCAGATTGAAAATTTTGAAATCATTTACTGGCCCTAGGCTCATCCCACACACATCTTCAGTTTCTGGCACTAGCCTTTCCGGACAAACAGCCTTTCCCGGACTAGAAAAGCACTTCCTCAAATCACCCACCCACAACCACCACAGCAAAATGTCTCTTGTCACCAAATCTCCCCATCATCTGACAGAAAACAGAGTCCTTCCTCTTCTCTCCACCCCAGCCTGCCTTCCTTCCCAACCCTGGAGAAGAGGCAGCTTTCCCCTATCTAAATTGAAAGCCCATCCATACCTGCTTCACGATCTCCTCACTTGGGTAACTGGCTAATTTGCTTTACTTCATCTGTTGCAGAATCGCTCTTCCCCATTCATTCTGTTGCCTTTCGCTCACACCTGGTATTCGATTTCAAAAACTAGATTAAACGCTAATATTAGTCAACAGAAATAAAAGGTTGCACCATATCAATGTATCACTCTAAATAGATTATTTTTTAAAACAAGATTAAAATCCCAGCACTCAAGAAGCGAGGATTATGAGTTTGAGGTCAGACTAGGCTCTAGATGGAAATCTTGTTTCAAAACAAAACCAACACAGCCGCCCTCCCCCAAACACTCCAACTAAATTAATTAAACTAAAAAAATAAAAACAGAAGACATACCTATATCCAAAACAGAAGTGTTAGGCACAGAAAAAGGTTAGAAAACAGCACATTTTAAAACATTTGTTTGTTTATTTATTTATTTTTTTTTTCAGTAGAGGGAGTCAGTTCTCTCCTTCCACTATGTGGGTTCTGGGGATCTAACTCAAATTTTTATACTTGTCAGAAAGTACCTTTATCAACTAAGCCACATCTTTGACCACTGTGACCCCATTTTTACAAAAAAGAACTTTGTATGTGCTTACATAACAACATACACATAGTAAAACCCCTGAAGAACAAACATCCATCCTTATATTTAAATGTTTGGAACCACATGGGAATAATACTATAAAAGTATGCATGTTAATATAATCGCACAAAACTGGCCTGTATACATATAATATTCTTTGGTCTCAAAAATTTTACAGTCTTGTTGGATATGGTGGTAAACACATACCTATAATCCCAGCACTCAGGAGGGTGAGGCATAAAGATTAAAATTTTGAGGTCAGTCAGGACTGTAAAGTGAGTTTGGGGTCAGCCTGCCTGTAAAGAGACTTTATCTCAAAGTAAAATAAAATAGGTGTGTGTTTGTGTGTATGTGTGTATGAGTGTGCCTGCACATGTACACACTTGTGTATCTGTAAGTGGATGCCAAAAGTCAACCTTGGGTTTTGTTTCTTAGACTCATCTACTTTGTTTTTGGAGATAGGGTCTCTCCTTGGCCTGGAACTTGCAGATGAAGTTAGGATGGTTGGTCAGAGAACCTCGAGGATCTGCCAGTCACTGTCCCAGTCCAGGATGTTACAATTGCGCACCACCATGCCCAGCTTTGTAAATGGATCCTGGGGGTCAAATCAGGTCCTTATGCTGGCACTTACTTTTTAGATCCATTTCTTCAGCCTTCCAAAAATATTGGTATGCTAAAGAATGTCTAGGGCAGACCATGAAAAGTATAAGAGAGTGTTCAATTCAAATCCCAGCTTTGCAAAAAAAAAAAAAAAGTTTAGGTAAATGATTGATTCTCAGCAAGCCTGTTCATATTATTCTGAAAATGAGATTCTAATAACAAGAAGTATGTGAGCTGTGGGGGAGAAGAGACACAGATGGGTGTCTGGTACAATGGACACCATTTATCTGTACCTGGGATCAATGAGGGATCCACGGCCACTTGGGGACAGAATTCAGAAAGTCTATTTCTGCTAGAAGACAATGGTAAAATGGACAGAACTAAAATAGGCTGTGTCCCAAAGGCTCACTGTCAGAGACACTCAGCAGATCACACAAGAGCCTTGTGATTTAACTGGAAGCCTCCAGAGACCTGTCCAATATGATTCTGGCTAAGACTTGAGGAATTCTTTTAGGAGTACAGGCAACCACATGAACTGAGATTTTAGAGTATTGTGAGAGACAGTTGGGAAAGATTAGCCCACCTTTGCAGAGAAAGCCAGCTACTAGCTCACCATTCCTTTCATATGGCAGTGTGAGTTGCAAGGCTAGTCATATGGGCAACGTCTTGGGAAGATCAATCAGAGGTACTATGTGGTTGGTGGCGGTAAATAGAAAGGGCTACCAAAGGGCTGTCATGTTCCACTCCGATTTAATTTTCTACAATCAGGCTTTAGATTCAGGCACCACACTATCAAAACTACTCTTTTGACTGTCATGAGTAAAATTCTCTTTGCCCAGCTAGGCAGTTTCTTGTACTGCTTGGCTTCATTGCACTAGTATATATGATGGTTAAGAGCATGAACTCAGGAACCAGGATAATCCACCTTTTCTTTACATCAATTGTTCCTTTGAGAAATGGAAATGTATCCATCCCAGGTTTCTTCTTTTTGGTTCATCTTTTCTTCCCTGTCTTTATTCTAGAAATATCTACTGAGCTTCTATTCTACAGACCGAGGACTGAGTGCAATAGGTTAGAAGGACAGCCTTCCTGCTCGGAGAAACCAGTCCAGAGCGCGTTCACACTGCTTGACCAGTGAGTGATAAGAGTTTGAAAGGAGGGAGTAGAACCTTGAAATCCTAAAACAGGAGGCTCAACCAATTCAGGAATAAGGTTATTTCAGGCAAGTCATGGCATCATAGAACAGTCATGAAGCACAGTCACATCATTGTGCTCAATTCTAGTTTGTCCCCTTCCCTGGATTACTCTGTTTGGGTCCGTTGACGGCCCCATTCTCATATCTTTGATTCAACCATGAATTTTCAGGGCTGGGACTGTAGTTCAGTTGGTAACGTTAGGTTTCAAACCTAAGACAAATGGCTGAGGTGCCTACTTGGCATATCAAAGCAGATGCTCCCTGCTAGTTGTTGGGCCTTGGATGAGGTAACTCCATTTAACCTGCGCCCTTCAGTCACATAGCACACAGGTAGAGGTCTCCACCTCCAGAGATTTAAATATTAATGAGTTATCTAAAGGCCGGGGGCGTAGCTAATTAAGTTATTCCCTCCCCTTTTCCCTTTCCTATGAAAGGCGAGACCCCCTGACTTTTTGGGGGGAAAGCACATACCATCTACACCCATTCACCACGCCATGAACAATAAAAGCTTTGGAAAATCGGACTACCACGTGTTGCCTGGGCCTGCACCTCCGCCAGATTACCAGCTTTTGGAACTTTGGAACCTTGAACTGCAGCCGCCACTCGGTGGCTGCATGCATGTGGGACCCTTCTGCTGGCGGTGTGGGAAGAGCGGCGGAACCCCACCACAGGCCCTCTCCTCTCTCCTCTCCCCGTCCGAGTTTTTCCTTCCCCACAGCTAGTTTCTCCTGGCATCTCTCAGTCCCTACCTGTTACAGAGCTATCCTGGCTGCCACAACCAACCCCCTACACTGAATGCTCCAGGCCAGGGGGCTGGGCTACTCTTACCTATATAATCCAATCATTTTTGAGTACCTGCCCTTTTTGTACCTTTGGGCCTCCTGACTGTTGCACCTGGTTCCCTCTTCCCTTTCCCTTGCCTCCTCCAGACATGACCCATTTCAGACTGTTTATGTCTACTCTGAACTCTTCCAGATGTCCTTGCCTCTGATTATGCTTTCCCACCATACCTAGAAGCAGTCGTGTTTCTTTCCTTTTGAACTTTTTGTTTTCATTCAGGTAGAACACTTGCTTATCATACATCAAAATGTTGAATTTGATCTCCAGCACTGTATAAACAGGGAATTGTGAGTGGCCCATGCCTATATCCAGGCACTTGGGCTGTGGAAGCAAGAGAATCAGAAGGTCAAGAGGTCATCCTTTGACACATAGTGAACTTGAAGCCAGATTGAGCTACCTGAGACACTGTATTTTTAAAAAGTGCAATTTGTGGGGAATGGGGTGGGGTGGGGATTTAGCTTGGTGATAGAGCATTTACCTCAAAAGTGCCAGGCCCTTGGCTCTTGGTGAGAGAGGTTTATTTGGAACTAGATAAATAGCTCTGAAGTTAAGAGCACATTTTTTGTCTTGCAGAGAACCCAGGTTTTGTTCCCAGCACCTACATGGTAGCTCACAACCATATATAATTCTAGTTCTAGGCAATCTGACCCCTTCTCCTGACCTCTGAGGTCACCAGGCACTCATGTGGTACACACATATGCATGTAGTCAAAACACTCCAACACATAAAAATAAGGTAAATAAATAAATAAATAAATAAATAAAAACAACAGGTTCATTTTCACGCCAGACCCCATGCAAAGAACTAGGAATATGACAAGAACAGAGAGGCTCTGCCCCTTTCTGACCAATGCTTTCTCAACATACTACCTGTCATCTTACTTGTTACCTTTGTGACTCTGGAAAAAGCTATCTCTTTCTTCTTATGTTGTCACTTTTTGGTTTAGTTTGCTCTGGGTTGATTTTTGAGAGAAGGTCTCATGTGACCTAGGTTGGGCTTCAACTCACCATGTAGCCGAGGATAAGCTTAAATTTCTGATCCTCCTTCCTCTACCTTATAAGTCCACGATTGCAGGTGTGCACCCTTGTGCCTGGCTCAGATGACATTTTTTTTTTATTGGATGTTTTATTTACATTTCAGATGCCATCCCCTTCCCCCATTTCCCCTCCCTAGAAAACCCCTATCCCTTGTCCCCCTTTCCTTTTTGCTTTTATACAATTTTTTTTAGATGTTAATCAAAGGCTTTATAAGTATGGTAATGCTCAATCAGAAGTGTAACCCAATACCCAACCTAGATATATAAACTATCTTTGACTGGTGGAGACATGTGAACATCAGATGATACTTTTGTTGTCGTTGCTGCTGCTGTTACTTGTTGCAAGCAAGGAAATTTACATTTTATTATACATATGTTTACATATACATACATATCGAGAATGACTGCCTTCCTCAGTTTATAAGGTCATCTATTTTGTTACTTTTTAAAGATTACTTCAGCTTCAATTATGTGTCTGTGTCAGTGTATAGGCAAGTGAGTGTGGGTTCCCCTGGAAGCCAGAGGTGACAGGTGCCTTGGAGCTGAACTTACAGGCAGTTGTCAATCAGTTGATGTAGTTGTTAGACATTGAACTCAGATCTTCTCAAGGGCAGAAGGAACTCTTAACTGATGAGTCATATCTCAGCCCCTATCCATTTTATTTTTAATAAATAAACACCTATGCAGACATCCAGGTTTTCTTACTACTATCTTACATTGCTATGAAAAATTAATCACAATTAATGAGCTGATATTGATATAGTTTCACTGATTACATATTACAGTTTATTTAGATTGCAGTAGCTTATTTATAATGTCCTGTATATATTACATTATAGTGCTCATTCCATCTCCTTAGGCTCCTACTGCAGTTGCTAAGATTTTCCTTATTTTTGATGACCTTTATTTTGAGGAATATTAGTAAGGTGTTCTGTAAAATGTCCCTTAACTTAGTTTTGCCTAATGACTGTCTTGTAGTGCCAGGGAAGAGTTGATGATTCCCACTCCCACCCCTACTCCCCCCAGAAAACCAGATAAGAGCCTATCCATACAACTCACAGCAGGGCCTTTATTCTATTGGAGATAGCTCAGGCTCTGCAGCTCACACACAGGACGGTTTTGGAGAGAGGAGCCCTGAATACCTACCAGGGCAAGCCTTTATAGAAGGCTACTAGTGGGGGTTGGGATGAGTGTTTAAGCATCTAATTGGAAAGTTACTATGGCCTTTAACATAATTGGCTCTTGCCAGACATATCATAAACTTAATTTCTCCTTCTTTCTGCATAATCTAGAGACTGGAGCTAGGCTTGTGTTTTGTTGGGGGATAACTTGGAAACTAATGCTAGGCCTGAAGATTTTGCCTCTTAGTCTCATGATTAGACTGCAGTCATGATTTTTGTTTTAAATGGGACACCCACAGATAGATGAAGCACCATTCAGCACGTCTTAGTTACTAGTCTACTGCTGTGAAGAGCTGTCATGACCAAGGCAACTTAGAAAAGGAAGTGTTTAACCGGGGTCTTGTTTACAGTTTCAGAGGGTAAGCCTATGACCATCATGTTGGAAAGCATGGCAACATGCAGGCAGGCATGGCACTGGAGCAGTAGCCGAGAGTTTACATCTTGAGACAACAATGACAAGTCAGTGACAGACTGGGCCTGGAGTGGGCTTTTGGAACCTCAAAGCTCATCCCTAGTGGCACACCTTCTTCAACAAGGCTACACCTAAAACAAATTCATCAACTAAGGGCCTAGCATTCAAACATATAATACTATGTAGGTCAGTCTCATTCAAACCACCACAATACATGTATCAGAAGTACTAGGTGCCAGCTGGATATGTCATATTGTTGGTCACATGGCTGACTTAGAATTCCCAACTGTAAAAGAACACCCTTGCTTCCATGATGTATACTTTGAAAATGAATTGCAGCTCATGTACGAAGTAGAAAGTTGGGTGGTGGGGCGGAGAGAGAATCTCCATGAACTCTTTGGAATTCTTTAAAATGTGGAAGTTGTCTCTCCTCTCCCATGTGTTTAATCGTTTATTCACATATGTATCTCTGCATGAAATCATGGATGTTTGCTTCATACACTGGGCTCTAATCCTATATATTTTAAAGTATTTTCCTATTACTAGCCATTGGGTTCTTATTCTTGCTAGAACAATTTTTTTTCTTTTTCTTTTCATTCATTCTTTGTTTCATTCTTTGTTTCTTTCTTTCATGTAACAGACTTTATTTCAACAAAAAAATAAAAATAGACTGTGCAAACCAATTAGAAGTCCCAACCATTTGTCAGTGTTCATATTCGTAAAGCTAGTCATTAGAAGATGCTGTGAAAAGACAAGTTCTTGGGACCCAGACCTTCCTAGACTTGCCAGGATGCAAGTTTCCCTTTCCTTCCCATCCCTTCTTTTCTGATTTGTTATGGTAGGTGTATCAGTGAGTATAGCCAAGAAGAATTTCAAATGGCCTAGACAATAATGACCATATCGTGGCCACAAGGAACAGCTGACGGTATTTAGCTAATGGGAAAGGCTTCTTTTCTCTGAAGATTCGTTAACCCAGTACTCAATTTCATATTCACATGTTCATGAATGCTTTCCCATCTGTGTCCAACTTTCTGGAAATAGTCCTTCAGGTTGACCCCAAATGTTGTTTCCAGGAGAAAGGTAAAAGGCATAAAACCACACATCTTAGTTCCCAGGGAACTCCTGAGTCAAGACAAGAGGCATCCTCTTGTCCATGTCATCTAGAACTTAGTGACCCATCAACAATCCCCCTTGAAATGTTTTGTGCCTCTGGCACAGGAAGTAGCTGTGAGGAGTCATGGCTGTATAATATAACCAGCAGAACTGGCTGGCTGATAGGATCAAGTATAGACAAAAAGCCCTCAGAACTGCAAGGCCACACAGTCTCCTATTGCTGAAGCCCTGGCAATGGCCTATGACTGGCCAACAAGAGAACCCTAGGCTCCACTTGCAATTGTTACCTCTCAACTCTAGAAAGCCATTATCTCCCTTTACTCATTGAGAATGAAGACTGGTGATGAAAATGTGAGGGGCTATGAAGCATTTCCATATGTCAAACTCAGCAACAATCCACAGAATGTTCTTGCTCCATCAACCAACCTATTCACTGTGACCCTCACCCTTTGCTGCCATCCACAGGTCCCCTGACCTGACTGGATCTGGAATTCAATTCTTCAGCACATTTTGACCCTATCTCTGGAGTCTGTCCTCTCCACTCCCATGACATTCTGGGACTTAGAGCAATCCAGAGTAGCAACTTTGGGCCTTTTTTGCTTTCAGTCTGTGGTAGTGAGGAAAATTCCAGATGCTACCAACTCCCAACCTTAGATGGTTTTTGAAGTAGCCTTGTTCCTCTTGTTCTGAGTCTGACAACTTACCTAGGACTTCTAAGTTCCAGCTGAGCCTCAATTTTGAATCTGTGGACCATCTCTTTGTTGAGAAATCCAATAGCATCTTTCCCTTGTTTGTTTCTCGTTGCAGCTCATTTTCTCCAGAACAAATCCAATTCACCCTGTCTATGGAATGATACACTATTTCCTTATGTATATTTTTCATATAGCTTCTTCATTTGGAAACTGCTCACTTTTGTTTGAAGATGCTGAGTCTCCCACATGACTCCCAACAGTAACTGCCTTACAGTCTGTTTGTGAAGTTGGAGACTCCTTATGCTGGAAGGCATACTTTGAGGGAGGGAGCTACTACCATGGATAAACTTCTATAGTGCTTCTCTGATTCGCAAATCCATTTAGATCGAGGATACCAATCCATGCTTGAGTTTGCTTTGGTGGATCAGGAAGAGCAGAAATGATCACCAGACAAATATCTAGTCCATCCCCAGAGAAAGGAACTGGATGACTGGAGAGACAGTTCAGTGGGTAAAAGTACTTCTCGTGCCAACTCAAGAATCTGAATGTAAGCCATCAGTACTTATGTGAAAGCATGACATGGTGGCACGAGTATCTTTAATCTCAGACCTCCTACAAGGAGATACGAGGTGGTGACATTACAATCTCCAGAAGCATGTTGATTAGCTAGATTAAGGTCAAAGAAACTCTGTCCCAAAGTGGAAAATGAGGACCAATATCCAAGGTTGTCTTTTGATCTCCACATATGCACTGTGGCATGAATATACTCTTACACACACACACACACACACATACACAGTACTTAATATATTTAAAATATTAAAATATTTGTATACAAAAGCGGAGAAACTGGGTGGTTATGATGATATTTTTATAAAAGAGCTAGGAAGAAGGACAGGACACTGGTGGAAATAGATGAAAAAACTCATGACTAGCCTTTCCTCAAAACAGTTGACTTGATGTCATTCAGTTTTTCACTTGGGATATTTGTGAAGAAAGATAATGAAAATGCATCAGAGCGGAACTTCAGTGGTGAGAGTTCTAATACCTACTTTCCCTCTATTGAACCCTTGCTCTTTGGTTCCAGTTCCCTTACCCATAAGATTTGATGACTGTAGCTTTTAACTGCCATGGTTACTTGTCATTATTTGGAAGGGTCTGGCTTAAAGAAATACAGAAAAGAATGGGAACTGGGAGGAAAACCTGAGTTTCAGATAATTATTCTTTAGCTCTAGAGGGACTCAAGAATGAATTTGCTGAGGACTGTGTCAGGATCTTGCCTTCTCTTGTATCTGTACAGTTATACTTACCATTGGTAAAAGATAGGCTCCTTCATCACAGTCAGATGCATTATTGTGCACAGTTGCAATGATTGTCCTCCACAAGCCCACTTGCACAACTATACTGTCAAGTAACCCTGTCATTTAGCCCTCCTTCCTCTTACCTTGCTCTGTTCCCTGATTTGGAACTGTATCAGCTCACATAGAAGAAGCTAACCCATTTATCTAAAGAGACTTCTGTTCCTAATAAGCACTGAGAAGTTGTATGTATAGTCAAACACTTTGAGCTTGGAGTTGAAGTGAGGAATGAATATGGAAATGGAAAACAACCATTGAGGCTGAGAATGAGTATGGGGGTAAATGGCTCAGTATAGTAAAGCAAAAGATGCGATCTGGAGGTATCCAATAGCTTTATACCTTGCAGAGCAGGGCAGGGAATGCAGAGCAATTTCAGCAGTTACCAGTACTAACTCTTGGGTGCGGCCAGAGGGCAAGATCATCTGACCAATCTACATGTTGTATGGCAATCCTTCTTTACAGGGTCCTGCCCACCCTCCTATCAATTCTTTGTTCATTTTTATCATTGGTTGGGAACAATAACAGATGATTTTATGCATTTTTCCTGGAAGATAAAAGCCTGTGTGTGTGTGGTTTGTGCTTGGGTGTAATTATGTTTTATATGTTTCTTATTAACTGTTCTATAATTGTTTAGTATTTTGCTCCTTTGAACCCAGACCACAGGAATCAGATTCTTCTATTTAGTACAAGATATCCTACTCAGCCATCTCACTACTTTTCTGTTGGTGCTGTTATTGTTGCTTACAGTGTTGAGTTTCTGAAATAGAATGTCAGTATGACCTGGAACTCACTATAAAGACCAGACTGTCTTCAAATGCATGAAGATTCTCCTGCCTCTAGCTTTTTTTGTGCTCAGATTATAGTGTGCACCATCATACTTGGTTATAACTTTCTTTTGAACAGTGTTTTAGGAGAAACAAAAAAGTGAGAGGTGTCTAAATATAGCCTTTGATTTCTAAAGCCTTACTCCCCTGAGACCATGCCTTCCCTGTGGTAATGGATCATACTGATTCTTAAGCTGTAAACCGAAATAAATCTTTCCTCTGTTTAAAAAAAAAAAGATTTCTAGTTATGTCACAAATGCCTAAGCTGTCTATGTTCCTTGATGACCTGGATCCTAGAAAGCTCTCCACAACCATGGCCAAATCATCAATTCCTCAGGGACTGAGCCTCAGAAGTCAGTCTAGGAAAGGTAACCCAAGGCATTCTGTGACTTCTGCAAGCCATTTCTGTTAGTAATCTGTCTAAACTCCACCTCCACAGTTACCTGGTAACAGCCAGGTAGGCCTGGCCCACTATACAAGGAGCTGCTTGCCCCCTTCTCTCCCTCTTACTTTCTTAATCTCTTACCTTCTTACTCTCTTGCCTCTAGCTTCTCTGTCCCCTCCCCCTCCCCCTTCTCTTTCTCTCAATGTAGTCATGGCCGGCCTCTACTTCTCTTTTTCCTCTTCTTCTCTCTTCTTCTTCCATCTTCTTCCCCCCACCTTTGCCCTATCTCCTGAATAAACCTCCCCCCACTTGGAACCGTGTGGTCTGGAGTGGTCTGTTCTGAGCTGCGGTCGCACGTCTAACACTGACATCTAACAATTTCTTCATTACCAGGCTTTCTGTGGTCCACATATCTGTGAATGACACTCAAGTGTGGTTCCCTATTACTTGATGGGAGAGGATTCTACAGGGCAGAGTACCTCACCCTGACCTACTCCTTTCTCCAGAGGCCAACAAGTACTTTTTGTAAAAAGTTGACTTTTCAGGACACGAGGTAAATTTCTTATTTTTTAAAAAAATTTTTATTGGATATTTTATTTACATTTCAGATGTTATCCCCTTACCCCATTCTCCCACCTCAAATAATAACTTTCTTACATTAAAGGATTATAGCATTATTGTTATTTTTTTTACAGTTTTTCTTTTTTTCCCCCTTTTTTGTTAATAACTTTAAAAAATGTTAATCAAAGGCTTTATAAGTTTGGTAATGCTCAATAACAAGATGCCCATACAATCAGAGGTGTAGCCCAATACCTGACCTAGATATACCAACTATCTTTGGCTGGCGGAGACACGCAAACATCCACCTCCATGGTCCCCCCCCCTCGTCACCTAGCTCCTCCTCTCCTCCTCCTCCTTTCCTTACTCCTCCTCTCCTCCTCCTCCTTTCCTTACTCCTCCTCTTCCTCTCCTTATTCCTCCCACCGTAGCTCCTCCTACATATCACCCTTCCTGTTAAAATAAAACTTTTCTCTCAAAATACAATTAGAGCATACCTATACCAATTTGTATCAGTAAGGTACAAGATAGTCCAGTCCATCATTTTGTTGACTAACCAGAACCTCTGTCATCTCTCCTAACTAAAAGATTTAGTTCTGAACCTGGCTTTTTGTTTGGCTTTAGAATGAATGTCAGCTGAAAACCATCCTCTCAAATCTTTTCTCTCAAAGTAAATAGCCAGAATTGGCTATGAGACTATAAGTCTTCAACCTCGTCAGAAATCCAGAATAACTAAGTTAACTGAAATTATGGGAAGCACAAAGCATAGCTTCTAAAACTTAGCCAATTTATACGGACCACTGAACACCTGGGCAGTCCCTATACTACAAAACATTGGAGCATCCGATCTTTAGCCTTCTGGCCCAGGATCATCTGACAGAACTAGTGATGCAGAATTATTAAGGGCTGATTACTCTGTCTTGGCAGATATAATCAGTTGACTATTTTGCAAGTGTGTCCTTTTCTGGACAGTAATTTGTCTGTAGATAAAAAGAGGCAATTCTTGCCTAGTGACTGCCTCAGCACAACTGGAGTAACTCCAAAGATGCTCAATTTCTTCTTAGAATCCAAGACAGGAAGCTGTCAGGAGCAGACAGGTCTCTAATCAAAATGAACATTAAAACAGAAATGTTTGTAGCATCAATTCTCTGGACTTCTGACGTTTTGAAAACCAACTATCCATGTAAGGCAATCTTGGATTGTTGTCTGTTAACTTCTCTCAGCTGTTTCTAAATAAAATATAGAAAACACGGTAACAATAAACTCAGAGCCATGAATTTGCTATAGGCCCTTGAATCACAGGTTAACCATCTCAAATCAGTTAAAAAAGTTAAAGAAGGACTGGGTTTAAGTCTTGTTTTCCTAAATGTGTTATATAGGCACAATACCTATGAGAGTAACCATATTAATCTCACTTTTATATCAATAAGAAACTCATACCAATGAAAACTTTAAATTTGAAATCAAAGTAAATTTTGTACCATTTAATAAATTATAACATCATCTTAATAACAATTATACATATTTCTACCAATAGGTTATGGCTATGAAATAAATCCTACCTATTCCTCCCTGTTTCAACAAAGCCAGTACTTTTCCTTAGAAAGACAGCCCAATATTAACCACCTCAGTCCTCAAGCCCAGTGAATAGGGGCACCGACTCTTCATTAACTTCTTCAAGATGATTACGGGCATTGACGTATTAGAAGAGGAGCAGGGGAAAGAGTAAATTGATAAGCCTCTGATGTCTGTATTCACTGCATCCAGCTGAAATCCCAGGACATCAGAGGTTCAAGCAGGGCTGCTCAGCTTGCTTGATGAGTAGATACACCAAAGCTATGTATTCTGCAATATACAATTCTTAAAACAAATTTTAGTATCAAGATAATTTTTTGTTTGAATTCTAGAATCTAGTCTTCTGGCAGCCTGCCTCTGTCATGTCTAATTCATATAATTCTGGGAGTTTCTATGAGGGTTTACTCCCATCATCCTCCCATTCCTGCCTCCCTGCTCTTGAATTTTCCAATATTAGGGAATCCAAACTTTCAGGCATTAAGGCCCTCCACTTCCGCTGATGCCTGACAAAGCCACCCTCAATTAGCCTATGTCTTTTTATTGGAGAATTGAGTCCATTGATGTTAAGAGATATTAAGGAACAGTGATTGTTGCTTCCTGTTATTTTTGTTATTAGAAGTGAAATTATCTTTGTGTGGCTATCTTCTTTTGGATTTGTTAGAAGATTTCTTTCTTGCTCTTTTTAGGGTATAATTTCCTTCCTTTTAATAGAGCTTTCCCTCTATTATCCATTGTAATGCTGGGTTTGTGGAAAGATATTGTGTAAATTTGATTTTGTCATGGAATATCTTTGTTTCTCCATTTATGGTAATTGAGAGTTTTGCTGGGTATAATAGCCTGGGCTGGCATTTGTGTTTCTTTAAGGTCTGTATGACATCTGTGCAGGATCTTCTCACTTTTATAGTATCTGGTGAGAAGTCTGGTTTAATTCTAAAAGGTCTGCCTTTATATGTTACTTGGCCTTTTCCCCTTACTGCATTTAATATTCTGTCTTTGTTTTGTGCATTTTGTGTTTTGATTATTATGTGAGGGGAGGTATTTCTTTTCTCATCTAGTCTATTTGGACTTCTGTACATCTCTTATATGTTTATGGGCATCTTGTTCTTTAAATTAGGGAAGTTTTCTTCTATAATTTTGTTGAAGATATTTATTGGCCCTTTAAGGTGAGAATCTTCACTCTCATCTATACCTATTATCCTTAGGTGTCGTCTTGTTATTGTGTCCTGGATTTCCTGGATGTTTTGTGTTAAGAACTTTTTGTATTTTGCATTTTCTTTGACAGTGGTGTCAATATTTTCTATGGTATCTTCTGCACCTGAGATTCTCTCTTCTATCTCTTGTATTCTTTTGGTGATGCTTGCATCTATGACTCCTGATTTCTTTCCTAGGTTTTCTATCTCCAGAGTAGTCTCCCTTTGTGATTTCTTTATTGTTTCTACTTTTATTGTTATGTACTGGATGGTTTTGTTCCATTCCTTCACCTGTTTGGTTGTGTTCTCTTGTAATTCTTTAAGGGATTTTTGTGTTTCCGCTTTAAGGGTTGCTCCCTGTTTACCCATGTTCTCCTCTAATTCTTTGAGAGTGTTATTTATGTCCTTCTTAAAGTCCTCTATCATCACCATTAGAAGTGATTTTAAATCTGAATCTTGCTTTCCTAGTGATATAGGGAATTCAGGACTTTCTATTGTGGGAGAACTAGCTTCTATTGATGCCAAGTACTCTGGGTTGCTGATGCTTATATTCTTTAGCTTGCCTTTCACCATCTGGATCTCCTTAGTTCTACCTGCCATGTCTCTGAATGGAGCCTGTCTTTCCTATTATCTTGGTTGTGTCAGAACTGTTTGGGGTGGATGTTGCTGCCGGTGTTACAGCTGAAGCCCAAGATGTGCTAAGTTCTTGGGCACAGACTGGAAGGAACCAGTGCCCCTGGCCAGAAGTGAATTCCTGGGTCGCAATGGGACCTAGTTACTCTGTTTTGGGTGGGTGTTGCTGTCTCCTTACCTAAGATACTGCTGGGGTTAGAGCTCCTGGAGCTCCACCTCCTCTGAGTTTTGTGGGATTGGGTGCAGAGCTGAAGCCCAAGATGTGCTCAGTGCTCGGGCACAAACTGAAAGGAACCAGGGCCCCTGGCCAGGAGGGAATTTCTGGGACCCAGTGGGTCCCAGTTACTCACTGTTTCAGGTGAGTGTTGCTGTGTTTTTACCTAAGATACTGCTGAGATTGGAGCTCCTGGAAGCTCCACCTCCTCTGAGTTTTGTGGCATTGGGTTCAGAGCTGAAACCCAAGATCTGCTCAGTACCCAGGCATAGACCAGAAGCTGTCTTTTTCTTTTAATCCTCACTCCTGGGCTGGAGAACCTGTTGACTGACTGAGCTGGCTTGGTCAGGTGACACCTCAACATTGGAGCTTCAGTAAGTGGGATACAGTGAAGGACACCACGGGAATTGGAAGCACACACAAAGAAAAGTAAAGAAGATTTGGGCCAGCAGTAAGTCAACCCCATATGGGGCAAGGGAATTGTAGAATGTCTTTTTTATATATTCTTAAAAATATGCTAAAGGCCAGAGAAGCGAACATGTAAGTCAGAAACAAATTACCCAGTTTCTGGTTTTTATAGGAGATATATATCTTTGGTTCCATAAAGAGGGTACAATAAGTTTACAGACATGGGAGAAAGTAGAAGAAGGGATAAAAGGGTACTCGACAGAGACAGCACATGGTCCTAAAAAAAAAATTCCAATAGATGCTTTTAACCTTTGGACCCTAGTTAGAGATTCTCTAGATTCTAGAGATGAAAGTATAAAATTAGTTAAGATATTGGAAGATGCAGATAGTGAAATCAAGAGGAAAAATGAAACTGTTCCATCTGCACCTCCTATTTCTGAGGTTTCAGACAAGGCAGAAAAGAGTGGCGAGCCTCTTGATCCCAAAGACAAAATTGAATTGGATATAGAAACTGTTAAGCACTATAGTAAGGATTTGCCTCCTTCTTGGAATTCTCTTAAGGCATTTTTGGGGAGGGAACAGTCAAAGATAGCCCGGAGACAGGAGAAGATGAAACAAAAAGAATTAGCTCGGCCAGCTGAAAGACTTGAACAAATTCTTGGAGAACGAAAGACTAGCAACAGTTCAGATTCTGAGGAGAATGCACCAATAGTTGTGCCAAAAATGAAGTTTTTGCCCCCTCCAATGACGTTAAAAGGTAATAGAAATGAGGGGAAACCTCTTACTTTAAATCCTAGTGTTACTGTGTTATCACCTCTTTAGGCAGGACTAAAATAGTCTGTAGATCAAGGGGAAGATATACAAGGATATGTTTTGCAGTGCCCTGTGTTTGAAGCACAGGATTAAGAAGGAAATACTGTTAGATATCACAGTCCCATTCTTTTTAAGTAGCTAAAGGAATTAAAAATGGCCTGTGCTCAGTATGGACCTATTGCTCCATTCACCCTGGCTATATTAGATGGCCTATCTACTGAGGCTCTTCTGCCTGAAGACTGGAAACAGCTGGCTCATGCATGTGTTGGGGGAGGAGATTATATGCTATGAAAAACAGAATTTTTTGAAAGATACAAGCAGACAGCACAGTTAAATGCTAGACCTCATAATCTGGTTACTTATGAGATGTTAACAGGAGAAGGCCAATATTGGGATATACAGAATCAGTTATAATTTAATCTTGGTACTTATGCTCAAATTGGTGCTGCTGCTCATAGGGCTTGGAATAGCTTGCCTAATAAAGGGGTTTGTCTCAAGATATTTCAAAAGTAAGGCAGAAACCTGATGAGCCTTTTCAGGAGTTTTTCAATAGGCTGATTAAAGCATCAGGGAGCCTGTTTGGAGATGCTAACACTGGAATGCTTTTAGTGAAACAATTGGCTTATGAGAATGCAAACACAGCATGCCAGGCCACCATAAGACCTTATAGAAGTACTGGAACAATTACTGACTATATTAGATTATGTTCCGACATTGATCCCTCTTATGGACAGGGTGTGCCCATAGCTGCCGCTTTACAGGGAAAAACTGTGCAACAAATCTTGTTTCAACAGACTGGAAAAGGAAAGAGGAGGGTTAATGGGCCTTCTGGAAGTTGTTTTGGTTGTGGACACACAGGACATCTAGTGAGGAATTGCCCAAGTAGAATTAAGGAAAATGGGAGAAAAGGAGTCTGTCCTAGATGCTACAACGGGAAACATTGGGCTAATGAATGCAAGTCTAAGAGAGATGACTTAGGAAATCTCCCTCAGAGAAACTGGAGAGGGGACCATCCTCAGGCCCTGAGACAATGTTATGGGGCAATGCAGTTCTATTCCTCAGCAAAACAATTCTTTCAGGATCTCTTCCCAGCTACCCCAGGCAGCGCAGAATTGGACCTCAGTTTCTCTGCCTACACAGTATTAACTTCTGAAATGGATATGCAATCGCTTCTTACTGGAATATATGGTCTGTTATTGCCAGGAACTGTAGGATTATTACTGGGAAGAAGCAGCAGCGCCACTATGGAGGAATTAATGATTGCACCAGGAGTTATAGATGCAGATTGTACCAGAAAAATTAAAATTATGACTTCTTCACCTACCCATATTTCTGTCATTCAACCCTGACAGAGAACTGCTCAATTGCTCCTTGTGCCACTGGTTATGACAAAAAATACAATTAAAGCTAATGTTCGAGAAGCAAAAGGATTTGGCTCTTCTGATGCTTATTGAGTCCAAGAGATAAAAGTTGAAAGACCTGAACTAGTCTTAAGAATAAATGGAAAAAAATTTAGAGGGCTGCTAGATACAGGGGCAGATGGATCAGTAATAACTTCTGTTCATTGGCCTGGATCTTGGCCTAAAACTACTACCATTACTCAATTACAAGGAATAGGGCAAAGTCAGAGTCCTGAGCAAAGCAGTGATCTCTTACATTGGAAGGACAAGGAAGGTCATCAGGGATATTTTTGACCTTACATTGTTTCTAATTTGCCTGTTAATTTGTGGGGGAGAGATGTTATGAAGGACATGGGAGTCCTTTTATACAGTCCAAATAGTAAAGTTACACAACAAAGTTACAGTTTGATTGCGGTTATTTACCTAACCAAGGGCTAGGAAAGCAAAATCAGGGAGAAATAGAGCCCATCCTAGTTACCCCTAGAAAAAGAAAAACAGGTCTAGGGTATTTTTAATAGAGATCATTGACAAGCCTGCACTCCACGTGGATAAAAACACTTGGAAAAGTGATATTTCTATATGGGTTGATCAGTGGTCTTTTACTCCAGAAACAAATCCTGAACACTCAACAGTGAGTGCAGGAGCAATTGCAAGCTGGCCACGTTGAACCTTCTAGTTCCCCCTATAACTCATCTATATTTGCAATTAAGAAAAAAATCATGCAAGTGAAGATTATTGCAAGATTTGTTAATAAAAGGTTAATAAAACTGTGGAACATCTGGGGGGCATTACAACCTGGCTTACCTACCCCGGCTGCCATTCCAAGAAGTACACATAAAATTATCATAGATTTAAAAGATTGTTTTTACACTATTCCTTTGCATCCCGATGACCATAAAAGGTTTGCATTTAGTGAGTTGGCTTGTAATTTTAAAGATTCCATAAAGCGATATCATTGGAAAGTTTTGCCTCAAGAAATGGCTAATAGCCTTACATTATGTAAAACAAATTGTTGCTGTTTCAATACAAGAAGTTATGAGTTTGAATCTTTCAGTGTATATTACTCATTATATAGATATTTTATTAGCTGCTCCCTCTGAAGAGGTTTTACTACAATCCTTTGCTCTCATACAACAAGCTTTAAAATCTTGGAGAATGCTTGTTGCTCCAGAAAATATTCAAAGGCAATATCCTTTTAATATTTGGGACCTCAGTTATATCCTAAAAAGATTGTGGCACAGAAAATTCCAGTAAGAAAAGATATTTAGGGCTGGAGAGATGGCTCAGTGGTTAAGAGCAGTGATTGCTCTTCCAAAGGTCCTGAGTTCAATTCCCAGCAACTACATGGTGTATCACAACCATCTATAATGGGATCTAGTGCCCTCTTCTGACTTGCAGGTGTACATGCCAAAAAAGATAATTTAATGATTTTCAAAAGTAGTTAGGAGATATTAATTGGCTAAGATCTCATCTTAATCTTACCATAGGAGAACTTAAACCTCTGTTTGATACCCTCAAGGGGGATGCAGATCCTAGTTCCCCTCAGCAATTAACTGAGGGATCAATAGCTTTGCAGAGCGAGGAGGAAGCTATTAGTCAACAACAGATACATGATATAGTCTATGATCAACTGTTGGCTGTTTGCATTATTGCTACTCTTGTGCCCACAGAAGTCTTTTGGCAAAAGGGACCATTAATGTGGATTCATCTTTCTTCATCTCCAAGTAAAGTTTTAACACCCTATTATGAAACTTTTACTGTGTTAATACAGAATTGTAGGACACAATCAGAAAAAATATTTTGGGAAAGAACCTGATTCATTCCTTATTCCAAACAGAAATTAAATTGGTTATTGCAAAATACTGATATTTGATCTCTTGCATGTGCAAAATTTTCAGGAAAATTGATGATCATTATCTAAGAGACAAGTTGCAACAATTTTCCTCTATGCATGCTTTTGTATTTCCTATGAATTTACGCATGTAGCCCATAGAAATTGCACTTACACTGTATTTACAGGTGGCTCATCTAATGGGAAGCAACATATGTGATTGGATCGCATGTTCATTCTTTTGAGTCCCTCCCCCCATTCAGCACAAATAATTGAACTACGTGCTGTAGCTGCTGTTTTTGAAATGCTGAAAAACCAAGCTTTTAATTTGATATCCAATATATAACTCATGGTTTACAATTACTTGAAACTGTTCCTTTTTAGATACTGCTAATTCTCAAATTTTTCAATTATGTATGCAAATACAACTCAGTTTAAGAGAACGTACAGTTCCTTAACTTTGTAGGACATTTAAGAGCTCATACTGAACTGCCCAGATCCCTTAGTGAGGGCAATGCCACCACAGATTTGTATACCAGGAAGGTTATAGGCCCTACATGGGAACAGTTAGCTAAACAATCTCATTCTTTACATCATCAAAATAGTAACAGCTTGAGACAACAATTTAGTATTTCTAGAGAATGTGCACATCAAATTATAAAGACTTGTCCTGAATGTCTTCAATTTCTTCCTGTACCACATAACGGTGTTAATCCTCGAGGACTTATACCTAATCAATTATGACAAATGGATGTTACTCATATTTCTGATTTTGGAAAATTGAAGTATGTTCATGTGGCTATTGACGCCTTTTCAGGCTTTCTAATTGCAACTACTTTAACAGAAAAAGCAACTAAAAACATAATTAGTCATTGCCTACATTGTTTTTCTATGCTGGTTGTTCCAAAACAGATTAAAACAGATAATAGAACTGACTATTACAGGCAAACATTTAAGATGTTTTGTCAACAATTTAACATTACCCATATTACTGGGATTCCATTTAGTCAAGGACAAGGTTTTAAGAAACAGATACTGTGGAATTTTAAAAACAATATCTTCATAAAATAAAGGGGAGGGGTTATATTCCCATACACCACAAATATATTTAAATCATGTTCTTTTATTTTAAAAATTTAAAATTTGGTTGCCAATAAACTCTCTGCTGAGTGTCTATGGCATCCTACAACTAGGCATACTTATACCTAGGTGAAATGATAGGATCCACATACTGCCATATGGCATGATCCAGATCAGGTATTTAATATGGGGAAGAGGGTAGCATGTTTGTGTTTCTTCACAGGAGCATGGTGGGTGCCAGAGCAATGGGTGAGACATGCTGATGCTGGGACAAAGAATGATGCTGACCTGTAAACTTTCAGAGTGCCCTGACAATAGTGACTGGGAAGCTGTACTGGATATGTGTTCCTGACCCACCTTTGCTTGCCTATATCCCAGATTGGACAAGCTGCCTTGCTTCAAACTATTAGACTTTGTGAGACAGAAAACATGGGTACTGTGGAAACTGCATTCAAAAATTAATCAAAAAGAGAAGTTATAATGACTCTTTTTATATCCTTTAATGTGACCAATTATTCTGACTTAAACAGGAACTGGTCTAGAAATCAATCCAATATTGGAAATGACAGTCTTCATTTGGAAGGCTGGTTCTGGACATTTTCAGAGACATATTTGGAAGTTAGCTGTAGTTCTTTATGATATTAGCAATAGATAAAGTTCTGACAGGATCTGGATTTCAAACAAGAGTTAATATATTTGTTAAGGTTCTTTTAATTGTCATGTTAAAATTACTTTTGTTTTTTTCTACAGTATTCAATGTAAGTTGTATTGATTGTAAACTTTCGAATTGTGTTAATGTATTGAAATCTGGCATGGCTGGTATGGTGGTCTATCAAACAGCTTTTGTTTCATTGCCTGTGAGTATTACAGAAACTTGGTATTCTGAAAAAAGCTTGCAAGTACTGGAAGAAGTAAGTCAGCCTTTAAGCAGAAGCAAGAGGGTAGTGGGCTTGATTATTGTTGACACAGCAGCTTTGATTGCATTAATTGCTAGCACCACTGCTGCAATTGCTTTGACACAAGAAGTTAAGACAGCTGTGTTTGATAGTCATCTAGCAAAAAAAATTATGTTACTAATGTTCTGAGTATTCAAGAGGATTTAGATAGATGTTTGGAACAACAAATTGATGCTCTTTATGATACTATGCAAATTATTGGAGAGGAGGTTCAGGGTTTAAATGTAAGGAGTCAGTGGATTTGTTTTACTTCTAAAATTTACTATGATAGTCACTATAATACGAAAAGGTTCAAAGGTACTTGCAGGTATTTGGCATAATTCTAACACATCTGTGGATGTTGTAGCTTTGCACACTGAGATTATGAACTTAAAGAATGCTGCTTTGATCCAACAGATACTGCTGATAAAATTATTCATGGTCTGATGTTAGTACTTCCATTTTGGTTAAGCTTCAAGAATGGCATATATAGCTTGATCATGCTAGCCCTTTTGGTCCTGGGAATATTTTTATTCCTGCCCATCATGTTAAACCTTGTTTTTAACAACATCAACATGTTGGCAGCCAAAGTACATGGCTTGAAACTAAAAATGGACCCCCAGATTTAACAGGCTGGCAAGCCAGGGACAGGCAACCTTCTGCAGCGCCTTACCAACCCAAGACAAAATTGCATTGCTTTTCGTAATGCATATTCCATGACAGGTAAGGGAGGAGGTACGTTCTTGTCAGAATGACCTAAGGCAGGCTCAGTCTTGTTAAAATAAAGGGGGAAATGTGGAGAGCTTTGGGGGCTGCTTGGCAGGAATCTGACTTTGGCCAAGGACAAGGAAATGTGCTTTAGGCAAGAATCTGACATTGAGCCATGATAAGGAAGTAAATTCAGGCAGGAATCTAATTTTAGGCTAAAACAGAAGTAAGTTCAATCAAGAATCTAAGTCTTAGGCTAGAACAAAAAAGTAGACCTCATGAATGTGAATATGGGCTAGGACAGGGAACTAGGCACAAATATTTTGGTTATCCTGATGAGTCCTTAGAAACAGTGATTATGGGACTTTGTCTGTTGCCTTGTTTGTTCCTTGACTATTTGTATCTATTGTATTGCTGGTTCCTCACCTAGAACTGACCTAAATACTTGCATGTAATTAAAATGGTTTAAAAGAAAATTGGGAAAAAAATAAACCTGCCTTCAGTATCAGAGCTGACTGGGGTCATGCTGCAATATTGTCTAATTGTCTTTTTCTCTTAATCTCCACTCCTGTGCTGGAGAACCTTTTGACTGACTGAGCTTGCCTGGTCACAACAGAATATAATAAATGGAATAGAGAATCTCAGGCATTCAAGATACAATAGTAGACATGACAGTCAAGGAAAATGCAAATAGCAAAAATCTCCTATCTCAAACCATTCAAGAAGTTCAAAACACAATGAAAAGACTAAACTTGAAAATAGTAAGTATAGAATAATGTGAAGATTCCCAATTCAAAGGGCCAGCAAACATCTTCAACAAAATTATAGAAGAGTATTTTCCTAACATAAAGAAATAAACGCCCGTAAGCATACAAGAAGACCAGAGAATACCAAAAAGCTGGGACCAGAAAAGAAATTCCCTTCTTCATATAATATTTAAAATACCAAATGCACAGAATAAAGAAAGACTATTGAAAGCAGTAAGGGGGAAAGAATCAAGAAACATATAAAGGCAGCAGAATTATATCAGACTTCGAAACAGAGACTCTAAAGTCAGAAGATCCTGGCAAGATGTCATACAGACCCTAAGAGAACACCAATATAAAAAAATCCCAATTACATAGATGGAGAAACCAGGATATTCCATAAGTAATCCAAATTTAAACAATATCTTTCCACTAATCTAGTCCTACACAGGGTAATAGAAAGAAAACTCTAACACAAGAAGGGAAACTACGCTCAAGAAAAAAAAAGAAATTAGTCTTCTCACAACAAACTCAAAAGAAGAGAAACACACAAACATAATTCCACCTCTAACAACAAAAATAACAGGAACTAACAATCATTGGTACCTAATATCACTTAACATCAATGGACTCAATTCACAAATAAAATGAACCTAGCCAGGCTGTTAGCCTATTTCATTTTATTTGTGAACAGCCTGGCTAGGTAAACAGGATCCAGCCTTTTGCTGCATACAAAAAAACATACCTCAATGACAAAGACTAACATAACCTCAAAGTAAAAGGATGAGAAAATTTTTTTGAACCAAATGGTCCCAAGAAACAAACTGGAGTAGCCATTCTAATATCCAATAAAATAGACTTTCAACCAAAAGTTATTGAAAAAAGATGTGGAAGGACACTACATACTCATGAAAGGAAAAATTCACCAAGATGAACTCTCAACTCTTAACATCTATGTCACAAATGCAAGGGGACCCACATTTAAAATGAAACTTTCCTAAAGCTCAAAACATACATTGAATCTCACACAATAATAGTGGGAGATTTCAACATCTGACTCTCACCAATGCACAGATCATGGAAACAGAAACTAAACAAGACGGAGTGAAACTAACAGAAGTTATGAACCAAATGGATTTAACAGATATCTATAAAACATTCCATCCTAAAACAATAAATATACCTTCTTCTCAGCATCTCATGGTACCTTCTCCCAAATTGACCATATAATTGGACACAAAACAAGCCTCAGCAGATACAAGAACATTGAATTAATCCCAAGTATTCTATTGGACCACCACAAATTAAGGCTTGACTTCAATAACAACAAAAACAACAGAAAGCCCACATACACGTGGAGGCTTAACAATGCTCTACTCAATGCTAACTTGGTCATGGAAGAAATAAAAAAGAAATTGAAGACTTTTATAATTTAATGAAAATGAAGGCCCAACATACCTAAACTTATGGAACACAATGAAAGCAGTGTTAATATGAAAACTCAGCTCTGAGTACCTCCATAAAGGAATTGGAGAGAGCATACAGTAGCAGCGTACCAGCACATCTGAAAGCTCTAGAACAAAAAGAAGCCTGTTAATTGATCTGTTCTTATCTCCTTGTACAAAGCTGAAGTCCAAGTGGTTGGATCAAGGATTGCCACTTAAAACCAGACATGCTGATTCTAACAGAAGAGAAAGTGAGAAAGAGTTTTGAAAACATTGACAGAGGGGAAATTTTCCTGAACAGAATACCAAAGGCTCATTCTCTAAGATCAACAATCGACAAATGGGATCTCATAAAATTGAAAATCTGTAAGGCAAAGGACATTGTCAATAGGACAAAATGGCAAGGAACAGATTGGGAAAAGATCTTTACCAATCCTTCATCTGATAGAGGGCTAATATCCAATATATACAAAGAACTCAAGAAGTTAGACTTCAGAGAACCAAACAATGCTATTAGAAAATGGGGTACAGAGCTAAACAAAGAATTCTCAACTGAGTAAACACAAATGGCCCAGAAGCACATAAAGAAATGTTTACCATCCTTAGTCATTAGGGAAATGCAAATCAAAACCATCCTGAGATTCCACCTCACACCAATCTGAATGGATAAGATCAAAACTCAGGTGACAGAAGATTCTGGCAAGGATGTGCAGAAAGAGGAACACTCCTCTATTGGTGGTGGGATTGCAAACTGGTACAACCACTCTAGAAATCAGTCTCATGGTTCCTCAGAAACTTGGAAATAGTTTTACCTGAGGACCCAGCTCTACCATGCCTGGGCTTATACACAAAAGAAGCTCCAACATGTAACAAGGAGACATGTTCCACTATGTTCATAGTAGACTTATTTATAATAGCCAGATGCTGGAAACAACCCAGATGTCCTTCAACAGAAGAATGGATACAAAAAATATGGTACATTTACACAATGAAGTACTACACAGCTGTTTAAAACAATGACTTCATGAGATTATCAGGCAAATGGATGGAACTTTAAAAATATCATGATGAATGAGGTAACCCAGTCACAAAGATCACACATGGTGTGTACTCACTGGGTCAATGCTTAGACCCAGTTCTTCTAATAACTGCCATTACCAATTATTTATGATTAAGTAACACAAGTTAAGGACTACATAGTAAACCCCTGGTTATATTAGATTCTGATCTAATTATATTAAGGTGATTTCTATATTATTCAAATATAAATAGCTAAGGGTAGTCAAGGTTTAACAATTCAGATATACTCTATGTAGATCGTCTTCAAAACCAAATCAGAAATCCACAGAATCTGACATTTAGTCATTTCATTATTAGAAATTTTGACTAAAGACATGTTTGCTCCTGAGAATATCCCCATTCTGATTCAAAGAAGATACTGAGCCTTAAAACCTTCATATAGACCTGCTCCAGTTATGGCAAGGTAGCCACTGGACAAAAAAAGCCTTATTCATTTACAGAAAAAAAATACTGTCCAGGAAAGGAAAGACAATGCAGTATACTCAACAGTTTGGCTCTGCCAAGACAGAATAAGCTCTTTCTTCATAGTTCCTGCTTCATTTTATGTCTACCAGATAATCCTGAGTCACAAGGCTGAAGACTGATGCTCCAACTTTTGAAAAATGAGGGACTATCTAGGTAGTCAGCTGTCTCTACAAATTGGTTAAGTAGGAAAGCTATATTTTTGTGCTTCCTATAGTTTCAGGTAATATTTAATTTGTTCTCGCATTTCTGATGGGGTTGAACACTAGTTACAGTCTCATAGTCAAACTCAATTTGTTTAGCATTGACAGAGATGATACAGATTTGAAAGAATGTTTTTCAGATGGTATTGCAAGCTAAAATCAGAACGTAATTCAGGTATGGAATTAATAAGCTCTTTAAGTTAAGATAGATTGTAGAGTGCTTTGTCTAAAATGACAAATATGACAGCCTAGATAGAAAGTATACATTATATTTTATAATTTGCATAATTAAAATGGTTGGGATCAATTTATATCTAAGAAAAAAAGAGCCTTTTAATTGGACAAAAGGGGGAAATTTTGTGGGTTGCCCTGGTGCTGTTTATATTTTGATGTTAATTCTGCTTACTCAGGAGGGGCTGCACCTGATGAGGAGTATAGATCATGTACTCAGGTGATCTCACTGAACCTTCTGCTCATTCTATCTGGTCAAATAAAGGCTAGCACTTATGATTTGGCAGTGGAAGAGAAAGGTGGAATTGGAGGTCTCAGAGTGGGGAGGAAGGAAAAGGAGAGAGAAAGAATGGAGGAAGAAGAGGTGTAAGCCAATATGGAACATACCACATGGCCAGGAAAAACTACAAGAAGCAGTATCATAGGTGGGGAATAAGTGAGGATAGTGGTATATTTGCTTAATCTAGGCATATAGCTTATAAATATAAAAACTAGGCTGTGTGTTTTTTATACGGGCTTATTGGTTTGAAACTTACTGCAGCACATCCCTACCCGATTTCTACAGTATCTCTTTGTTTGCATTAATCTATGATCTACTTGGGAAAAGCAGAGAAATAAGGAGACCAGTGGTTCCTGCTTTTCTCATTAGGTGCTCTTTAGACATCCTTTTACACCTCAGGTCACTTTTAGACCCACTTTCCCCATTTATTATCTTCTGTTAAGATGTCTGCCCTTTACAGCTTCCATCCCACAGTGATTACTTTTAGTAAATTATGTCTAAAATGCCAAGTAATGCTTGTCCTTCTGAGATAGATCAGAGGGAACCGCCTCTCACTCCGACCCTGGGATATTAAGCCCCATTTATGGTTGTTAAATAATGTTAAGTGCTGTAAAATGCTAGAATTGTTAGTGCTATTTGAAGCTTTCTCTGACTCTACTGTAAATATCCATTGAATGTTCTCTCTGTGTAACTCAGACTCTTCAGAGCAAAGTTGGTCACAAGCCCATCGCTGTGCCTGTCAAGCCCACTGAAATGCCCAGGTTATAACCAGGTGACTTGGAACACTGCACAGACTCTTTGAACACAGTGCACTGTGGAGACATATGCATGCCAACTTAAGCTGCAGAAGATGCTCTACCTGCCAGGGTGTTCTCAAGTAGCTTTAAGAGCTTTCTGTTTGGGTTTGCATTCTGGCATCTCAGGCTTGGATATACACCTTAGAAATCTGTGCAGGCCAGAGGGCAATACACCCCCCTGGTGGCCCAGCAGGATGGCTGCCATTGGTCCAGTTTACCAAGCTCCATTGGCATGAAAGACTGTGCAGTTACTGGTGCAAGCACATTTGCCACACCCCCATTCTTACTGTGTGAGCTGGCAGTTGGATCTACTTTCTGGGTCAGCTTGTCCTCTGTAGCTGTAATGCTAGGTCCACTAGAAGAATGTCCACTATGGTCTTTTCTGGCCAGTTTTAGAGTGTAGGTTTTTGTTTTCCATGACAGACAGAGGGATAAACCTGAAGAGGAGATAGAGGGCAGCTGAGGCAACACCCTTCTAGAAACAGTATCTGCTGTCCCCACAGAGGCAGCAGTCTTTGCAGTAGCACCAGTGGCCGCAAGAGGGCAGTGGGAGAGTTCTTGAGTGAGACAGTCTTGGGCAGAAAGAATGTGGACCATGAGAGGATGTAACAAGGGACAGCAGAAAGTCAGAGGAGCCAGAACCTTAATGCTGAAGAAAGACAGAAGGCTGGGAGGAGCCAGGGATGAGAAAGGGTGGGGTCTACCTCCATGAAAATGTTCAAGGAGCCTGGAAGGGCCAAAGGTCTTCAAAATCTAGTTCTTGGGTCTGTGGCAGTAGCCCCTGTCAGGAGCCAAGGATCCCAACACTGTAGACCATAGACCTGGGATGCTAGCCTCAAAGAACAGAGAGCATCCTAAGGAAGAAATGTCAAACTTGTGAGTGCTCCCTAGTCCTGGTCCTCTCTGCTGTTGAAAATTGAGGCTTGTGATGATCTGAGTGTCCCACTGATACTGCGGTTTCAATCACTGAGGAATAAGGCTCAAACCAAGGAACAGGCTCCATTAGTCCTTGGATTATTAAGCCTTAAGAAAGAATTTAATACTATTATCTTGCTTAATGGACATATTAAACTTCCCTCCAAATTCTTTTTATGTCCATATATTAGTTGACCTCACAACAGCATAGGAAGCCTTCTTTTGTAGTAGACGACAGTAAACACACAAACCTTTAATGAGCAAGAGGAAAAGGATAAGAAGCTTTGAATTCTCTCCCCTGAATGGAATATCTAAATCATGAATTTGTCCCTCCCAAGTCTCAGGGATCATCAGGGAAGGAGGGACAGAAATTTTATAAAAGTTAGAGGTGGTGGGATCTTTGTAGGGAAACTTCGTTTTCAGAAAAGTTCAGAACTGTTGCTTACATGAACTCTGCAGCAGCTGTGACCACATTCAAAACACATACACAAGATTAAGCCAGGAGAAATCTCAGCACGGATTGGCAAGCAGTTCATGAATGTACACCACTAGCTGAGGAGCTATTAGCAATTAATGGTTATTGGGGAAGAATCTAGTTTCTTTAGTTTTCTGAGAGGCCACCCATGCTCCAGTAGATGTTGTTACACCCATGCACATACAACCAGCATTACATGGATTCAGGGGGATGTGAAAAAGTACTTGACATTGGGAGAGAAAGGTGGCAGGAAGGAGTGAGGAAAAATTGATGCTAGATTTGATCAAAACAAATTATATGCATATATGACATAATGGAATGGTAAAAATGTTTAAAAGCTTTTGGCACCAAGCCAGATGATCTGATTTCAACCAGATCCTATGTGATACAAGGAAAAAACAGTTGTTTTTCTACAACTAGTTGTCTCCTGACTACCATGTATAATCCATATCATGTATCTGCACAGAGACACACAGAGAGAAATGAATATATGTTAAAAATTGCAGTATATTGAAAAATACATTACTTTTTTTATTTGATGCTCTTTTTAAAATCCATTTATTCACTTTACAACCCAATATCAGCTGTTCCTCTTCTCCCAGTACTCTCCATGAAATTCTTGTCCTCATTCCCTCTTCCCCACTAGCTGTCATTCCCCACCCCGTAACTAATACAACACCTTCCTCTCCTACATATCTGCTCCCACTGAGGCCAGAAAAGCCTGTCCATTTAGGGGCACAGAATTCACAGGCAGGTAGGCAACAGGCTCAGGGACAGCCCCTGTTCCAGGTATTGGGGGACTCACATGAAGACCAAGCTGCTTATCTGCTACATATGTGCAGGGGGCCTAGGTCCATCCTGTGTTCACTCTTTGGTTGATGATTCAGTCTCTGGGAGTTCCCAGAGGTTCAAGTGAGTTGACTGTCTTGGTTTTCCTGTGGAGTCTTTGTCCTCTTCAGATCTCTCAGTCCTTCTCCCAACTCTTCCATAAGACTCCCTGAGCCCCATCTACTGTTTGCGTGTGAGTCTTTGCATCTCTTTCCATTGGCTTCTGGGTGGAGTCTGTCAGAGGACAGTTATGCTAGGTTCCTCTCTGCAAGTATAACAGAGTATCATTAATAGTGTCAGGGATTGGTTCATGTCCATTGGATGGGTCTCAATTTGGGGAAGTCATTGGCTGGCCATTCCCTTAGTCTCTATCTCTGTGCTTCTTGTAAGCAGGAAATAATTTGGGTTGAAAGTTTTGTGAGTGGTTTGGTGTTCTTATCCCTCCACTGGGAGTTGCCTAGCTACAGGAAGTAGTCACTTCAGGATCCATTTCTCCAACTGCTAGGAGTCTCATCTAGAGTCAACCCCATAGACCTTATGGGGCCTTTTCCAATTCCAGGTCTCTGGCAAATCCTAGAGATTGACACCACCACCCAGCCCACTTTCCTTCTCTCTACTCTGCTGTCCTTATATTCTGACTCTCCCTCCACAACCTGCTCCCCACCCAGTTCCCTCCTACTTCCAATGACCTCTGGTATCTAATTTGTTTCCCCTTCTGAGAAATATTCAACTATCCTCCCTTGGTCCTGCCAGGTTATTTGACTTTTTTGGTTCTGTTGATTATAGCATGGTTATCCTGTACATTATGGCTAATTGTAGACAAGATCACTACTAAGAAAAACTTATGCTAAAAGAATTTATCAGATTAAAAAGTCTTTCATATCTACATTTAGATAAAGCTACGTGAAGTGAGTCTGCTTTGCATAAATACGTAACAAAAGACACACACGATAAACTTTTTTATAACAAAATAACACCATAAACAAATGTCCTGAATAATTTTATGCATATGCTGTTTGTACCATGATGATATTATTTGATTTAGACATAGAGTACTTCATTATTTTTCACATCGAGAAATATTTCTCCATTAACGCAATCTTTACATTAAATAGTTAGTTCATAAAAGCTTTGTTCTTGTTACTGATTCAATTAATTTGTCTGGATTTTCATTTATTTCTTTGTAAAGAGATAAGTCAGGAAAAAATAGGAAATGTAGCACTCAATACATCCACCAAATAATGAGTGTAAATACCTCTTTATAGAGGTATAAATTCTCCCTTTTAGAGCAATTATGGAAACAAAACATGGGACAGAAACTGAAGGAGGAGCCATCAGGAGACCATTCCACCTGGACATCCATCCCATGTACTGTCACCTAAGCTAGACGTTGATGTAGAAGACTGGAAATGCATGCTGTCAAGAACATATTATAGCTGTCTCCTTAGAGATCTTCCAGAGACTGACACATTCAGAGGACAATGCTCACAGCTAACCACTGATATGATCAAGGGTTTCCCAAGGGAGAACTTAGAAGACTGAGGAAGCAGAAAGGGTGTGTGACCCCAAGAGGAAAGCAACAATACCAAACAATCCAGAGCCCCCCAGGGTCTGAACCACCAGCCTGGGAGCACATAGGGAGGGACCTACGACTCTAGTGGTATATGTAGGGGAGGACGGCCTTGTTGGGCATGGGTAGGAGAGGAGATTCTTGGTCCCATGAAAAACCAACACAGAAGTGGGGGAGTGTGAGGGTGAGGAGGGGGTAGTGGGGATTGGGGGTGGGTGCGGGCACAGCCTCATAGAAGGGATATAAGGAGGGGGGATGGGATAAGGGGTTCTTGGGTGATGGGGGAAATGGGATAAGAGGAAAAAATTGAAATGTAAATATTATAACCAACTACATAAAAGGGGGGGAAGTTGTTAGAACCAACATCTTTAAAAAAAAAAATGTCAGCCCTCTAGGAAAAAAAAATTTTTTTTCTTGATACTAAAACTTGTCCAGAGAATTGTATATTGCAGAACGCACAGCCTTGGTGTATCTACTCATCAAGCAAAATGAGCGGACCTATTCATACCTCCGGTGTCTGGGAGTTCCATCTGGATGCAGTGAGGACACAGCGTAGGAGGCTTATCAATTTGCTCTTCCCCCCACCCCTCTTCTGATGTCTCGACGCCCGTAATCAGCTTGAAGAAGTTAAAGAAGAGTCAACGCCCCTATTCCCCAGGCTTGGGGACTAAGGTGGTTAATATGGGGTTGTCTCTCTGGGGAACAGCAGTGATTTTGTTGGAATAGGGAGGATTAGCTAGGATTTATGGCATAGCCATAACCTATTGATAGAAATCTGTATAATTTAGTATCAAGATGAAGTTGTAATTTCTTAAATGGTACAAAATTCACTTGGATTTCAAATTTAAGGTTTTCATTGGTATAAGCTTCTCATCGATATGAAAGTGAAATGAATATAGATACTCTCATGGGCATTGTGCCTGTATAACACATTTAGAAATACAAGACTTAGACCCAGTCCTTCTTTAACTTTTTAAACTGACTTGGGATGACTAGCCTGTGAGTTAAGGGACTATAGCAAATTCATGACTTTGAGTTTATTGTTAGGGTGTTTTCTATATTTCACTTAGAAATAGCTGAGAGGAGATAACAGACAGCAGTCCAGGTTACCTTACATGGATAGTTGGATTTCAAAACGTCAGAAATCCATAGAATTGACGTCACAAATATTTCTATAGTAATGTTCATTTTGATTAGAGACCTGTCTGCTCCTGACAGCTTCCTGTCTTGGATTCTAAGAAGAAATTGAGCATCATTGGAATTACTCCTGTTGTGGTGAGACAGCCACTAGGCAAGAATTGCCTCTCTCCATCTACAGACAAATTACTGTCCAGAAAAGGACACACTTGCAGAATAGTCGACTGATTATATCTGCCTAGACAGAGTAACCAGCCCTTAATAATTCTGCAGCATTAAAGTCTGTCAGATGAGTTTGGGCCAGAAGGCTGAAGATTTGATGCTCCAACGTTCTGTAGTATAGGGGTTGTCCAGGTGTTCAGCGGTCTCTATAAATTGGCTAAGTTTTAGAAGCTATGCTTATTCCTTCCCATAAATTCAGTTAATTTAGTCATTCTGGATTTCTGACGGCATTGAAGACCTATAGACTCATAGCCAATCCAGGCTATTTACCTTGAGAGAAAAGATCTGAGTGGAGGGTTCTCAGCTGACATTCATTCTAAAGCCAAGAAAAAGCCAGGTTCAAAACTAAGTGTTCTAGTCAAGAGAGACGGCAGAGGTTCTGGCTAGTCAACAAAAGGATGGACTGGGTATTAAGACTATCTTGTACCTCACTGGTACAAATAGGAATAATTGTGCTCTAATTGTATTCTGAGAGAAAAGCTTTAATTTAACAGGAAGGGTAATATGTAGGAGGAGCTAAGGGGAAAGGAGCACTGAGAGGAAAAGATGGAGTAAGGAGAGGAGAAGATGAAGTAGATGAGAAGCTCGGTAATGAGAGAGAAAAAGAGAGAGAAAGAGAGAGGGGGCATGGAGGCAGAAGTTCACATGTCTCCACTAGTCAAAGATAGTTTACATAGCTAGGTTGGGTATTAGGTTACACTTCTGATTGAGCATTACCATACTTACAAAGCCCTTGATTAACATTTAAAAAATTGTATAAAAGCCAAATGAAAAAGGGGGGGCACGGGATAGGGGTTTTCTGGGGAAGGGAAATGGGGAAAGGGATTGGCATCTGAAATGTAAATAAAATATCCAATAAAAAAATTTTAAAAAAAGGCAGACATACACATGATTTATGAAGTCATAACACTGACAGAGCAGCTGTTATTGGCACATGAGCTGTGGCATTTCACAGAGAAGCATACAACAATTGGAGGCAAGTTGTGAGGGTATTTAAACTGGAGTCCAGAGACATGTTTTATGTGTTTGCTTGGGTAAAGTCATTTGGTCAGAACCATCTGTTGCAGAGAATCTAGAAAGCTAAAATATGATCTTGCATTGTATAGAGCAGCTAAAGATAATTTTTTCAAATATTTTTCCAGAATTTAAAGAAGACTGCTCAGATAAGGCATTCTCCCTCCCCTGCCTCCTCTCTCAATCAAAATACCTTCATTCTTGTTGAGAAAGGTGTTGATTTGGTAGAGAACAAAGATTCTAGTAGTGAGCAAGTATTCCCCAACATTGGGACAGCCGTATTTGCAACACTGAGCTCAAGAACTTAGATGCCTTGGCAATTTTTAAGGACAGACAGATTTATATGAGCATGCCACTCCTCTAGGCACTTGGGATGCCAAGACAGAAGGATCAGAGGTTGGAGGCAGGCCTTGGCTGCATGATGAGATCCAATCCAGTTAAAAAAACAGTGTACACATGTAGTTTGCATCTGAGAATGGGTAAGTGTGTAGGACACAGACAGACACAGACACACATACTCACATAGGCTCAGTGGTCAATTCTTGTAAGTCCCAAGGGGTCAGAGGCAGGAAAGTGACTATACTTCTGAGAGGATTCTATGCTACACAGTGAGTTCCAGTCCAAACTACACTAAAAGTGAGACCTGAACTAAAAATGAAAAAGAAATAACATAAGAGAAAGAAGGATGATAAATTAATAAAAATTGTTAGATAATAATCTGTCTTTTCTGACCACAGAACAAAGAGTTACTTAGCTGAAGACATATTATGGTTTAAAACTGGAGTAGCTTCAGTGGGTTTTGGAGAAGTTGGTTTACTCCACTGAGGCACATGAAGGTCACCCATATACTCCACAAGGTCAAAGAAATCCCATTATCTAACTCAGAGATTGCTTGCTAGCACCAAGCTTCTAGGGCATGGTGGCAAATATTGAAGAAAGAGCATTATGTGCCATAAAGACATGGTTTCTGGACTAAGGGGACAAGGCTGAGGTGAGACTATACTTCCACACTGTTTTCATTAAATGCTGTGAAACACTGTATTTTATATTCCTTTTGCCTTCAAACCTGGCATTTGCGTTGTGGGATTCCTCAAGGCATAGTTTTCAATGACCTTTTCTGCTCACTAGTGATATCCAGTGCCTCATGCCCAAGGGATATGTCTATGCTAAGAGGGTTCAAATACATAGTGCCTGGCCTTCCTGGAAGTCATCTCTGCCACATGGTTTATGTGCCCTCCCACGAGGTCTCCAAGTGAAGATCTCAGTACTCTCCAACTTGCAGATGTCAACCATGATCTCACTGCCCCATTAGCTATACAGT
>JANHMN010000005.1:99992748-100103273 GCA_030674055.1 Rhabdomys pumilio | reverse complement strand
CTCTCTCTCTCTCTCTCTCTCTCTCTCTCTCTCTCTCTCTCTCTCTCCAGAGCTTCAGGATTTCTGACCTCTTAGGGAAAAAAATCCTCCTTATATCCTCTCCCTTTAACACCCCTATACTTAAAGTTAAGAAACCTAATGGAATCTACTGCCTGGTTCAAGACATCAGGTGCGTTAATTCTGCAATGTTTCCCCTCCATCCTGTTGTGGCTAACCCAAGCACACTTCTTTCTACTCTTTCCTCGGGGACTTCCCATTTCTCAGTCCTAGTATTCAAAGATGCATTTTTTTCTTCATTCCTCTAGATGCCCAGTCACAGAACATATTTTTCTTTACCTAGACAGATCCTGACTCCTACTATTTTCTGCCCCTCTTACCTGGACTGTTCTACCTCAGGAATACAGGACAGCCACACATATTTGGACAGGCCCTGGATTCTGACTTATTTCTCTATCTCTCCCTAAATCTAAGATTGTCCATTACATAGACAACATTCTTCTCTGTAGCCTCTCTGTAAAAATTAGCCAAGTTGACACCTCTGCTCTTCTGAATTTCCTTTCCAGTCCAGGCTACAGGGTGTCACCTTTTTAAGTCCAACTGTCCACTTCTCAGATCACCTATTTGGGACTAACAATTACCCCACCCACAAGGCTATTACCTTAGACAGAAAGAGTCTGATTCAGTCTCTAACTGTTTCTTCTCCAAAGAAGAAGTGTTATCATTTCTAGGAACAGCTAGCTTTTTATGTTCCTGTGTTCCTTCTTTTTCCCTACTTTCTCTCCCCTTATATGAAGCAGCATTAGGCCCTACCCATGGACTCTTCTAGACCTATTACCAAGCCTTTTCAAAGGCTCCAACATGCTCTTTTTGAGGCCCTAGCCTTCCATCTTCCTGACGTAAAAAGTCCCCTTTCCCTCTATGTAACTGAAAAAGAAGGATTTGCCCTTGGTAAATCCTAGGTAACCAACTGGGACCCTCTTTTGCACCTGGTGCATTCCTGTCAAAAAAACTAGATCTAGCCATACATTGATAGGCGTCTTTTATTTATACCTTAACATCGACTGAACTCCTTATTAGAGAGTCAAACAACTAAACTTTGGGACACCTATGATTCTCTTCTCTTCTCTAAATCTGTCACAGCTCCTAATTTACAGAGTTTTACAGATTCTGTCTCACTCCATGGTTCTTTCTCTTCAGGTATCAGTAATAGAAGACTCCACACTCACCATCCAACCATGCCCACCTATTAATATTTCCAGTCTTCTTCCTCTACCAAATACTAACCACTCCCTATTTCACTCCTGCACTGAAACTTTAGAGGAACTGTTACCTCATCCTTCAAACATACAGGAGGGCACATTGCCCCAAGCCATCTATACCTGGTACACAGATGGCTGGTCCTTTCTACATGAAGGGGCCAGAAGTGCTGACTATGCTATAGTGTCAGACACAGAGGTGGTTGAGGCACATGCACTTCCTGCTCCTACCAACAATCAACAGGGTAAATTAATAGCCCTTACCCCTGCCTTTCAATTTGCACAGGGAAAATCCCTCTACATCTACACAGACTCCATATATGCTTTCCATATCCTCCTGTCCCATACTGCTGTCTGGAAGGAGTGTGGGTTACTTATGGCTAAAGGAGGACCAGTAATTAATGCAAACCAAATTGTGACCATGTTAAAGGCCTCCTATCTCCCCATAGCTATTGAGATTGTCCACTGCAGATCCCAGCAGACTGGTAACTCTATTGTTTCCAAGGGGGAAACCAAGCAGACAAGGCAGTTAAGGCTGTAGCCCTTAGGGGCCTAGATTCTCCTCACCCTCCCCTGGACATTCTTACACTGCAACTTACATCTCCAATCTCACTCCCTGACACTCATCAAACTCTGTTCTATCATCACCAACTCTTTAATCTTAAGGGCCAAGCATTGTCTTATTGTTTTTTAAAACCCACCTACAACCTAAACCTGAGGAATTAAGTTTCTCAGAATCTATCACTGTCTCTTAAATAATCTGTCAGATGTCAGACTCCAACTCCAGGTATCGTAGTACTCATTTTCCTACCCATCAGGCTAGAGGTTCCCTTCCCGGAACTGACTAGCAACTTGACTTTACCCACATGCCCACTGTCAAATGTGCCAAATACCTCCCGTTCTTGGCGGACACCTCATCAGGGTTGGTGGAGGCATTTGCCACAACTAACAAAAGGGCTCAGACATTTTTTGATCTCCTTCTTCGAGAGATCATTCCCCGATTTGTTGTCTCAGCCTCCTTCCACTCAGACAAGTCTTGAATTCACTTCCCAAATTCCTCTAACTCTATCTAAAACCCCAGACATCCCCTGGCATTTTCATATTCTCTACCACTCCCAGTCTTCAGATAACGTAGAAAGAACTAACTGCTCCCTAAAAACCACTTTTGTCAAGCTGTTCCAAAACTTCAATTGGGTAAAACTCCTACCTCTGGCTCTTTTTAGGCTACAAGCTCTCCCCAAGCAACATCTCTTCATCTCATTCATTGAACTCATGTATGGACATCTGGTCCTAACTCTTTATCTTTCACCTAAATGCTCTCCCCCTCCCTGACCATCTACTTACCCCATTATTTTACCACCTCTGCTCTCTCCTATGGAACTTTGCTGACCACTGTCTACCATGAGGACAAGAGGTCCCCTATCTACTGCCTGTTAACGTTGGAGACCAAGTTCTTCTATCCCCTCCAGACCAACATCCCACACCTCTTTCTCCTAAATGGCAGGACACTTTCAAGGTAATTCTCGTGACTCCTAAACTCAGCTAAAACAGCTGCTAAACTCGAGGGACTCTCACTGGGTCCACATGTCTCACCTCAAACCTTTCACCGCTCCACCTCAAAATGACTCCTCTTTCTACACATTGACCAAAACAGGACTCTGCTGTGCTAAACTCCAGAAAACATCGAGACCACCCACCTTGTCCCCAATCCCAGAAAACGAGACTCCACTCCAGCAGCTGTGCTCTATCTCCCTGAATTAGACATGGGCTTCTCATACACCCCAGGCTGTTGGTTTCCATCCAGGACAGCCCTTACATCTGGAGATTTGATTCAAGAAACCCTCACTGATAACAGTCTTTCCAAATAGAGTCAGGAAACCGCTCTGTAGCTGGATACAAGAAATTAAGCCAAATTGCTATCGTTCCTATATCCACCATTCCATCCAAATATTATGATCTCTTTGCTTGATTTTTCTTTGAACAGACAAAAGATGATTGTAAAAAAAATGGTCAAATGAACATGGTGGTTGCACATATTTGTTCTGCCAGATACATATGCTAGGATCACAGATCAGTCACTTCTTCTATCAACAAAAAAACCCTACTTTTTTTCTACATACAAGACCCATGGAATCCCAGAATGGGACACAGAAGTTGTTCGTAAACTCTACCTTAAAAATCAAGCTGGGCTCCAAGTAAGTACTATCTGTATCTAGAGAAAATATGTCTCAATTGCCCAAACTTTAGATATTGGAAAAGTAGGAGAGATAATCAAACACTCCTCCGAGGTCCTTACCTCTTTGATATCCCTCCTCACAAATGGCACTAACTTGTCATCTCACCTTTTGCTTCAGACCTTGACTTCTGCATACCAACTCCTTAATGCCACCTGACATTTAAAGATTGCTGGCTATGTGTACCCCCTGGCACTAACTCACAATTGTAAGCATTTAGAGCTATGAGTTTTCCTCTTAGCACTGCTTTCATCGTGTCCCATAAGTTTTGTTATGATGTGTCTTCATTTTCATTAAATTCTAAAAAGTCTTTAATTTCTTTATTTCTTCCCTGACCACATTATCATTGAGGAGAGTGTTGTTCAGTTTCCATGTTTATGTGGGTTTTCTGTTGTTTTTGTTGTTAGTGAAGACCAGTCTTAGTCCATGGTGATCTGATAGAATGCATGGGATTATTTCAATCTTCTTGTATCTGTTAAAGCCTGTTTTGTGACCAATTATATTGTCTATTTTGGAGAAGATACCATGAAGTGCTGAGAAGAAGGTATATTCTTTTGTTTTTGTATAAAATGTTCTATAAATATCTGCTAAATCCATTTGTTTTATAACTTCTCCTAGTTTTAATGTGTCTATGTTTAGTTTCTGTTTCCATGATCTGTCCAGAGATGAGAGTGGGGTGTTGAAGTCTCCCACTATTATTGTGTAAGGTGCAATGTGTGCTTTGAGCTCTAGTAAAGTTTCTTTTATGAATGTGGGTGCCCTTGCATTTGTTGCACAGATGTTCAGAACTGAGATTTCCTCTTGTTTGAGTCTTCCTTTGATGAGTACGAAGTGTCCATTCTTATCTTTCTTGATAACTTCTTGTTGAAAGTCAATTTTATTTGATATTAGAATGGCTACTCCAGCTTGTTTCTTGGGACCATTTTCTTGGAAAATTGTTTGCCAGCCATTTATTCTGAGGTAGTGTCTGTCTTTGTTGCTGACATGCGTGTTTTGTATGCAGCAAAATGTTGGGTTCTGTCTACATATCCAGTCCACTAGTCTATGTCTTTTTATTGGGGAATTGAATCCATTGATGTTAAGAGATATTAAGGAAAGGAGATTGTTGTTTTCTGTTATTTTTGTTATTAGCAGTGGTATTGTTTGTGTGGCTATCTTCTTTCGGATTTGTTGGTAGATTACTTTCTTGCTCTTTCTTACTTTCTCCTTATGTTGGAGTTTTCCCTCTATTATCCATTGTACTGCTGGGTCTGTGGAAAGTTGTTGTGTAAATTTGTTTTGATCATGGAATACCTTGGTTTATCTATCTATGGTAATTGAGAGTTTTGCTGGGTATAGTAGGCTGGGCTGGCATTTGTGTTCTCTTAGGGTCTTCTCACTTTTATAGTATCTAGTGAGAAGTCTGGTTTAATTCTGAAAGGTCTGCTTTTATATGTTACTTGGACTTTTCCCCTTAGTGCTTTTAATATTCTTTTTTTGTTTTGTGCACTTGGTGTTTTGACAATTATGTGATGGGAGGTATTTCTTTTCAGATCTAGTCTATTTGTATTTATGTAGGCTTCTTGTATGTTCATGGGCATTTTGTTCTTTAGGTTAGGGAACTTTTCTTCTATAATTTTGTTGAAGATATTTATTGGCCCTTTAAGTTGGGAATCTTCACTCTCTTCTATACCTATTATTCTTAGGTTTGGTATTCTCATTGTGTCCTGGACTTCCTGGATGCTTTGTGTTAGGAACTTTTTGCACTTTGCGTTTTCTTTGACAGTTGTGTCAATATTTTCTATGGTATCTTCTGCACCTGCGATTCTCTCTTCTATCTCTGGTATTCTTTTGGTGATGCTTGTGTCTATGGCTCTTGATTTCTTTCCTAGGTTTTCTATCTCCAGGGTAGTCTCCTTTTGTGATTTCTTTATTGTTTCTACTTCCATTTTCATGTCCTGGATGACTTTGTTCAATTCCTTCACCTGTTTGGTTATGTTTTCTTGTAATTTTTAAGGGATTTTTGTGTTTCCTCTTTAAGGGCTTCTCTCTGTTTACCTGTGTTCTCCTCAAATTCTTTGAGAGTGATATTTATGTCCTTCTTAAAGTCCTCTATCATCATCATTAGAAGTGATTTTAAATCTGAATCTTGCTTTCCTGGTGATATGGGGAATTTGGGACTTTCTATTGTAGGAGAACTAGGTTCTAATGATGCCAAGTACCCTAAGTTGCTGATGCTTATGTTCTTTAGTTTGCCTTTTGCCATCTGGATCTCCTTAGTGCTACCTGCCCTGTCTCTGACTGGATCCTGTCTTTCCTATTATCTTGGTTGTTTCAGAACTGTGTGGGGTGGGTGTTACTACTGGTGTTTGAGCTGGGATCCAAGATCTGCTCAGTGCTCAGGCACAGACAGGAAGGAACCAGTGCTCCGAGCCAGGAGTGAATTCCTGGGTCCCAGTGGGTCCCAGTTACTCTTTGTTTTGCTTGGGTGTTGCTGTCTCCTTACATAAGATACTGCCCAGGTTAGAGCTTCTGGGAGACCCACTTCCTCTGGGTTTTGTGAGACTGGGTACAGAGCTGCCTCCCTGGATCTGCTGAGTCTTGCTTCAGTTTCTTACCACTTCCACAGACCAAAGAGGTAAATTTCTGATATCATGTATATCCTTACATAGTAACTGAAAAACAATGTCCCACAGTTATTTCATTTATAAAATTCAAAACAGAATAATAGCTGAGGGCAGTATCGTACTATGTATGTGGTTATGAGAAAAAAATTAGAATTAATTTTTGAGAGTGATGTTTTTATAATTAGAGATTGAAGCTAGTACTCTTATTCAACATGTCAAATTGCCAAATGTTCCTTTGAAAATTTTTGGTTTTTGGTGTGTGTGTGTGTGTGTGTGTGTGTGTGTGTGTGTGTGTTTACTTTTGGATCAGATTTTGCTCCAAGGTTCTTGGTTGTGCATATCTTTCTAAAGGATATGTGGTAAGGCCCTGGCCCTGAATGCTTCAAGTCTAATTTTATCCAACCAAATCAGGAAGGGGAAATCCCCAGCCATGCTCATCCAGTCACTCATTCTCTCACTCAGTGAGCATTTTCTTTCTTTTTTTTTTTTTTGAGCGGACATTTATTGACCTTACTTTGCATGACAGATGCTGCTTGTACCCCAGTGATGGTCTAGTGGGTGACCCCTAGACATCTATGTGATATGGCAGTCTTGAAAGAGTGTGGAACAAAGCAGAAATATGTGTCAGTTAAATACCTAAAGACAAGTTTCAGAAATCTCAAATTCTATACAAATTTATGGTAAAGGTATTTGTTTTTAAAGAACATGTATTTTTTCCATTAAAATATTTCTCCCCCATTTTATTGCCTGTTTCCTCCCTCACCCTGCTCACTCAAACCCTACAGATATCCATAGACATAAATGTGTACCAACTCACAAAAGTATGCTGTGAGGGCTATATGAAAAGAATTTTATAAATGACTTTTCCTCCAAATTCAGTTTCGAAATTTTGAAGCACAGCCAATTAAGTAATTTGGCAACAGTTAAGAAATCACAAGTTCCTGTCTTCCGATATAAACTTCTGCAAATTCCATGCTAGATTCTGCTGATGCTAAAGCTACCAGATTTCAGAAGTTTGCCAAGGTCTGCTCTCTGCATACCTTTTGTACACAGAGGACCACACTGCACTGTTACCACAAGCTACTGAAAGAGAACTTTGAAGGGATCTCAGCCAGAAAGGGGTAAGCTGTGCCTGAGCTTGTCTCAAAGATCTGCAAAATATAATTTCCCATCTAGAGATCTGGGTTGGTGGCTACTGATGCAAACAAAGAAAGTGCTAACTGAGCCAAGTAGCAGCAGAAGCCAAAGGATGCACACATTGTATGCTGGGAGGACTGCCTGTCTGATGAGCTTGTGTGAATGTTATGATAAACTAATTAGAGAGGTAACTTTGAAAGCCAAATGCAATGATAAGATTATCATTCTAAATAGGAAAGAAAAACCGTTCCAAGGAAGAATTTGAGCTGTTCTATTATTTCTGGACCAGCTAGAGGGCACATCTTCTTCCAGAAAAACAGAGTTGGAGGTTAAGAGATAAACAAATGTTTTTTACCTTCCTTTGTCTATAGAGCATGGTAAGTTCCCTACTTCAAGACCAGTGGTTCGCAACCTTCCTAATGCTGTGACACCTCACATGGTGGTGACTTCCAAGCACAAAGTTATTTCATTGCTACTTCATTACTATAATTTTACTATTGTTATAAATCGTAATGTGAACATCTATTTTCCTATGGACTTAGGCAACCCCTGTGAGAGGGCTCTTCGACCCCAAAAGGGTCACGACCCACAGGTTGAGAACCATTGCTTCACAAACATGGTTCAGGATCTGCAGCCTGGCGATAGTTGGTCTTAACTATTAAAGGCTGGAACTTCCATAGCAGCAGACACTTTTCCTGTTGGGAGTTTTAAAACACACATGTTAATACATCTGCCGCTGTTGCTTTACACTGTCTAAATACAGCAAGAGGTTTGTTTTTACCATTGTCAAAAGGTATCATTGAAAAGCAAAAAAAAAAAAAAAAATCTTTCTGAGTTGTGTATTTTATAGAAAATTCAGGGACGTTTAAAGAGCCATTGGAAAATCTGACTTGAAAAGAATTTCACGCCGGGCGATGGTGGTGCACGCCTTTAATCTCAGCACTTGGGAGGCAGAGGCAGGTGGATTTCTGAGTTCGAGGCCAGCCTGGTCTACAGAGTGAGTTCCAGGACAGCCAGGGCTACACAGAGAAACCCTGTCTCGAAAAGCCAAAAAAAAAAAAAAAAAAAAAAAAAAGAAAAAAGAAAAGAAAAGAAAAGAATTTCACTGAAAATTGACCATGTATGTTTTCCCTAGCCAATTAGCTCATATTAAAAAGGCCTTGGTGTGCTTTTCTGACACTAATTTAATGTCTACTTAACTTATTGGAAGTTAATTTTTGTGCTCACTTAAGGTCCATTATGGATCATGAATATCAATTCATTTTGCACTAAAATTTTATGATCCTTACAAATGACTTCAGTGTTCTACATGAGATGGGTCCAAATAGACCAACAGCACATATGACACTGCAACTGAAGTTGTCCAGTTTCTACTTGGTAAATTGCTGTGGTAGTCAAGATAGCTGTATCATAAGAAAAGAGAGTATCGAACAGTAAGAGAATCAAAGTAAGCTTGTAAAAAAGGTCCTTGGCTTCCACCTGTCACCAGAGGGAACGAGGTGGGTAGGTTTTACAAGCTTACTTTGATTCTCTTACTGTTCCATATTTTGCTGTCTTATGATACAGTTATGTTGACTATTATTTCATTTTCTTTCAATCACTGCTTCTCATCCTTCCATGTGAGAATCCTAAAACCAACAGAACGGATGAGAGAAAGAGCAGGCTCGTAGAAAGCCCAGACTCAAAGAATGCCATACACAGGAACTCATTATCCATAGTGAGTTGGGTAATTTTTCCAGGACATCTTAGTGACTCCCACAGGCTTTCTTCTGGGAATTACCACTTGGAAGGAATGCCTTTCTATGTTCTACTATGATATTGTGTGTGTGTGTGTGTGTGTGTGTGTGTGTGTGTGTGTGTGTGTGTTTGTATGTGTCTGAAATGCGCATGTGTACATTTCTTACTGTTGAAGACAGGGTCTCTTTCTTGGCTGGTACTTGTCAAATAGGCTAGGTTGGGTGATCAGTGATGCACCTGCCTGCCCTTTCAGCTACTACACCTAGCTTTTCTTTTCATTTTCTTCCTTCCTCATTTTTTTGAATGTGGTTCTAGGAATCAAACACAATTCCTTGAGCTTTCAAAGCAAGTATTTTATCAACAGAGCCATAACCCCAGCCAGATTTAATATATTCAAACTATGGACTCAAACATATGCTTATTTGGAGAGTTTTTTTTTTTTTTTTAAAGACAAAGCCTGTGGTTCTGGGTAAGTATTAGTAAATCCATGTTGTGTGTCCTTTTCAAGTGATTCAAGAACTGATTGTTGATGCCTATGTTCAAACTCATGTTTAGTGTCATCCTATAGAAAGTCAAAGGATCAGCAATGTCAGGGATACTTCCTGTGGTGGCCTAGTCAGCATAGAAAGGCAAAGTGGAATATCTGTCCCCAGTGTCTATATCCTGTAGATTTAAAATATATGGTGGTTTATTATATTTTTATTTGTTTGTTATGTGTTTGAGTGTTTTTGCATGCCTGTGCATATTGCCTAGTGCCTACAGATGTCAGAAAATGATGTCAGATTGTCTGGAACTGGAGATATAGATGGTTGTAAGTCAACATATATGTGCTGGGAAGAGAATCCAAGTTCTCTGCAAAAGCAACAAGCACTCTTCACTGCCGAGTCATCTCTCTAGCCCCTAGCTATGATGCTTTTGCTCATCCCAGCAACCAGATCATTCTCAATTTGTTCATTAGGTTCCAGCCTTAACTAATGAATTATTTGGCCATATCTATGCTCTGTTTCAGTTTGGCTGCTTACTATGAGAGTGACCTTGGGTAAAGTATTCTTTCAAAGCACCAGGGTCCAAGTCTGGGAAACAAGATTTTGATACCACCCACCTGTGCTGATTTGGATAAGGATGAAATTAACATATGGGAGCTTTGTACTCGACTTATGGCAAATCCCTCTATGATCCAAAAAGCATACTTTTCATATATCTTTAGCTGTGCTGAATCAGGAGACATGTCTTTAGCATCAAGTTCATTTGACTGGCATTATGTTTCTCTTGCTCTCCAAAGTAGTTCACGAATGCATCAGATTTAGGGTAAACAAAATAAAGCATTTACTATTAATTTCAACTGAGATGATAAATCATAACTGTATGTCTTTTATAAAATATTTTTATTTTATGTATATGAGTGTTTGCCTGTATGTATACAAGTGTACAGCGTGCATGGCTAGTGTCATCAGAGACAATATCAGAACCCCTGGAACTGGAATTACGGATTGTTTTGAGCTACTATATGGTACTGAATCCAGGTTCTCTGCAAGAACAAACAGTAGGTGCTCTTAGCTGCTGATCCATCTCCCCAGCATCCTGTATATATCTATTCCTTAATTAGCTAACTGGTATAATAATTCATTGATCAACATCATCAAACCAAAACTTATTTAAGGCCATTAAAAGTAAAGAACTCCAGGCTAGCAAATTTTCAGCTCTGCTTCCTACCCACTTGGTGCCAGAATAGCTCAATGATTCAATTTGTCATGTATAATAACCGATAGGATTTTTGAATACTTTGGAGTTGTCAGGCCTAAGGAAGAACATTTCCAGAGAGGGGTACAGCTTGTCTGAGGCAAATCATGCCATATTAAAGGAAAATCATTTTCTTATATTGCTACTGAAAAGACTTCAGGGCCTTTGACATAATAGGTAAGCACTCAACTGCTATCCTATAGCACCAAATCCTTTTGTTGGTTTAGTTTTTTTATATTTTATTTTATTTTATTTTATTTTATTTTATTTTATTTTATTTTATTTTGAGACAGGATCTTACTAGGTAACTCTTGAACACATGATTCCCTTACCTCTGAGTCCAGCTTGTTTGACGGAAGCCTTTGAAGAGAGAGAACAGAGTTATCTGTACAGATTGACTGCTTGAATCCTAAAAGCTCTATACCCTCTTACACTACCTGCACCTATGGATTGTGTGGGGTTCATTTTGGCCTCACCAAGAGGTGCTCATGCATCTAGAGTTTTTCTGTTCAAAGACCACTGGACCAATGAGTACAGAGTGGCTCCCAGCCCACCCATAATCAGTTAGGGGAGACTTTAGAGCTTCTCTTTTCATTACAACAGTGTCCATCGGTGTACAATGTGAGAAGAAAGATTAGTGTGCGAGGCAACAGAGGTGGAGTTCCTCATGTTGTTTGGTGTCCTCATGAGAACAAAAGACTGTGTCTCATGGATGCAAGCAGTGTGCAGATTATGCACAGAAAATAGGAAAAAGGTTGCGAATTGGCTACCAGAGTGTGGCAGCTAATTTGGGGTACACAGAAAAGGAAGTTAAGCAATTTTCCTTCTTTCTGTTGTTAATTTTTTGGTTGGTGTTTATGATTCATAGACTTCCTTTAAATAAATGAGTTTCGGTTTTTTCTCCAGTTGACCATCGCAACACCAAGTCAATCTTTTGAGCCCTGCAGCTCTGTCCTCCTCTTCAGGGATATTTAGGCTGTCAGCTCATGCAAATGTTTGTGCAGAGACCATTTTGGACCAATGACCCTGTTAGTGGAATCCTCTGAATCATGCTTTTTTACACACTATCATTTTCAGTGTCACAAATTCAAATGCTCAAACAGCAGAAACAATGTTCCTTCTCAGTTTTACAAGAAATCTAAAATCCATGTGATACAGGCAGACTTAAATTTTTTCGTGGGCGTCCTGAAAAAAAAAACTAAGGAAAGGGGCACCAGGAAGCTCAATTTGTTTTATTATTAAAAACAAACCAAGGACTAGAGATCAGTCCTCGGATCTCCAAGTAACTGAGTTCAGTTCCCAATACCTAAGTGGGGCAGTTCACCACTTTCTGTAACTCCAGTTCTAAGAGATCTCATGTCCTGTTCTGGTTTCCAGGGACACCTGCACTCACATGCACAATACACACACACACACACACACACACACACACACACACACACACACCATACACAAGTATATTAAAACTAAGAATAAACTTAATCTTTAAAAAAAAAAAATCCTACAACTCAGGATAGGTATGCATATGTAATCCTGGCATTCAAGAGGCCAAGGAAGTTCATGAATTCTAGGCCAGTCTGGATTACAGAGTAAGAACCTATCTCAAAACAAAAAAAGATAATCAAAAAACTTGGCAAGCCTCAGCCCTCAACTCATGCCTGTTTGTGTGCAGAAAGTTATGTTGCAATTGGAGGCAAGCTGAGGGTAGCAAAAGAGGTCTTGTTCTTACTAAAAATTCTTTTTTTGATCATCATGGATTTTCATTGACCAAGTTGTTTTCGGAATCCCCTAACACTTTTGCAGTTATGGCATGTGTCTGCCTAGCCTCAACTAGATCAGGCTCTACTTCCTCAAAGTGAGTCTATGTAGTTTCCTGTCTGGAATGCTGAAGTGGATGTTCAGAAGCAAGGTAGATGCCAGAGTTTCCAGAGCTGAAACTAGGATGAGTATGGTGTCCTGTGCTCCACAAGCAGAGCATTTTGTTACCCTTCATCTCTCCTGCTTTCTCTCAGGATAGCTCATCCTGGCCCTGACTTTGTCTAAGGATCCTAGATTTTATCATTTCAGTCTCTCTCTCTCTCTCTCTCTCTCTCTCTCTCTCTCTCTCTCCCTCTCTCTCTCCCTCTCCCTTTCCCCTCCCCTCCCTTTCCCCTCCCCCCTCTCCCTCTCTCTCTTACTCACACACACACACACACACACACACACACACACACACACACACACACAACCACACACAGATATACACACAGAGAGAGATACGCACACTTGCTTGTATGTTTGTCCATCACTTGCATTCAGTGCCTATAAAAGCCAGAGAAGGATGTTAGGTCTTCTGAAACAAGAGTTTAAAATATAAACCTCCAGGTGGGTGCTGGGTATTTATCCCAGGTCTTCTTGTAGAGCAGTCAGTACTCTTAACCACTAAACCCTGACTCCTGTCACCAGTACTCTTATTCAGACTCTTAGTCAATCCACTGGCCTGCCTTCTTTGAGATATCTTTGCCTCCTAACTCCCCCACGCTCCCAGGATTTTGTACTGCCAACTACTCCATGAAATTCTCCACCCCCTCCATCTGTGTGTTTGTATGTATTATCTCTATATATTTTATTTTCATTATTGCATTCCTGTAGTGTGCTTGAAACATTGCTGCTTCTCTATTTTATTCTCTATTTGTCATATCACACGTGTTTCAATTATTACACTATAGTGAACATGAATTTTGGTAGAGTGGTGAGGCATGCATAAGGACCTGTATCCCATCACCAACATGTCAAGGAATGGCATGGGTGGAAGAAGAGGAGAGAAAGAAGAAGGGAATAAGAAAGAAGAGAGAAAGGAGGAGAAAAGAGATAAGAGAAGGGAAAGGGAAGGGGAGGAGTGGGCAAGAAAGAGGAAAAGAAGAATCGGAAAGATAGGGAGGACGGCCTTGCTGGGCATAGGTGGGAGAGGACATACTTGGTCCCATGAAAAACGAACACAGAATGGGGGTGGAATGTGAGTGTGAGGAGGGAGTAATGGGGGTGGGGGAAGGTGCGGGCACAGCCTCATAGAAGGGATATAAGGAGGGAGGATGGGATAAGGGGTTCCTGGGTGGTGGGGGAAATGGGACAAGAGGATAAAACTTGAAATGTAAATATTATAACCAACTACATAAAAGGGGGGAAAAAGTTGTTAGAACCAATGTCTTTTAAAAAAATGTCAGCCTTCCAGAAAAAAATTTTTTTTCTTGATAAATATATATATACTGGTCTATTTTCTGTTGGTCTGTGTTCATAAACTCTATATATTAAGTATGAATTAAATACAAATGGTCAAATGAAATAGATCAAAGGTCTAGGAAAGGAAAGAGGAGGAGGATGAAAGGAGGAGAGAAAGGAAAGGGGGAAAAGAAAAAAGAAGTCTACTTTACCTCATTTTAGATTTAGCTTCTGTTTGCTATCCTTTTGGTAAAACTTTACTGAAGAAACACAGCCCTCTCTAGGTTTTTTTGGTGTCCAAGCTCCCTGCTGCTCTAAAATCCAGATGGATGTGTTATGTTCAGCCATGGAGTGTTTGATGACAGCTGAGTACCTTAGGAAATGAGTATTAACAGTTGTAGTGGTTTGAATAAGAATGTCCTTCTCCCTCACTTTGGGCCCATATATTTGAATGTTTGGTTTCCAGTTGGTAGACCATTTAGGAAGGATTAGGAGGTGTGACTTTGTTGGAGGAGGCATATCACTAGGGATGGACTTTGATTTCAACAGCCCACACCAGGATCAGTGTTGCCCTCTTTCTGCCTCCAACTTTTGTATCAGATATGAGTTCTTAGCTACTCCAGGATCATTCCTGCCTGCCTGTCACCATGATCCTCATTATGGTTTTCACAGACTAACCATTTGAAACTCTAAGCATGCCTCCAACTAAATGCTTTTTTCTATATAAGCTGCTTTGGTAATTGTTTCTCTTCACAGCATTAGAACAGTAATGAAGACACAAACTCTGTGAGGGCCTGTGTGGAGTGTCAAGGTTTGACCACTGGTTAATCATCTATTTCCCCTCAACTTCCTTGCTGTTCACTACTCATTATTTGATGCACTTTTCAAATTTTGGTTAGTTGGAATTTGCCCATTTGTGTTCTTGCCTCGGTGACTTCTTAGGAGGCTGGTATTAGAAACTTCAAGCTCTTCACTCAGGAATATCTCAACTTCTCTTCATTTCCATGACCCATAATTCCTACTTTAGACTGTGTGAGAGGCTAGTTTCATCCTGAAAAAAAAAAGTTGACTCTCAGTATATTCCTCTGCTTGTGACAGGAGATTCCTGGAGCTTTTATAACTAATTGCTCTGCTCTGTATAAATATATATAGTTGTATTTGGAACTAGATGCAGAAACCTTAGTTTGAGGAAGTGGGGCCACAGTGGACACAGCCTGCTTTCTTGATTCACTAAGAATGTCTTACCAACCAATAGCTCTATTAGCCTGCAAAGGAATATGTCTGGAATCTAATTTTACCAGGACACATTCCCCATAGCCTCCTTTACAAAATAATGGGTTACTTTTTAGTGAAAAGTTAAAATAAGAACCTTACCAACATTCACTCAGTGAGATGATCAAGGTCTGCATCAACAGGAAAAGTCGTGTTCATAGCATATACTCTTGGTCTTGCTGGAATGACACACTTTATCTATATGTCTTTCTCCTGAAAGCAATAACTTCAGTCTAATTAATAACAAAAATGTCATGTAAGTTCAACACAAGGACTTACATAAACTTCCACCTTTCTTTCTTTACTCTCTTCCTATCTAATGTTCTATCTACATTTCTGATTTTTAGTATATAAATCAGATAGGAAGTATTTTTGTATTTTTTCTGATGCTGGGTTTGAAAACAGTTCCTAAAATAAAATACATGTTCAATAAATATTTGCTGAATGAATGAATATAAAAGTTCTTATATTTTTCTTGTGGGGAGCCGATAGAAGGCAGCTATCATCCTTGCAGCCATCTTGAGCCATATACCCTGACAAGAGACTTGTTTACAACTGCCTACAATAGCTGAGCACACTCTGATAACATCTTGTTTTAGATACCCAGGATCTTCCCTTGAGTGTGTGAGACTTAAAGGTGTGTGACTTAAAGGTGTGATTTAGAGACAAGACTTAAAGGCTTGACTTAGAAGTGAGACATATAAAAGGCAAGAGGCAGACAGAAAAAGAGACTAGGAAAAAGTACTTGAGACTTGGAACTTGGAACTGGGAAAGAGACTAGCAACATGGAACTGGGATAAGGACTTGAGACTTATTACAGCAGAAACTAAGATTAGAACCTGACACTTGGTACTAAGAACTTGGAACTAGGAACTTGGAGAGAAGAAGAGAGGCTGAAGAATAAACAGGATTGAATCACACTCTGTCTGGTCTCTATTCTTCGGGTCCATCTTCACTCTCTCTCTTGCTGAACCCTGACCCGCAGACTGGAGCAGCTTGGGGCAGTGCAGGCTCTAACAACTTAGCCCCCAAGGCTTTTGGCAGTGCAGGTTCCAACATTGATAGAGCAGTCTGCGACATTTTGGCCCCCAAGTGTGGGGTCGTGCTGTTCTCAACATTTTCTATTCCATTTTTACATGGTATTCTGTCATAGGATTACAACTAGACCCTTATCCATAGACATTGATATTATTTCCAATCTTTTGCTATTATTAAAAAGCTTAGAGCATTTTTCTATGTAGACATTGGCATGTGTAGCTGTCTTCAGGATCTCCTTCTAGAATTGAAATTGCTGACTCCAGGTACACATTTCTAGTTTTGAAAGATGTTTCAAACTGCTGTCCATCTTAGAAGTAGCATTAGTTTCTATTTTTGACATCAAGAAATGAGTTATTTCATGACATCTGCACAGTACATTCATTTTAAAACTCAGATCAGTGTAATTTACTGAGAGATATTGGAATAAATTTTTATACGTTTAAGAAGTGTTCACAGGGGAAGAAGAGATGGCTCAGCGATTGAGAGCATTGTTTCGGAGCACAATTCTCAATTCTCAATTCTCAGCACCTACAGAGTGCCTCACAACCATCAGCAGCTCCAATTCCAGAACACCCAAGAGACTTTTCAGGCCTCCAAGGGTACCTGGCTCACATGATGCACAGACATACATGCACATAAACATCCATACACATAAACATCACTCACATTTCAGGTTTTTTTAAAGATTTAATTATGTACACAGTGTTCTGCTTGTATATATGCCTCCATACCAAAAGAGGGCACCAGATCTCATTTCAGATGGTTGTCAGCCACACAAGTGGTTACTGAGAAGTGAACTCAGGTCCTCTGGAAGAGTAGTCAGTGCTCTCAACCTCTGAGCCATCTTTCTAGTCTCACATTTTCTTGTTTACTGTTAATATATTTTGGTCCATTTTCTATTGGATTGTGTTCATAAGAAGATTCTACATAATAAGAACATATTAAATTTAAATAGACAGATGAAACAGATCAAGGAGGTTAGAAATGAATCCAGACATGCAAGAAAGTTGAACATGCATTAACATTAACAAAGCAGGGATCAGACGATTCCACAGATGATAGAAACAACTGGAAAAGAAATAATATACTGAGAAAAGAATAATTTGGGTTTACTCCTCATTCTTTATGCCAAAACAATTGTGGTTAGGTAAAATATTTTAATGTAAAAAAATTAAATGATAGATTTAATAGGAAAAAAAGTTATGAAAATTGTTGTTTCTAGAATTGAAGTGTGGATGCCTTTCCTAGACCCTAAAAATAAGTCAGATTTCCTTGTTGGGGTGCTTATAGCATCAAGTAACTTTTTTAAAAAATCACAGGCAAAATCTCGCAATATTATGGTATGCAACTCATGTCTATCTACCCAGAAGACTTAAAAATAAACCAATAATATAGAGTTCCCAGGCCATTCACTGGCTGACACATGCAGGAAAGTATATAAAATGACCTTCAGACCTGACAATGTTCAGATTGGAATACATGTAGACTTAGATATGCATAGGGCCCTAGATAAATATAATATTTCCCACAGTATCTCACAACTTGTTTACATTCCTGAGAGTCTACAATGCTTCATGTTCTCAAGCACTATCTTCGGATACTGTTTTGATCTAGGGTCTCATGTAGCCCAGATTTGTCAGGAGCTGGCAGAGAGATGAACTTGAACTCCTGATCTTTCTGTTTCTACCTACCAGGTGCCAGGATTAGAAGCTTGCACAACACCACCCCTGTTTAATCAGTGCTAAAGATTGAACACACAGGGCCACTGGAATGCTAATCTGATACTCTAGCAACTGACCTACAGCCTAGCTGAAGTCATCTTATGAACACATTTTCAAGTTGTATTAGTTTTCTATTACTGCATATCAAGTAGACTCCGTGTTTAGAGTTTTTGAGTGAGATCCATTTGCTTGCTTAGAGATGAAAGCTCAGTTTGAACACCAACTTGATTTCTACTCTAAGAGTGCATTCAACACTCTAGATTGCCAGAAATACTGTTAAGAGTTAGTCATGTAAGCCGGGCAGTGGTGGCGCACGCCTTTAATCCCAGCACCTGGGAGGCAGAGGCAGGCGAATTTCTGAGTTCGAGGCCAGCCTGGTCTACTAAGTGAGTTCCAGGACAGCCAGGACTACACAGAGAAACCCTGTCTCAAAAAAAAAAAGTTAGTCATGTCTTCCTTAGAGAAATTTTAAATTTAACAAGTAAATAGCTATTAATCTCAATGTTTGCATGGTCAATATTCCACATTTTTTGCATGATCACTACATTTGAGGAACCATTTTGCCCCATAGATTTCAAAAGGAAATTATGGAATATGACAATGAGTGACTTAAAAAAAATTGAAGTCAGATTAGCTTAAGTCCCAACACAAAACTATATCATTCTGGAAGTTATTTAACTCTTAGAGTTCTCTTGCTCATCTGAAAAATATGGATAATAAATTGTGGTCTTATAAGCCTTACTGTGTGTAAGGGAATGTTGATGTAGCACTTAGCGCAGTGCCTGACACTTTTTTTTTTAATATGTGTCATGGATTTTCCATGTTTTAGCGAGGTAAGGAACTAAGGGAATCTGCTATGTAACATCACCACAGAGAAACAGAAAAGCAGAGGAAATCATTGTGAGAACTATGGAAAGCAAGTGATGACTTTGGCTTAAGTGTCTTGGATGATACTACAATGGATGCATCTTCCTGGGACATGCATCCTACAATGAGCTCTTTTTTGTTGCTGGACAAAGTTTTATCAAGAGTCATGCCAAGAAGGGCTGGGGAAAATACTCAGAGGATAAAGCACTTGTTGTGTAGTTTGATGACTCAAGTTCAGAGACCCCAGCACCTACACATGAGTCTGGGAAATGTGATGACTGCCTGTAACCCCAGCTCTTGGGAGACAAACACAATGGGTCTCTGGGGCAAACTGGCTATCTAGACTGGCCAAATTGGTAAGCTCTGTGTCTCATGAGGGAGATCCCACCTCAATAAATAAAGTGATGAGTGTTTGAGGAAGAGAATTTGTGTCACTGGCTTCCACATGAAGCCACCCACCCACGTGCATGCATGCTACACTTGCAAAAGAATGGTTATACAAGGAGTTTGTTGCTAAAAATGTGTGTCATGTTATGCTATACACTTATTTGACCTACACTCATGCTTCATCTCAGACTTAATGTGGGGGGGGGGGCATCTTGATTAATTCCTTTCAAAAGCTTCTTATCATCATGTCTCAGGGTTTCATCTTTACCTTTTCTTCTCCCTGAAAGCTAAAAACACGAGTCTTCTACAACTCATTTGATGCAACATATTAAATTATTCATAGCATTTCACATCTCAAAACTCATAAGTATAGTAGAACACTGTTAAGTTTGCCAAGAAACACCCACGAAATATTGCTACTATAATATGGTACTTTTTCACTTTTGGTTTTCCTTAGGAAACCATGTGCCCTCAGTCATGGATTCTGATGTGCTTTTGCCTGCTGGCCTCTGGAACCAGTGCGGTCTTCCACCAAGTGAACTATTCAAGAAGCTATCCCTGTGATGAGTTAAGGCAGAATGCCCTGGTGATTGCAGAATGCAGTCATCGTCATCTGCATGAAGTTCCCCAAACTATAGGCAAATATGTGACAAAAATAGACTTGTCGGACAATGCCATTACACAAATAACAAAGGAGTCCTTTCAAAAGCTGCAAAATCTCACGAAAATCAATCTGAACCACAATGCCAGACAACAGCACCCAAATGAAAATAAAAATGGTATGAATATTACAAAAGGGGCATTCCTCAGCCTAAGAAATCTAACAGTGTTACTGCTAGAAGACAACCTGTTATATTCTATGCCTGCTGGGTTGCCTGAGTCTTTGAAAGAACTTAGCCTAATTCGAAACAATATATTTCAGGTAACTAAAAACAACACTTTGGGGCTTAAGAACTTGGAAAGACTCTATTTGGGCTGGAACTGCTATTTTAAGTGTAATCAAACCTTTAAGGTAGAAGATGGGGCATTTAAAAATCTTATAAACTTGAAGGTACTCTCATTATCTTTCAATAACCTTTTCTATGTGCCTCCTAAACTACCAAGCTCTCTAAGGAAACTTTTTCTGAGTAATGCCAAGATCATGAACATCACTCAGGACGACTTCAAAGGACTGGATCAATTAACCTTACTAGATTTGAGTGGAAACTGCCCACGGTGTTTCAATGCCCCATTTCCTTGCATCCCTTGCAAAGCGAACGCGTCCATCCACATACATCATCTAGCTTTTCAAAGTCTCACCCAACTTCACTATCTAAACCTCTCCAGCACTTCACTCCGGACAATTCCTTCTACCTGGTTTGACAAGCTGACAAATCTGAAGGAACTCCACCTTGAATTCAACTATTTAACTCAAGAAATCGCCTCGGGAGCATTCTTAACAAAACTACCCCGTTTACAAATCCTTGATCTGTCCTTTAATTTTGAATATAAGAAATATTTACAATGTATTACTATTTCCTCAAACTTCTCTATGCTTCGTTCTCTCAAGAAGTTGCACTTAAAAGGCTATGTGTTCCGAGAACTTAAAAAGGAACATTTCGAGCCCCTCCAGAATCTGTCAAACTTAACGACCATCGACTTGGGCATTAACTTTATTGAGAAAATTGATTTCAAAGCTTTCCAGGATTTTCCCAAACTTGATGTTATTTACTTATCAGCAAATCGCATAGCATCCATAATAGATAATACAGACTACTCCTCTTGGCCACATCATCTTCGGAAACCTCTCTCAATAGACTATGACGAGTTTGATCCACACGAGAATTTTTACCATAGTACCAAACCTTTAATAAAGCCACAGTGTACTACTTATGGCAAGGCCTTGGATTTAAGTTTGAACAATATTTTCTTTATTGGTAAAAGTCAATTTGAAGGTTTTCAGGACATCGCCTGCTTGAATCTGTCCTTCAATGCCAATGGTCAAGTGTTCAATGGCACAGAATTCTCATCCATGCCCCACATTAAATATTTGGATTTAACCCACAACAGACTAGACTTTGATGATAACAACAAGGCTTTCAGTGACCTTCATGATCTAGAAGTGCTGGACCTGAGCCACAACGCAAACTATTTCAGTATAGCAGGGGTAACACATAGTCTAGGATTTATCCAGAACTTAATAAACCTCAGGGTGTTAAACCTGAGCCACAATGGCATTTACACTCTCACAAATGAAAGCGAGCTGAAAAGCACATCCCTGAATGAATTGGTTTTCAGTGGAAATCGCCTTGACCGTTTATGGAATGCAAATGACGACAAATACTGGACCATTTTTAGAGATCTCCAGAATCTGACACGCCTGGACTTATCATACAATAACCTTCAGCAAATTCCAAATGAAGCATTTCTCAACTTGCCCCAGAGCCTCCAAGAGTTACATATCAATCGTAACAGATTACGTTTCTTTAACTGGACATTACTCCAGTATTTTCCACACCTTCACTTGCTGGACTTAGCAAGAAATGAGCTTTATTTTCTAACCAACTGCCTATCTACGTTTACACATTCCCTGAAGACACTGCTGCTGAGCCACAATCATTTCTCTCATCTACCTTCTGGTTTCCTCTTCGAAGCCAGGAATCTGGTACACCTGGACCTAAGTTTCAATACAATAAAGATGATCAATAAATCCTCCCTGCAAACCAAGACAAAGACAAACTTGTCTGTTCTGGAGCTACAAGGGAACCATTTTGACTGCACATGTGACATAAGTGATTTTCGAAGCTGGCTAGATGAAAATCTGCATATCACAATTCCTAGATTGGTAGATGTCATTTGTTCCAATCCTGGGGATCAAAAATCAAAGAGTATCATGAGCCTAGATCTCACGACTTGTGTTTCAGATACCACTGCAGCTGTCCTGTTCTCCCTCACATTCCTTACCACCTCCACGGTTATGTTGGCTGCTCTAGTTCACCATGTGTTTTACTGGGATGTTTGGTTTATCTATCACATGTGCTCCGCTAAGTTAAGAGGCTACAGGTCTTTATCCACATCCCGAAATTTCTATGATGCTTACATTTCTTATGACACCAAAGATGCATCTATTACTGACTGGGTAATCAATGAGCTGCGCTACCACCTTGAAGAGAGCGAAGACAAAAGGATCCTCCTTTGCTTAGAGGAGAGGGATTGGGATCCAGGATTACCCATCATTGATAACGTCATGCAGAGCATAAACCACAGCAAGAAAACAATCTTTGTTTTAACCAATAAATATGCCAAGAGCTGGAACTTCAAAACAGCTTTCTACTTGGCCTTGCAGAGGCTAATGGATGAGAACATGGATGTGATTATCTTCATCCTCCTGGAACCAGTGTTACAGTACTCACAGTACCTGAGGCTTCGGCAGAGGATCTGTAAGAGCTCCATCCTCCAGTGGCCCAACAATCCCAAAGCGGAAAACCTGTTTTGGCAAAGTCTGAAAAATGTGGTCTTGACTGAAAATGATTCACGGTATGACAATTTGTACATTGATTCCATTAGGCAATGCTAATGCTGAGAAGTCATGACTCTGTCATCATAAACACACACAGCTTCTCTTTACAATGAACTGTGGCAAATGAAAAGGTGCAGAGCTGCTTGAGGTGCTCAGAATAAGTGACAATTGAGTGGAAGAGGGAGCTGGAAAAAATGTGTGACCTAGAAGACAGAGAGAGGGCTGAAATACTATCTTCTGGGCTTGACAGTCATTGCAACTGCAATCACACAGCAGCTAGGGCTGTCTGCAGTGAGCCAGCACAAGACTGGGCCTCTTATCAGTCAATTATGGATGGGGGCCGGTCCCATAAAACTATACTCTATCTTTCTTGTGGGGCAGGTCCCCTCTACATCATCCTTCTGTACTATTGGCTATTAGTGAGTCCTGAGAAAGAAGCAATCATTATCTTCAGTTGTATACCCATCGATGAGCCCAGATTCGATAGATGGTTCAAAACCCATGGTTACACAGAAAGCCCTGGTAAAGTCAGTGCACCAGAAGACAAAACAAAAAGACCTGAACATGAGAAATAGTCTTGTAAGGAGGTGGGTAGGTTGGCAGCAGGAGAGAGGAGATAGGAAAGGTGGGCATGAGAGTAACCAGAATGCATGTGTCTCTCTCAGAGACTTCACTCTGGGATCCACTCCCAAGCTCACCCCCATGCAGTTGTCATCAAGATTCAGCTTCTGCTGTATGTTAGCCAAAGGCTTCTCTCAGGTCCTTGCTATGTGTACCCCTTTCCCAAAGCAGCTTGTTTCATCAAGGCCAGTGAGAGGGGACACAGAGGTTAACAACAAGAATCAGTCTTTTGGAAGTGAATCAGAAAAAGATAGCCTATCATTGCAGCCGTATTCTATTTGATAAAAGTCAACTGCAAATCCTACCAGCTCCAGGCACCAAGTAACTCAGGTTCAGGGAAAGCTATTGAAAACCAGGGTAATAGATCTAGGGGCCCCTTAGCTAAGAGGAAAGAGTGTGACTGAGATACGTGATTGTCTGAGGCAATCGTTATCCATTTCTTTGGACTGAAATTAAGAGACAACTTGCCATGTTGGTCACAGATCATCGATACTAGGAAGGTCAGATCACATGGGCAATCTTAACTGGCAGCTTATTATATCTACTTTTCCACCCCTAAGAGCATTTGCCACTGTATATAATGATTCTGACATTAAGATGCTGGTGAAGTTGATATATCCATGGCTACGGAATTATATTACATTGTGATTGCATTGATCTTTCTTTTTACAATGACATTTTAAAATAAGTTTTGAGAATATAGTATAATTACATTACTTCCTCCTCTTTCCTCTCTCTAAACCTTCTAATGTGCCCAACTCTGACTTTTACAAATGCTGCCTACAATATTTACTTTTTAAGCTTTTGATTTCACTTAAACACTGAAAAGGATAGTTTTTTTTTTAAGCCACTTAATTCTTAATCATTTTAAAGGTATTCATTTAAATGGAAAGCTTTTGGGGTATTTGTTATTTCCCATTGGTGTATATTTTCAAATGAATGATTAAAATGTCTTCGTTTTACATGACAATTGTGTGATGAATCTGTAGCAGAAAAACAACTCTAATATAAAAGTTGTCATTTGCACTGACTAGTTTTGAGATTCCTTTTTTATTGCTATTATTTTACACCCCAACAATTTCCTCTTCTTCCTCACCTTCCCATTCCTCTATCCACCTCCTCTTTGCCCCTCCTCATTCACTCCCCCTTCATTTCTCCTCAGAAAAGGGCAGGGGTCCCAAGTATATCAACCAAACAAACATGGCATATCAGGTTGCAGTAAGACTATGGACTTTCTCCCTTAAACCTTCCTTTGTATTAGGGCTGGATGAGGCAACCCAGTAGGAGGAAAAGGTCCCAAATGCAGGCTAAAGAGTCAAATACAGCCCCTGCTCCCACTATTAGGAGTCCCATATAAAGACCAAGCTACACCACCATAACATATATGCAGAGGGTCTTGGTCATTCCCATGCAAGATCCCTGGTTAGTGATTCAGTCTCTGTGAGCCCCTCTGTGGGCAGGTTAGTTGACTCTGTGAGTTTTCTTGTGATGTCCTTGACCCCTCCAGCTCTACAATCCTTCCTCCCCTTCTTCTGCAGGATTTAACACTTTCTTTAACCACTGTATTAATTTCTCCTATCGTGTATTCTACACCTGAGATTCTCTCTTCCATCTCATGTATTCTGTTGGTGATGCTTGAGTCTGTAGTTCCTGTTCAGTTCATTTTCCATCTCCAGAATTCCTTTAGTTTGTGTTTTCTTTATTGCTTCTATTTCCACTTTTGAGTCTTGACCATTTTCATTCATTTCCTTCACTTGTTTGTGTTTTCCTGGGTTTCTTTAAGGAATTTGTTCATTTCCTCTGTATTTAGATCTATCATCTTCATAATATTAGATTTAAGGTAATTTTTTTCTGCCTCAGCTGGGTTGGAATATACAAGTCTTGCTGAGGTAGGGTAGATGGGCTCTAGTGGTGCCATATTGCCCACAGTGTTTTTGGTTGTATCCTTTCACTGTCCTATAGTCATGTGAGCCTGTGGTTCTTATAGGTTTCCTTGCCAATTTCTGAGTTTATCTTTGTTGGATGGATTGTTTTTGGATATTTTTCCCCCTTGCTTTCTGCTTCTTCTCTCATCTTCTGACTTGAGTGCCCTGACTTGCAAGTCTTTAGGTCCAGTACCGTGTCTCTGTTGGAGTTTTGGTAGCCTGTGTGACTTCTGGGGTTTTACACTGCCTCTGGGGTTCTGGCATTCTGGGAACTGGTGTGGCCTCTGGGGTTCTGGATATAGATATGGTGGGGTTCCAGGTGCCTGGGGTTCCTGAGGCTCCTAATACTGACATGGCCTCCTGTAGAGCTGGAGTCTTCTTCTGGAGTTGTAGGCTGGGATATGGAGCCCAGGAGAGGTGGTGCATTTGGGTATTACTGGGCGATGTTTAAGAGTATTAGTGGGTGGTCGGTGGTGTCTTACCTTGGGTTCTTAGTACCTGCATGGTCTCAGGTAGAAAGAGAGTCTTCTGGTGAGGTTGTACACTGGGATATGGAGCTTAGGGGAAGGCATCCTGTTGGGAACTGGGGTTTCTAGTACCTGTGTAGCCTCTGGTAGACCAGGATTCTTCTGTTGAGATTTCTGTTTTGAAAAAATCTTCTGGAAAGATCAAAAGAGAAACAGCTTTTATATTAAGATAATTACTAATAGAATAATTTCATCTTAAGATTTCATCTTAAGATTAATAGAATAATTTCATCTTAATAAGATCATCTTAAGATTTCTCTTAAGAGCAAAATTCAAGTGTCTATTGGTATCTTTTATTTGTTCTCCCAAACAAAACAAGTTTGACACTCCTCACTACATCTACTGGCCTCTTTTTGGTCAATCTATAGCATCCTTTGTCCTATAACAATGTGAAGCATCTCTTGAAATTTATATAATAACAATAGGAGATTATGCGAATATAAAAACATAAAGCCTAAGAAGATAGCTCTTATCATCCAAGGACTGGCAAAGAGGGCTTAATGGCCAGCCAGCCTATCACAATCAGGGGAGTCCTAGGTCTCAGTGAGAGGCTCTAGTTCAAAATATCAAAGTTGTTTCCACATACTCTCACATACATGTGTACATGTGTAACCACACCCCCCCCCACACACACACACACACACACACACCAGAGCAAGGGAGAGAGAGAGAGAGAGAGAGAGAGAGAGAGAGAGAGAGAGAGAGAGAGAGAGAAAGAATCCCTTTAAATATACAGAAAAACCTTCAAAGCACCATCTTTCCTTAAGTACAGTTTATATTAGCTTGATAAGTACAACTTTAGTTTACCTTGTAGGATGAGATATTTAAAAATATGCATTTCTAAGGACCTTACCAAAGTAGTATGTCACAACACTATTTAATATGGACAATCTCACTCAGAAGGGGAAACAAAATAGTTATTGGGGTGGATGTGAGGAGGGAACTGGTTGGGAGAAGGGGTGAGGAGGGGAACAGGATTGGGATCAGGTGTGGGTAGAGGGCTGAGAGTGAAAACAGAAATTGATGGGGGCACGCCTCTGGAACTAGCTGGAGACCCAGCCCAGGAAGGGTTCTGAGGAATCTATGGGAGTGACCCTAGCTGAGACTATTAAACAGCAGGGGATATAGAAATTTAAGTGGCCAGATGGGGTTGGGCTTTCAACAGACGAAATTAAGGTGACACAGCAGTCAGTCTATAGCATACCTATTGTCACAACATTAACTTCATGCATGGTAAAAGGCTTTTTTTTTTGAACTCACTGTGTAGACTAGGCTGGCCTCGAACTCAGAAATCCGCCTGCCTCTGCCTCCCAAGTGCTGGGATTAAAGGCATGTGCCACCACCGCCCAGCTAAAAGTCTTTTCTTACAGTCCCTAATAGTCTCAGTAAAAGAAATAAAATAAGTAAACATCATATCAGTAGTGTTACAGTTATAGATTGACTGGGAAATGTCTCCCGTGGACTCTTGTGATTAAACAGGTCTTAGGAGGGAGTAGAGCCTTCTGGATGTGAGGCCTATATAATAAACATAGAACCATGGGGGGGTGGGGCTTATGGCTTAGAGTCTGGCCCAGTTCTCTGCTTCCTGGCTGCTAACGTGATTTATCTAGATGTCTGATGCTCCAGCTGCCAGATCATCCCCACTGCTACCACAAACACAATCTTTTCTCACCAAGATAGACTACCATTGTCCCCGACCATGAGCCAACAAAAATCTTTCTTCTCTTAACTTATTTCTTGTTAGACTTTTGCTCACAGAGATGAGACACATAACCAATACAGTAAGTCAGGAAAGATCTCCATGAAGCTTATGCTCTTGGAAAGCAGTCTGTTGACAAAGTCAAGAGTTAATGGAAGTTACAAGTGATTTTACTTTCTCCTTAGTAAATGTACTTATAAATTGAAGAGAATGAATGCAATGCTTAGTAAAAATGTTTCTGAACCCTGTTCACTCCTCACTCAAGTTTCTGCTATGAAAAACTCAGAATTGAGATTTATTGATGAGGAACTTGCCATTACTCTGATGGTTATTATTAATTTAAAAGCACACAGTACTTACAGGGACTTTTAAATTTTTCAAAAGTTACTCAGGGTTGAAGAATGAATTATAAATCTTTACATGGCCCAATTTTGTCTTCCTAAGAGACCTCTCTATATTACAGCAAAGTATAAAGGTTCAGTTGCTATAACACAGAGATCCAATAATATAAAGGTTTATTCCTCTGTACCAATATATTGGTTACTTTCCTCATTGCTGTAACAAAGTACCTGACAGAAACATCTTAAAGAAGCAAGAATTTGTTTTGGTTAATAATGTAAGGATATAGTCCATTGTGGCTAAGAAAACGTGGTAGAAGGAGCTTGGAGTAGTTTGTTATATTGTGTCTGTAGTCAGGAAGCAAAAAGCAATGACTGATGACATTCAGCTCATTCTCTTATCTCAGGCCAGGATATGATGTCATACAGTTAAGATGGCCCTTCCCACCTCAACTAACCTAATCTAGATAATCCCCTGTAGGCAAAACCCAGAAGCTAACCCGATTCAGAAACTCTTTTACAGGCATGCCAAGGGATCTTACTTCTAGGCAATTTTAGATTCTGTCAAGTAGACAATCGACATTAAATCATCATACCCAGCATTGATTGACCCAGTGAAGATAGTTGAAGTTAACAGCCAGTCTCTACATGGATGCGCCTTGGTGTTTGCTCTTGCTATACTGCTGTCATCTAAGGAAACAGCATTGTCTGCATGACCCATGGTGACTTACCACTACAACTAGGTTTAATTCAAAATGGTCCACACACTGTAGCAAGGGGCCAAACATTTTCAAGAAAAGACTACAAAAGCTAGAGTCATAATGTCCAGAATCACCAGTGGCATGCTGTCTTTGCTCCCTTCCACTGGTGAAGACTTAATTAACTTAACTACTATGTCTGCTAGGAAATATACCAAGTAACATCATAAAGATGGAAGAAAACTAACACAGATTGAGTATACTGCCAGGAGTGTCTGCTACAACTTCTAGTTTTCAGCGCACACCCAAGCCTTTATCGCTTCTTCAACCATTAAAAAAAAATCAAAAAACAAAGAACAAGAATGCTGCTCCTGGTGTTTTTCACTACTTTGGAATATATCTCAAAAGTTTCTAAAATGTCTTTACTTTCATTTTATGTGTATGAGTGTTTTGCTGGCATGTGTGTATGAGCACCATGTGGGTGCTAGGAATTCAACCTGCACACAAGCAACACATGCTTAAAACCACGAAGCCATCTCTCTAGCCCCTCAAAGTGTATACTTTTTAAAAAAATATAGAGCATTTCTTTAAAGAAATGTACCGTGAGGTATTTTTCCAGTGTTTTACTGCTGAACATTTGGATTGCTTCCAATATTTTGCCGTTGGAGATAATCATATAATACCTATGCCTTTGTGTTTATATGCACATATTGATAAAGTAAGATTAGAAGACTGATTTGTAAAGAATCATCTGAAGCACTGATCTGTGAACTGAGTATGCATGTTCTTTCCTTGGGGGTGGGGGTGGGGTTTCAGCAGCAGATATTGGATTCCCAAGGCTCTTCTAGGCATTACTCTAGCAGGGACTCCCAGTGGTAGCTCCAGCCCGGCATCAGGTTTCGGATGGTCTCTCAAGCAGTCCACTAGATCCTTTGTAACCTAAGAAGGGGCTGCCACACCTCCACGGGGTGCACACCTGCACAATGAGTACCACATGAGCATTGCCAAGGCTAATTGTGCACTCTTGAGTGATGGTTGAAGTGTGTTTGAACTCACCTGAGCCACAGTTGAAAACCAGGGAGCAGAGGCCAAGGTGGCCCTGGGCAGTAAGCCTATTTTGCCCTTTAAGGCTTGCCTTTTAATGTTGCTAGGCTGGGAGGATCAACCTTAAGATCCTCTGAAATGCCTTTGTTCTGATGCATAGCAAGCACTTGGCCCTAGTCTTGCTGATCTCTGTAACTAGCCAGTTGCTTGCCAATGCTCTAACAGAACATTTCATTCTTTTACATGCACAGGCTGCAATTTTCCTATTTTATACTCGGCTTTCCTCTTAATTATAATTTTATTTACACACTAGGTCAGTCCTTTACACACTCACCTTATCTTGAATGATTGTATTAGTTACATTTTTCTTTGCTGTGACTAAATCACTTACAAGAGGCAGCTTAGAAGAAGGAGGATTTCCCTGGGCTTACTGGTTGACTCATCAGGATTGGGGAGGAAGGCATGCCATGGCAGCAGGAGCTTAAAACAGCTGTTCACACGGCAATTGCAGTCAGAAGCAGAGATGAATACTGGTGTGATGTTCAGTTCCATTTTTCTTTTTTGTTCAGTCCAGGACTCCAGCCCAAGAAATGGTGCTCCTCATAAGTAGATGGGTCTTCCCTCCTCAGTTAATCCAGTCAAGAAACTTCCTCGTAGACTGACATGTCTGAAAATGTGTCTCCTTAGGTAATTCTAGGTCCGGTCAAGTTGACTATCAGCACTATCATAGTGATTAAAAGTACAGTGTAGCTACTTCAGCCCCTTCTTGCTTAGATACGTCTTTCCCCAAGATATCCTAGTTCGTTCTTCTTAAGCTCCACCTCTGAGAACCAGTTGTGTGGAGCTGTGTCTGTATCCCAGTACCCTAGAGACAGAGAGGCAGGAAAGCTGCTGCATCTTTCAGCTCAACCTGGTATAGACAGTGGGCTCCACTCCAGCCAAGGCAGCGTAGGATCCTGCTTCAAAAAGCAAACAACCACATTCTACCCTTTCAGCAGTTTAAGGTCATAGGCATAATGCCACCAAATTATTCACAACTGTTTAAGAAGAAGAAGTCTTATTTGAGTTCCAATTAAGACGTACTTCTTCCAGTCTGAGAACTCATCTGAATAGAGTTTATTTGTCCGTATTTCTGTCAGCATTTTGGTCATAACCTATTCCAGTCCATCAGTGACCAGAACTGAAAAATTGAAGTTGAATTTGAGATTCAGTAGACCCAGGGGACCCAAGACAATGGTACTCAAGAGCCCTTTACTGGGCATCTCTCAAGCTTTTGCTCCAAGATAACTCAGGGTTCAAAGCAGGGACAGAGAAACAATGCTAAAAATACAGAGTATTTCTCATCACTATCACCAGATTTGCTGAGGATAATAATTCTTGGATAATGATAAGTACATAGACCCTTGCCTCTTCACTTCCTTGCTCCTTCCAGGGACCTGTTTTCATTGTAGCTAATCCAATCCTGCAAGAAGAAGTCATTTGCATGAGAACATTCCAGAAGTTCACACCTCTGTAACCTAACTCCCCTTACTGGGATTCACCTTCTAATGCTGTCTAGTTTAGAAATCAAGGTTCCAGACTGGAGAGATGGCTCAGCGGTTAAGAGCAGTGGCTGCTCTTCCAGAGGTCTTGAGTTTAATTCCCAGCAACCACATGGTGTCTCACAACCATCTGTAATGATATCCAATGCCTTCTTCTGGTGTATCTGAAGAGAGTGACAAGTGTATTCACATATATGAAATAAATAATTACCTTTAAAAAAAAGAAAAAAGAAATCAAGGTTCCAACACACACACGGGATGCTCTGAGAACTAGATTAGCAATATGTTTAGGTCTTCATTGTTGGTACCCTTGTACTTAAAGCCATAACACCATTCACTAATTCCATGAATACCAAGGAAAGTCACAAATCACTCTCTTCATCTCTGACCTTAAGATAAAGGAAGAAGGGATTGGGAAACCCTCAAAACTTACTTAGCAATTCACTCTCTCCCTCCTTATTCTCAGTAGCCAGTAGGTTGACTGTATCTAGGCATTATAGAATGTCAACAGTCTTGGGTGCTATGATGTTGATTCTGTAAGACTTAGCGTCTGAGCAAGAATCACATGTATTCTTATTTGACTATTGGGCAAATACTAAAAGTAAAAAAAATCTTGTAAAAGATCATACCCTTTCATGTGTTCAGAATTATATTTAATGTCATGTTGAGAACTGATGCAGTTAATTATTAAGCTTTATTTAGCCTCCTGCTTCGTGTTTGCTTAGATGTACAATTTTGAACAGATAGCTAGAAATGGACATAAATTGTTTAACTCACATACGATTATTAGGTCCTGGCACTCAAGTCTGTCAGAGATCTATTGAATATGGGATTTAATATCTTAAACTTGAGATGCTTAAAATGATAGACAGAAACTTGCAAATCCTAGTAGTGATACCCTCAAGGTCTCCAAGAAGATGCTGACACAAGAAGAAAGGGCTCCACCTGGGTTGTGGTACAATAACCGCTGAAAAAGACTGCTCCATTGCCTTTCCCTCTGCTGAGGCGCCTGGCCTAAACTGTGAACAAACAGGGACACCAGACATGCCCCAGGTTAAGACAAAGCAAAGTCAGTCTCTTAAGTTCCTCCTACACAGGAAGGCCTCTTAGTTTGTCACGCCTGGCACCCAAAGTGTGATCCAACCTGGCATCTGTATCCCCAGTGAAGCCATAGACATCACAGGAACCTAGTGAGGTGACTGTCTGGGTAATGGGTAAGCCTGTCACTTTAACCAACACACAGGCCATTTAGATTACAATATATCCTCAGGTCTCTGAGGGGTTTGAAGCCAGTGATTGACCACCTGTGTCTCATGGTAGTAATTGGATAGGAAAAGTTTATGTAAGGTCTGAGGATATGAACTCATCTAAGAAAGTATTTAAAGATCTAGGATGGTGTTTTGAGATTGGTAAATACAAGTAAGTTATGGAGGATTTATCTTTTTGTAAACTTAAAAAGGTTCTTATAAGCAAAAGGAAATCTAATCAAATCCACCTCCCACAGTCAAATGGACTCAAGATAAGTACTTTCAATTATCAGCTTGTTTCCCTCCCCACCTGCCTGTTCCTGAGGGTGGGATATGTTTTCCTTTCCCTGGTCCTGGAATCCCACCCCTACCACTACTACCAAGACCATGGGCCTAAACGTTTCAAATGAACACCCAAGAAAGTTTTTCTCCCCAAACTTTATCGTTTGCCTCTAACACCCAGGTGTTCTCTCAGAATCTGCATCCAGGAAAGTTCCAATACAGTTACCCATAGGTGCTCTGGCCCAGCCTCACGGACTGCTTTAACTGGGCCTACCTACATACTCCTACCCGGAGATGGTCCCACAACCTGGACAGCAGTGAAATAACCAGTTCTTCCAGGACTTGGCTGACATTCCAGTTTTTTTGTCTACACCCCATAAGAATGGCACCTCAGTGTCAGCAGGAAGTGGTCATGGATGATTATGTCACCCATTATTCATTTATAATAAAAAAAGGCTGGGATGTTTGATTTGAGACCCTGGTACAAGGGACTGAGGTATATATTTTACATATCAAAGCAGACCCGACCTCCAGGTTCTCTGAGCATCCTTCAGTCCCTACCTGGTATACCCTGCCCCTAACCCTGAACTTTCCAGCCCAGGACCTGGGCTGCCCTTACCCAGAGGCTCTTCCCTATATAATGGAGACATTTGGGTCTCTCTTGATCCTTCTCCTTCTTCTCATGCGCATGCATCCTTTCTCTCTTTCTCTGCACCCAGCCTCCTCTCTCTGTGGCAACTTCCCTGGCCTCCTTCCTTGGGGCAGCAAACTCACCCACCCTAGAGCAGCGTTGCAATAAACCTGTCTTTAATACATTCTAATCTGGCTTGAATTGGCTCATTTCATGTCAAAGACATCACGTATCCCTAATAAAATCCACATATACCGTTCCAGGTTATATGCTCAAAAGAATTTAAGTGAGCATTTTGCAAAGATACTCAAATATCCATGTTTATTGCTGCACTGTTCACAATAGCCAAAATGTGGAATCAGTCTGTAAGTCCACCAACAGAGGAGTGAATAAGGAGAAGGAGGTACATGTACAAAATAGAGCTATCCCCTCATAAACGAAATGAAGTAATTTTATGAATGAGAAAGTGAATGGAGATCATCATGTTAAGGAAAGTAAGCCGAATTCAGAAAGACAAATAGACTTCATTTTCTCTCACTAATGGAATGTATGCATATTTATTGAGGGGAAAGGTGTAGAGAAAGGCAGGGACTTAAAGGGAGAGGGATAGAGCAATAGAGAATAATAGGGAAGAAGCATGACACATAGGCCGTATTCCCGTTCATATGTAGAATGTGTGTAATAAAGAAAACTCTTCTTCAGGGCAACAGGCTTGGGAAACATTTGGTTGTCATATAGCTCTAAAATGCACTGTGACACACACACCCCCATCCCGAAAGAGAGCTGTATTATACAGCTTTCCTAAATATTTGTCTGTGGATTAAAACAATTCTTTGCTTGTGATGTATGTACTGAATCCAAGGTTTCTATTCAAAAAATGCTGGTTTAAAGACCTGATGCAGAACCTCTTAACCTGGTAAGGCCTTGAAAGTATTCCTAAGTGTACGGTGATAGTTACTGTTCTGCCATGGATGCTTATGTTTTTAAAACAGGGAGAAAATCCCTCAGGCCTTATTCCTTGAGTTGTTTATATTCAGTTGATCTGCTTCTTGATCAGAAAGTACTAGTTTTTCAGAGGAGACATTATTCCAAAGAGACAGGTGACAACAAAATGGATCACACTTCAGAAGTCAAGAACAAAGAAAAGGTGACCATGATAGATTCTTCCTTGATACAGGGTGAAGAGGACAACATCCATTTCAGTAGCATCATTAGTCATAGATAAGATAAGCTCGGCACCTGACACAACTGAAAATAGTCCTAACACTTTCTTCCATCGACTAGGTTATCTTTGCTGGGACTGCAGAAAATATCTGGTGACTTACTAGGGAATATTGTACGTTCAAAGGCATTAAATCCCATGGGAATAACTGAAGCAATTACTTTCTGATCTTGAAAGAATTTCCACCTTGAAAGAATTTCCACTTTCAAAACAGCAAAGCTGATCCAACCAAAGTTGGGTAGTCTGGAGATATTATTTACATTGAAAACAACATGAAATATGTATATGTATATGCATATATGTATATGTATATTCCAATACTCATATGTATAAGCATCTACCTGTAAGTGGAGATGGCCATCATTAACTGTCTAGTAAGTATAAATAAAGGGCTGGAGAGATGGCTCAGTGATTAAGAGTACTTGCTGCTGTTGAAGAAGACCAGGGTTCCATTCCTAGCATGCATATGGCAGCCATTTGTGACTCCAGTTCCAGTGATTCCTATGCCCTCTGTAGGCACCAAGGACACAAGTGGTGCATAGATATACATGCAGACAAGCACCTATACACATTAAACCAGATAATAATAAGTGTAAATAATGAAAGAAGAACATGAGGTAGCAATAGTTTCTATTTCTACACAAATGTCTTGGTTGTGCACATGTATGTTCATGAGTGTGCAGTTGCACATATGTGTGTACATGTGTGCACATGAATGTAGAGGCCAGAGGAAATCCTCAATTGTTGAAGTAGACAAGTTCAGGGTTATAAGCATTGGCATGTTGGCTTTGGGGTGTTATAAAGTGGGATTTTTGTCACTGTGGCACTGCTAAGATCTTGGATGACATTATTTTTTATTGGGGATTGGAAGGATTTGTCCTATACTTTTTGAGATTTTCCACAGCTTTTGAGTCTTGCTGCTGCATGCTAGTAGGGCCTTCCCTTTTGCTGCTTATACACAATACATAGAAGGAAAAACATATATTAAATTCTTAGTGTAGAAGTATGGGTCTGAAAGCTATGTTTTGAGAGTTGCTGCCTTTTGCCTTAAAACTTGTAAAAACAAGGGGCTATGGGTCTCCATCAAAGCGACTAGGGGAGAAAAGGGGAAAGTTGCTGGTGGTGCCATGTGGATACTTTTGGAGATACAATTTCTACTATTCTTGATTGACCTTGGTGGATGCCGTATTCACATCCAGTCAGGGGATCCCGTTTGTGCTTAAATGGGGCTTAAATGCTTAGATGGGGCTTAAAGGGTCCTAGCTCAGTCGGTAGAGGCCAGCCTAGAATATACAAAGTCCTATGTTCTATCCCTACACATAAACTAGATGTGGCGCAGGCCAATCATCCTAGTACTTGGCAGTGAGGGGCAGAGTCAGAGGCAGAACAGTCAACAGCTCAAGGTCATCTTCAGAGTAAAGTAAAGGCCACCCTAAGTCAAACAAAAAGATTCAGATGGCTATGGATCAAAGACAAAGTACACTGCCATCTGATCAGAGTGTCTCCCTTTCATGGCTCCTCCATTTGATATATTGGAAGGAGCTCAATTTGCCTGTAGAGACTAAGGTAAAATAAGGAGCAAACAGCCTAAGGTATTCTGGCTTTATCAGAGGGACCTTGTCATTCTTTCGAATCGATACCTAGGACAGCCAGCAGATGGCAGTAAAAGTCCGTCTAGGGCTCTAGCTTTGGGCTAGCCAGGCGCTCAGGGTGTGGTATCTTCATTGTTGATTCTGAAACCTGGCCCCTCACCTGCTTGAAATCTGCCAGAAAATGTGGTTAAAAGCCAAATTCCCAGTGAATCAGAGAGCACTCTTAAACAGGGCAGTGTTCAGGAACCTCGCCCTACACGGTCAGATAAGCAGTCTACGTGGTGGATTCAGTTCAGACCTTAACAAGTAAACTCATGTGCAAATTTTCTATTGGCTGCCGGTGATGTCACTTGCTGTGGCTGGGAGGCTGGAAGAACTGGTTTTCTAAGTGTGGGGAACCTTTGTTCTCTGCAACACCCACCTGGAACCCTGGAGGCCTTGCTGTGAAGTCCAGGGCCCCCAAGGGAACTGGATACTGATTTGCTCCAATACATCCAGAATGCCTAAGAAGAAATGGAAGTGCATAGCAAGGGTTAGGCCAATTCACTGTGCAGTGATGGCTCTCACCTTGGCTCCATAGAACTCAGTCCCTAAGCCAAGCCAGGCTTTGTAGAGCTTTAAGTCACTCACTTGATACCAGTTCTGCCCCTGGGTTCTTATGACCAGGTTCTGGGGTGAATGGAGTTCTGAAAAGGCCCAAGAGTGGTTCTAGGCCTTCTACATGGGCTCCCGGGTTCATTAAATCACCTCACTCTCTAACCACTTTAGATTGTTTACAACTCAGACACATTTAGAATAATGTGTAAACCTTAACAAGGCAAGGATAGAAGAAGAGAAGCCCCATTACTACAGAGCATCGAGCAAAGTCAATTTCTGCCCCCTCCTAAACTGCCACGAGATTAGCATTGTTCCCAAAAGGTCAACTTGATATTTGCTTTGTCCCTTTCTGAAAGAAGCACTTGTAACTGCTTGTCTTCAAGTACCTGCAGGTCGTCTAAGAGGAAGTCCGTGGTGTTTTTACTTTTGTAGGACCTGGCCATTTGTTTACATCCAATCGCTTTAAACCTCTACAGCTGCTGGTGGAGAATTCGTAGACCTTTGAGCATTCCCTGAGCTTCACGCTCCATTTAGGATAGATCAGTAGTGACCCAGGTGAGCCTGGTCAAGTGCCAGTTCCGCTGGCCACACTGATAGTCATTTCCCCTCCACCACTAATAATGTGGTGACTGCAGTTGAACTTGCTGTTAAGTCCCACAGTTCTCTTGGGTAGTTAAGCCTTCAGAGGTAGCCTGTGGTGGAAGAGTCGGGAATGACTGTGAGGGTGTGGTAGAAGGAGCGCAAGGCTAGTTGACAGTACACAGAGCTGACAACACGGCCTGGTCGCCCACTCAAAAGCTGAGTGAGCTTATTTACAGAACTTGTCTCAAAGCTTCTCTTTGTTCACCTCTACTATCAAGGAAGAAAAAACATTCCTGGGGCTTTTCTTAAAGGAAGGCTAAACCTGAGGTGTGCTGAGAAATGATCAATGACTGACTTGCAGGGTGGGGAGAAGCTCTTGGGTGGTGCTTGCCAGTTTCCCAGAGTCTCAGAGCGCGTGACCCCTCCTCGGAGGAAAGTCTCTTTCTTACCCAATCTAGGCTTTTGCTGCCTTCCTTGGCTCTCATACCTGGCTTTCACTTCTGTGATTGCGACTCTCTGAACACTTTTCAGTCTTTTTCCTAATCCCTAAGGATAAAATGAATACCTTTGTAGGTCTTTTTTTTTTTCCATCTCTCTCCACCCCTGCACTTCCTTCTTCTCAAGCTCACAGCCAAATTACTAGATTTGGAATGTATGCTTATGGGATAAATGAAGGGGTGACTGGAAGCTGACATTAGCAGGGCCGACCTCTTAAAGCAGCAGAGCAATAAAGCGTCTCTTTGTGCATCTACTGCAGCCCCTCCTGCAATGCATCCTGGGATCTGTAGGGAAAAGCAAGACTGTCTGACAGAAACAGACCTCCCCTCAGAGATCAGCTATGCCTCTGTTTGTTAGCATTTTACTGTGCGAAGGAAGAAGTTGATGTAGGAATCCAAGGAACCACAGACTCTGCTGCAGACATCTTTGTTTCTGTAAAGCTCCTACCTGGATTTGGCCCTTTAGACGAGTTGCTTACTTACCTACTTTCCTCATTTATCAACTGTGAGAAAACCTATGCTCAGCTTACTTCTAAGAAGGATAGAAAAAAAAAAAAACAATAGATGTTTGAGCAGGCTTTTTAGTCCTGCCACATAATACATGACCAGCAGTTGTGCCCACGTGCTAAGAAGGGGCAGGGCAACTGGGAAAGTTCACATTCTCATGGGAAGTGAAAGTGAGTCACATTGCTGTTTCTGTCATGTGACAGCTGTGGGACACAATCAACTCACTGAGCTTCTGCTTCCTGCTGATAGAGTGACAGGCCAGGTCTGGTGGATTATACCTGTAAATTCTACCAATTGGGAGGCTGAAGCTTGCCTGAATTCTAAATCAAGACCCTGTCAAATAAAACAAAACAAAAGGTTTTATTTAGTAATAACTTCCAATGTGACTCGTCCTGTTCTAGCAGCGCCCCTCCCCCTGAAACCCCAAAATTTCAAAATGGCAGCCCCAGCTTCATTTGTGTCAGATGGTACCTAAGCTTCTTTGCATCTTTGTTCTGAAGCCATAAATACAGCTTTTGGAAGTTGGTTTGTAAATTATCTTTTCCATTTTTTATTTGTTTTTTATTACTTGACATACATTATTTTTCCTGAGAGTATCTCTTTATGTAGCCCAAGCTATCCTTGGACATATAATGCTAGGTCTAACTGCCTCTATGCAACAAGTGCTAAAAATATAAGCATGCAGCACTGTGCCCAGTTGTAGAGTTTCATTCTCTTGAACACATTCTAGGTAAGTTCTCTGATACACCTTTCTGACTACTCTTTACTCCATATCTTTACATTTTTCTTTTCAATACTTTTTTTTTTGAAGCAGAAGCATTTGATTTTGAAATTGAACTTGTCAATGTTTTCTTTTATGGGGTATGACTTCAGTGACACATTTAAGAAATACTCGCTAGCAGGATGGGTGTTATATGCCTGTAACCCCAGTATTTTGGAAGCTGATTCAAGGAGCTCACTAGTTCCAGACTAATCTAGGCTAAATGGAGCAACCCTGTGTCAAAAACAAATTATTTTAACCCTTCCTACCAAAGACAGAATTATTTTCTCTTCTGTTAACTTCTACAAATGTTGAGATTTTATGTTTATGTCTGCAATGCATTTTTAATTTTCTTTATTCTTAAAAATGTTATACATCTATACAATGGTGTATCACATTTAGTCCCATTTCCCCCTCCACATTCTTCCCTATCCTCCTCAATTGCTCTCCCTACTAATGTCAAAGTTTTTAAAATAACTTTCCAAGTTCAGTTAGTGCTGCCCAGATGTATGGGTCTGAGGAATCTGCTACCGTATGGGAAACCTCCTTGTAGCCACATCCTAAAACTGAGTGAATCTCCCTCCCCCAGCAACTATCCACTGCCAATAGCTCCTCAGTAGGAAGTAGAGCCTAGAGATCATATACCCCATCTACAACAGAATTTTATCTGGCTTGGTCTTCTGTAGGTTTCGTGCAGGTAAGCACAGCTGCTATAAGCTCATGAATGCATTCATCCTGTCACTCCCAGAGGGAAGTGTGTCACAGCACTCCTCCCTGCCCTCTGGCTCTTACATTCGTCCCACATCCTTTTCCTTGATGTTCGATGCTGGAGCTTATTTATTATATGGTGTGACATATGGATTTAGCTAATGAATATTTATATACCTTGAATTTCCTGAAAAAAAATATTAAACTAATACATAGTATCAGTTTAAAAAAAAAAAAAGAATATCAAGATAGTGTCAGCTTAATGTTATACCAAACCTAGAACCTAAGCTTGACCTCTAAGCCACTGTGTGGCACACTTAGGAAACCATTCCTGAGCAGAATGAGCACACGTGCTCTAGAGGTCTAGCTCCAGATTTCTACATTAATACCCAAGACATATGGCTGCTTGGGGAAACATTTGGGAAGTTGAAAGTAGGGTTATGCTTGGACTAAAGGCCAATGCAGAAATGGAAATATGTGGAGGAATTAGGAGAAAGGAACTCTAAACCCTCCTGGCTGAAGTGTTGCTTACTTAGAGGAAGTAGAAGTGCTGGCAGATAGGACTGGCTGCAACTGGTGGCACCAGAATTTCTTCTTTGTCATGCTTCTCCGAGCAAGAAGTGCTGGCTGGTTAAGTTCAGAAGCAGGAAGTGGCCTAGGCACAGGCCATGGATCTAGCGCTAGGGGGCAGTGTAGAGCGGAGCTGGTTAGAGCAAAGGCCGCTTAGCGTCAGTTGTTAAAAAGCCTCCCAGGGGTCAATGTAGGAAGCTAGCTAGCAGAGTAGAGGCAGGAAAATGACAGAAAAATTACTTTGGCCTCTCTCTGAATATAGTGGATCAGGGAGGAAAAAACATTCATCATTCGTACTGCTGGCTTGCGTTTTTGTTTGGTAGGACATTAAACCTTTCTTGTGTGTGTGTGTGGGGTGGGGGGGTGGGAGAATCACCCATAACATACAGGCTATGTCTTTCACACAGCAATGGCGGTCCCAATCTCCAGGAAGTAAAAACATCTTTGAGAAGAAAACAAAACCAAAAGACATACGAACAAACCAACAAAACAAAAGAAAAGAAACCCCACAAAAAGCCCAAACCGAAACAAAACAGAAAGTACATACACACACACACACACACACACACACACATACACACACACAAACATCACACACAACACCAATTAAAGTTCCTTAGAAGAACAGATGTTAGTGGCCATAAACTCAGCCATTTCTCAATTTGGTTCCCCTGCCCCCCAAAATCCCCTTTTGATTTTCAGAGGCATAGTCAGCTCTCTGCTTCTGTTCCTTGCATGTAATTATGTCACATAATAACAATAACAATGGAAAATGCTGATGCAAACAAACAGTGCAATTAAGAAAAACAAAATCAGAGAGAAAATAAACTTTGCAAACAGCTCCAAGATATGCCTCTCAAACTAGATAGGAGACAGGAGTGTAGAGCATCGCAAACACAGCTGCCAGGGTTCAAGTCCCTATTTACCAGCAAATCCACGATTTGGGGCATGTAGGTAGCAAAGCTTCCTTCATAAAGCATGGATAATCTCAGTCACCATGCTTCTGAAGGTAAGACAAAGAGTTTTTGATTAGCTTCTAGCATACGATAAGCACACTATAAATAATAGTCATTATCCTATTCTCCAGGTTTACACATTGACCTTGAATGACAGTTACATTCAGTAGTATCTCATATAAAACTATCACATTACTGTCATATATATATATATATATATATATATATATATATATATATATTCCCAAGATAAATGGAATATACCATGAACACCAGGAGGTTGGGTCCAAACCTTATGACTGCCCCAGAAGCCTAGAAAGAAGAACTCATTGGCTTTCCATGATTCCACCGGGACTAACAAACAGGATCTCTGGCAGAATATGGGAAATCTGAGGCCACTCAAAGGGATCGGCAGCCCCGTGCCTATACCTGTGTTTAAAAGAAACTCTCTAAATTAACGAGTCTGCTCTTCATAATTCAGGGGTCAGGTCCTGCAGGCCCAGTTCAGTTAGGTACTTTGTTTTCAAAAAGTGTCATTGATTGTGGGCAGATGTTGCTATTCCCTAAAGGCACAAACCAGTGTTAAGACTTGGCCTATGGTTGAGGAGGAGACCCAGCCTACCAGGAGGGCCAAAACAAATAGACACAAATGGCCACAACTAGCAACAGTTATCAACACAGACTTTCCAAAATGTTGGCGAGTAAGGACTGCTCCATGGTTCCCCATGCTCATTGAAAACACACAAAATGGATGAGATTAAATCTCAATCAAATTGACTATAAGAGACCATAAGGGAAGGAAGCAAGTAGCCCGGTTAATACATTGCCTGGCACGTAGTGGGCTCTTGGGGATACTTTGCTACATGAACCCATTTAGCAGCAAGGCTAAGACTATGCACCATGCTTGGAACTCATGGGCTTCCTTTCATCCTCCATGTTGTCCAACAGTACAAGGCAGGGAAGCAGAAGTATGGGTCAGAGGTTATAAGAGGAGATAATAGTACCTCTGCCCTGGGGTCTCACTTTTTTCCAGCCTCCCCCCCCCCAACCACATGGGTCCCTCGCTTACAGCACCCTTCTTCAGCACTCATTGGCCCTCACTTGGGGGAGGCTTAGAAGAAGTCTGTGGAAACTTCCTTCTATAGAAACGGCTAGCTGAGAGGACTGGCTGAGAGATGAGGAAACCAAGGAAACCGCAGCCCCCTCGCCTGCAGGGGCACCAGCACAGAAGCCTTTTGCTGAGCCTGGGACCTATTTCTGGCCTTACTGTTTGCCCTCTTACAAATCACTTACCATATGCCTCAGTTCCTCGCTCAAAGGTGAGATGCTGGCTGCCTAGTGACACCCTTCCATGGTTTTCTGGGGCATGGGACAAGAATAAGTTCACAGAAAGAAACTAATGCAAAAAGAACAAAACGAAGCACTTGGATGAATACACTCTTGTGTAATGGTGCAGCCTGGCCAACTGGTGCTTCTAAGTCAAGAAAACCCTCACAGAGTATTCGGACACATACATACACAGCTTTCCCACCTCAATGAAAATAGAAAGCAGTTCACCAAAATGTACTGTTCAGTTCCATTTTACAGGAAGTTATCTAAGAAGTAGCTGCTAAAATTAGGATGATCTAAGGTTCTGGATGGCTGTACAGTGCTGTCAAAGGTACATCCAGGACAGAGTCTGATGCACTGTGGCCCAAGGGTTCATTTACTTTAGGATTGTTCAGAGCCACAGGTATCACAAGAACTGTCTGCCCGCCCTTTAAGAGCACAAGTTCCTTCACTCAAAAATAAGCAGGAAGTCCCCCTCCTTGGGTTGGGCCTCTGGGTGGTGCCTTTCACTTCCTTCCAAAGGTGTTTTCTTCCTAAACCCCAAACACCAGGGTCACATTCTGTTACTTTCACAGGCCTACCTAACTGCCTTTGGCTGGGCTTTGTGGAAACTTTCTTGATCAAGAAAAATAAATACTATTTTTAAATGCATGAAAGGTAAAGATAAAACATAAAAATAATATTTTACATCAATATAAAAGTAATACTATGTGTTTCTGGTACAAGTGGTAAGTTTTATAATTGGAATCTCCACTCCCTTTTCCCAGGATCAAACTGTTAGTAGCTCTTGAAATTCTCTTGCCGAGAGCTGGGGAGGGGCACTCAGTGAGCAAAGGTGCTTGGTGGCAAGCCTGACTGCCTGAGTTCGGAACCCCAAGACCTGTCAACATGGTGGAACTGACTCTTGGACGTAGTTGTCCTCTGACCTTCATATGTGGTACATGCATTCAACACACACACACACCTACTTGTATCCATGAGGGCCTTCTGTGTCAGACTTTGTGTGAGCACACAGTGTGTGTGTGTATGTGTGTGTAAAACAGTAATAGCAGTAGTAATCATCACGATCACAGGAACTCCTACATATATGGAAGCTGGAGGTCGATGGTTGGGTCACTTCCTCAATTGTGCTCTACTTTATTCCTGCAGGCAGTCTCTCTCTCTGAACTGGGAGCTTCCTTACCGACTAGACTGGCTGTCCAGCAAGCTTCCTGTCTCTCCCCACCACCCACCCCTAGTAGTCATCAGGACAATTCAAAAGCCCTGGCTCCCACCAGTTTTCCAAATTGGTTTTAGTTCTTCTTAGTTATGATTTCCCAATATACTGAGCCCACTTTCCATAGCAGAGTAGGGGGAAAATTTCAAGTAGAGTCTCTCCAGCTAAAACTAATGTTGCTGAATACCAGTTAGGTGGTTAGGTGGTTCAGGGAAGACCCCTTAAATGTGTAAACACTGCAGGCGGGAACAAAAGAAACCAAAGAACCAAAGAAGAGCATCTCTGACCTCTTCCCTTTCTTCCTTTGTATTGCTGCGGTAAATGGAATGAAACTAGGGCCTTGTGAGGTGCTATGTTGGGAAACACTCTACCATCCAGTAGAGTGAGTAAATCTGCAGACCTTGTGGTCTACTTTTAAGATAAACAAGACCATTTTGTGCCCAGCAAACAGGTTGTTAATCCAGCTGTTGCTTTTAGTCTCTTTGAAAGAAGTCCTCAACAGCTCCATTGCTCTAGAATTTCTTTAGGGGAAAAAAAACCGCCTCATTAGAATAGTTATCATAGGTGTAATTCGTAAATAAATATTTTCAGACTGCTTTGTGACACACTTCACCTTTGAAGATTTTCCCTTTTGGAGAATCCAGGGATGTCAGATTATAGCAGGGTTCCTTGTAAGGTACTATCCCAGGAGGGAGGAGGTGCCTTCACACTCATGCAAAATCTCACTAGTATTGGTGCATGGTGGGAGACTATTTCACCGCCATGGAGATTATAATGAATCCTCCCATAATTCCCAAGTACCATGTAGGAAACAGAGAAATTAAAAGTCTTGGGGCTGGAGAGATGGATCAGTGGTGTTAAGAGCATTTGTTGCTTCTGCAGAGGTCTCAGGGTCGGTTCTCAGCACACACATGGTGGCTCACATTTATTCTTAACTCCACTTCCAGATGATGTGACACCCTTTGCTGACCTCCTCCTGCACTAGGCACCAGGCACCCACAGAATACATATACATACATGCAGGGCAAACACCCAAATTCATAAAATAAAAAAGAGATAAATCTTTATTTAAAAAAAATTAAAAAGCATGTCTCAAACTATTCTCGCTTTCTGTGAAGAAATTGGGTAGATAACACCTTCACAAAGTGATCAGTTACTTTTTCACATTCCCAGTAACTAAATAAACCAGTCACTCTACTCCTGAGAGTAGACAACAAGAAGGTCATAGCATTCCTCATGCCTGTAGTATTCCTGCCCCCAAAGAAAACACACAAATTTAATCATGAGGAAACATCTATTAAACATAAATCAAAAGAAATTCCACACAACAGCTGTCCTATTGTCAAAAATAGTAGTGTTGTGGAACACCAAGAGAGACCAAGGAAGTTCTATATTAACACATATCAACAGGATATAGCAATTAAATGTTTGCATGATCCCGAATTGGAATCTGGACAAGACAGAAACTGTTAGAAAGACATTATCAGACAGAACTTGAATATGTCTATTGATTAGATCACAGTATTGTAGCACAGATAATTTCCTGGCACACACAATTGTACTGGTGTCTATGCTGTGGAATGCCTTTGTTAGTCAACATGCAGGTGGGGTGGCAAAAGATTTCATATTCACAACTTTTTCACAAATGGTTTTAAAAACAATACACAGATAAGTAGGTACATAAAATGCCTGGAAAAGGAAATCAGTAAAATATTAAAACTTAGATGTCCTAGACAAAGAATATGCAGTCATTAGTTATCTTTGAAGCTTTTTTGTAAGTTTGAAATTATTCCAAATGATTTTTTTACATAGTCTGGTAATTCCAAGCATGGTTTGTGTTACAAACAAATAACAAACCAGGCCAAAGGAAGCCAAACCAGTAAAGTTGCAGAAACCGAAGGCAAAGAAGCCAAGCAGCAGGGGTAGCTCAATGGGTAAAGGCACTTGACACCAAGCTTGGTAACCTGACTTTTATCCCTGGGACTCAAGTGATGGAAGGAGAGAATTAACCTTGTAGGTTGCTCTCTGACCTCCACACATACACTGGTGTGTGTGCACCTACATATACCCAAAATATATGCAATAAGAACAAAAATGCATAAGTTCTATCTTGACAAAAAGTACTTCTCACCTATTTTCATGACCTATTTCCCTTTCCTGGTGACTTGATCATTTTTGTGTGTGTGTGTGTGTGCACAAGAATGATAATTCAGTGTATGTGTTTTTTTTTCAATTCCCCCTCACTACAAAGTTTAAATCTCTTTCACCCAACTGATTTACATCCAGTACCCAGTAGGTAGTACATAATGATCTTTACCCAGCTCAATCCCCAATGGAAGTCAAAGCTAGAGAAACCCATACCTGGAAGGTCCTCTCTGAGTTGCCTCCTTTTTAATACTCTTTGTTGTGGTGGTGGTGGTGATGGTGGTTGCTTTGGAAAATTGGATGTAGCATTTTTTTTGGTACATAACATTTTTGTATGTACATTATGTAAAAGTGAACCATTTTGCAGTCATTAAGTACACTTGTTGTGTTGGACAAACATTACGTCTACCTAGTTTTAAGCCATTTTTACTGTTCCCACTATAAGCCTTAAATCCTTTACAAGGTTATTTCCCATTCCTCTCAACTCTTAGCTCCTGGTAACTACTGATACACTTATTGCTTCTCGATTTATTGAGACTGGATGCTTAATATAAATAGAATCATACAATATGCGGTCATTATAACTGTCTTTTTCCCACATTGCATAATGTTTTCAAGGTTTTTCTATGTTTTAGTATGGTTCAATATTGTATCCTTTTGGGCAACACAGGAAACTGAACCCCAGGCCTTGCTACTAGAATGAGCTATATCACTAGCCCTTCATTTATTTGAGACATACTCTCACTACTTAGCCCACACTGCCCCCTTGAAATCAGTATGTAATCAAGACTGACTTCAAACTTGAGACCCTCCTACCTCCTGAGTACTGGGATTATAGACATATGCCACCATGCCTGGCACAGTATGGTAATTCAGTGCTTCATATTTGAAGACTAAGGTTATTTAATCTTAAACCTTTAGTTGAATCTAGTAGCTGAGGTGGAATTCAGGAATTAATGTGTCTGTTGATTTCAATTGTTCATATCATCTTTACCAATTCAGATCATGCGGACCTGGCTCTAAATTGCAAATTCTGGTAACTCAAGAGGCCTTTTCATGTACTTTCCTTTATAATGAGTAGGGTTTATATTTATAATTTCTACTTTAGAAGCAAAGACAAATGCCACAATGAACTACTGTAGGGTAGGATACCTCCCTTGGGAAGTCAGTAGAGGTATCAGAGAGAATCAGTGATGGGATACAGATGCTAGGAAGGGCTTACTCTCTCACTAGCCATACGTCAGTAAACGTCTGTACATACGTAAGCTGAGAGCTGCAGGTCACCCTTAGACAGGAAAAAATAACACAGCCGAAAGGAACAGAGCCTGTATGTGCGCAATACACACACCCTGGGGACAGGTAATAGCTGCTCTAGGTCATCATCTTCCGTAAAGAGGCTAAGTTGAACCTTTGAATAGAGGGGAGAGGCTGAGGCATTCTGTGCATGTAGCTTGGCTGTTACAATAGCACAGAATGGGTAGAAGGTAAGGAGCCCAAAACCCTTCCAAAACTGGCAATCTGAACTGCAAAGCAGGACGAGACAACCCAGGAACCTTCCCCAAAACCACTGGAGGTCATGTAGAGAAGTTCTTTTCTCACAGACATTAAAAGACCAGAATTTCCTGGAGTGGAGAGGGGGGAGTGTGTGTGTGTGTGTGTGTGTGTGTGTGTGTGTGTGTGTTTCTGTGTGTGTGTGTGTATATGCATATATGTTTGTGTATGAGTGTACACGCTCATGCACACATGCTGTATGCTATGCATAACTGTGACTCAGCCCCAGGTTAGCAAGGCTGGACCTCAACTGGAGAGGAAAATAAAAAGGTGTGACAAGGATGACGAATTTCACCTGTGGTGGCATTGGTGCCACCAGCTCTACTGCAGAGCCTCAGTCACATACTGCCCACCCCCAACACATATTCCTCGTAAGTAGGCCAGAATTGAGTAAGGACACAAACACTGTATAATCTCTAAAGTTTTGACAGGCAAGTCAATGTGTGCTTGGACTTCATTGTGTTTAATTTAAGAAGCCTATTTTTGTTCTTGTGCTTTCATATGTGTTCTCTACTTTCCTAAATAATGTTTTCCCAAATCGCCACCACTTGTGGCTGTGGACCAACAAGAGCAGGACATTTCTACAGCTAGGCAGCACAGGTGGCTGTGGCCAGGTCAGTAGAGACAAAAAGAAAGAAGAGACAAACACAGAGCCAGTCCTAGATACAGAACAAGGCAGGGGCACTGGAGACACACAGGAATCTATAATCTGAAAAAGGGTAGAATTGACTTTATAACAGGGAACTCTGTGAAGAAGGATCATGTGGCACCTCTGCATGAGACCATGAAGAATTTCATGGCAGCAGTATACTACTATACATCAGGCTTTTTTGAGTTCGGGGTTCAGTCCAACACACAAGCCACACACCCAGAAACCCAGTCCCAACAAGCTAATGCTTTGGTCAGCACTCTTCTCAAACATGAAACAGCTGTCTACTGCTTGAACTTGGTTTCCTCATCATAAAGCAAGACTGATACCTTTTGCTAGTAATATGGAAATTCTCTGTCATTCTTTAGGCATTATCTACCTTGTTTTTCATTTTGTTTGTTGAACAGGGCCTGGTCTCTGTCCTGGAACTTGTAACATAGAATAAGCTGGTTGGCTAGTGCACACCAGTGAGGTGCCCGCCTCCATTTTTCCAGTGCTTGGATTTTACACATGAGTACCACCATGTGTAAATCCTGGCTCTTTATGTGGGCTTTGGGGATTGAACTCAGATCCTCATGCTTGCAAGAAAAGCACAGGACTGAATGCATCAACCTTGGGATGTATATTTCACAGAAAAGGTTTGACAAGTGTGAGCATGAAGTTTAGTGGTAGAATGCTGCCTAGCATGTGTAAGGTGCAGAGTTAGAATCCCAGCACCATGAGGGAAAAAATAAATAAAATAACAACAACAACAATGTAAAACAAAAACAAAGTTTTCATACCATAGCGGAGCATGACCTTTAATCTTCTTGCCTCCAATCCCAGCAGCTAGAATCTCAAGCTTATAGTACCTATAATTCAATTATTTAAATATTTACATTTCAAGTATGTCTGTGAACCATGTATGCGTCTGTTACCCAGGGAATCCAGAAGTCAGAAGAGAGTGTCAGATCCCCAGAGACTGGAGTTACAATTGTGAGTCACCATGTGGGTACCAGGAATCATATCCAGGTCTTCTGGAAAAACAGGCAGTACTCTTAACTGCTGAGCCATCTCTCGAACCGTTATCTTTATTTTGAAGTGTGTTATTTTTTAATTGTTTTGGGGTACTGAGGACTAAACCCAGGGCTTTGCACAGGCTACATATATGCCCTAAGGATGAGAAACTCCTGAGCCCTATACAAAAAGCCTTAAGCACACTAAGATGGAGGGTTTATAGACATAGGATATGTCTATATGTCTTTATTTCTAGCTTGTCTTCACAGCCAGTCTGAAGGCCTTAGGATGCTAGACAAACCTAGCATTTAAATGAGGCCATTTCTAAGGTAACTAACTGCTCTGAGTCCCGACCACGTCACTGGGGTTGCTGTATAATCTTGTCCTAGTGGGTTAGTTAATTTCTCTGTAACTCCCTTATCTACAAAGTGAGGAAAATAACAGGCCTCCTTAGCAGGTCTTCTGGGATACTGCAGGAAGAGTTCCCAGGATACAGCAGACAGTCAGAAAATGCTGGCTCTTAACACTGCTCTTATGGCCATGCTCACAAATAGTATTATTCTTCACCCTGTTACCTACCTTCCTTTCAACGACATTTCCTGCCACTGTCTTTCCTCCCATGCAAGTCCCTTGCCAAACCAAATTTACTCACTGCCCTCTGCAAGACTCAAAGACTCTGCATTTTTGAACTGGCTTCCCTGGCTATTTGGAGACTGAATAACCGCTTGGAGGGGATGTTGTAGAGGCAAACTCAGAGCTGCAGAAATTCCTTCAGATCAATGGAGAGGACAGGGCAATCAGCAATGCTGCACGTGCACGGGCGGGATGGGGGGTGGGGGGGCGCTCTTGGTTTTGTCTGTGCTTGCCGGTTTTCCTCCACTCGTTTTTCTCACACTGGCAGGGGGAGCCCTTTGTTCCACCATACTGGAGCCACAACGTGGAGCTGCCGTGAGTGAGAATACTAGAGAATGCTGGAGAAAGGTCTCTTTCAGCGAACCTAGTGGCAGGAGTCGAAGGAAGGACAGACTCATAACGGGATTGTTTGCTTTAGAGAAAGTTGCTTAAATTCTATGAGCCTCAGTTTTTTGTTTTTTGTTTTTTGTTTTTTGTTTTTTTTGTAGTAAAATGAGGAAGTCAGTACCCAGTGTGTGGAATGAGAGTTGAATCCTACTCTATATGCAAAGGCTTCAGGGAGGTACAAAATCTAGCTAGGACTAGATTTTGAAGATCGCTTCCCTCCTTTGACCTTTTCATCTTCTGTTACCAAGGGACTCCAGGCTGTTCTAGGGGATTTAGTTTCTCAGGAGTGCAAGGGGTCGTCTGTAAGGGAGAGTTTGAAGGAAAGGTGGCAATTGTAGGAACCCCAGGGGAGTGTGGACTGCAGGCCTGCAGGCCGGTGAGGCAGATGGTAGGAGGCCCTGAACTCAGACAAAAAGAGTGGGGTTTGAACAAGCAAAGAGCTGAGAGCCCTTGCACACTCCCTGTTCCCAGGCCCCTCCTCTTTTTCCTTCTGATCAGTACTCTGGCCAAAACCAAAAAGTTTAAGATCATAGTACTCATTTTCATAAGCTCAGACTTCTAATGGGCTGTTGCTCCATCACTGGAAATACACACAATTTTGGCCCAGGCCCACACTGGAAAGCAAAAGAAAACAAAGTGCCTGCTCACGCCACTTCCTGGTTCCGTGGGGGTATGAGCTTCGACAGGGAGGGGCCACTTTGTTGGCACATTTCTCACAGGGTGCCATGGCCTGTGAGCTGAGAGAGGCAAGGCAGTTCTGAAGTGGGCTCTTTGCTTGCCTTTTACTAGGAGGCCCTGAGAACAGAATTCACCATGCAGCTGAAGGTAACCAGGGCCTCTGAAAGAAAAACAATTGCCTCTTCACATCTTTGTCCTTGTCCCTTTAATTGGAATTGAAAAGTCCCACCTCAGTGGTTATTGTGTCCAGTACATGCTAATCTACTTATAAACGTTTCCTTCCCTGAAGCAGCAATTGTCCCTGACATCTGGAATATTAATTCTAAGTAGACTCAACTGTCTGAGATGTAGACCAGTTATTGGAGTCATCTGTTTAAGGAACTGACTTCAAGTACTGAGGATCGACTGAAGCAGTGCGAGCCATGGTTAATTGAGCAAATACTATCTTCTTGATGTCAAGAAACACACTAGTTTGTTACCCAGGCTGGCCTCAAACTCACTCGGGATGACTTTGAATTCCTGATTCTCTTGCCTCTACATCCTGAGTGGTGACATTTCAGAAGTGTCATACCGTGCCTGTTTTATGTCACACTAGAGATTGAACCTAGGGCTTGGTACAGTCTAGGCAAGTGCTCTGCCAAGTGAGTTATTTTTATTGGCAAAAAATCCAGAAATATCTCATTTTCACTGATAATTTTTTAGTAAATAATAAATTATAAGTAAATAATAGCAAGTTGCTTCCCTCTTACAGCCTGTCTGCTCTTTTTCAGTCAGCAGCTACAATAATCTGCCTGCCATGGTGTTAGGAAAGTAGAAAACTATAGATGCTTATTAATTATATAGAAATATATAAAGAAATATATACATTTCTCTTTATAAGAGATGTAATGCCAAATTACTTGAGGTTTTTGCTAATGGCAAACACGAAAACATTTATACTTTTCTTCTCAACTTTCTCTTTTAAATAGTAACAGGACACAGCGCTTGCTATTGTAAAGTTTGGTCCCAAGAACAATCTTCCCACAACTCCTACCGCTACTTATCACCACTTGGCCACTTTAGAGAAGAGTTAAGAAAAGAGTGATCGCCATGAGGAGCCCCACATGACACTTTTAAGACAGTCCCTTTTGTTTGCATTTCATTTTATCTGTTTCACAGTTTCTTTTCTAATTTTTCTGTCCAGTGGGCAAGTCAAGGCCATATACAGAGGACTCAGTTCCCAGGGCAAGTTGTTTCCTCTGTTACAGCCCATCTGCTCTTTTTCAGTCAGCAGCTAAACTAATCTGCCTGCTATGCTGTTACGAAAGTAGAAAACTCTAGATGTTTACAGATTCCACTCTTCAGTCTCCTCTGGCTGCATAACTTCTGTAAGGGCTAATCTTTCCTAAGGCAAACAGGCAAACACGGTCAAGGCTATAGCATTCCTTTGTCATAGGAAGAAGACAGGAAGACAGGGACAGCTAAGTGAAGGGACATGGAATCCAATGACCCACCGAAATGGTGTCAGTGTAACTGCAGCTGCCAAGCAGAAGAGGTCAGGAATGCACCCTGCAAGATCTGTTCTGTGTTTCAACAATGCAGTGAACTCCCTCCAAGAGAGCATGGGGAGATGGGGGATGTGTTACCAGAGAGGTGACATCTAATGCATGCTCAAACAGGTCCAGGGCCCCATTCAAAGGGCAGAAAGGCAGTCTTCCAAGTAGGGCATTAACTGGGGAACCACATGGGTCACCTGCTCCTGCCTACCCCCATCTCCTTCCTCCCAAGTAAAAGGGAAGTAGACGAAGAAATGGGGAAGTCCAAGCTGCTCCAGCAGTGGCAGTTTAGGGTCCCTAATAACACTTGACTCATTACCAGAGAGGCACAGCCTCTGTCATAAAAATGCTTAGCAAAGGCTTTCTGGAAACATCCCTCCAGGGCACAGAAAAGGAGAAGGAATGTTTTATCGTTCTCCGTGTCTCAGAAATAATCTCAACGATGCCTTTTTATGTCGTACGTAGCTTCCTCCTATCACCTGCCACTTGCAGGCACAAGCTTGGTACCTGTGTAATTACTTTTAAGTAGCAAGTGGGTCCCTGGTCCTCACCGACTCAGGTGCCATTTTGAAACCGGCACCTCTCTACCTGAATCGCCCACATGGGTTGCAGAAAACCTTCCCTTCAAAATCCAGTTCGCGCTTCAGTTTCAATCCTGAGATAGTAGAGCTAATGGACTTGTGATCTTCAGAGATCCTTGGCTCTCATTAGCAATCACTTTTAAATGATGAAAATAAGAAAAGGAAAATTAACTTCCTTATTGTCGGTCAGTAGCAGAAGTTGAATTTAACTTAATTTTTAAAGGGCAGGCTGTGTTCTTTATAAAACTCGCAATCACCTTACACCTAGCAGACGTTAGTTACTGACTTGATTGCTCACGGAAATTATAGCAAACAATATAGATGCTACAATGCTAAAACTTTTCTTTTAAAAATCCACTCAAGGATCCTTTATCGCCCTCTCAAATCAAAGGGGGAGACAAGCGAGGGAGACAAAGAGGGCCGGGTGGGGCAAATGCGGTCCACTGGTCTGAAAGCTGAGTCATAGGACTCAGACCCCAGCAGCCCTTGTATGAGGAACACCGCACCCTATCTTGGGGGCGTTGGCTGCAGACAAAGCGGGTTTCTAAGTAAAGAAATGCCTGTCCCCTTTGGTGTCACTCAGGCTCTTAGTTATCACGCATTAAACCTTAAGAACAGGTTTGGGCGGCTGTTGCAAAAGTTCACGATAATAAAATAGACGTCAAATGGGGAGGGGGAAGCATTTCGAAGGCGTTTGTTCCTTTTCTAGTTCCGCCATCTATGTGGTTCAAGGGCCGCGGTGGATGGGGCTGTGGGGGTTGGGAGAGGGTCCGATAGGCCTCCGAACGCCCTTCCGGAGACGCGGCGCGAAGGAGTTAAGCGGGACTGCGAGTGACATCACCTCATTTGCATAGGAGCGGGCATAAAACGGCGCTCGCCGCGCCCCTCCCGACAATCGGCAGCAGCCTCTGAGCAGATCGGACTCTCCTTGTTCGCACAGCTCGCTCGGGTAAGCCCCAGGGCCCCTTCCTTCTGATCTTCCCTGCCTGTCCCGCCATGGCGCTTGCCCCTCATCTTCCTCATCCTTAAAGCCAAGTCCAAGGGGTACTTCCAGGCAAGGTTGTTTCGGGGAACTGGGGGGAGATGCTAAACTCTTCCAGATGCTGAGTAACGGGAAGGGGAACTTGATTAAGAAAACGAAAACCCCACAAAATTGGGTATTTTGCTGCGCAGCTTAGCGGGGAATTGTTTTTTCTCCTCGACCCTCTCTCCGAAGTATTTTCCCTTGCCTAGCTGGCTGTATTTAATCAGAAATAGAAAGATCCTTTGTTCAAACGCTCCGTATTTCCCTTAAACGCCTGACGGCTTCGAGGGCTGTTATCTATGGCAGGTTTAACCTTCCTGGCCTTTAGCGTGAAAATTGGGAAGCCCTTGCAGATGAATGTATGCAAAGGCAGTCAAATGGCCCCTTGCACGCTGATCAAGATGCATTTGCGGGAAGTGCGGAGGCAGCTTTGTGTGTGGAGAGGCTGCATTGTTGGGCTAGAGAGAGGAGAGGAAGCGAGTAGGGCGGTGGTCGGCAGCTGGCGGTGTCAGCTCCCCCGCCTTTGTGCGGAGGAGAAAGCTGGACCGCCTGGCATCTTTTGGAGAGCAAGCCCTTGTAGAAAACATAGATGCGTTTTGCGACCTTGTCTCTATTTTAAGAGATTTTACTAGACTTTTCCCCTTTAAACTGGAAGTGGCTTCGTTCTTTCCCGATTTTAATTTTTCAACATTGCACAATGATGAATTTTATTATACGGAAATATTCACCTTTGACTATTTTTCCACCTTTGATCTTTGATTCTTCACTTTGGGAATATTAGGGAGGAATATTTTTTCTATAAAAAGAGGAAGGTCTTTAGCGAGGAATAGACAAGGAAAGTACCTGGAGGCAGTAGGATTTCGGGCTTTGGGGTTTCGGGGCGGGGGGGGGGGGGGGGCTTTCAGAACTGGGAGAGGCGAGGGTGGGTGGCTCTTTCTTAGCTTTGGTCTTGTTTTTTGTACCTGCAGCTCCTTCCAGCAACCATGTCTGACAAACCCGATATGGCTGAGATCGAGAAATTCGATAAGTCGAAATTGAAGAAGACAGAAACGCAAGAGAAAAATCCTCTGCCTTCAAAAGAAAGTAAGCTGTTCGCCCCCACCCATTTTCAGAACAGGCTGGGCGGGAGCGGAGCAGAGCGGGAGCTGCAGCCGGGAGGAGGAAGGGAGGGGCAGCGGGGAGGATGGGGGGGGGTGCGGGGGAGGAGTCGACAGTTTGATGATGATGAATATGGCCTGCAAAGGTTAATTAAAAACTGTTTTGCAGCCAACAAGCGCCGGGCTTTAGTGATTTAATAATAATGGAATATTTTATATTCCATATTATGCAAATACATTTATTGGGTAACTGTATTTCTGTTTAGTATGTCTTGCTCAGCGTGGCTGCTACGTATCTTTCTAGAATTTTTATAATACAAAAAGAGATTTTTAAATGAAAAGTGCGTCATTTTATAGATTGCTCTAAGCCTCCATTTTTTTTTCTTTTCTTCACAGCAATTGAACAAGAGAAGCAAGCTGGCGAATCGTAATGAGGCGAGCGCCGCCAATATGCACTGTACATTCCACAAGCATTGCCTTCTTATTTTACTTCTTTTAGCTGTTTAACTTTGTAAGATGCAAAGAGGTTGGATCAAGTTTAAATGACTGTGCTGCCCCTTTCACATCAAAGAATCAGAACTACTGACCAGGAAGGCCTCCCCTGCCTCTCCCGCCCATCTGCTGGTCTGGCTGGCAGAGAGGGAAAAGAACTTGCATGTTGATGAAGGAAAAAGCTGGGTGGGAGATGGTGAAATAAAGAGTAAAATTCAAGATGGTCTAAGATGTCCTGCAGGATGTTAAAATGCAGTTTAATCAGAGTGCCATTTTTTTTGTTCAAACAATTTTAATTATTGGAATGCACAATTTTTTTAATATGCAAATAAAGTTTTAAAACCTGGATGGTGTGTCTGTTTGGTGTCTGGAAGGAGTAGTTAAATGGGCGATAAAAACCTTTGCAAAACTGTCTGCCTCTTGGTCACTGAGACATAGCAGTGACAAACATAAACTGCCTTGGCATCACAGCTCTGAGTTAGTCCAGGTATGTGAAATCCCTCGTCTATAACATGATCAGGAGGTCATCTTACACTGATTGTTGAGTCCCTAATGGGTTACATAAAAGGTTTAATGAAAATATATGAAATTGGTACAGCCACCACGATTGGAAGAAGAAGGCTGTGGAATGAAGGGGTGGGGGGTGGAGGCAGGGGTATGGCCAGCCTGAGGAACTTACATGTACTTAGACCCTGTTATGAGTAAGCCAACAATGAATTCATTGCATATCACTCAAAACAGAAGATGGTGGTTCGACATGTTAGCATTAGGTATCAAAATGACCTTGCCTAACAAACTATCTGGTATTGAATGAGTGGAATTTAGGGCAATCCTGAAAGATAAAAATAAAGATCACGTTTTAGTGTTTACTTTGGAAAGAAATTTAGAATTTGTCTTTGTATAGTGACCAGTTTGCAAATCAAGCTCAATATTTTAAAATCACCTTTATAAAAGTAAATACGTTTACCATTCAAACGATGATTTGAACTTGGTGAAATGTTAATAAGGAATACTTGGGCTTAGAGGACAAATGCAGGACAGGTGAAATCTGGGCCAGATAACCATCGGCTGACCCAAAGAGCTTGAGTCCTCCCTAATCTTCAGGCATCTGAACTGCATATTTAATTGACGGGTACAAGCAAAGCTCTTGTTCTGTCCAGGCCACAACATGTAGAAAGAGAGGAAAAATGAGCTATCAATTTTTAACAGTAAAATGAAGGTACGCAAGGCTCCTTGACAGAGAGCTCTGTTCTTAATGAAGGCTGCAGATCTATTAAGTCAAATACGGCAATATTTAAGACCACTAGCTCACCCACTATCTCACCTAGGCTGAAATATACAAAGCAAAGGTCCACAGGAGGAATTTTTTTTTCTAAAAATTCGCTTGTGAAAATACTGGTTTGTAGGCTGGGTTGTGCATTACTTAACCCAGTTGATTTCCTTTGCTCAATACTTATTTTGAGAAATGCACATGAAACCACGGACCTGTGGTTTAGACAATCGAAGAGACCATCAGTGAACAGGCCTTTATCTGCCTGTCAGGGGTGGGATGTGTGGATGTGTTGGCCACAGCTCATTCATCCTGTGGAGAGGAGACCGAGCAGCCTGCACAAAGGTTCTGGGGATAGCAGTCCTCTAGCCTTGATATTTCTTTGCTGACCTACAAGACAGTTTAATGAAAATGTCTAAACCACAAAGAGAAAACAGACAAGTGCGAATTTTTGCTGTGTGCGTTTTCTAAACGACGCAAGATAAAAAAAAAAATAGAAAAAATTTCACAAAATTCCATGGTTCCTCATTTTTAAAAAGGACAGGAAAAGGAGTGGGGTTCAGAAAGGTCCAGGATGGAAAAGATGGCCTTTCTGTCCCAGGAAGAACAAGTCAAAATGTAGTGGGGACAAAAAGGCAGTTAGAACTCGAGGCTTGGGGATATAGCTATATTGGTAGGTGCTTGTCTAACAAGCATGAAGCCTGAGGTTTGATTCCTAGCACTGCATTAAAGCTGGCATGGTGGTGGAAGCAGGATGTTCTTTCAAGGCCATCCTCAGCTGCATAGGAGGTTTGAGACCACACTAAGGTATAAAGGACCCTTTCTCAAAATAATAAAAAAATGAAAGAAACTTAGAAATGACTGAATGCCGTCTCCTTAGTGTGAGAAATGGGTGCAAAGTCAGAAACAACTGCCCACATCATGAGATATTGGAATCTGGGTAAAATGCTACTTGAATAGAAGACAATTCTTTGCTGCTATTTTGTTGTTTTTGTGATGGTGGTGGGATATTATCACTATTATCATTTTGAAACTCTTTATTTGATGAAACATTCTGTATTCCTTCTAGGAGAGAATTGTTCAGAAGGGCTGGAGGTATTTAAGAATCAGTAGGAAAATTTATGTTTCTGCTATAGGAGCACATAAAGTTGCCAGTTATTTTCAGAGATGCTGAAGGAGAAAAGAAATGGATCATTAGTGCAAGAGAGAGAATGTTTCAACTATAGACCCTTGTTACCACATCTTTGACTGGTCTCCTTCCAAAAGAAAGCAGGCCAAAAGACCGTATGTACACTGCAGGCAAACTGAACCTAGTGATGCACACATGTAATCCAAGACTAGATAGAATAAGACACGAGGGTCAACCTAAGTTTCAGGGCATTTGGGGCAACATAGAAAAACCCCTGTCTCTAAAATAAAATGGAATAAAAAAAAAAAACAGTCACAAGAGTTTTGCAGTTCTGTAAACTCTGAACCCATCAAAGATGAATTAAACAGAACTCGAGAAAAGAAGAGGCTCATTGAAAGACCCATGGATTGGAGCTGTTTCCAAATCTCACCAAATTTTCAACCATTTTAGCTCTGCATACTCCTGTCTTCGAGTGGATGGACTTTTAAGGTTACTTTTCAGGAGAACAAAACACTTTTGGTGGTGTGTGCAAAGGGAGTGAGAAGTAGAAGGCACGTGGGCAGACAGTCTGACATGCACGCAGCCTCTCAGTCTTACCAGGCTTCTTCCAGCCCTTCTAGACACACCTAGGTTTTGTACATGCCCTGAAGAATCTGTTTATTTCTCCCAGAGAAGCATAATTCCTCAAGACACAAAAACAGAGTTTGTTTCGTTTTTTTCTATTTCTAAAAATATGAGTGCTATTCATGCTTACTAGAAAGAATACTGCATTTGGGAAACTGTGTTACAGCCAAAAAGTAAATTTAAAAAAATCGTGAGTCTTCCTTAGCTCAGAATGTACATTTAAAATGTTTTCTATAATGTAGAGAGCACCAAATGTTTCATTTTCCAGAGCAGCCCTTATGGGCCTAGTGTGAAAATAAGAAAAGCAAAGTAAGTACTTTCTTTCCCCTCACCCCACTATGCTCAGTTTTATATTGTGTTTTTAAAAGTTATTTGTAAATTATATCTTCGTGAGCAGCTTACATTGTAATTTAACAGAAATAAACACACCATTTAAGGATTCATCTATATTTTATTTGTGTATAATGAAAAAGGACAAATTACAAGCTTAAGATACAAATGTAGAAAAGAACTGAAACCTGCATTCATCAGCTTAGATTTTCCTCAGGCATTTGTACAGTCTTCTCTAGACACAGCATTTGGGTCCTGCCATCCTCAATTGCGTGGACAGAGCTGTGCATGCTACTTTCATTGGGTGTGTATTGTGTATTCTTTCCTGTTTAAATGTCCTGAATGGGGAGGGAAACATTAGTTAGAGCTTTGCTCCTTAATTGATGGAGACTTCATGCAGTGTGCTTGCTTAGGAGTACTTTTGAACATGTGATTAGTATTCCAGATAGCACTATTATATGTGTGTGCTTTTTTTATGAAAAAAAATCATCAAGTTTAATTTAAAGAACACCATCAGAATATGGCAGTTCCTCCAAAAAAAGGAGGAGGAGGAGAAGGAGGAGGAGGAAAGAAAAAAGTAAAAGAAAAAGAAAAGCATTCTGAAAATCATGTTTATTAGAAGGCTGGAGAAAAATAATGATGACATTTTGCTTAAAGAATTCTAAGTTTCTTGCAAATCAACTTACTTTAGAGGGGAATAAACCTAAGGTCATTTTAAATATCACAATATATGTGGGCTTCTTCCATTGAATATCATGTACATTTAAAAAGACACGTACAGAATTTCTCTCTTCCTTTTCTTCTTCCCTTCTTTTTCTGATAAGATCAATTATTTATTTCTGCCAACTCTAACTCCTTCAAATTTCCAGACAAAGAGCATTGGAATATTTTATTTAGTTTATTTATATATCTCTTCATCAATTTCTCTAGTGCACACAGTTTCTTTTATATTCTCCAACACTATTTAAATATTGGTCATAAGCATTTCATTTCTTCTGAAACTCTGTCATTTCTTATTTTTACTCACATTTTCTAATCCAGGCTGAGCTGATAAACTCCATGATCTCCTCTGTGGCATTTTTCTTCCCTGAAACCAGGGTCTCACTACTTTTTTTCAGGGTAGCCAGGATCTCTCTGCTTCAGTCTCTCCAGAGCTGAGATTTGAAATGTTTCCATGCCTGGCCCTTTAAAATATCTTCTGAAAGGATATATTTAGAGAACTTTGAATACTAACTTGCCATTGACTTTGGTTAAACTGATTTGAATCTGTACCTACAGCCAGCAATGTCTTCTCCAGACTAAGCCAGTGTGATGGATCATTAGTTTACTCTAACAATATTTACTGATTGTCTATTCCATGTTGACTATTTTATTTGCCACAGACGTAAAAAGCCATATTCCTCGTCCTTGTGTGTCCCCCATTAATTAGAAGATACTGTTTTCATTTAACTTTGAGTAGAGAATGCAAAGACATTGCTTCCTTGATTTTCTAAATTGCATGTTTCAGGGGTTGAGGCAGAAATATTAGAGGTTCTGGGCCATCCTGAGCTATATAGTGAGTTTAACCAGCCTGAGATACCTGAGACCCTATCTTAAATAATTAAATAAAAACAGACAAGTAAGATGGCTCAATAAGTGTAATGTGGACAAGGGTAAGAGAAAGATGCCTGCCACCAAGCCTGATCACATGCGTTCCATCCCTAAACTACATATGGTAGAAGGAAAGAACTGACTCTTGCAAGTTGTTCTCTGATCTTCATTTTTTGTGGTCTAAACAAACAAACAAACAAACAAATGAATGAACGAAGTAAACCCTGAAGTCCATCCAGTCTAGTCAAAGCAGCAAAACAGAAAGGTTCAGTGAAAGGCCCTTTCTTAAAAGATAATGTGGTAGAGAAGCCATTGAGAAAGACATATGGATATCAATCTCTGTTGTCTGCACAGGCCAACTTGAGTAAGGACACCTTCTCCACACTCATACACCCATACGACCGCCCCCACCACCACTACTATGGTGAGTTTTCCAGAGAAATATTTCTTATTGCTAAGTCCTTCTTCTGTTCACATCTTCTTTTAAATTTAATTGTAAAACTGTTGGAAACAGAAACCATCTCCTGAAAGTAATAAAGATGATACAAGCCCATAATCTGAGTACTCTGGAGGTAGAAACAGAAAGATTAGCACAAATTTTAGGCCAACCTGATCTATATACATCAAGTTCCAGACCAGCTAAAGCTATACAGAAAGACTTTCTGAGACAGACAGAGAGAGAGAGAGAGAGAGAGAGAGAGAGAGAGAGAGAGAGAGATCTCCAATGTTTGAAAAATCCTCAGAATTTAGTAAGACCATGAGTGCTCAAAGCTATCCATAAGTACAGTACCTGATTGGCTGAGGAATAGGTCATATTTATTTAGGAGGATTTCACAGCTTCAAGTACCAGTGGAGAGGGTCAAGTTATGTTCATAATCTATTCAAAGCAGCAGAAACCATTCCTGTCACATTATTGTCAAACCACAGGAAATGATGCTTTTCCTCATTACCACATTCAGCTCTGTAAGTGACTGATAGCTTTGCCTTCACAGTCTTTCTGATAGTGTTTTCTCAATTTAGAAACAAAATTATCTCACAAGATTAATATATATATATATATATGTAACTCCAGATATTATGGGATTGTTTCTATTTAAAAGAGCAGCTTGCTTGGAGGTCAAAAAGAATCCTTATTTTCTTCACAAACATTTGTTGAGCATCTCCTGTGTACTCAACTCTTTTCTGGTTGCTGGGAACACAAAGTAATGCCTGATCTGGTACTGGGCTGATGTAAGAGGCAGACTCCAGGTGAGTGAACAGTCCCCATACAGCATAAGTCAAGTGTGCTCATTCAATAACTATTCCCTCTGCTTCTATTTTTGTTCAGTAAAATCCTGGGCTGGGACATGAGTTGGAACTGGATTGGTAAGAGCTACAACACCTGGTAAGAGTTTGAAAAATCACCCTTAGGCAAATGAGAGATATCAGAGTTGAATTGAGAGTCCTCATGAAGCAGCTTGTAACTCTCTGTTCTGCTATGTAGGCATAAGAAAGGTTGGGCAAGAAGAAACAGTCCATACTTGTCATCCCAAAAGCCGATTAAGATCCCCTTGCTACAGTAAGCTGGCACCAGGAGGTAATAAATCTTACTGTGATTGGGATTTCCTCAAGGCTGTGTGAGCTTGTAGTATCTCTAAATTCTAAACACTTTTCTGTGTTCATTTGCTACAAATTTTAGACTAATGTGAACAGAAAAGCAATAGTTTTGAATATTTAAGATTAGATCGTTGCGTGTGGGGGTGTCTGTGGATTGTTGTCTATCAGACCAGGCAAAAGCTGGTCTTCAATTATGTCCTGAATCTGCTTCAACAATAATCATAATCTTCAGAACCCAAAACAACAGAAATGGGGTTGGAAGGAGACTACTCTCCAACTAAATACGTGGGTCTATGGAAGGACAGACCGAAACTGAAGGGTTGTTAAACTGTATTACTTATTTCCCTCATTATGTGACAAAATGGTCAAGTAAAAACATAAGGAAGCAGAGTTTTATTTTGGCTCCTGGTTGAAAGAGAGACAGTCCATTATGGTGGGTGAGGCACAGTGAAGGTCTTCGGTGGTGGTTGTGTGAAGCTACTGCTTGTTATATCTTGGCAGAATCAGGAAGCAAAGGGATCGGACTATATCCAGTCCCCAACTACAAATTTCAAAGCCGGGCCCTAGTGAACCACTTCCTCCGGATCAACTATACTCCCTAAAGGCACTATAACTTCTTAAAGTACAGTTGTCAGCTGGGAATCAGTATTTGAAGAAAAACTTGTGTGGACCATTTTACATGTAAACCATTACACATTTTAATTGACAAACTACTCTATCGTTCAAGGGCTAATACAGACAAACTTGTACGAACTGTCATGGAATGGAATGAAAGGAATACCAAAAATTTTCTGTTGACTGTGACTACAGACATGACTAACTCAGGTGTCAAAGAAGACAACTGTACGATTATAGTAGGTTAAATTATCACCAAAGATGGGGAAAATACCATTCAGGAGACAAATATATGCACCCTTTTATAAATAAACATTTCCTAGTAGGATTTCCTTAAAAGTGAAGGTGAGGTGCAGGGTTTCTGTTGCACTAGCTGCTGAAGGAAAATGGTGAAGATCCAAGGCTCACCAAATTAAGACCAGTCTAAACTAAACTAAATAAGCAAAAATTAAAGCGATAACTCTAGTTTGTGAAAGAGGAGTTGTAATAAATAACCCAAACTTGTGATTTCAACAATTGGTGGTAACTTGAATTCAAATGTGAGAACTCTATGAGTTCATGTGTGTATACACAAATACCTTAACACTCCTGTATGTGTATGTGTGTGTGTGTGTCGTATATCCTTTTAATGTTTCATTGGCTGTCTATAGGTTCTGTGCTATATATATATATATATATATATGTAAGAACACACGCATATATCAAGAATGGACTCAGCTTCTGGAAGAGGAGGCAAGAAGACTTTCAACTTAGAGCCCAGTGGTGCTACAAAGTGACCCAGTATAAAAAAAGATAAAACAAACAAGATGAACTCACATAGAATCGACATATTAGCAGATACTGCTTTGATCCTTCATCCTCTGTGGAGTTGTTCTCTGAAACAGACCATAACTTTCCCAGTAGAGAGATGGCTATCCAAAAGGAAGTCAGTTTAGGTCTGAAGCCCATGTTTCAGTGAATTAATTCTTCAGGTTGGAAGAATGCAAGGTCAAAAGGATCTAATATAGAGATTAGGAGCCATGTACTCCACCAAAGGATGGAGACTTTAAAGTCAGCCTGGATCTCATAATGAGACCCTGTCTCAACAAATGTACATAGGGGACAGGAGAAGTAGCTGCTCACTAAAGAGTACGTGGTGTTCTTTCAGAGGACTGGAGTTTGGTTCCTAGTACCCATGTAGGGAGACGCATAACTACTTGAAACTCCAGCTTGAAGGGATTCAGTGCATCCTTTTGACCCCTGTGAGTACTCCCCAGTACATATACAAATGGATTTTGGACAGCTGGAATTTATCTTCTCCCCCTTCTCCTGGAAGCTCACAACCAAGTACAGTGCCATCATTGTACAGTTAGAATTTCTTAGACATTTTGCTTGGCCAAGGCCAGTTCTGACTTGCTGCCATGACTTACATCACAGGTGTGTCCAGGTAAGCTCCACTAGGGTGTGAGAATGAATTAGTGCTTCAACGCACAAGACCAGGTGAAGCAAATGGGGCCTTTTGAAATGCCTACGCCTAGCTAAGGGAAGCTGCTGAACCAGCCAGCTGACCGCTATTTTAACCTCTATTCCCTGACCCCAGCTCTATGGTTATCAGGCCACACTCTAAAGCATGTTTTTCAAACTTCAGTCCTGGTCACAGGAAATCAAATTGAGTTGATTCTTACCAGCATTAAAAACAAAACAAGAAAAAACAACAATAACAAGAAAAATAAGACAAAGCAAATCACTACAAAGAAATAGAAACAAGGGTTACCAGATTCTGCTCCTAGGAGTCAAATGTCTATGAATCATTTATGTGTGAGAGAGTAGGGGTATGTGCTTGTGCACGCTGACATGTGATGTAAAATGTTTCTCAGTGTGAGTCACAGCCACATTTGTCACAACTCCCATTTTCAGCCTTTACCTTGCTCAAAACTTCATCTTTTTTTTCTCCGTCTGGCTTAGATGTCTAATCAATCACTTCCCACTGGCTTTGAACCCACGGGATCCACACTCTATTAAAGCTAGCCTTCATACTCTAGTCCTGAATCCATTCCAGTAGCTTATTTTCCAATCTTCAGCTATACTTTCAACCACTAGCAGATAAAATGGGATACTTTCTTAGACCACTGACTCTAAACTTGTTTATTCCTTGTCATTTTTTTTTTTTTTTTGGAATGGGTATCACTACTTCCATGGGATTTCCTTTTTTTCATCTGCTAAGGAGAGGAAAGGTGGCCACAAAGTATGGGGTTTCGTGTGGGCTGAAAGAAATAAGTACATCACAGATGCTCAATATATGGTCATTGATTGCAACCCCCTTAGTTCTCAAATGAACATAATGTGATGTCTCCCCTTGCCTGACCTCTTATGGGCTATTGACCACACTGACTTCTGAGTCCCTCTCCTCTCTTACCACCTGTTAGCCTCACTTCCTATGTTCTTTTCCCAGCAATTTCTCTGACTGCCTTTTCTCTCTCACTGCCCTGACTTCAGGGTTATTGCCTTGGTGCTGGACTTGACCCTACAAAGTGAAAGACAGTCCTTTTTTTAGGAGTACATGCACACACACACACACACACACACACACACTTCTGAGCTCTTGTCCCTGCAATGCAGGGAAAATCACTTTCCAAAATAGAAAACCTTCCTTGTATTGCCTAGTGTCTTGATTTCAGAACCTGAGATGACTTTCTTCTTCCAGAAAGTCTTAGAGTTACTTACTTTATGAAGTTTCAAAAATAATTGGAGGGGCTGGAGAGATGTCTCAATGGTTAAGAGTACTTGCTCCTCTTGCAGAGGACAGGAATTTAGTTCCCACTGCCTACCTGATTAGTCACAACCGTCTGTAATCCCCATTCCAAAGGATTCAATTTCCTCTTCTGACCTCTAAGGGTACTGATCACACCCGGTGCACGTACATATATGAAAACAAAGCATTCATACACATATAGTAAAATTAAATTTAAAAACAAATAATTGAAAGTTTACAAGAGTAGTCAAAAGAATGCACTACACCCTTCACCAACCCCAATTACTGGTTACAAACATTTTAGTACATTTTATCACATTTTTCTCTCTCTTTTCCCCTCTTGAATTCTTTTAAAGGATTGTAGTCTATGTCACAATAAAGATATTCTCTTATGTACTATGGTGCAATGATCAAAGGCAGGGACTCGTAGCACCAGTACAATGATATGAACATCTGGTACAAAATCCATACTTCAGCTTTGCTACTTTTGTTTTCCTGCATGGCTCTTTTCTTTATCCTCATCTGGGATCCAGTGTGGGATCATGCACTACAGTTAGTTATAATGTCTTCCTCATTTGGAATAATCTCTTAGATATTGTTCATTTTTCAAGACACTTGTGGGGATTTGTTGTTGTTGTGATACATATATTATATTATATATATTTACATATATATTTTATAAATATATATAATATATATTATGTACTATATATACACATACACATACACATACACATACACATACACATACACATACACATACACATACACATACACATACACATACACATACACATACACATACACATATACATATACACATACATATATTTTAAGAATTTGGACGAAATGGCTGGGAGAAGTCCTCTTTGTTTGGATTTGCCAGTGTTTTCTGATAACTAAGTTAGGTAATTGCGGTTAGGAAGCACACTAAAGGAGCTGTGTCCGCCTTTGTACTTCATCCTAGAAGCCATGAGGTGTCAGTTTGTCCTATGTGCTGGCAATGCATTTGCTCACTTGTGTAAGTAGTTGCCACAAGATCTCTTCATTATAAGCCTGTCTTTTGCCCCTTTGTAACCCTGTGAGAAGATCTGAGATTCAAGTCTGTTCCCTTTTAAAGTTTACCAGATAGTTTTGCATTTACTGAAGATCTTTGTGAGGATCTAGTGGTGTGGCCCCAGAAGCTGAATTCCTAACTGTCTGTTCTGTAACAAGACTTTTTCTGGGAGATGCTACAAATGTGCCCACTCACTTCCAGATAGACCAAAAGTACAGATACCAGGAGACTCTGTACCTCTCTCAGGAAACTGGTCTGCTCTGAGTCTTCTTGGCTTCTTTGAGAGTCACTTTTATAGTTTTGCTTGTCTGAGAGTGACCCTCAGCAGTCTTTATTGTTTACTCTTGAGAACGAGGGGCCTAACGAATCTGATCTCTTTCAGAGACTTCCTGAACCTGTTTTGAATTGTTTGCCTTCTACTTTAAGAAGCTTGCTAGCAGGATGGAATGTTTCAATCTAGGAGGAGATTAAGACCGTGCCTTTGTTTGAAGCATGGTAAAAACTGGTAATCCAAGCTCTTGGGTGGCAGGAGGATGATTGCCAAGTTTTTGGCTAGCTTGAGCTAAAATAGTGAGTTCAAGACCAGCATAGCGTAGTTAGCTATATCTTGTCTCAAGACAAAATGAAATAGAAAATAATGAAAACCAAAATGGAGATGTGTGTGTGTAAATCACATTCGGCTCATGGTAGATGTTTAACATTTATTTCCATAACCACAAACACTACTCAGCTTTCATTATCTGGCAGAGGATTTACATGCCATGACTACAGCAAGGGCCCGAAGTGATATGGGTAGGCAGAAGCAGAGCCTTTCAGGTTCCTGTTAGACAAGGGATTCTGCATTGTGAAGAAAATGTAAGCAACACTAGAAGAGCTGGAGGCGGGTTCTGCTGCTGAAACACAGGAAGAAGACACTTATTTCAGAGAATCAAGAAGTTCCTTCTGAATGTTGAGCTTGGCTTCTGTCAAGTGCAAATATTTCAGTAAGCCTTAAGCAAACACCACCTGTTCTCCTGGTCAAGCACACTTTCCCAGCCCTAGGCCAGGAGGGTGAATAAAAAGGTTGAGAGCTTCAAGGATGCCTGGCCCTATTCCATTTTCTCCCTGGAAAAAATGTCTTCACCCAAGCACTGCTATTTGCTTATAACAATTGTTCCTTATATTATCTACATCCTGGGGCCAGTGCTAACACAACGCTAAGTATCTTGACAGTGAGTCACCCCTAACTCAGCTTAAAGACATTATGGTTAGGGATTTATTATAGAAACCAAGAAAAAGTCAACTATTTCAATGAGACTTGTTCTCCAAGTCTCGTATATGTAATAATAAAAAATGTAGAAAATATGAGGCACATTGATTTTCTGAGACAGAGTAGAAGCCCTCTTCTCTGCTGTTCCAGAAATAGTCACTCCCCCCTCCCCCTTGCAGTGTTGGAGATTAAAAAGTAAAGATCTGGAATTGGGGGATACATGCTCTTCTCTTAAGTTATGCTTCAGTCCTGACCTTTCAAAAGTATTTTTAATTTAAAAAAAAAAAATTTGAGTCAATTTGAGTTACATGCTTCCTTTCACCCAGTTTAGGGGTGAAGTAGTTAAGTTACATATACACACCCATTAGATTTGCCTTGGCTAAAGTTAACCTCTGATGTGTGGTCACCACAGTAACAATTGTTGACCTTATTTTTCAGGAACTTGGAGGTTCTTTTTCATGTATCTGAAAGCAGTTAACACCAATGTTTCATTTCCTGGGGCAAATGTCTGACAAGTGACATTTGAGGGCAGGGGGCTGAAAACCACCCTCTTAGGCTGTACCAACAGTTCCATTTTCTGCACATGTGTCTTCTGATTAAACATGTGCAGTCCACCAATTTCTTCATCTTCCTGAGCCTCAATACAACTCAGAGATTCTATTTCTTTGTCTCATAAACACTTGGAAACCCTGCCATCAGGATAAACTCTAATAAAGCATCTCTTTATGGATCAATTCTTTCTTTTATGTAAAACTTAACTGTTTCAGTGGTTTACACATTGAGAGGTGAGCAGACTTCATTTTGCTTCATCACATCTCGAAAAGCAAAGTGCTATGAACTTTTCATTTTATTGGCATCCTTTGATTCCCTGGGTAACACTTTTTATTACTCTCTTGTTTAGCCTTTAATAAATGCAGAAACACACACATATGTATGTATTTATATTTATATATGTATATATAAATATCCCTTCTCCTCATACCATTGACTTTATCATTTTTAAACCTTAAAATTTTATAAGAATAATTCATGTTTGTTCATTTACAATAAACAACACCACTATAGAATAAACTATAGGAAAAGGGAAAAGTGCTAACCTTCAAAATATTTCCCAGTCACAGCTACTGTAAATTGTTTTGTGTGAACCAAGATGTTTTCTAATAATCATGTTAGTAGCAAGAACCACTGAGAAATTTTTAGAAATATAAGAGCTAGTTAACTAACGTAAGTCATTGTTAAAACTTAAGTTATAGCTTATAATAAAATGAGTTCTATGGTTTCTGGGAGTGTAGTTGAGTTGGTAGAAGACTTGCTTATCATACACAAAGCCTTGGGTCCAGTCCATAGCACCACATAAAATGGGCATTGTGTTGTGAGTCTCTTATCCCAGCACTGAAGTGGAGACAAAAAAATTGGAAATTCAAGGTCATTCTCAGTTTCAATTCAGGGTTGATGCCAGCCTGGGCGATGTGAGAACTTATCTTAAAAAAGAAGAAGAAAGAAAGAAATACAGAATACATTATATGGGAAATGAAGATACTCAGAATATACCATTGCCTAAATCTTTCACTGCATTTTACCTTTTATATGCTCTTGGCATTGATTTCACATTTATTTGATTTCTATGACGAAAATTCTGTAAAATGGTGGCTGCTGATTGCCACTTCCAAATTCCTTCTGAGGACTTCACATTTCTATTGACACCAAATACAAACTTTCATCCCCCAAAATGCAAGTCTTGGATGATGAAAAAAAAAAAAAAAGCCACCACCACCACCACCAACAATCCCCAAAACAATGCAACAAAATACTAACACATTTTTCCAATTTATTGAAAATTAGCATTGTAATGAATGGCATTGCCTAGGTAAAAAAAATTAACCAATGCTCATGAATATGAAATTTTTTGTTCTTTTTCTTATAGAAATGCTCAAGTCAGCATTTATCTTGTCTTTCTCACCCTGAAAAATGTCCTTTCTGAGGCAGACAAATAATGTGTATCAGTGCTCTCTACTTAGGATGGAAGGACTCATTCCTCAGCATATACTGCATTTAGCATCTCACTCTCAAAGAATGAACTATGGAAACTGAATGGGAAAATAATAAATTTATGGTAGAGAACCAGGATATACCTCCTTAACTAAATGACGAAAGGCATTAATACTAGGGATATGGAGAAGTTAGGTATACTTTGATGTGTTTTGGCAGGAAAAGCCTGTTCATCTCTTCCCTATGCCTATCTCTTCAGTTGAATGAAAAACCAAGAGGTGGCTCAGCTGGTAAAGAGAATAGAATAAAAGCATAAGTCCCCAAGTATGGATCCCTAGGATGAGGGTTAAACAAACAAACAAACAAACAAACAAAAACAGGCACATTGGCACAGACCTGGAATCCAAGCAATAGAGAGCTGGAGATACTTAGAACTCACTGGCCAACCAGTTCAGCCAAATTGATGATCTCCAGATTACTTGAATGCTTATATAACCAGAAAGAAGGAAAAAGAGGAAAAGGAGAAGGAGAAGGAGGAGGAAGAAGAGGAGGAGGAGGAGGAGGAAGAAGAGGAGGAGGAGGAAGAGGAGGAAGAGGAGGAAGAGGAGGAGAAGACAAGCATTTACACAAGGCTAAATTGAGAGGCTGTTAATAAAATACTGACCACTATTCTGAAAACTATCCAGGTCACAAAAAGGACAGAAAGACAAACAACAACAACGAAAAATAGAACTGTCACAGACCAGAGGAGACTAAGAAAAAGTATTACTACATGCAATGTGCCATCCTAGCAATTCTGGAATAGGAGATTTTGATGGTTTGTATATGCTGTGCCCAAGGAGTGGCACTATTAGAAGGTGTGGCCCTGTTGAAGTAGGTGTGTCACTGTGGGTGTGGACTTTAAGACCCTCATCCTAGCCTCCTGGAAGCCAGTCTTCTGCTAGCAGCCTTCAGATAAAGATGTAGAACTCTCAGCTCCTCCTGCACTATGCCTGCCTGGGTGCTGTCATGCTCAACCTGATGATAATGGACTGAACCTCCGAAGCTGTAAGTCTCAAATTAAACGTTGTCCTTATAAAAGTTGCCTTTGTTCACAGCAGTAAAACCCTAACCAAGACAGAAGTAACCTCACAGAAACAGTGATGAAATTGGAATAAAACCTTGAAGTTTGTTAATAATCTTATACTATTGTTAATAATCATATACTACTGTCAGTCTATCAGTTGTGGAGCACACACCACCCTGATATAAAAAGCTAACAATGGGGAATGTTGAGTAAGAGATGAATAAATGAAGTACCAACCATTCTGTAAATATTCTTTTAAGAAAACTAAACAGCAACAAAAGGCCCTATCTTTAATTAGATGCCAAGTGTATACAGCATAGATTTGGTTTCCAAATTCAATGTTCCTCATATCCTTTTATGACACAGACATATTTTTCACACTGTAAAGACCTGTATTCCACTGGGAATGTGACATCACTGGCTGCTCTTTAGTGCTTAATGCAGCTAAAAGCAAAACTATGTGTTTGATGCCAGTTTGTGAATTCTGTTTCATTCTGTATTGATAATCTCAGTTCCACCTTTGTCTAGTGAAACTTCGCATTCATGTATAATGAATGTTTGAATCAGTGTGGATGAGTAAACACTCATTGTGTCCTAGAAAATAATTGAAAGCACTTGACCTGTTGAAGATTAGCCAGCGGTACCATCCTTTCGTATGAAGAACAACTTGACTATAATTAAAACTTTCATTTGACTAGCAAAAGTAAAGAACCGCTGTAATTAAACTACTGATGTCAGATGCTCTGGGGGGTAAGTCTAAAATTGCTCTCAATAATTAGACAGGTACAAAACTTACTGGGCATGAACTCTTTTCACTGTCAAAGTCTCATTTGCAAGGAAGCTAATGTTCTGAAAGTGGCTGTCATTGACAAATATTATTTCTTGGTCATGGTTGTCACCTGTACATATCTTTGCATATATCTGTTCACCATGTGCATGCCAGGTACCAATGGAGTCCAAAAGAAGATTTAGCATCCCCTGGGTCTTGAGTTACAGATGCTTGAGAACTGCCATTTGGGTGCTAGAACAAAACATGCACTATGCATGTATCATGAGCCAGAGGTCTGATTTCTTATACTGATTGCAAATGCAAGACTATAGGTAATTTAGGACCTTCCATGACCTTCTAGACCAGAATTTCTAAATCTTGCCAGTTAGATAACTGAGTTATTAAATTTATTTGAGTATTTCAACAGAAAAGGTTGGGGTTTTTGTTGTAATAATGAAAATAATACTCCTTAATAAGACTTCTTTAAAACAGAAGTCATTGGTTACCACAAACAGTGGGTTTGTATTTCAATCATTTATGTACTCTTGTGTGTGTGTGTGTGTGTGTGTGTGTGTGAGAGAGAGAGAGAGAGAGAGAGAGAGAGAGAGAGAGAGAGAGAGAGAGAGAGAGAGAGTTTATGTGGAGTCCAGAGGCAGACATCTGGTATCTTCAATTTATCTCCAAGTTATATTTTGAAACAAGATCTTTCATTGAATTAGAGGGGCTTGCTGGTGGGCAAGGTTGATTAGCTATCAACTCCCAGGGATCCTCCCATGTCTACCTCTCCAGTGCTAGAATTGCAGTCACCCACCCTTTTGTCCAGCTTTTCAGAAATACGGATGTTGCAGATAAAACTCACGTCCTCATATGTGTACATCAGTCTGTTTACCAACAGAGTGATATCCCCAGCCCCCTTTTATATATTCTTAGCACTTTTCACTTCCAAGTATATGTATATATGATCTATATACACATATACATACACATACATGCAGAGATAGTAATATAAAGAAGAATAAAAAAATTGAAAAGTAGAAAAATTGTGTTTTTCTATTCTATCTAATAAAGATGTATACTAATTGACTTCTTGCTGAGTCTTGGTTAAACTAAGGTGTTGTTGTTAGGTGAGCATTCATCCATTTAAATGACACTTTTGCCAAGACACCTTAAAGACTGAATGTGGCTTCTCAGTCCTTTCCCTGTCTTTTTCTTTACATTTGCCAATCTTAATATTTGTACTTTCTCTTTACAGACCCTACTCCTTAGTTTTTATCTCCCCTTCATTAAATTAAATAAACAATGAGCTTTAAAAAGAACATTCCTTCAAAAAAAAAAAAAAAAAAAAAAAAAAAAAAAAAAAAAGAAGAGCATTCCTTATGGCAGATATCTTGAGAGAGCTCATACTTATTTTAAACTGAATTCTTGCCAGACCGCCCAAGTGGATACTCTTAATTCTTCATTAGTCATCAACATATTTCACCTTGATAACTACAGTGGCATAAAAATGGTGGAGGCAAGCACCAATTAATCCTCTGACAGCTCCTTAGGATAACACGCACTAATGAAAACATTTTTGTATCTAGTTGGAGAACAATCATGAACAGCTTCCTTTTGATGTTTGTCGTTTACAAATGGCAAAAGCCTACATTGCTATTTGCATGATTGCTGTACTAAATTACTATGTTTAGTGCCTACTTGCTGGGTTGCTAAAAATGAGGTTGCCATTTACGTTTCCATTAGTCAAAAAGATTATTTTTTTTTTGTTTAAGAATAGGCCAACATTATTGTCTTTAATGTCATTTAAAAATAGATTTGATTGCTTTTTAACACAATGATGCAATGGTCAGCTACATTAAAGAATAACACATATGTTCAAATCAATGTTTGAACACAGAAAAATCAGCCATTTGAGTTTTCCCATTAGTAACTTAGGTTGATAGAGATCTGAGTGTGCCTAAGTCATCTCTGATTCAATATTCTTGGCTAATTGATACCCATCACAACTAAGAGTTCTGATACTTTTAATAAGTGATTGGTAAGTCAAATAACGAAAGGACTCTGTAGTAATGTTAAGGTACCATCTAGGTCTTCACTGGGAAGAACAATAAAGTGCATTGTAGATTGGATGTTTTGTATTAAATGAAAAATGCATACAGAACGAATTTCACAAGAAAACTTCAAGTTGTCTTGCGTTTGAAAATATGGCCTGAGTTTTAATCAGATTGCTTTAAGTACACTTTTTGTTAATTTAATGTATGTCTACATTCCTGCTTCTACTCTTTTATCCACCAAGACCCAAGACTTTTCTTCCAAAGGCAAAAAAAAAAAAAAAAAAAAAAGAAACAGTTTATGACTCAGATAATATCTTTTGTAAGGATACTATTTACATTTAATTCCAGATCCTAGGAGGCAGAGGCAGCTGGATCTCTGTGTGTTCAAGGCTAGTCTGGTTTATACTGCAAATTCCAGACCAGCCAGAGGTACAAAGTGAGAAGTTCTCTCAAAAAATAGCAAAAAAGGAAACATTATTTTATGTGTATGAATGTTTTGTCTTTGTGTATGTCTGACTCCCATGTGCATGCCTAGTGCCCCTGGAGGCTAGTAGAAGGCATAGAGTCCCAAGACAGGAATTACAGGTGGTTGGGAACTGCCATTTAGGTGCTAGGAATTGAACCTGTGTCCTCTGAAAGAGGAGCCAGTGCTCTTACCCACTGAGCCATCTCTCCAGCCCGCTGTATTTGCATTTTAAACTGATGAGAAAACAAATTTTAAAAATAGTGCTTTTTCTTGGCAGGTTGAAATTACCCGAAGTTCTAATTTTTCATCTCTAAACTATGTTTTATCATTACACAAGGAGCAATCAATCCTTTAAGGCTTATTGTAGCATCTTCCATGTGAGACTAGCAGAATGGAGTACCTGCAGCAGAGACCGAATGATCTGCAAAGCATTACATATTCACTGTCATGAATCCCAGCACTTAGGAGGCAGAGGCAGACAGATCTCTGAGTTCCAGGACAGCCAGGGGCTACACAGAGAAACCCTATCCACAACAAACAAACAAATAAAGCAAGAAAGAAGAACAAAAAACAAAAAAAAAGAAAAAGAAAAGAAAATGTATTCACTTTTTCATTCCAAAAAAATTGTTGCTGCCTTCTTAACTACACAAAGGTATTTGCAGGACAACAGACCCATAACACGAAACAATGTACGTATGTAGAAATCACAACAGTGAACTATCATGGAACCAAAGAAGGTCAGTTTGTTGCATGGGACAATTTCTAACCGAGCATTTTGCTTGAATGAGATAAAGAAAAATCTGGGGAGTAACTTAAAAACAAAACCAACCAACTGAAGAATAAAAACCCCAATGATCAAAAGCCTAAACTCCGCATGGCAGGAAAGCTTGAAGAACAGAACAGAACATTTGAAAACATGTTTTCTGAACTCTCAGAGTGTGCGCTTTCCAGCTTAGCTTGATTCTCTTTGTGAAAGCAGAGTGGGTGGCCAGCATTTGATCATTGAACCCTTGCGGACTGACTAGTAGGGAACAGACATCTAGCTTTGATTCTAGGCAGAATAAGAAACAATAAGGTTGAGTTTTGGATATCTACTCTATCAAAATAAGAAGATTTTTGGAAGTCCCATAAAAAGGTTTAAGGCAGCAGTTCTCAATATTTACTTTTTGATTCATAACAGTAGCAAAATTACAGTTATGAAGTAGCAGCAAAAATAATTTTATGGTTGGGGGGGTCACCACAGCTAAAGGGTCACAACACTAGAAAAATGGAGACGCTCTGGTTTAAGGACCTTTTTGTAAACAGGACAACTAATAAGAATATGTTCCCCTTTACTACTTTGTGAATCCCAGGGATAGAATGATTTTGGTGGCCTTCACTCACTACGTCTTGTCAGCTTGTATCTTTCTCGTTTGAAATGTAAAAATATTTGTTTTATTTCATACGTATGTGTCTTGCCTGCATATGAGCCATGTATGTACCTGGTGCTCATGAAGGTAAGAGGGCATTGGCTCCCCTAAATCTGGAATTACAGATGGCTCTGAGCTACCATGTGAGTTCTGAGAGCTAAAACTGAGGTCCTCTACAGGAGTAGCAAGTGTTCTTAATCAATGAGCCATCACTCCAGCCCTGGATCATTCAGTTAATAACACCTTAGAAATGCTATGATAAAAGCTTCTAACTATAATCCTAGCACTTTAAAGAGCTAGGCAGCAGGATCTCAGGGCATTTTAGGCCAGCCAGGGCTACAGAGTTAGACCCTGTCTCAAACAAGCAAACAAGAAAATAATAAGTATTTTATTTCTTTTCCTCTTGAATAAATTCCTAGAATTTGCATTGCTGAATGGCTGAACGTGTAAGTTCTGAAGAAACCGCCTGTTTGCTCTATATCCTCCCCAGTACTTCATGTTGTCAGGCCTTTTCATTCCAGTTCTTCTGGCAGACCAATCAGGGAGTCTTGTGCCTTAGCTTGCTTTTCCATGGTGGCGCTATTGGTGTCAACCAGGTTTGCTGCCCTGCTTTCATTCCTAGATTTTCCTTTATAAACTATTGGTTGAGGTCCTTTTCTGTCTCAGTTATATTAAATGACATATTATTTCATTATCATAATCACAGATAATTGGCTCAAAACAGCACATACAAGCCCTCAAAGTTTTTATTCAATACGGTTTTAGAAATGTTTTAGCTGGATCCTTGTGTCAGGGTTCTATATGACTGCAGTTAAGAAGTAATGTGAGACTACATTCTAATTAGTAAACTTGAAGTCAGTCCTCTTTTAAGGACTAGCTCATGTTGGCCTCAAACTCATGATCTTTCTGTCTCAGCCTTCCAAGCACTAAGATACTAGGTATTTGTCATGATTAGGTAATGATTTCATATGCCATCATGCATAGATAGCAAACCTAAGCCCTCTTTTAAAGGATATCCACATTTGATTACTTTAAGTCAACTAATTTTAGACATTAATTACATTCACAGAATTTCTTCACCCTTGCTATAAGATGTATCATTATGAAAGCATTACCTAATCATGACCAGGATATTGAGATCTTAGGCATAGTTTTAGTTACTTTTCTCAGTGATTTGATGAAATTTCTGACAAGAGGCAACTTGAAGGTAAAAGGATTGTTTTTTTATTGTCTCTCTTTGTCTCTTTGTCTCTCTGTCAGTCTCTGTCTCTGCCCCCCCCCTCTCTCTGTCTGAGAGTAAGGTCTATCATCACAGAAAAAGTATAGCTCAAGGTGCGAGGTGACATTGTACCAATAGTCAAGAAGCAGAGAGATGTGTACTGATGTTTAGGCTAGTTTTTTCTTTTTTATTCAGCCCAGGACCCTAGTACAAGCAAATGTATTTCCCTTCCCTCTTCAATACCCTCTCTTGACATACCCTCCCAGACACACCCAGATGTGTGTCTCCTAGGTGATTCCAATTACGTTCAAGTTACAGGAAGGTTCACTATCATAGGCACCATTTTGGGATTTGGACCACACTTTTTGGAAATAAAGAATCAAAGGAGATTAATGTTGGTCTTAGCGCTCACATTTTCTGTCTGACAGTATAAGTGACTTTACTTTTGCAGTGCTTCCAAAACTGTGGATTATCAAGTCATTCTATGATTATTCTAGTAATCTATCTCTGGCACCTTAAACAAGGCTATACTTGTAAAAGGTACAGCATTGCTGAGTAGCAAATGGCAAATAGATACCAGCTATAGTTATTGAATCTCCACCTGCATGTATATGGGCATCTTTTTACACAATAGAAAAATAATATAAAACATCTCCAGATGTTAAAAATAGAAGAGGTCAGAATAGAGTGAGAAATTAGAAAGTAAATAACTCTAAGGTTTTTTTTTCTTTCACACACTCAGTTGATGGTTAAGAACAAGTTAGTTCACTAAATAGTGCTTTAACACGAGATGAGATCTTGTCTGTGTGAGCACCTTCAGTCAGTATTAGTTGAATTAGTCTGGACAGGAGGCTTTGAGCAATTGAGTTACTCAGTTACTTGATTATCTTCCTCTTAAAGGCAAATCATTTCTTTAGACAAATGATCCCTCCTTTAATGTTACCCACAAAATTGTTTTACCACGACAAACATTCTGTTTGCCCAAGTGGCCCGTCCCTTGTTCCCCACTGTCAGATAAGGTCTGTTAATACAAAACCCATAGAGAAAGTCTACGTGTAAGAACACCTGGCAAAGATCTGGATGAGATGTCAAGTGGAGAAATGCAAATATAAAAATCAAGGATCTGTAGTTGCTGCACTGAAATATTGTTCTCATCCACTTAGTTTTGAAGTGAAAGCTTGCCATAGATCTTCTAAGAAGGGGAGAAGAAACAAGCACGAACCCAAACAAGAAACCTCCCTCCTCACCAAAAGAAAAAAACAAATCACCCTAAGTTTGTTCGTGTCCTTGGAAAATGAAAGAGAGAAACAATTCCAGAACTCTGGCTGCAGACTTCCCGATATGCGGAGAATGCATATCTCCAAGTTGGCCTTGTTCTCAAAACAATGGGGCTGGTACAGAAATGCTGGTACAGAGCAGGATTTGTCTTCTGTCCATTGTTATCTTACTACCCTAGAAGGGCTTCTTGCTTGGTGTTGGGTAGAGCGCCTGACTGCTGAGAGAGCCTGTGTTGAGTGACTGGTGTGGTGACTGTGGGTGGTGTCTGGGGAGGCTGGGAAAGGAAAATTCCTGGGAGCAGGGGCTGGACTTGAGCTCTGGTGACTAAGTCACCCCAGATTCCCTGAAAAGTTTCTGTCGTAGGGATTCCAAAAGATGACTATACTAACTTTATGTGGAAGGACAGAGCTATTGGAGGGGAGGAGGCAGAGAGGGAGGGAGAGAGAGAGAAAGAGAGAGAGAGAGAGAGAGAGAGAGAGAGAGAGAGAGAGAGAGAGACAGAGACAGACAGAGACCGAGAAACAGAAAGAGACAGACAGAGGGACAGAGAGACTGGGTGGGTTTTAGATGGGCTCATTATGTATCTATTTTTAATTGTTTAGCCATTACTTTATATGTATTTATTTTCTTACTCAAGGAAAGATAGACAGGCCATGGGTTGCCTTCATTCATTCAAAACACACTGATGAAGCATTGACTATGACACTGTGAAAGATATACAAGTGAATCAGAGAGTGGCCCTGACATTATTGAGAGGTTATTAGCTCTATCCCAGAGCCCGTCAATCTTGGCACATACACTGCTCAGAGCTGTACTGATAGCTGTACCCCTCTTTCATGTTTTAGAAAAACTAGTTCACAATATGGAGTAGGTTGACTAATTCTGGAAAGGAACAAGACTACAACTCCTGTTTGGTTCATCCACAAATGTATTTGAATCATTTTCTAGTTCACTAAGAATCAAACCAAGGGCTTCTGTGAAGAACAGGTGATCTCTCTGCATAGCTCTTTTCTGTGTCTGCTGCAGAGAGAACAAACAGCCCAACTGTTCTCAGGAAGGCGACATTGAGAGCAGCCAGCCAGATGCAGTTTGCATCTCTGAGCCCAATTTTTGGTTTCACTTACAGACTTCCTGCATGGTGCTCTGCTCGGCCAGTGTTAGGCTGCTGCCTTTCTCCCTCCATTTGATTCATTTATTTCTAACCATCAGTGACAACACAGAATTTAAAAAACACTTTACTCTCTGATGCTCAGCATCACAGTCAAGGAATATCTTTGAAAATTGAGGAGGTCAGTAGATTTATCAGAAATAGAGAGGCAGTGGACACAGTAGGGTTTCAGTCTATACTGAACATTGTGTTCACAAGATCTGGAAACGAATAACTTGTGTTATCAACTTTTCTCACATTGGATGAGTACTATTTTATTTTAAAGAATACTTTTTCTCCATCCACCTCCTGAATATTTGCTGCAGTGTGTGTGTGTGTGTGTGAGCGCGCGCGTGCGTGCGTGCGTGTGTGTGTGTGTGTGTGTGTGTGTGTGTCCAGGAAACAATGTTACATATTAATTCTCAGGCATCATAAGAAACCAACTTTCCTTCCTTCCTTCCTTCCTTCCTTCCTTCCTTCCTTCCTTCCTTCCTCCCTGTCTGTCTGTCTATCTATCTATCTATCTATCTATCTATCTATCTATCTATCTACTTACTTGTTTATGGGAGTGTACATGTGCATGCCACACTATGTGTGGGGAGGTCAGAGGACAACTTTCAGGAAGCAGGTTCTTGGGATCCAACTCAGATTGTCAGCCTTGGTGGCAGGTGACTTTACCATCCAAGTTATCTTAACAGCATCCACCTCTTTTATTGGTAAGATATTATCTCTCAATTTCCCAGAACGTGCCCAGTATGCTACGGTGGCTGGCTAGTGAGTACAACAGATTTGTTTCTACCTCTCCAGGACTGGAATTACAACCATGAACCCCTACCCAGGGTCTTTTGTTTCTTGTTTGTTTGTGGTGGCATTGAACTTGTCCTTATGTTTGTATGGAAAGCATTTCAACCAACTGACCTGTCTCCCCAACTCCATCTGTAGCATTTATCTTTGTTTACTTTATTTTATGTGAGCAACAAATTTTATGCCATCAGATTACCCCAAATCATTTCTATATTAGAATGATTAGATAAAGTGTCATTTGTAGAAAAATGAAAATTACTACCCATGAAGGAATAGGGGAAAGGAATGGAGAAATTTAGAAATACTTGTTTCTTTTCAGTGGTAGTAGTAGAAGCTGGAGTCGCCTTATAATATTACAAAGTATTCTGATGTCTTAAGCAAAATGCTGGGGGAGGGGTTATGCAGGAGGCACAGGACTTCAAGAATTCCTGAAGTGGTTTTATGCTCTTAGCTCATTGTTCCTGGTGTTCTTTGTGCCACGGTGCCAGGTTCAAGAGGACATGTTCACTAGATTTTTGTAGAAATATGCTATCCAAAACTGAAGAGTTTTGTCAAGGTGTCTGAAGTCCATCGTGTCCACTCTCAACAAGGACTGGCTCATCCACTCCACTTCTTGCATTATGCTTCACATTGCACCAAAGATCACGTCTGCTGGCTAAATCTCCAGGCAGAACGCCTAAGAGTTGCTCAGTTCTTGTCAGGAAAACGACTAGGAAGTGAATCTTTGACTGCAGAAGTGGCTTGCTAACCAGCCTTTCCAGGGAGGAAGCCTGCATATGTTTGTCCTTCTTAGCCTCGGACATTATGTCAGCCCAAAGAACTCACCACAGGAGCTCTGTTCAGCTTGTCTTTGAAGGAAAAACCAATGTAAAACATCTGGACCAGTTGTGGTACATTCCACATCCAAGAGCCCGATGCAAATTTAGTTTTCTATTTCTTTTTGTTGTTGTTGTTGTTGTTGTTTTGAGACATGCTCTCAGGTTAACCCAAGCTGGCTTCGTAGTCACTATATAGCCAAGGATAGCCTTGAACTCCTGATCTTGATTTCCTCTTCCACGTGCTGGGATAACAGGTATGTACCGTGGTTGTTTGCTTGGCTTTTGATTTCTGAATACTAGGGCTACTTAAGCAGTTTGCCCATGAGTAGAGTCCTTTAAACCTCTCTGAATACCTTACAGAGAGGTTTATTTTAGCCAAGGCTACATCTTCCTTTTGGCTATGAGAGTCCCTGAAATGTTGGGGAAATGATTTTTAATAAAATCCCACATTATTTAAATGTTCTCATGAAAGGTGTAACAAACTGTGCCTCTTGATTCTATTTGAAGACATGTCAGACAGCAGGGGCTCTCTTGACTAAAGCAGGCAGGAAGTGACTCTACTCCCCCAGAGACAACCTTTTTTTTTTTTTTAAATTGGGCTTTTCTGCCCAATAAAGGTTAGAAAGGAAGTGAAACCTTCCCTGCTCTTATATGCTGTTCTGGTGGATTTAGTTGTTATTTTATTCTAGACAAAACAAAAGTACGTGCCCATACATTCCCTAAAGATTTGCTTAGAAAGGCCTAGGCAGGCAAGAAATATACCTGTTTGAGTTTTTTGCCTAGGAAGTGACAACAGAAAAGCAACACTGAGCTTGGCAATCAATAGCAGCACCTTGGTTCCTGTGATCACGGGCTTGGCCAGCCCACGCTATTCTAGAATCATGAACTGATCCTCAGAGCCGACTCAGCCATTTCTTAACTATGGAGGGAGGGCTCTGGGGCCATGCGGTTGATTCCTCTTCCTGACTCGACCAGCAGTAGCAGAGGTGGTGACAAGCTAGACAGAAATGCATGCAAATGAAAAGCAAGAACTCCAGAGAGCAAGACAACCACGTCCAGACCGACAATGAGGTTAGGGACTTCAGTTCAAATGCCACCAATTTAAATCAATTTACTTTAGCTCTTTAAAGGAATGCACACACTACCATTTGCAGGGCTTTTTTTGTCCTCATACTGCAAGTAATTTGTTTTTTTTTTTTAAGATAAACAAGAATGATTGATAATATGTTACCTATGGGCTGGGGGTATAACTCAGTTGATAGAGTGATAGCCTGGTATGTACAAGGTTCTGGGTCCCATGTTATTGTGACACGTGCCTATAATGTCATCATTGGAGAAATATGAGCAGGAGAAATAGAAGTTCAAGGTCATCCTTGACTGCATACTGAGTTTGAGGACAGCCTGGGATACATGAGACTTCATCCTTAAAACAAAAAGTTTACACCAGGCATGGCAGCCCACACGTTTAATCCTAGCACTCAGAGGCAGTGACAGGTGAATCTTTGTGAGTTAGAGTCCAACTCAGTTTATGTAGCAAGTTTCAAGACAGCCATGGCTCCGTAGTGAGATCCTGTCCCCCAAAATCAAAATACATGTGCTTTGAGAATACTTTATGTCTAACTTTGAGGGCTCACACTCCTCCATCCCTTCACGACTTTAAAGCTGTTTAAAATTAAGCCAAGTCTAAGTACTGTGGGAGATTTTTATTCCCCTTTGTGTCTAGATGACTGCAGGTGACAATGCTAATTCTGAATTCATGCATTATTTGTTTAGGATAAAGTTAGATTTGAATTCTCACACAGCCTGGCTCCATGCTCCCACTGCTACTACCAGGATGAAGGTAGAGTTGGTAACGATTGTCTATTTTTCTTCTGTTTTCTGTCTTATGAATCTAGCAGTGTGCTGAGAAAAATCTCCCTTTTACCCTTGGTGGCCAGGCAGCTACAGCTGGCTTCCTTCCTGTTAATCATTTGCACGTCTATGGTCTTTCACAACTGAACATGTCAAAGAACCTCCCAAAAATGTGAGACTTAATTCAATTAAGTTGTTCTTCTGCTGCCTGGGATGAATATGGGGTCTTTTTACTTATTTTAAAACTGGAAAAGAAAGCTGTAACTGTATTTTTCCTCTCTGAATTATTTGTATACTACAACAGAAAACATCAGATTTTCTTCTCCTTGTGTTTGGCAAGAACTCTCTGCATAGCCATTGATGTTTCTCACTTCCTTCAGACCTTTGCTTTATTACCTTGCTCTCCTCAATAAAAACGTCTATTGTAAAACTGACCAAATGTAGGGGGGCAAGGAACTAGATGGCTCATTGGATAAAGTGCTTGCTGTGTTAGAAGGAGAAGTCACATAAAGGTAGATGTCTGTTATCCCCAAACAACTATGGCAAGGTGGGCAGTCAAAGCAGGAGAGTCACTGAAAGCTCTGAAGTCATCATATGCAGCGAAGAGCAAGGAGACCTCTTTCAAACAAAGAGAGGGGAGGACCAGCACCCAAGGTTGTCCACCAGCATGCCATACCCCCATGCAAACAAGGTCGGGGACATGAGCGTATAGAACAATAGAAGCTATATTAGAAAGGGAAACATTTTGCACTGATGTACCACATCCTTGTGACCAGAGAAATACATTTTGATACTCAGTCTGTCAGTCTACGGAACTCTGAGATACGCAGAAGAAAGGCTCTCACATGAGGCTCAGATCACTCAGAGATTTGAATGTTTTCTTACATTGTCTTCTGATTGCGTGTCCTCCTTTAGGTGGTGGGAGTTAGGCCATCTTTCCTTCTTCATAAATGGTCTTCATAGCACTCCTTCAAAAACTCATTAGTCACTGCTTAGTTTTGATTGACTTTTCCCCCCTTGCCTGGGAAGAGATACTGCACTGTCTAAAACTAACCAGCCAACAACAGCAGCCAAAAAGTCCCTCAAATTATTTATTTATTTATTTATTCATTCATTCATTTGCATGTTTGTGTGTGTGTTGGGGGGGGTGTCCATGTATGGAGGTTAGAGGACAACTTGAAGGGGTTGTTTCTTCTCCCCTGTCCACGATGTAGGTTTCAGGGTTAGAATTCTCTGGTCAAAAGGCTTAATGATAAGGTCCTTCATCCACTGAGACATTTTAAATGACTCTGTACTGACTTTATAAGCAATGTTGTAGGTGGTACAACTTGTTTTATGTTTTAGTGGAACATGGCCTCCATCCCCTACAAACCTTACAAAACATGTGAAGATAGCCTTTGAAAACTCACTCTGCTTTCTTTGTTTTTCAGGGTCCTTAAGTTTTCTTCCTTCCTTCCTTTCTCTCTCTCTCTCTCTCTCTCTCTCTCTCTCTTTCTCTCTTTCTTGTTTTTATTTTGCTTTTGAGACATAGTCTCATGTAGCCCAAGTTGACCTCAAACTTGCTATGTTACCAAGAATTTCTTTGAATTCCCAGTATTGGGATTACAGGCCTATACTGCTGTACCCAGCTTCACTTCTCCAGTGACTATGAAGTTTCCATTTTCTTCAAAAGGGAATATTGACTCCACTTAGCTGAGTGGGTAAGGCATTAGGCCTGACCACTGGCTATTGGAAGACTTACAGCAACCTTCCTTGATAGGTACTCTGTGGAGGCCCATTAGGGAAAGCTATTTCTTTGGCTTAGGTAGAGCCATAGCATACCAAGATATCAAAAACATAAAATAGTTAATCCAGTTGAACATATCAATAATGTGCCTCAAGAAGGTGGGGCTACCCCTAGGAAGATATAAGCCATGCTAAAGAGATAGGAGGAATAATTATCCCTTTAAGGAGATAATATACTTTTTCTTCCCTGAATCCCCATCCCATATAGCCATTACAAGACATTATAATGTTCTATTGGATCTACTCCAACTCCCCCTTTTTCTTTTCTTCTATTTCTTTCTATTAGGTTCTGGACAAAGCCTATGTATACTTTTTTTCTGGTACTATGGGCTTCCTTACTCTTTCTCTGAAGCCCCATCTCTTTTTTGCTATGCAGTTGCTTATCCACAAAATGGCCAACCCCCATAACTAACTCAAATAGCATGTTTTTCTCTTTCTCTAAGTTCCCTCATATGAGTAAACAATAAACTTCTCTTTAAAATTCACCCTCTGTGGTCAATGACTATCATTTTTTGAATTCTTAAGATAAAACCCATAAGCCACTGGCTTAGGATGGCTTCAAGATTGATCATGTTTCCAGAACAGTTGCTCTCTGAGAAAAATTCTGTTATTCTCCAAGACACTCAACATTCCAGTATCAGAAGAGTGTGTGTTGGGAGGAAAGATGGCCTTGTTAATCCTCTTTAATGCCTGTATTTCCATATTGCTTGCCAATAGTTTTTTTCCTAGTGTTTTCCCCCTCATTCTTACAGTCATCTTGTCAACAAGTTATTCTTAACCTTGTTTTCAGTTTCAATCCATTAATTCTCTGCACACGGATTGTTCTTTGGGTCTCACATGTGGAGAATGTAAAATTGCTTTGACTTTCACAACACCTTCATCTAATGACATCATTTGATTTCTTCCTACCTTCTTAGAAGTGACTTTGTTTAAATGATGACAGCCTCAGAACCTTCCCCCTATAGTAAACAATTCTCAAAGAATTCCCCTCCAAAATTTAATGACTGCTTCAGTTCATTAGGTTGGCAGATATTGAATGCAAGTCCCCTTAAGTGTAGCTAGTAGACTCATTTGGGAAATTATAACTGTCTTTGTGTTTTGTTTTGTTGTGTTTTTTGTTTTGATTTTTTTTTTCATGAAGAACTATCAAGACATCTATCTTGGGCTAAAACTTGCTCTTTTCAAAAAAAAAAAAAAAGTTCAATTATTCTATGGGTGCAGCTCAATTGGTAGAATGCTTGACAAGCATGTCCAAAATACCAGGCTCAATAGCAAGTACTGTACAATCCAGGCATGGTGGTGTGCTTGTACTTGAGAGATGGAGGCAGGAAGATCAGAAGTTCAAGGTTACCCTTGATTACATACAAGTACAAGGCCAGACTAAGCTACAGGAGACCGAGTCTCAACGCAAAGTCAGTAGTGGCATGAGGGTTGGGGGGGACACTCACCAGTTCTTGGCATTTTTATTTTATGGATCTCTGACTTTTGGGGGAAGTTCTAGGTACAAGTTTAGGGACATAGTTGGAACTGTACCCAAATATACCCAAGATACCCTTGGCTTCTAGTAACTCTTGCTAACTTTGGGCCAATCACTGTCTGGCTTCCATTTTCTCATTTGTGAAATGACATAATTGGGTTAGGTTCTTTCCAGGCCTCTCCTGGTCTTTTCTCTTTCCAAAGATCTCTAATGAAAAGGCCAGCTGCGTCACTGTGGCTCCCAGCCCAACACCCTAGAGAAGCTCACCCCGTGCTTGTCATGCACACATAGCTGCAAATTCGACTCTTTGCCTCATTTTTAAAGAAGAACCAATGGATATGGAGAAGTGAAACACACTTGTTTCAGTTCTGACTTTGTGGGGTTTGAATTTAAACATCTTTTCATACAAAACAATGAGTGGATAGAAGAAGCTTACAAAAAGAAAGCCCCAGGTTGGATGAGCTAAGGGCACCCCCTTTTTGTTGGCAACTCTCTGAACAAAACAGAACGCTGCTCAAAGCTCAGCTGTCAAAAAAAGACAAACTAAGGACAAGGAGAAAAGGCAAGGGGACTTGGTGAAGTGGTCGTTCAGTTGGTAGAATGCTTGCCGGGCATGCACAAGGCCTGATCTGGTGGTGCATGCCTGTAGTCTCAACACAGGCAGGAACATCAGAAGTTCAAAGTCACCAAGCACAATATGTGACCCTATGTCAAAGAGAGAGGTGGGGCAGTGGACAAACAGAGAGAAGTAAGGAGGGAGGAAGAAAGGAAGGAAGGAAAGAAGGAAGGACGAACGGAAGTTGGTAGCACAAGTGCCTGTAGGCCTTTGGCCAACTCTCCTTGCTCTAAACTTGCTACATCTACATATATCAGTTTAACTAATAGGATATATGTGGTTACTGAGTCCTTGGAAGCAACAATTAGCTCCCAGTCTTAAAGACTTTCCAAAACAGGGCTGGGGCAGGGGGGTGTGGGGGGGGAGTTCGTGGTAGGTTGCATGCTTAGCATGTACAAGATCCTAACTTTGGTCCCCAGCACTCAAAGACTTTCAGATTCAGCTAGTTGTAGCAGTAAAACAGCATTTAGGAAGCAGTCTCATGGGCTGGTGAACATGCATGACATGCATGACAGCATGGGGCCAGGAGTGAACATGGTACACCACTGTTGCTTTATATGGCCTCCTCCAAGGCCAAGGGAGCCTGAGCATATTGCGTACGTATCATGTGCTTACAACTGTCACATTCATGTGAGCCCTGACTAGCAGATGCCATTTCAGGCAAGTGATCATTTGGATGATTTTTCAGAAGGCTTTATTATTTCTTTAAATGAAAGACAAAAATCTATCAGGGAATCAGGGAAGTCAGAAATGTAGCTCGGGGGTGTAAAGAGAAGCTACAGAGATGTGCCAAGAACTTAGACAGGAGGAGAGACTGATGAGGGAAACATTATAACTCTAGTAAACTGGAATTTTCCCATTTGGGGGCATTCCTGAATTTCCACAGTTGTAATCATTTGACTCAAGTATTCCAACTTTTTTCTGACATTATATAAAAACAAAGAATCTACAGGAGTCAACATCCTGTTGACCTGTAGCTTTTCTAGCTTTTTTTTCTTCTTCTTTCTTTTCTTTTCTTTCCTTTCTTTATTTTTGTTTTCTTTCTTATTTTTTAAAAATTCTCACTTATCTGCTATGAATATCTAACCATTTGACTCAAGTATTCTGACATTATATAAAAACAAAGAATCCACAAGAGTCAACATTCTGCAGGCCTATAATTTTTCTAGGTTTTCTTTCTTCTTTTTTAATTTTCTTTCTTTCATCTTTGTTTCCTTCTTTTTTCTTTCTTTTTCCTTTTCTTTCTTTCTTTTCTTTTCTTCTTTCTTTCTTTCTTTCTTTCTTTCTTTCTTTCTTTTTTTTTAGAAATTCTCACTTATCTGCCATGAATATCTTATCATACTCTTCTTGGATTTGGGGGAGATAGAAGAAATAAATCCATTTATATATTGGACCCATGCTGAAGAGTAGTTTTTAGAGAACTATAAATAAGGAAAGAGACTCTTCTCCTTCTAGAAATACTTAAGTCATCATGAATGGAGCTAAAGAAAATACAGCATATACACTTTTGTGAAAGCACTTGAGGGACAACAGACCTCATGAAGAAAGTTCTGGAGATGAGGAAATAAATGGGATACAGCTAGAGAATTAGAAAAAAAATATAAATCTAAAGTAATATTGGCTTTTCTTTTGCCTTTAGAACATTCTGGAAAACATTTAAAAAGAAACAGTCAATGGTTTTCAGGTGGAATTTTAAAGACAAAGAAGGCTAATTCCTCTGTCACAGACCAAGCTGTTCTAAGTCTTAGAGATATACAGTGACTTTGATTAAAATCCAGAGTTTTTGTCCCCATAGATAGAGCTTGCATTCTAATGAGGGTATGTAGACAGACAAATGTGTGTGTGTGTGTGTGTGTGTGTGTGTGTACATATAAAATACCTTGGAGAAAATAAAAATAGTACAGAATACAGAGAGTGGCATTTTATGAAATTTTATGTAGTAATCTTTGTTTTTTAGAGACATGGTCTCACTATGTAGCCCAGGCATTGATCTTTCCGCCTCAACCTCCTGAGTGACCTGCTATGCCTGGCTTGTAGGTTAGAGTTCTAAGAATCACTGTGTCTCGTCTTCTTCCTTTTTTACTGATAGAGTACTCAAGAGTGTAAGAAGTACACTGAGTAGCATCAAATCCTTCAGCTAGCTAGTCGTCCACCAGAAATAAAGACCAGCTCTCAGAACTAAAGATCAGTGCACTTTCTCTGGGCATGCCCACACTGGGAATGAACTTCGGCAGCTGGATTTTGAAACCTATCACTTCTTTCCTTTGCAGTAATGTTTTTAATGATTCTTCGATAAATGAAAAGATGAGTCGTCCATCAGCAGTTCTTCCAGGCATCTAGAGGCAGTCATGGTAACTACGTTTTAGAAAGGGTTCACTCGTCAGCTGGTGATATAAAGGGTTGTGCAGAGTTGACTCAGCCAACTGCACAGTCAGTAAGTATCCTCACTGTCTTTGTGTTCTTTGGAGTGGTGACTAATTCAGAAAAAAAAAAGCATCCATTTTCAACACAAACATACAATACAAGGCACCCAGGAGTCCTGTTAAAATGCAGATTCTCATCCATAATGTCTGCGTGGGGATAGGAATTCTCCCCCCCCCCTTTTTTTTTTTAACTTTCCTGGTCCATGTACTACCCTTGGGATGTAGAGTGCTTCTGCTCAGACCTTCTTGTTTCAACCAAGAAAGAAATCCCAATGTCAAAGCTTGCCTTTTCTTTCTTCATTTCCACATTGCCTTCTTTCTCTCCTGTGGAAGAATTCAACATTAAAAAAAATGTTATGAAACCAAACCTGAATTACAATGTTATGCACATAATTATCTGGGCCAAAGCAGATGTCTCAGACAGGGGTTACTTTAGCTAAGTCCAGAGCTGGAATGATCGGTTTCCTAGATTGAAGACCACATGGAATATGCTAGAGTGAAGATAGGCACTAGTGTCTGAAACTTGGGGAGGGGAGAAGTGAAGGGGACAAGGGTTACTTACCACTGCACAAAGAGTTTTGAAAGCTTTTCTCTCCCCACCAGATTGCAAACAGAGACTCTTGCTTGCTAATCTTAGCTGCAAGGCTGACTCAGCCCATGTCTGCAAATGAAAGGCTTCACCCTTGACTGTGATATAAAAATAGGAAATAATGTGTGCTATATTAGGACTTTTCCTGGGTAAGGGGGCAGCCACTGCCCCCTTAGCCATCCTAAGAGCAGGAGGAGTTGCTGCGAATGAGAGGGATAGATTAGAGGACCGATGTGCAGACCCACCTAGCTACTCCATGCAAACATTCCTTCTACTGCCCTTTTGCATTCTGCACACTGGGTTGCTTGACTCAATTCAGCTGGTAACAGGTTTGTTTGCCATGGGGCTTTGTGGATGTATGTCCTGGGGATTCAGAGCACAGCTCAGGAGGGAAAAATAAAGTCCTCATATGGTGATATGACTGATCGTGGGGGTCACTGGATTCCCCACCATACCTTTTAGCAAACTCAGTCTCTTCTTAGAGGAAAGCAGCAACAATAACAAGAAAAATTAAAATCTTATCTCTAAATGCATGAAGACTTTATAGTTCTCCTAACTCTTGTGGAGGTCAAATCAGTGCTGTTAGGACCAGGGACCAGAGCTCCAAGGAACTTCATTGCAATTTGAGCCTTTGTTCCGTGGGTGGGGATTCAGTCTGACCAGGCGGGAGATAGACCTGAGGAACTCTTTGGCTTTCAAGGTATTCTTTCTACGGTAAAGACCTCTCAAAAACTACCTGTCCACCTTGGCACAGTTGTCTTCTCCTTGATACTCTCAGGAAGGACACATAGAATGTCTTAAACCACCCATCAAGGACCCAGAAAGTCGTTTTATTATTTTTTTTTCCTCCTGGAAGTTTCTACTGGTTTCTTTTGTTCAAAGCTGAAGCAGATAAGTGGCAAACAGAGCTGGGAGGAACTCTCTAATCAGTTACTTGAAACATTTCCCACAACTCAAAGAAGCCATGAGAAGCAAACAAAGATTAGGTCCCTAGGCTAATATCAGCTCCGGCCTGATAATAGCTCTGCAGCCGTGGAGAAGGGGAAGGAGGAGGCAAGTCTTCCTGTCTCTGCCAAATCCCAGCCCTCTGCTGTCCTGTATGAAGGAGAAGCTTCCCGTGAATCTAGTGTTTCTGGGAACTTGGGTACGACTTCAGCAGGGATGAGGGATAGGTAGTGCCAGGGGAACTGCCCAAGATTCTTGTGATCATTGTATGACAAACACCACTGAAAATAAAGTCAAACGAGATTGGGTGAGTTCAGGGTGGTATGGCCATAGACGAACAATATTTAAAACAAAAATAGGGGTTTTCACTTTTCATTTTAATGCTCCCTTTCCTTGCTACTTTAGATGTAGCTAAAACATCCAAGAGTTTTAAATTGCCATTTTGAGTGCGGTTTTTTTCCCATTGTATGTGTGTGTACGTGAGTTTGTATGGTATATGGGCACATCTAAGTGTCTCTGTTTGGAAGCCAAAAAGAGGATGACTGTCAGGTTTTGTCTTATGAGACAGGGCCCTTTGCCAAACCTGGAGTCAGAATGACAACTGTCAAGCCCCTTTCTCCTGCTCCCACTCTGCTGGGATTGTACCCCATGGGTGGTTAAGCCTGGCTTTGTTTTTAAATATAGGTGCTAGAGATTCAAATTCAGATCCTCATGCTTACGAAGCAACCACTGAACCATTTCCCAAGGCCCCACCAGCATTGGCACTTGCCAAAGTCCATGCTTCCAGATGCATTCCAAGTGGATACCCTTTTGGGATCATCTATGGTTCTCTGAAATGAACTCATCACCAGATGGAGGAATAGCAGAGAATGGCGGAGGGGAAAAAACTCATTTTTTACTCTGCAGAAAGCTTGCCAAGGCAGTAGAGTGAATTCCCATACACTTTCCAAGCTTTTACCAAGGCTCTGCCTTTACATGTCCACTGTGTGCTTTTCAAAACTAACGTTGGTACAGTAGTCTGAACTCTAGAATGTATTCTAATTTAACCATTATTTTTTCCATGAATGTGGGTTCAGGAACCAGTCCAAGGTGCTATACTGCATTGAGGAGTTTGCTTTATTCTAGGTCTACTGCAGCTAGGCTTCTCTGAATTTGAATTTCTTACAATATTAGAATAAAGAAGAGAACATACCTCATATTACTGGAAAAAATAAGGGAAATTTGCTGTTGCAGTAGACAGAATAATGGCTTCGTGATTTAGGTCATATCCACATGCTGAACTCCAGAACCTATGAACTTGATTATGTTAGATGCTATGTTCATTATTTTTCTCATTGCTGTGATTTAAAAAAAAAAAAAAAAAAAAAAACCTTAAGAGTTTCCTTTTGCCCACAGTTTTAGGAGAGACAGTCTATTGTGGAAGGGAAGACACAGTGCCAGAGACATGAGGCAGCTAGTCACATTGGATCAAGAATCAGCAAGATCGAAGAATGCTCGTGCTCAGCTTACTGTCTCCTTTTTATTCAATCTAGGACCATAGTACATGGAATGGTATTGGCAACATTCTGAGTTGTTACTGTCTCCAGTTAAATCTGAAAATGCCCTCACATAGATGCCCAGAGGTACGTTTCCTAGGTTTGTCTAAATCAAGCAGACAATGAAGATTAGCCATCTCAGATGGAGACTTGGAACTTAAGTTATGGATGAATGCAGTGTGTTAAGCAGAGAGTCTCAGCACAGGACAGCTATCCAAGGGAATTTGCATGAGTCCAACGACATTGAAAGAGTCCTTGAAAGGAGATCCAGAAGACATGACTATGGAAAGGAGATGCAGAAGTCTGGTAGCACTAGAAAGGATTACCCTTACTTTGCTGGCTGTGGAAGACTTGAGGGTTGAAGCTGCAAAAGGCAAAACAGGGGATTCTCATCATGAGTCTGTAGAAGGAATGCACTCCTTAGGATATTTTGCTTTTAGCTTACTCAGATTCTTGCCTGGCTTCTGATTACAGAATTACAAGATAGAAAGTGTGTCTTATGAGCCATCAAGATGGCTCAGTAGTTAAAAAGTGTTTTTTTTAACAAGCCTGGTGACCTCAGTTGGATCCATGGTGCTCTAAGTAGAAGAAGAGAATGTGCTTCTGAAAGCTGTCCTTGAACACACACACACATTTTCTCATTTTCACTGTCTCTCAGTTTCTCTGCCTGTCTCTGTCTGTCTGTCTGTCTCTCTCTCTCTCTCAAATAAAACAAGCAAAACAAAGCGGAGTTGCTTTAAGCTAATTGTTATGTGATGATTTGTTTGTGCAGAAATAGAAAAATGAATACAGTTGCTCATGACAATTCTGAAACAGTGACACACTCTTGGATATAAGACTAAATCTTTCTGAGCTGCAGCTTTTCGGGAGCTCTCTTGGGTCCTCTTCTTAGATCTGCATAATCATAGACAGAGTCCCGTTTCCCTGATTTGTTTTGCCTGGTTTGTGTGTGCACATCTCAGGCAGCTGTTTACAGGGTTCAATTTACACTCTCTATTATATTTGTGGAGATTTATATACAAAACACTAGGCTAGCGGCTTCTGTGTTGGGCAGGTTGTACCAGGGCTAAATAAAAGGAAAATTCCAATCCAACGGCAAAACTGGTGTTGATAGCGCCCAACTCAAAATATTTAGAAGAGAAGGAAAGGGCTTTATTTCCTCAGGATTCTGAGGCTTTCCTGTCAATAGCAGGGATGTCATAGTTTTCTTGGAATATAAAACTTGAAGCAAATGGCATTAAGAGAAAGAGTGAAAAAATCCCAGTGCTTAAGTAAACATCTGTAAAAAGATTTGGAACCTAGGAGAAGGAAGTTCTGAGACCTACTAAAAGGAAGGAAGGCTTTATTTACCAGCCCTGGATTGTGCTTCCTGTTGTGCAGTTCAAGGCTGTTTCATAACAGCTCAGTCGGGGGAAGGGGACTGCTGTAATGAGGAAGCCGCTCTCGGTTCCTCCATGTTGCACAGCTAGTGGACCTTGCCTGAGTAGTGAAATAGATGTGGGACTTCAATTGCAGTCAATGATAAAGCTTGCTCTTTTAATTGCAAGGATATCTTTAAGTATAAAACTGCTGACTTTGACCACCATCTTTTATTTGAATGCAGGTTCTTTGCCTTTGCGGAGATTAAAACACGTTAAAGGGCTAAGCACTCACCAGACACCTCCCCTTCACTATTAGACGGTCCCCACACTTGTACTAGCAGTGGCTCCACAGAAAAGCAAATGTAATCCCAGGAAAAAAAAAGGAATTAGGTTCATGTCTTTCTCGTCAAAGAACTTTGCCACATGTGCCATGAAACGTGTTTTGAGACAGATTTCCACAGGCCAGCCAGGAAGTTGAGAAAGAGTGTTTTCAGTTTTATGGGAAGCTTGATAACTTTTGAGAGTGAATGATGGGGTGGCTGGCCTGATAGGTATTCTAGAAGACACTTTTAGACTACCTCTTTGGAGCAATGTTCAAACATATGCAGACTTTGTCAGCAAAAGATTCCTTCAGGTTAATGAACAGAGGAGGAGAAGGGACTCTAGCCAGCCTGAGCATGGCAAACATGGTTCTGGCAGGCTTTGTCCTTCTCCCTCATTCTCTCTGCCTTGATTTAAAAAAAAAAGCTAAAAACCAGTAGGTTACATTCCTAAAGCTAGCCACTAAAGTCTATTCCCTTATTTGGCCACTTCCTCCTCCTGAGACTGACTACCAACCTCCAGCTATCAAAGTATTGAAGTCCAGCAATGAAAAGCTCCTTTTGGCTCACCTAATTAACATGTCCAATTAAAATTAAACACCTCATCCTGACATGGAGGTTTCCCCTTAAGCTTTATAAACTTCCATTTGCCTATGGGCCATGTCTGTCTCCTCTCTATTCAAAGGCAGTCCTCTGGACCGTCCCCCTACAGTTTTTCTGTGGTCCTTTTCTCTTGTTCCCTTCCCTTATCCCTTTTCCCCTATCGCCTATCTTTGTCCCTGATCCCTCTCCTCTGTCCCTCTGATGCAAATAAATCTTCTTTGTGCTGAGAACTTGGCCTTCAGACCCTGAGCTGATACCAATCCTTTCAGGCCACGCTCTCTGGCGGTGCTCCATGTTCAAGTTCACACTGGCTTGTCTCCTGACTGTATGACCTTCAGTGTGTTGATTAATAGCTTTGTGTTTCTGCTCCCTTATTATAAATGGAGAAAGCAGGAATAATTTGTATTGTCCTTTGAAGAATTAAGAGAGGCAATAAATGAACCTTGTAAATTGCACCTGGCAACATAAAATGTTCCATTAATGTTTGATTAAATAGAATGAATGCCAATTCATGGCAAAGGAGTAAGAACTCAGATCAGCAGCCAAGAATGGAAGACAAAGCTTAGAAGCTCAGGAACCCCTCTCACCCATGTGTATGGTATCATTTGCACTCAACATTCAACACTCTTCTGTCTCTACCAAGTTTTATCTGTCTCCATCCTTATGAGATTCCTTTCAGAGACTTCTTTGCCAGCATCCTTGGTTTTCAGGAATTTTCATCTCCGTCCCTAGAATTGTGTTTAATCTTTACTTAAAATCTACTCTAGGAACACAACAAAGCTTAAGCAACCTACTCAACTTTGAACTTGGAAAGTGTAGACTTGAGCCTTAGATGGTGGTACACACACATCTCCAATCATAGCATTCTGGCATGGGAGACAGAAAGATCAGGAGATCAAGACCATCTTTAAGGACAATGCAAGATCAAGGCAAAATCAGACTACAGGAGACCCTTTCTCAAAAGAGAGAAGAAGAAAACAGAAAACATATAGTCCAACTCCCAGATTTCATGCCCTTGTATCATATAACCACAATGGTCAATAATCATTATGTCGTGTCAAATATTAGGGTACCATTTTTCTTGCTGCAAATGTCTGTGTTATTGATGCTTATGTACTCTTTGCCCAGTCATCACTTAATTTCTGATGTTTGGTTAAATTTCTATCAGATCCTAAGAATTCTGGGGTAGGGATTAGCGTGTGTTTGTGTGTTTGTGTGTATGCATGTTATCAAAATCTCTGTATCGAGAGACTAGTAGAAACAGCTTTTAAACACAAGCTCATTCTTTATTTCAGTCATACAAAAATCTTATTCATAGTCTCAAGAATCTTTCTCAAGTTGAAATTGACAGGCTATCACTATTGAGAATTCATTCGAACTTTTACATGGATTCAATAATCCGGCTATAAGGAGGTGTGCCCTGTGACTATCACAACAATCTGAAGTATGGCCAATCACTATGAGAACTGCTGGCTGGACTCTTCTCCCACGCTTCTGTTGTATCTCAATGCTGTGTCCTTAGTATCCAGCCCACTGAACACGTTGGAAGTGAAAGCACAGGTCTACTATTTTTTCTTGATGGGACACAGTGTACAGGGAAGTACAAAAAGGCAAAAAGAGAACAGACCTGTTTCGTTCCCTTTCATCTTGGGTTTGGTGGGTTCCAGAGTCTGCAGCACACTTTGGAGGTCAGTAAGTCACATAATATTTTCTCCTTCATGGTATGCCAGGGAGTTCAGCTACCAAACTCCTTTTGCAGGGAAGTAGGAAGAGTCCCAATTGCTTAACTTTGAGCATCAAACATGGAAAAGATAAAGAAGGCAAGATCCTCCCCTGTTTAGAGGACTAGCAGGGCCCAGCCAGAAGCTACATGGTAGCAAGTCTCATGGTGTCTACTTGGGTCTTGATTGCTTCCGAATGAAGTTCATGTTGAAGGCTTAGGAAATCCATTTTTCGTGGGGAAGTTCACTTTATTGCCTCACTTAGTTGCATATTATCTCGGTCTACTACAGTGTAGATTAAACCTAGGGTGGAGGTGAGGGCTCATCTCAGATGTGTTCTCATGGTACAATTCAACAGTCATATTCCATCATTCCTAGTGTTGTCTTCACAGTCCAGGCAACAGTGAAACAATATTCTGTAGTCCTTCAATTTCCCAGTTTAAAAAAAAAAAACATGGCCAGGCCTTCTAGACATACCTGTCTCCCACCATTCTATCCATTGAGTCAGATCCTAATTTCTGCATCAGGAAATAAGTAATGGTTTTTCCCATAACTTTAGAGAGGAGGTTGGACCAGATGGCACGCCCCCTTCCATTTCCAACATGCTATGCATACAACTTTCTGCCTTCCTGCAGGGTCTTGGGTCTGCTTGCTTTGCCATTGCCTAGACTCAGAAAGCATGCTTAGTTTTCTCAAAAAACATGACACTCTGGTATGTCTTGGGCCAGAAATGACAATTTTCACACATATTTTCATTTCTCCTGAGCCTCACTGGGTGTGTCAGGAAATCATTCTTTGCATGCTTTCCAAAATTATAAGGTTTCCGGTAGACTCCCAAATTATAAACCCCATTTGAATAGAATTAAAATATTCCTTCTGATGCCTGAAACAATTCTTTAGTCTCCAACAGACATCTTCAGGATTGAATCTAATTCCCATTCAGTCAATCCTAGCTATTTTTAATTCAGAAGAACATTGGTCTAAGAAATAGAGACAGCTTCTTGTAGGAAATATATTCAGAATTTCCTCATAAACACCAACTCCCCATGACAACCAAACAAATAGAGAAAAGGAAGGAGAAACTCACTATCTTGAAGCCACCTGCACAGCATAACACTTTCTGCTAAACAGATCCTGTTTAAATTCTTATTTTTATGACAGAAATAAAAAATGACCTTGTGTTTAAAAGCTGTTTCTACTAGTCTCTCTAGTTTTCCTCTAAACTGATACAGAGACGGTTTTTGGTAACACACACACACAGGCCCATGTGTGCACCTGCGTGTGTGTGTGTGTGTGTGTGTGTGTGTGTGTGTGTGTGTGTGCATGAGCTCATGCTTGCATGCTAGGTGTGGTGCTGCACACATACAATCCAAGAATTTAAGAGGCAGAGGCAAGAAGATTGAGGTTTTAAGGGCATCCTAAGCTATATAGTGACATGTAACCTGGGCTGAGTGAACCCTGGCATGGGCTACACTGAGAGTCTCTGTTGAAGAAGAAGGAAGAGGAGGAAGAGGAGGAGGAGGAGGAGGAAGAGGAGGAGGAGAAGGAGGAGATGAAGAAGAAGAAGAAGAAGGAGGAGGAGGAAGAGGAGGAAGAGGAGGAAGAGGAGGAGGAGGAGGAGGAGGAGGAGGAGGAGGAGGAGGAGGAGGAGGAGGAGGAGGAGAAATTCAAAACACAAAGAGACAAAAACAAACCCATCCAATGCATAAATATCATCTTCATAAGTTTTGATTTAACTGGTCTATGTATCATGTTGACTGTTTTCACATGTCTTTCAGTATTTTTCATCTTTCTCTCTCAGTGAGTAGCTTAAGTCTCATAAAATAGAGGCTTACTATGACATGCAGTTTTCTGTTTTATTCACCTCCTTAAAGTCTTCATCTTGGGATGTGAGTGACAAATACCACAAGCAGAGCCCCTTTCCCATTACATTCTCATTTTTATATGAGGTTCCTTTCTCCACATGTCCTTCTATCTGCAGCATTTTAAAAACTGGAGCTAGGGGGACACACTTTTTTTCTCCATAAATTACTATAGAATCAGCTTCTGACAGATAAACAGCTAGACTGACTCTCAACCAATCCTTGGATGGTTCCCTTATTCTTTAGGAATGACTTTCAATGCCCTGGGGCTACCTTTCCTGTTATCTGAAAATACCATGCAGTGAGCAGTAGAGTTTTAATTAACTTACTAATTGTGCCATGTCTCTTCTCCGCTGATGTTGTGTGTTTTCTGCTAGAAGATAAACAAATCATCATTTTTCTTTCTTTGCCTAAGCTAGTTTGCACAAGGATTTCTCACAAGAATTCTCACAGTGTCCAATAATAGTAACAGAAAGTTTGGAATAAACCATACCCAAATAAAGAACATCAGTTACTACAAAAAAACTAGGATAAGAAGTCTCTAGTCAAATGATACATCTGAAGCATATTTTGAATGTTGAAATATTTATCATGTTACAGCGAACATATTTATATAAAATCTATGCCTCTGTGAGGCATTCTATAAGAGTTATTCCTAGGAATGAAACTCATCACTAAAATCTATTAATAATTTTAGGGTCTGGAGAAATAGGTCAGAGGTAAAGAGATAATGCTGTTCTTATAGATGATACAGGGTTCCCAGCACCCATATCAGGGAGCTTACAACTGTCTGTGATTCCAGCTCTGGAGGTTCCAGTGTCCTGTTCACCACAAGCACTGTCCTCACAAGGACAAATTTACACTAAAATAGACGTTTATAAGTATACATAATTCAAAACAAAAATTCAAAAAGGCTTAATAATTCTATCTCTAATACACATTGGTTGGAAAAAACTTCCAAAAACCAAGCAAATTAATGATCATAAAGTAATAATCAGTTGGATGAAATGAATCCCACAGGGTCACTGTAAATGTACCTGGTTTGTTCTAGGAGTAGGCAGAAATGCTCTGACAGAAACTCAACAACACAAACTTGTCTCTTCCCTCATCTGGTTTTCCTGGAAAAATGTGCAGAGAAGCTGCATAGACAAATCATTGTATATAGCATTTTTTTTGATGGCACTAAATAATTCAGTAGTAAGAATGTGCATTATAAAAACGCATAGTTGAAAAACATGTCTTTTAAATATCCTAAAAGCTTCAGCTGAAGCTTTATAAAGACAGTCCAACTTCGTCTTTAATTGCTCTTTTTGCTTCACTTCCATGATATTTATTGTTTTATAAAGACATTTATTATCATTTAAGGGGTGCTGTTTTGATTATACTTACATATAAGATTGACTTATAAAAATGAATAAGTCAAACATTCTCTCGTTGGGCAAAAAAAAAAAATGCCTCCAGTCCAACAGCTGTGCTAATAAGTTCCTTTAATTCATTTATTTATACATTCAACAAGTATTTAGAAAGCATATGGGCTGAGCATATGTTATGGATCAACATTATGAGTAAGGCAGTCCACACCCTCGAGTTGCACAGAGGATCTGGAGAGAAACTACAATATCACGTGGTAATTGTTTATTCAGATATGTCTACAAGTCCCAGGTAGTGGAACAGTCGGAAGAAGTGAATGGTGACAGATTGAGGCATGGGGAGTGAGGTGGAAGGTTTTAGATAGTGCAGACCTATAAAATGCAACCTGAGTAGGATAGGGAGTCAGACTGAGGTAGTGGGCTCCAATGGGCTGATACTCTTTAGTCAACACATAAAACTTGAGGAAATCAGGCAAGATCCTTGTTCTTTGGTAAAACAATCAGTAAGTCAACCAAGGAGTGAAGAAAACCTGTTTGCCTTTGTATTTAACAGTGCTTGCAGAATGAAACCCATGGGTATGCTTAGGTGGAAAGGGTACACATTTATCCTCAGTGGTCTGGGGAAGCTCCGCTGCAGAGTGAGAAAGGTAAAGCTGGGACAAGGATGACAAGAGACAAGGGGTCATAAGAAGAACATAGTGTTCCAGACTAAAGGACCGAAAGTGCACTGGCCCTAACAGCAGAAAGATGGCTTCCAGGAAATCCCTGGGCGATCATGGAGAAGACTACTCAATCTGGTTTATATTGTTGGGCTTTTATTCATATAACACAGGTCACTGATGATAGGGTTGAAAGGAGGAGAGGGAAGCATCTGATGGTTTACAATAATAGCATCGTTTAACGAAGATTGTTAACAGTTGTGAACTATGGCTCTTCTAAGAGGATTAGGTAAGAGACCTCAGACTGGTGGTTCAACCAGAGAGACAAGCCCCAAGAACGGGCAGAGGTGTTGGATGAGCAAGGGAGGGAAAGTGGGACAAGACAGTAGAGTGGGGGAGTGATGTCCAAAAGGGTACAAAATTAGCATGTGAAAGAAACCAGTCGACAAAGAGGTAAGTATGAAATCCCTTGACCTAAGTCAATATGTTTCAGACATGTAACAGAAAAAGTATGCTCAAGAAAACTGTGCTAAGCCAGTGCAAGACAGGAGGGGTGGTGGCAGTACTGTGCTACACATTACAGGACACAAGGGACCACTGAGCTTCTAAGTTTCCTCCCAGCTCTGACTCACTGTCCCTCTTAAAAGTGCCCTTTTTTTTCTAAATAAATGGTCTCTGCTTTCTACTTCCATCCACTTGTCTCTTTCCAATTTCTTGTTCCAGGACTTGGGGACATCTAAGTCACCACCCAATGTATACTGAGACCACAGGCACTGAGGAGGAATCAGGATACTGTCTCCAAAGAGGAGGCCTAGACTACATCTTGGTAATAGAGTCTGATTCCAGGCTCCTTGTTTTCTTTAGGATCACCTCTGCTCTGCACTCTGGCCACCAAAGAAGATAAGAGTGATTTTAAAAGGGAACTTCCTGAGAGAACAACAGCTTGTTTACCTAAAATGGAAAATTCTTTGGAAGAAGACTGGACCCTGCCCATGGATCCTAAACTGATGAGGTCAATCTACCTTTGAACCTGGACAAGATCACTAGGAGCTAAATAGAACTGGAGTCATTAGCCCTGGAGCTCCGTGGGATGTCTTCAACATTTCCTGGATCTGCTTTCAGGTGTGTTCAACCTTTTGACATCATAACAGTCAGATGTTCTCTACAAAGTTCATGCTTGGGTACCCTAGAATAGTTTCAAAATAAAAAAAGGAGAAGAAAAGATAGAAAGGCAAAGGAATCTTACAATGATAGGCTATATTCTTAGGCTTCGAGTTTGAGATGCCTGTAAGCAGATTTACTAGAAATATTTACTACTGTCACACAGGGTCAGTTCAGTCAAATAACCGCTCAATAGAAGGGAAAGGAAATCAGGCAAAACAGGATTTGGTGTCAAGTAAACACAGCCATTGACTCTTAATAGAATATATAGCCTTCTCAGCTAGTTATTTTGTTATGTAGACAGAGCCACAGGCAGCTGTCTACTGGAAAATACACCCCTCCCTCACCTCAAAGGGAAGAGAACTCTTGGGACTGGTATCTGGCTTCCTTGGTACAGTGCTTGCTTGCCTGTTGAAGTCCAGAATTAGATCCCTAACGTTACATACAAGCTAACCAACCTTGATGTCTTGTTCCTGTAATCTCAGAATTCAGAAGATGGAGGCAGGAAGATCAGAAGTTCCAGGTCATCCACAACTACATATCAAATTTGAGGCCAACCTAGGATACATGAGACACAGAAGTAGGAGTAGAAACTATAACTTATTCTAGAGTCAAATACAAGTGATCATGACTCTAGAACATGGGTTAAGCTCTCCCCAAATACCTTGTTTCAACATAAGTTTCTTGAATTTGGTTTACAGTTACAGAACAAAAGAAAAACAAAGCAAAGCATCATTAAAACACGTTTGGAGGAATATCAGGTTGGTGGGTTATAGCAAAGTAAAAAAATCTCTGCTCTGGGATAAGGAAGTGCTGGATCTTGGAGGAAACACTGCAATCACCATTTTATTAAACCATCATAATCCTAAACTACATTCTAAAACTTTGTCCTTAAACCCACAGACAAATGTAGTCATCACCTCTCATCAAGGAAACTTCTGTTTGCAACAGATGAAGACCACTATAGAAAACCATAACCAATAAAAATGCAAAGTTGTAGAGCCCAGTCTTAGCTGATGCATCTCCAACACACCTCCTAAGCATAAAGCTCACAGAACATTCCAAAGGGGGGAGGTGGAAAGATAAGAGGCATAAGTTAAGAGTGTTTACTGTGTCTCCAAGTACGATCAGAAGCTACAGCCATAAAGTCTTACCAGCATCACTGCCTAAACATGAGCTGAACAAGGACAACAACAGACATGCCAAAGTGGACGGGGAAAGGCCCATGAGGTCTCAGTCCTACACAAAGGACTACAGGCAGCTAAGGGATTCTAGCAGCAGAAATATTCTTCCCCAGAGAAGAGCATACCAAGCTGTTATCTAATATCACATGATCAGCCTTGAAAAAATGCACAAAAATAACATTGGACAGATTGATCAGGGAAGGCATGAATGTGAAAGAGAGCAAGGAAAGGGCTATATGAGAGGATTTGGGGGAAGGAAAGGGAAAGGAGATATAATGTAATTATATTATAATCTCAAAGGAAAGTCTACACTATAGATCTTAGATGTTATCTGGTGCCATCCTTAATCATTGAATTGGTAGAAACTAGTAATCTATTAATATATTCCATGATTTGCCTAATAGTCACAAGAATGGATGTTAGGCTAAACACAGAGGATGATAATGATTGGCTATTAGGGAAGCTATAAGTTAACACAAAGCAATTTGCTTCTGGATATGCAACATTCCAATTCTCCACAATCAAAGTTCCAATCAGTTCCTTGGCCTTGCAGATTCTTTAGCCAATTAGGTGTGGCTTTCTTCTAGGAATTTCAGTTTATACTCAGACCTTAGCATTTTGAGACTCCTCCACATTCTTCCTGGTTGCACAGAGGGCTCCTCCAGGCTGACCTTCCTGCCTGGAGCTCCTACGCAGCCAGTCGGAAAGCTCAGAATTCCAAACTATGAGAAGAAAGAAGAGTCTGGAGTGCTTCATGTCAAGCAATTTCCTCTCCCATCACTGATGAAGAATGGCCCAGCTGTTCTCTTACAAGAGAAAGTGTGAACACCCTCCATGATAGGAAGTGGTTTACAATGCCTTATGGGTCTTTGTGAGTCACTGTGCAAAAGACAATCTAAAAATCCACCCAGTTTGGGAGTATTAGATTTTACAAAGCCAGCACTTTTCCTATTTCCCATTGGACATCTTTAGAGGTTGATAGTTCAGTATAAAGTGCTTGCCTAGCAAACACAGGGCATTGGATTTAATTTCTCATCACTGAGAAAACACCATCAGCATTAACAATAACAAAACCCCTCAAAACCACCACAACAAAAACAAGGTAATGAAGAGATTAGACATTTTAATGTAGCATACTATCATAAGAGACCTATGTTGCCCTTTCTAGTATTTTTAGAGAGGGTATTCATTCTCTCTTTCTGTCTCTCTCTTTTTTCCAGATGTTCTTTCTATAATTCATCCAATTCATTCTCATTTTCTCCCTTGAAAGGGAGAATTAAAGGCTATCCCATGTCTGGGTTAGTCCCACAATGAACATGAGCAGTTAGTTATAACTTATGAAAGAGAATTCCTCCTGCAAACCTGCAACCAGGAAAAGGATGGTTCCCTTTGTCTTGGACACATTTGAGGGAGAGCCTGGGTTGGCAGAAAACAGTTGTCTCCATTTCATTTTAGCTTCTTTCAGAATCTTCTTTTTCACAATGAAGAGAGGTCTAGGGATGCAGCCCAATTGATACACTGCTTGCTTAGCATGACTAAAGCCTTGGGATTTCATCTCATGAACCAAATAACTTGAGTATTCATGCTGCATAGTGACTCTGAGGCCAGCCTGGGATACAGGAGACACTGTTTCAAAAACAAAACAAATAAAATAATGGAAAGATGCACAAAGAGTGGTACAGTAGATAAGACTCAATCTTGCAATCTTCTACAGATCATGATTGTAGAGAATTCTATGAAAAGGAGGGGCCAAGGAGGAAGTATTCTGATACAGAAATAATGTAGAAGGCTGTATTTTCTACAAAGTAAATTCAGTTAGGGCTGCTGTTTTCCTAGCTGAGAAGTACTGTTTAGATGGTTAGTAAATCACTACAGGGATACAAAAATCTGACTTAAATACAACTCTTTCCATCATTTGGAAACAGGTTTACTTCTCGGTAAGAAAGTTGTAAAAATCCATGACCTAAATATGGAAACTTGGGTATTTCCATGTAAACCACCAGACTTCCACATTGCTTAGATAAAACACAATTAATGCATTGTTTAACATGACCCAGTGATACTTTTGGGTAATTAGATAGACAGCAGTTTAGAATATTGTCTGCAGGACAGTATCAGGAATATCTGTCTCCAACCAAACCCCATAACATATCCAAGTGGAAACAAGGACGGTATATAACTCAAGTGCCCTCCATAACAAGACCATCTCCCAGAGCACCAACAAAACTGCAGATGCAATTAAAAATCTATGCTCAATAAAAGTATAGTTCAGTGGTAAACCATTTGTCTAGGATGCACAAAGTCCTGGGTTCATTTGAAACACTAAAACACTGAAAATAAGCTGGAGGCTACAGAAAATATGGTCAAAATCAAATAGAACCCAAGATCTCGCCAAAGGAAAAGAGTTAGGTAAAGCACAAGTCATTTGGATTTTTAGTAAAATATGGTTTGCCATGCTTTCATAGATGTAGATTGATACTATATTAGCACCATTTTACTGGTGTTCAAAGAGCAATCAGTAATCCTGATATCTAAAAGAAGGCAAGATCAGAATTCACACACACTATCTAGGCCTTTAGTGTATAAAGATTGTATTGTCTCCTTAACAGTCTCTGGGCTCACAAGGTAAAGGTAATTTTTTTGGAAGTAAGGATGGAATGTAACTCAGTTGGCAGAACATCTGTGTAACATGCTGAAATCCCTAGGCTCAATCCTCAGCATCACAGAAAAGCAAGGCTGATGGTACAAGCCTATAACCTCAGCACTTGATAGGAGAGGCAAGAAAGTCAGAAATTTAAGGCTGCCCTCAGCTGCTTCACAACTTCAAGGCTAGAGTACATGAGACTATGTGTCAGGAAAATAAAGAAAAGGAAGGTAAGGAAGAAGAAAGAGGATAAAACATGACCCAACCATGATCTCGCACACGCGCGCGTGTGTGCATGTGTGCATGCGTGCGTGTGTGCTGTGTGTGTGTGTGTGTGTGTGTGTGTATTAGTTTATTAGCATTCCAGTTCATGAATGTTCCAAGGTGTGAATGAACATGAACTAATAAACTACAATGCACATGAAAACATTCCAAACCCAGTTGACTATACCCTCTGGGGATGGGGGGGTGAGGGAACCAAAGACTACACAGAAAAAAAAAATACCAAGAAACTAGAAGACAGGACCAGAATTGAGAAAAATAACAGAGGAAATTCAAAAGGGGTTCATCAAAAAAGGACAGCAGTGTGACAAGGGTTAGGGGTGTAGTTTTGTTGGTAGAGTACTTGTCTAGTATACACAAAACTCTTGGTTTGATTCCTAGCTCCGTATAAACTGGACACAGTGGTGCATACTTGTAATCCCCCCCCCACTTCAAACAGTGGTTCTCAATCTGTGGGTCACGACCCCTTTGGAGTATATATCCGATATTCCCATTACAATTCATGACAGTAGCAAAATTAAAGGTATGAAGTAGCAACAAAATAATTTTATGGTTCAGAGTCACCAAAACATGAGGAACTGTATTAAAATGTGGCATTAGGAAGGTTGAGCACCACTGCCTTAGAAAACTGAAGCAGGGTAATCAGAAGTCCAAAGTCTTTCTTGGCTATTTAGGGAGCTCCAGGCCAGCCCGGAGTACATGACACCTGGTATCAAAAATCAAATCAAGTGCTTGGTGTGTACCTCAGTTGGTGGAGTGTTTGTCCAGCATACATGAAGCCCTGAGTTCCATGAGCAGAACCAAAAAAATAAAGTATGATGCTCCATGCCTATGGTCCTAGCACTTAGGAGATGCTGAAAGGAAGAGGGGACCGTTCGAGTTCATCCTCAACTACAGGAGACCCTGTCTCTAAGCAAACCAAAATGCAGCAAAAAATGGAAAAGAAAAGCAAATTCAAATGTCTGCCAGCCATGGTTATGGTACTTTCAGGTCTATGATGGTTAATTGTGATCAATAACTTCCTGAAAATTATAGTTACTATGAAAACTATCCTTTGGAATGTTTGTGATGAATTTTCCAGGTTAGGTTAGTTGAGGCATATAGATCCACTCTAGATGTAGGTAGTGTCTCTCTGGGCTGAAGACTTGAACTAAATAAGGGAAAATCAAGCTAAGCACCAACATTCATCTCTCTCCCTCTTTTGATTGTGGATACAATGTGACTAGCTGCCTGATACTTCTGTTGCCAGGGCTTCTGGCTATGATGGACTGTATTGTCAAGGTGTGAGCTAAAACAAAACCTCCCTTCCCTAAGTTGCTTTGGTTGGGTATTTTTTGTCACAGCAACAAGAGCAGCAACCAATACAGCTCCTGAAATAAAACCTTAAAATGTGACCAGGACAAGGATAACAATACTTTGTTAGCACCAATATATAACATGTACAGTCTTGACAACTTGTGTTAAAATCCTGATGCTGCCATAGAGAAAAGGAAAATGAGACCCAGTTCAACTGACCATTGGACTTGCATGATAGTTTTTGATGGAGGCATTAAAATATACTGTTTTAAATATGTATTTTCAGTTTTATTGAGATATTAATGACATACAAGAAATGGAATATTTAAAATATGTGCTAGGATGAGTTTTGATTTTATATATGCACCTGTGACAGTGTCATAGGTGACATATATGATGTACCAATAAACATAGAAGAGGACATGGGAAGATTAGGGAACACAAGGATGATAATTGTTTTGTATGAGTCCTATCTCCCATGCTCTTGCATTTGAAGGAGAGGAAATAGACAACAAACACCATAAGAAACAAAAGTGACATAAGTTAGAATGTGCTATGTAAGATATGGAAACAGAAATGGGTCAACTACTACCTGATGTCATCTTAATGGTGCAGCTCTGATTCTGACCTGCTCATACAAATTGAAGTGAACCAGTCTTTGAAGTGTTTTTCTCAAATTCCTAAGGGCCTTGTGGAAATCCGTTTTCAACAGGACTTAAAGGAAAAACAAAGCTACCATATGGCCAGAACTTAAGGAATGAGGTCATCCTTCCCCTGGAAATCCCCTTCCTTTTCTCACGTCTATTAAACTTTGTGCCCACCTGGAGGAGAAGGGCCACGGGATAAGTACAAGTCTCCTTCCTCCACCAGGAACATCAAGTCAAGATTTTACAGTGGGATAACACCTTCCAGATATTTAAAGATCAGTCCCTCATCCTGATGCCCTGTTCCAGCCGTAGACCTGCCAGGGAAGTGTATGCACTCCATTTATTCCAAGCACTCATTGATTCCGTTTGGGGAAGGAGAGACAATAAAGGCAAAATGAACTAGAAGTTCAGTTCACTATGCTCAGACATCTCCTTCCATGCTGATGAAATGGAGCCCCAAATCTATAACCAAAGGATGGTGGACACGTTCTTCTTGGTGTCTTTCAGCTAAGATCAGGTTTGAAAGATGAGCATGAGGAGATTGCTTCTGTTAAGTAGAAGAATGGAAGCTTGTTTGCCTGCTGTCAGTCTTAACTCACAGTGACCTGGCCCTTATCCAAGAAGGCCTGGGCTTGCTGAGAAGCCTGATTCCCTGTTCCCAGTGTTTGAGCCAAATCAAAGACAGGGCTGGTAAAAGCAGTGCAGCATGAGGCATAGTTAGCTTAGGAACAAGGACTGTGAACCACTCATTCCAATATGCTTCGAGATTCTTTTAGCAGCAACTGTCAAAGAACTTTGAGCTCTAGAAACAGTTTTCTCCTTTAGACAGGAAACTTCCACCACAATGTTCTTAAGTGTCTCTCAAAAAGACATTTGCTTCAGAATAACTTACTTATTTATTGCATATTCTCTGTTTCTCTATCTGTCTCTGTTTCTCTCTCTCCTCTGTCTCTGTCTCCGTCTCCCCTTTGGTCTCTGTCTGTCTGTTTCTCTGTCTGTCTGTGTCTCTGTCTGTGTCTCTGTCTGTGTCTCTGTCTCTGTCTCTGTCTCTGTCTCTGTCTCTGTCTCTCTCTCTCTCTCTCTCTGTGTGTGTGTGTGTGTGTGTGTGTGTGTGTGTGTGTGTGTGTGTGTAAATGCATCTCCTTCTACCAGGTGGGCCACTGGAATTGAATTCAGGTCATCTGGCATGGTGGCCAGCAATCCATTGCTGCTAACCCATTCCACTGGCTCTCTGGAGTCATTTAAAACATTAAACTATAGACTAGTACCACAGAAAGGATTCCTTTTTTTGGTTCTTCATTATTTTTTTCTAGTATTGGGAATCGAACCTAGGTTCCTGTGCATGTCTAGAAAGTACTGAACCACAAAGCTATCTTCCAGTCTTTTTTTAAAAAATAGAGTCTCATTAGCTTACCCAGGCAGGCCTTGAATTTGAAATTCTCCTACCTCAGCCTTCGGAGTAGCTGAGATTACAAGTTTGTGCAACCAGGCCAAACCTGCTCTTACATGCTCATGTCACTCACATGATCACAAAAAGTTCAGAGACACTGTGACAAGGGTGGGGGCAGGGAGGCGCACAATCTCCACTTCCTGGCTTTAAACAGAATGTAATTTTCATTGGGGATTATAGAAAATATAATTCCAAATACCAGGCTTTTGGATAAAAGCTACTATATGAAAATTATACCTTACAACCTGGTGAAGAAAGGAAGTGTATTAGCCAAGTCCTGTCTTGCTTTTGGGTCTGCCAGACTGCAAATCTGGGGACTTTTTGCATTCTGCCCTTCAGAAGCATTATTGGTCCTCTCCTGTTGGGTCTTAGGAGGAAGCTGTGGAATGAATAAACTGTGCAGCCCAAAAGCATTAACCACGTGACTGGAAAGAAAGGCTTGTTCAGTTCCAAGCCTGGCAGGGCGTGTCAGGAGCTTCTGTGGAATCAATCACTCTCCTCTGATGGAGGGCGTCATATCCCCAACCAGTTCCTGCCTGGGCTTCAGAACACAAAACAAAACTGTTCACCAGTGATGGGAAAAGGACATTTGGTGTTCTTGTTGGCTTCCTGGCTAATTATAAAGTGTTAATGACATTCAAAGGAATTTTGTCTCCCTCGGGAGACCTACAACTAAGGGAGGGTGACAGAAGGTGGACCAAAGAAAAGACTAGGACCCTCAAGAGAAACACAGCAAAACGGATCAACTCCAAGAACTGCCAGAAAAAGGAGCTCATTTTTATTTATGAAAGAAAAAAGACACCCACCCCAGTAACTTAGAAAACTAACACATGTGCTTAATTGGGTGAAACCAAGAGCTCTTAAACTCATCATAGCTGACGTTCAAAACTCAAAGATGGGTTACTGCAATCTATTTCTCAAATTATAAACTGACAGAGTAAGGACCAGACTCTTTTTAATGTCCATATTAAACATGTGCACTTGAAAAGGGACAATTTCCAAATAGAAGGAATTTGGAAGCAAGAAAAGATTCTAGATAATAAAGCTATTAGCTTTCAATGGTCAAAGACAATGAATGTTCTAGTATACAGAGTCTTTCTTTATTAAGCTGCCTCAGAGCAAGATCAGTATAATATTGCGGCTGCCTTTTGTGAATATTCTTTTTCCTTTGAGACAGGGTCTGACTACGTGGCCTAGGCTAACACTGAACTCATGACGATTCTTTCTCAGCCTCCCAAGTACTTGGATTACATGCTTATGCTGCCATGCCTAGCATTATAAAAATATCTTTTAATTAAAAATATATTACATTTTATTAGTTTAGTGTGGATGTGTGTGTGCATACATGTGTGTGTGAGTGTTGCGGGGTGGGGAGAGTGGTCAAAGGACAACTTCAGCAGCTGATTCTCTCCTTCTGCTACATGGGTCCTGGGGGTTGAACTCATGTTTTCTGGCTTGGCATCAAATCCCTTTATCCACTGAGCCATCTCATCTGATCTCTTATGGAAAGTCTTAATGATTTTTTTTTTCTTAGTGGTTGAAATGCCATTAAATTCAGAAGCTTTAAATTTCATCAAGGAAACTTGTTTGTCAAGAGTAATCCATTGATTCTTCCTACACTCTGTGTTATAACAGAGTTGAGTTGTTGGGACTAAAAGGGGTGAGACCTTCCCTTGACTAGCTTAAAGGTCACAAGCAACATTTCCTTAATCGTTTAAGAATTTATTTACTCGAAGTTGCTTGTATAAGATATTTATTTTTATTTGTGCACATGAATGTTTGCCTGCATGTAAGTATGTGTATCACATTTAGGCCTGATGCCTGACTAGGGAGAGACAAAGGACAAAGTTATTGGATCTCCTGGAACTGGAATTCTGGACAATTGTGAGCTGCCATGTAGTTATTTAGAACAGAACCCAAATACTCTGCAAGAACAATGCTCCTAACCCTAACCCTAACCCTAACCCTAACCCTAACCCTAACCCTAA
>JANHMN010000005.1:99965148-99992738 GCA_030674055.1 Rhabdomys pumilio | reverse complement strand
TAACCCTAACCCTAACCCTAACCCTAACCCTAACCCTAACCCTAACCACCGAACCATCTCTCCAGCCTCTTGTTAAAAGTTTTATATGACATGATAGACTACAGAATGGGGCACATGAAGATCCAGGGAAAACTGTCCATTATTATAGTTACATTTAATTCCAAATAGAAAATATGATCTAATAGAATACCCTGAAGTAGGGAGGCCACGTAAGTTGTCCATCTCTCTGTATAGCATCCCTTCCTCCCTGGAGTACGGTAGGCTCTATTTTGGAATGAGGATATTACGACAACAAGGTAGTTCAGAGCATTTCTTTAGGGCCAGATACTCCAAAGAAAGTGTTGAATGCTAGCTTTAGGAAATAGGGCTTCTCATTCCTATGATTCATTTCGAAGAGAAGGAATTACATACAGATTCTCTTCACTGCTATGCAAAGGAAAGATAAGGGATGTGGGAGAAGAACAGGAGGACACAGAGGGACTTTGCTTCAGAGGCAGGCCCTTGCAGTGACTTCTGTTGAAAGCACTGCATATGCTGAAGCATCACACTTGGCACAACACAGTCTTAGTGTTCCAGAGACCAGGCCCATTTTATTCCTTAACACTTGCAATTGTGCTTGCTTCTTAGTCTGTACAGAGATTGCTGGAAGAAAGAATTTATTTGTTATAATTACATCTTGTTACCCTGACTCAGTATCTTTCCACTCTTTATGTGTTTGCATATAAGGGTCCTGGATAGTCCAGGCTGGCCTCTAACTTGTTCTGTAGGTGAAGTTGTCCTTTTTTCTTCCACTTACCTCAGTCTTTTGAATGCTTAAGATGATAGGCATGATACAGGACCACAGGGTATGTGTTACTACACCCAGTCCATGCATTGCTAGGATTAGAATTCAGCACTTGTGCATTCCAGGCAAATATACTACCAACTGAGTTACATCCCCAGTGTCAAGTAATTCTATTTGTATTATGTTATATAGAGTTGGGGGTGGAATTCAGTGCCTCAGCACACACTGTACCCCTGAGCCATACTCCCAGCCTCTGAGTCACACACCTATCACCCTCACCTTTTCTGATGTCAAGTTTGAGCTTCAAAGTGTTTCCATGCTTCACACTAGATTGATTTATTTCCCATAGATGGTATAAACAATAATTTCTGGCATCTCAAACTCTTTAAAAATGCAGGTCAAGGTATCATACGGGCCAAATACGTTCATTGAATTAGAATAATCACCCAGTAAAGGTAATCGGTTATTTCTCTGCTGGTGAAGTGAGCCAATTCAAGCCAGATTAGATTCTATTAAAGGCGGGATTATTGGGAAGCTGCTCTCAGGAAAGTTCACTGGCCCCAAGGATTGAGGCAGGGGAGTCACCATGGGGAAACCGGTGGGGGTGGGAAGAAAGAGAGAAAGAAAGGGTGCATGCTGAGAGAGGGGGGGGAGGGAGAGAGGGAGAGAGGGAGAACAAAATGTCAGGATTATATAGGGAGGATCCTCAGGGGAAGGGCAGCACAGCCTCTGGGCTGGAAAGTTCAGGGGTTGGGGCAGATTATGCCAGATAGGGACTGAGGGATGGATGCTGGGAGAACCTGAAGGCTAGGTCTGATTTGATATGTAAAATATGCACCTCAGTCCTGGGTCTGAAACCAAACAAAAGGGGATAGTTATTTTAAAGTATATTTAATGGCGTATTAATTCTCCACTTTTAGAACTGGTAAGGCATGCCTGCAATCCCAGAATCTGGGATGTGGAGGCATCAGAACCAGGAGTTCAAGGCAAGCTATGTAGTAAGCTCAAAGCCAGCCTGGGAACCTGTCTCAAAAAAGAGTGACTATGCAGCTGGAGAGATAGCTCAGAAGTTAAGAGTATGGACTTCTTTTGCAAAGGAACTGAGTACCCAGTACCCATGATGGGTGGTTGACAACTGTCTGTAACTCCAAATTCATAACAATCAGATGCCTCCAGTCTCCATGGGAACACACACACACAAGTGCACACGTACAACCTACACACCCCAAATTAAAAGGTAATTTATTCAGCAGTCAGTGTTCTGATGGTATTTCCCTGGAGCCAAGTGCATTTCACTCTTTTCATCCTCTGTTTGCTCTCATCAGACCATACATGATTCTGTAGTGATCCTTCAAAGCAAAAGACCTGCCCAACAAAAATTCATGGCACAGGCCTGAGCTAAACAGAATGTTCTAGAAGGAATACCCTAAGGCTTTCTGCAACTAGAAGATGCTTCTTTCTAGCACTGAATTTACCATCATGTAAACTGTATTGCTTCAAGAAAACACAAAGCCGGAAACCATGTTCAGGGGCATCAAAACCTCACAGTCTTTAAATGCCTTCCTTCCTTTTACACAAGGGCTGATCCTAGTGCCCACACTTTCACTTATCTGGCCTCCAGAAAAATCCTGGAGTCCAAGAGCATAGAACCAAATGTCTTTGGCATCCAACAGGATTCAGGTGCTTACATCATGAAGAGAAAAATAGACAACCAGAATCCTTTTTAGCTAAGCACACAGGCCCATTTCCTCTGCTAGGAAATGGCTTAAAACCCCATTCTCCCTTCTAGAATATCGAAGAGTAGAAGGGATTTGAAACAACCCAGACCTTTTATGTTCTACTGGGCACGGGACCAGTGGGCATACAAAGCCTCTGCTCAGAACTGTGAACATCTTAGCCCCAGAGAACAGAAGTGATCTTGCGCACAGTTCTTTCTCAGTTTCTGGGGGCATGCCAAAATGCTTCTCTCCCTGCTTCTTCCATATGGGCTACTTTTGACAGTCTTCATCCCGGTGTTTCTCAATTCTCCTCCTACTTCAACACTGGTTCCTGTCTCCGGTACATGCACAGCTCTACCTTGTAAAGTACTACATGGGCTACAACTCGCTCTTAGCGTCCATGAGAGTTCATCTTTTCTGCCAGCCTCACAGGATTTATAATCACCTCGGAGACTCACCCCAGTGTGTGTCTATGAAGGAAGACCCGCCCTGAATGGCGACAGTCTGAGTCCTTCTGCTCAGATCTCAGAGTAAATCAAGGGAGGAAGTAAGCTGAGCATCAGCATTCATCTGTGTCTCTGCATCCTGCATCTGGTACCAGGGCACAGTGTGACCAGCTCCTTCATCCACACTCCTTTGTTCACGCTGCCTTCCTTAACATTCTGTACTAATGTAACCATTACACTGGTCAAATTAGTCAGGATGCTGGATGTCAGGGTTTTTCCCTTGCTGGTTGGTGGGTGGGGGTGGGGGACACTATCATCCTTCACAAGGCAATGCACTTTATAGCCACAACCGGCCCCGTTCTCAGAAACTAGCAAGAAACCTTTTGACACCAAACAGCAGCAGTAGCAGCAGCAGCAGCAGCAGTCCCTACTTTCCTACAGTCTTTTTGGTACTCAAATTAGCCAATGAAATATCTTGGGCAACTGGAAGCCATCCTTGCCTCAGATTTCCTTCTACTTTTGAGCTGCAGATATGTAACAGTTAAGAAAAAAAAAAGAAAATTTTGCTGAAGGCTTTGTGCAGCTACTCTTGCTGCTTTATAGCCCATTTGGGTACACACAATTTACTAATGCTTCATCAATGATTTCAGCTGTAAGTATTATCTCAGGCCCTGCCTGCAACTACAACAACAGCAACAGCAACAGCAACAGCAACAGCAACAGCAACAGCAACAGCAGCAACAGCAACAACACACACACACACACACACACACACACAATGGTATTCTGCTAAGAAGACAATGCTGTCTTTTTTTTCTGTGTGTCTGTCTCTGTCTCTGTCTCTCTCTCTCTCTTTCTCTCTCTGTTTCTCCCTGTCCCTCTTCCTCCCCCCCCTTTGAAAAAATGACACACCAAGGAACAATTCCCCATCAAAGTGGAATTTGATGTCAGATGGAAACAAATAAGAACTGCAGAGTGACTTCCTTGATGTAACCAGCAAGACATAGACTGAAAAGGATTTGGCATTGTTCAGTAGCACAACAAAGTCTGAGTTACAATAGTCCCCACCCCCACACCTAGCCCAAGACTTTCTAAATTTTCAGATGAGGCAACTGATCTTCTTTCCTAGGAGGAGAATTCTTCATCTCTCTCAGAAAGAAGAAGCAACTTTGCCCTTCCGGATACAAATCTTCAAGCAGGAGGAAGTCTGACTGAAGCCACTGTGGGGGAGAAAGCACACACACTTGAAAATGTATTTTTTACATGGGCTTTGTGAGCTAACCAAAATGATCAGAGTGAGCATGGGCCCTGTAAGTTTTTCTTCCTTTCTCTCACTAGAGGTTATCTATAAAGCCCATGGAAATGTTTTTAGCAAATTTCAATGCTATGTCTTAAGAGTGACCAGGATCAAGATAATAATTTAGAGAGTCGGTTGCTAACAACATCGACTCTGACCCACTTATGTCCCCAACAACCAACTCAAGCCTGCTATGTAAACTGAAAAACTGATATTAATGATTTCTACCCACAAAAGTAAGAAGACCATTTTTTTAAAAGTTAATTTTTCCATGCTCATTTTGATTTACAAAAAGACCGAGGGACAGAAAGTTGAATGGGTATATAATAACTAAATACATTTTGATCGTCTTTAATTTGAAAACTCAACATGTGAGATTGTTCAAAATCTAAGATTTTTTTTGAGAACCATTATGATATCACAAAAAATATTCACATCTCACCTAATGGGATCCATCGTAGTCAAAATGAAGGGAACACTAAATACGTATATGGACATAAAAGAAACAGAAATAAATTTCATGTTTAGACTTAGGTTTCAACTTCAAGGCATACTACTGTATATATGCAACCATTTCAAAATCGGAAGAAAAAAATCCAAACTTAAACCACTTTTGATTCCAATCATTTTTCATAAAGGACATTTAACCTGCATAGCCAAATATTACTGGTAGAATGTAGGGGTCTCTGATTATTCTCTAGAGAATTCCTTTAATTTTGATAAATGTTTGCAATTTATAATAATAAAATGTCTGAAAACAAATCACAGGCAAAAAAAAAATCACATCCTGTTGTCTAAATTAATGACTTAAGCTTCAGTAGCCAATCATGGCGTTGAATTTATGCAGGTGGCCCATAGCCCATGTGATAAAGTCTCTGCCAATAATCTTCCAGATGTTTAAATAAACCATTTCCCCCCTGAAGTATAGCAGCTCTCGTTACTTAAAAAAAAAAAAAAAGTTAGCAGACATGATGGTTCATGCCTGTAATTTAGCTTTCTAGAGGTGAAATTTGGAGGATCACAGAGTTCAAGGTCACCTTAGGCTACAAACACAGAGGGGAAAAAAAGAATAGAAGAGTACCCTATGTCTTTTAAAAAGACAAACCTGGTTTACTATTCTGTGCTCCCTGTAGAAACTGGAGCCGAACTCTTCATAAGGTGCCTGTGGGGAGTCTCTCAGACTAGATTATAATACTCTCAGCACAGGAGCAAAGTCTTAGCTTATTTTGTCATCCAGGATTTAGTGGAGCACTGGAAAATGCTTCCTTGTCTAAGTATGGACTTGCTTCATTTACTTGTAGAGAGACATAGGCCCAGGACCTATAATATTTCCAAGACCTGCACTACATGGCTTAGTGCTTAGAAACCTGAGTAGAGGCAACAAAGGAATGAAGAAAGGACAGTGACACAGACAAGCAAACAGAAAAGCTGGGTTCAGGTGGACTGCACATGCTCTGATCGAATGGCACCAACTACCACACAACCCTGACTCTCAGTGCATTTATTATGAACAGGACAGGGGAAGGACTTAGTTGCCCTCAGTGGGAGGTGCCTGTAGGCCTGCTGTCTAAGGCTGGAAACATCCTCCTGGAGGAGGAAGAGGAGGAGGAGGAAGAAGAGGAGGAGGATGAAGATGAGGAATATGAGGAAGAGGACGCTGTTGCTAGTATTTTGCACACACTGGTCAATCTTTTATAAACATTTGTACTTGCACACACTGTCAACATTTGAACTCAGACCCAAGGAAGGCTTTTTGCCATGAGTTTGAAGCACTAGACCTTGACATGACCTCAGCCATGTCAACAACACACCTTCCCTCCAGACTTCACTCTACAAATTCAAGGCTTCTGTGGCTTTCCACATCAGCATATGGCAAATTTAAACACCAAATACCGAGGATGAAATAGCAGGTTAGAGCAGGAACCTCTCTCTAACTCTGCATTCCCTGGGCTCACTGACTGACGCCAAAGCATGCCTATGCCCCTTTCCTCCCCACTGAGCTCTTGATGGACTGTTGCTTTGTGGCAGGATGGTAAACTCTCCTGAGTAGTAAAGACACCAAGAACACCTGAGTTAAGGCTTTCCGGGTCCGCAGTTGTGTTTCCACTTGCCTTTCATTTGATTCTCAGGACCATCTACTATAATGGTTCTCACCCTTCCTAATGAGGTGACTCTTTAATACAGTTCCTCGTGTTATGATGATCCCCAACTATAAAATTACTTTGTTGCTACTCCATAATTGTAATTTTACCACTGTTACCAGCCATAATGTAAATATCTGATTCCAAAGGGGCCATGACCCACAGGTTGAGAACCGCTGATCTACTAGATTTCCAGTGCACAAAATTATCCTGTATGTCTGTTCTCTACTGGCAGCTGGTTTTGCCTCTCAGGAGACAATTGATATGCCCAGAAATATTTTTTTTTTGGTTGTCACACCTGGAAGTGGATCCTACTGGCACCTAGGAGGTCGAGGTAAACACCCCAACTCCACCTTCCCACACAAAGGTGGACCATGCCTGGGGTTGTAAGTCAATTAATAGAGGGCTTACCTAGCATGATCAAAGCCCTGGGTCTGACTCAAAACAATGCATCAAACAGGCCTAGAGGTACACACCTGTAATTCCAGTACTTGGAAGGTAGAGGAAAGGAGCTCAGAAATTCAAGGTCATTGTCTAAAACATAGTTAGTCCAAAGCCAACCTAGCCTACATGAGACACTATGTAAACATAAATAAATAAATTAATTAATTAATAAATAAGAAATCAACTTCAAGTATCCAAAGTGCTCAGATTGAGGCATCTGAATCTATTATAGCTGTCAGATTATCTAGGTTTTCTAGGGGCTGGAACTGAAATTCAGTAGTAGAGTTATTGTCTACCATGAACAATGTCCTGAGTTTGATTGTCTAACACCTTCATAAACATATTAACAGACAAATATGAGTCTAGGATGTCTTGGTTAAAGTAACTTCTTTGTTTCCATTTCCCTAAACATATGGTCCATATGCTCAGACCTCATATAAACAGCTACACACCCATGTGTTCCAGAGTACATGTGAGTCAACTGTTGTTGCCGGTAGAACTGACTTCAGCAGATGACACTCAATGGATGTTTTCTTTGTACTAGTCATTTTCTATACAGGGAATAATGTTCTTCATAACAATCTGAAACTGGGCAGTGGTGGTGCACGACTTTAATCCCAGTACTTGGGAGGCAGAGGCAGGTGGATTTCTCAGTTCAAGGCCAGCCTAGTCTACAGTGTGAGTTCCAGAACAGCCAGGGGTACACAGAGAAACCCTGTCTCGAAAAACAAAAACCAAAACAAACCAAAACAAAACAAAAACCAATCTGGAGAACTTAGAGATTCTAAACTTGAAAGCTATATTCATTATATAGATTCCATGTTTAATTAATGGGTTGAGTCCTTAGTTTTATTTTGAAGATAGGTTGCATTAGATCCCTGATAAATTTGTGTTGTTTAACATACGATTAGTAATATCCTCCTCATTTGAGAGAACGAAGTCCATCTTTTCCTCTCTCAGTGTAAAACTGATGTTGCATACAAGCATGTTCATTCACAAGTCATGCAAACCCTCTTTTCCCAGCTCAGCAAGAATCCATCAGATACTTTCTAAGGATAAATTCAGTTACTTTATATCAAAACCATGCTATACCTTTGTTGTTATACATAATTGAGGCAACTGTGTGGGAATGACAACTTCGGAAAGCTCTAATGACAGATCTATTAATACAGTATTAAATGTCACAGTTATAAACGGAGGATGCTAATCTAGAGTGCTGTTGGGATCCAGCCCAGTTCTTGGCAGAAGGCTTGTTGCTTGATAAACATGGCTGATCAAAGAAGTAAAGGAAGCCGCAACAGATGGATGGGATCTTTAGAAGACAAATGCAGTGTTTGTATCTGCAACTGGTATGTTCTCTAACAGCAGTTGAAAATGTTTGTAGCTGCCTTTCATTTTATCATTAAGGCATGTCCATACATAGTTTTCACATTCACCTCAACATTTCTTTTCTTGTGAGTAAATATACCTTTTTTCTTCTAGAAAGAATAAGAGTTAAAATAGAAAATATTTAATGATTAGACTTTTTTTTTTCTTGAGACAGGGGTTTGCTTTGTAGCCCTGGCTGGCCTGAAACTCACATACATCCACCTGCCCCTGCATCCAGAGTGCTAGAATTGAAGACATTTGCCACCATGCTTAGCTCAGAAATCTTTTAAAAAGCGTTTTTTTTTTTTTTTTTTTTTTTTTTTTTTGTCAGCATCTGGGCAAAGAGCACAGGATAAATATTTTGGTAACGTATGGAGATGATGGTTCATAATATTACTTTATTTTCTTAGAATTTTAGCTCTGAGATCATAGAAGATGAAGTTGAGGTTATCTAAATCACCCCAAGGAAAGAATGTGAGAGAAAATCGAAAATCGTTGATAGGTTTCCTAAAGATTAGGACTGGAAAGGATCAAGCTAACACTGGCTAAAAATGAAAGAAAGTGAGCCAGTACTACAGTCTGTAGCATATTGGGAATGCATGGGAAGACAAGCTGGTAAGCTGAGTCTACAGACTGGAAAAGGTAAGAGTTTTATAGTTAGAGAATGCTTAGGACATTGGATGGTATCTGAGGATCTGGAAGTTAAATATAGGATACCCACTCCGAGCTTTGAGAACCAGGATGTCATCAGAAGTCTTTGTAGAACTACTTCGGAGTTATCATGTATGGGGAGGCTGGGTTGTTGTAGACAGAAGGCAAACAAGCAGAGGAGAGAAGAGAGACTTCTTTTCTAGAGGGCCAGCACTTCCTCGAGTGGAAGTTGAAGAAAAGAATATAGTGATCAGAGAGTAAAGGAACATGCCACTCTTTTGTTATTGTTTTCTTCTTCTGTTTGTTAAAATAATATTCTCAAAGTCAAAGGGGTTGGGGACTAAATCTGGATTGTCACCCATACTTTGTAAATTAAGTTTTATTGGCCCACAGCCGTAGTCACTTGATGAATTTTCTAAGGCTACCTTTAAAGACAGGACAGGAGTTGAATAAGTGCAACTGTGCTGTAAAAAATGTTGACTCTTAGGCCCTTTAAGGAAAATTAACTAACCAAATTCTTGGTTAATTCTCTCTAGAAAATTGATGAAACCAAACAAAAGAATACAACTCCATTTGATGTTTCCAGCCATTTGCTTTCTTGTCCAGAATTGCCTTTTGAACATGCTAATAGACCCATCCTTGCCACTATTTTGAAGGGCTATTTATTCTAATACAGAGTAAGTCAACTGTACTCTCATCAAGATAAATGTTCCCCTCCATTCTAGCTACAAACTAAAACTAAAGCAAACCTACTTCTGTCTTTTATACAGGCTTTGCATCAGGGATGTTTATGGCTACATTAATGAGCAGATGGGACATCACTTCATGATTGCAGACTATCTGGAGATTTAAGTGAAAAGAAAATACTTTTGTGACTGCCTTTGTCCTATCGAAGTAAATCAAAGTTAATAGCTTGTGGTTGGCTTGGCAGTTCACAAGAAAGGGAGAGGTTGTCAGAGAATCAAAATCACAGTTTCCTGTTTTTGAAGATGTATTTCAATAATATCACTGAGGGCTTCAAAGACAAAGGACAGCTGTTCACGAAAGCCAAAGCAGCCCCAAATGCCTTTGCTTGCTTTATTGTGATGCTGAAGGGTCAAGGGACCCTTTCCACTGCATTCTTCTGGCTGCTCCCTGCTGCTGTTATTTTGCTGTTGTTGTTATGCTACTGAAATTCTTGCTGAAAATTCAATTAAGCACTCCTAATTCTGACGTTCTTAGCCCAAGTAAGACTTCATGGAGAAATTAGAAAAGATTTGTAACGCCAGAACATTTTTAAAGTTATAACTGGCCACACACAAAGCAGTTTGGTAAACGGATAGGTAGTTGTCTATCCTAATTTTTCAATTCATATTTTTATATTGTGATATCAACATTCTTCTCATTTACTGTATTTGAAAATGAATAGGGACTTCTTAGGGTGCTGTTATCTGCCTTACACACCCTATTCTTTTTCATTATTAGACATAGCCCACACTCTTTTCTTCCTTAATTTCTTCTTTCTTTTCTTTCTCATTTTGTTTATGTGTATGTATATGCATATGTATATGTAAATGTGTATGTGTATGTGCCTATAAGTTTATGCAGCTGCCCGATGAGTCCGTTCATCCTCCAGAATTTGAGTTATAGGCAGTTATGAACTACCTGGTGTGGGTACTTGGAACAGAACCCAGCCGCTTTGCAAGAGCAGTGTGTACTCTTAACCATTGAACCATCTCTTCTGTCCACCCACCCCTGCTTTTTCTCTGTTTAATTTGAGACAGAGTCTCATGCAGCTTAAACTGGTCTTGAACAGTCTATTTAGTGGAGACTGGACTTAAATTTCTGATCTTCCTGTTTCTACCTCCAAAGTGCTAGGATTACAAGAATTCATCACCATGCCCAGTTTTAAAAATGTGACTCTGGGGATCAAATTTTCCTGCATACTAAGCAGATGCTCTACCAACTTAGCTAGATCCTCAACCTGACCCAAACTATTTTTTAAATTATGGCATTTATCTACTGTAACTCTGAAGCCAAAACTGCACTCTTGGACTTCTCTGTCTTTGCCACTTGTGTCCACAACTATGACTTTGATGTGATTGGTAAGTCTTCCAAATAAATCTAACAATATTAGTGTTTTTTTTTAAGGAGTTGGGCCTGCTGTGCCAAGTCAGAGGATTACAGTCAACCTGTATTACATCCCTCAGTACAGAATTCTGAGAAGCCTATTCACAGAATAGCTGAAAAGGAAAAAGCCTGAGCTTTGAGTCAAGACCCATGTGGCCACTACAGACAGGAATGATTTGGTCTTCTGCCACAGTTTAAATTAGATCTTTGAAAAATAGTTTTATTTTATTTTTCATGTATAGGTGTCTTTTCTAGATGTCTACATGCCTGCTTGGTGCCTGAGGAAGCCAGAAGAAGGCATTAGATTTCTTATGGAGAAGAAAGAAATTGGAGTTTCAGGTGGTTGTGAGCATTCATATGAATGCTGAGAACTGAACCCAGGTTCTGTGTAGGAATGTTATGCTCGTAACAGCTGGCCATCCCTTGTAGCCACTCCAATTAGATTCTTGAAGAAGACAAAGTTTTTGGGAATCTTTTTTTGATGTGAGACTTTAGGCTCAGATCACCTTAAAATGTTTCTTTATAAGCCATATTGGATATAGAAGCTATGTCTGATTTTTTAATTTGAAAGATATGCAAGAATAGATACCTACAGAATAAGAAATTTCTAATGGCAATGCTGTAATTTGTGTCCTCTGAGTTTTCTGCAAGGAAATGTTTTCCTGGGATTGTTTTTTTCCTATATGGGTTGGATATGAAGGTCAGTAAACCTCACCAGATCTAGGGTCCAGGACATCACACAAATGGCGTCAAAGGGGAAAATTCTGTTCATAATGACATCAAGTGAAGGCACCTCTAACTTCAAAACCTAGAGATGGGATACCTGCTGTCGTTACTACAATCATACTCTGTGAAGTATACATCAACCAGTTAGGGATATAAGCAGCCACTAACAGGCTTCCAATGATGTTTTAGGTAAGATTTCCTAGGGCTGTAGATGTAGCTAAGTTGGTAGCATGCTTTTGCCTAGAATGCACAAAGCCCAGAGTTTGAACTTCAGTGCCATATAGGGTGGAAATGGTAGTGTAGCTCTGTAATTCCAACATTCAGGAGGATTAGAAATTCAAAATCATCTTCAGGTACATAGAGAAGTCAAGCTGAAATACGTGAGACCCTGATACAAACAAAACATTTTGTTTGAAACAGGGTTTTGCTATATAGTATAGGTTGGCTTCCATATTCAGTCCTCCTGAGAGTTAGTTACCATCATATTCATCTAGAAAGCTTTTGCCTATCCATATAGAATTCATTTAGAGCTGCTTATTGACAAGAAATTATCTATCTTTTTATTGATTTATGAATGATTACTAGTCAGATGTACCTATCAGTGTTTAGTACTGAACTAAACACTGTTTAGACTTTGGGATTCACGTCCTCACTTGAACTTTGATTCCATGTTAGTTTGTCAACAAAAGGAATTGCGACATGTGTCATGATATTTAGCTATTGGTTATGGTCATGATATATAGCTATTATATACTCACCATGGCGATTACCTAGATAACTGTAAAGCATCATAAAAATCAAGAGGTTATAGCTTAGTCTCATGAAATCCAAATTATAATGCCTTGTAAATTGGTGTTGCTCATGCTAATTATGAGCAATAATTGCTCACTCAGGAGACTTTCCTAAGTATTCCATAGACTTACATCAAAGTTTTCTACTTGTGGCAGTCACAGCATTTTTCTAACACTAAACATAATGTGGACTCGGTACAGAAGATCATGGTCTACACACTCTTGGTATGATTTCTTAGAGCAAAGTTGACATTATGTAAGTTTTTAGAATAGTTCTAGGATACTCATAAAATGTCACTGGCATTGGCTCTCCAGTCACCCTGAGAAGAAGCTTATACCAACGGATATATAGTTTATATAGTTTTAGTTGATGTTTTTTTGTTTTCCTTTTGAGACACGGTCTTTCTGTATAGCCCTGGCTAGCTTCTAACTTGGGATCCTCTTGCCTTAGACCCCTGGGATTTGGTATTACAAGAGTATACCACCATATACCATGGCTCTTTCTACTCTTTCTTTCTTCATTAGGACCATAGTAAACATCACATTTTATCTTTTTTAACCTAACAGCATATTGTGAGTGTCCATGTGTATTATTACTAATATATGTGCCTTAATTAATGGTGGCATAGTATCCTATTGTGTCTGCAATATTTTAACCAGTTGTTTCCTGATAGTTACATTCATTGCAGATCTCCTCCTTACTTGTATAAATATTTTTGTGATGGTTAGTTTTAATTGTCAACTTGGCACATCCTTAGGAGGAGAGTCCCATGATGGATTGTCTAGATCAGGTTGGCCTGTGGGCATGTTTACTTGCGTAAACTTTTAGAAATAACTTAACTAGCTCACTTGGAGCCCATGTTAAAACTGGGATTTGTTGCTGAGTTGCTTATCCCCAAATCATCTCAGCTTACATTTTCTTATTTTTAAACTATAAATGTCATCATGACTCCTTTTAAAGCCATTGTTATAGTAAAGGCATAAGCCATTACTATTTAGTACTTTGCCACATTTTATGAAGTACTTCAATACGCCCTTGGTATTTTTTAATCAGCAAAGAGATGACTCAAACACTAGTTGGACAATTGTAAAGTTTGAAAGCTGAAGATTAAGGAAGATGTTCACCCTAAACTACTAATGAATGAGCAAAAGAAAGTGCAAATGAGTGAAAGAAAAAAAGTATCTCTGGAATAAGAATTATTGGCAGGCTGTGGTCCCACACACCTTTAAGCCCAGTATTCGGGTGACAAAAGGCAGGTAGAGCTCTGTGAGTTCAGGGTCAGCCTGGTCTACAAAGTGAATTCCAATACAGCCATGGCTGTTAAACAACAACAACAACAACAACAACAACAACAACAAAACCCTGTCTTGTAAAAACAAAACAAATAAAATAAAATAAATAGAACAAATAAATAAACAAAAAAACCATAACTAACTCTGGATGTGGTGGCTAGCTCATGTCTGAAATCCCAACAAAAACAAAACAAGATGAAATGAAACAAAGCTTTTGGAGTATGTAGATGCCTTTTTACAGTTTATTGCTGCTCCCCTACCCCAGACTTGGAGACAGAGTCTTACTGTGCAGCCCTGGCTAGCCTGGAACTTATTAAGTAGATTAGGCTGGCCTTGAATTCAGACATCTGCCTCTTGAATGCTAGCATTAGAGATCTGTGCCATCGTGCCCAGCAATTGACCCACTTTTATTCTTAGGAGTGTTTTCCCTTTCTGAATAAGGTGTTTCTATTTCTATTTTTATATAACAAACAAAAAGCAAAAGGCAAAACAAAACCCCAATCCAATATGCCCCATATCAAAGAAAGACATGGTACACTCAGTGACTCACACGCTGTCCCTTTGAGATGTCATCCTCTACTTTAAATTTAATGAACGTGGCCTCTCCTCCTTGAAGATCAAATTGTTCTTCTATACACAGCTTGGTTTGTCTGGCATGATATGGGTGCTGTTATTTCATGTCAGGAAGTGAACCTGATGGTTATCTTTGTTCTCAGAATTCTCTTGTTAAATGAGGCTACAAGAGACTACAACATTTCGTTTTACATGCTGCTTATTCTGCCATTGATGGTTTTCATTCCAGTGAGATAATTACTCTGGCTTTTGGGCAAATCCTATTGTGATTTTGAATGGGGCCTCCCTATACCTCCCAAGGGGGCCTGCTTTTGACATGTTTTCCTTTGTTTAACATATGAACTCTATGATCTCTCTAAAATTTGATTTCTGCCCAACATTGTCCTCAGAAATTACCCATCAGAATCTCCCTGGGTGTAAACCAAAGTGAGATTTCCCAGATGAAGTCTAGGCCTTCTGAATCAGATTTTCTGCTGAGGAAACAGGGTTTCATATTCTTGGCTGGCCTCTAAACTTGAGGCTGATGTTGACTTTGAAAGCATAACCTTTCTGCTTGATTTCCAGAGTCCGAGGACAGAGGACAGGTATAACCACCACAACAAGTACATGAACTGCTAGAGACCAAACTTACGATTTTATGATTGCTGGGCAAACATTCTACCATCAACCAACAGAGCTATACCTCAGCCTATGTTTTCTTTTTCTTTTTCTTTCTTTTCCCTTTTCCTTTTCTGTTCTTTTCCCCCCACAACCCCCTCTCATTTGAAGACCGTCTTACTCTTTAATCCAGACTGATCTTGAATTCATGATAGTCTTCCTGCTTCCATCTTACAAGTGGTAGGGCTTCAGGCATGAGCTACCATGGTTAGCTTGAATCTGAATTTTAAAAGATGGATCAAGGAAATCACATTCTCTCTGAGCACATACCCAAGTGTGGGCAGTGGTGGCCTTATATTATACCCAGGATCTTCTGTGTGCTTCCCCAGTAAATTTTTTCAGCATCTTTATTTTGCCCACTCAGAAACTGCCTCCTGTATGGGTTACAAAGTGTGCTTTCCTTAAAAGGAATGTGATCTTTTGATGTGCTTTAAGGCATGGGGACAGAGTTTCCATATGAAGCTTTCAGGTTCTATCTGGAGCCCCAGGCTGACCCATAGATGAGTTGAGTCATCCACAGAAAGGGTGAAGAGGTCAGCTAGCCTGAACTGAGGAACGTCAGAGCCAACTAAGTTGAGCCACGTTCTTGGATCCATAAATAGTTTCAGGATGAAACAGATGATTTACTGATATCAGAATGGCCAGACTAGTTACTTTGGTTATCTCTTTGGGTATGTGGTATCTGTTCTCGAGACATCACACATTAATGTTAAACACTTTGTGCATTCTCCAAGCAGACTAGGACTGCCCCAGACTTTGACCCTGATTGCTTTTATTTCATGAATAATTCCAAGAACATAGATTATGTGATTAGTCAGGCCTCGGAGAAGAGGAAGCTGCTGACTAGAAGCAGTTTGCAAGAATAAGAGGAAATGCAGATATAGACAGAGGCCTGAGAAGGCAGAGTGTGGAATTTTGAAAATTTTGCTTTTGTAGAACTCACCATTCCATGATGATAACACATATGTTAGGTGAGCAAATAAAGACATAAAACCTGAGCCAGCCTTGCTGGCAAACGCCTATAATCCTAGCACATGGAAGATGTAGGCAGGAAGATTAGGAACGTAGTCTTGTCTTTTAAAATAAATATAAAGAGCTAAGAAACAAACCAGATATAGAAATAGAATATTTTCAACTTCAAGATTTTACCTTTAGAATATTTTAGTGCAAAACAAAACAAAACAAAACAAAAAACAAAACCCTAAGCGTTGGTGATGAAGTATGATGTTGCTTAGTTTGGAATGGAAAAGCAGAGAATGATGAAAGGCCAAAAGGCTTTTCATGGATCAGGGATTTGAGTCAGTCAATGTCCCCGGGGTTGCAACTCAGTTCTGAGTTTATAGTCAGAGTCTTTGTGAATTTATAGATTTTGTTTGTAAAGGGAAAGCAGCAGCCTAAAAAATCAACATTCAGCTTCTATTTGATTGACCTAGATTTCTTTTAGCGTTGGCTGATTACCGAAGCATTAGCAAACTGCTTCCCCACTAGTGTAGACATTTAAGCTGAAAATCCAATACTCAAGCAATTAGAATCAATGTTCACTACCCAAGAATAAGTGATAGCTCAGATGTTTTTTCTGCACACAGAGGGGTACGGAACCTAAAGCCATGCTCTGGCATAGTTTTATAAATATTACCTAATTTTAGATCACTCTAGCAATGCCATCAGAAAGTAGGAGAGGTAAAACACAAATTCTCAAATGTAATTCAATAGTGTCATGCCTAATTGTATTCCTTTGATATTTGAGGTTCCAAGGCATCCAGATGGCAAAGTGGGTAAAAGCACTTGCTGAACAAGCCTGATCATCTGAGTACCAGCCCCGGAACCCACCACGGAAGGAGAGAAATGTCATCCTCTGACCTCCACATCTGCACACTTATACTCTCACACGCAGACATTTCACACGCATACAGTAATTAAAATATAAAAAGTGCATACTTAAGGCTATGATTAGAGAAAAAGAATAGCAAATGTTAACTATTGACAAAATGAAATATTAAAAAGCAATCCCATTGTCTCATTTAGTTTGCCTATGTGCATACTGTCTTTAACAGGAGAAAAGTGGAAATTAAAGGCAAGGAAGTTGTTAGAAATAATTAAGTAAGAAAATTTAAAACTTAATCTCAGGCAAGTGTGGTGAGTCACACCTAATAATCCTAGCACCCGGAAGACTCCTGTAAATTCAAGGCCAGCCTGGGCTACATAGCAAGACTATATCTTAAACAAACAAACAAACAAACAAATGACCGTGTGTAAGAGTGTATCTCAGTTGATAGAGTGCTTGGTGGCCATGAAGAAGGGCCTGGGTTTGGTCCCTAGCACGAGGTAAAGGTAATACACAGCTGTACTTGGGAGATGGAAGCAGGAGGAACAGAAAGAAGTTCAAGGCTATTCTCAGCTTCATAGACAGACTTGAGACCAGACTTAGTCAATGAGACCCTATCTCAGAAAACAAAACACACTTAAATGTCAAATAGGAATTTGTAAAAATCATAGCCTGTTGCAAAACCCAGTTCCCATGAACTCGAAAAGAGATCTGAAGCTCTGTCCCACTGCGACTTCCATTTTCCAAGTGGGCCAGACTCATTCTTACCAGTGTGTTCTTAGTTTCTCCTTGTACACAGTGCTCACCATAGCACAGTAACCCTAAAGTAATAGTAAATTTCAAATGATTAGTGTTGTTTACTGAGAGAATCAGTAGCATTAGAGCAGAAAACTTGGAAGGTGGGCCCTGAATAAACTTCTAGCTTTATGATGCTCCTCTTGTATGAAATAGTCAGAGAAATTCAGTGGCTCCACCATCTCTCTTAATCTGTGCAGGACCAAGATCAGGGTGAGTCTCCTCAGTTGTAGGAACTCCTTATAGGCACGGGCCATATCTTAGTCATCTCAATGTGCCTCTGTCCTTGCACAGTGCCAAGAGCACAGAAGATGTTTGCTATTTCATAAATAAGTTGTTAAAGCAAGTCAGAAAACGAGTGTCTCTGGTAACCAGACTCCTAGCCAGCCTGCCCAAATTATGTCTCAGCTCTGTAAACATTCTGAACAAATATGTCAGTTCAGAACATTCTGGACTCTTGGAGGGATTTGTTTCAGTCATACTCTGTGGGGAAGCCCTGAGTGAAATGTGTTAGGAGAGGATGAAGTCCTGAGGGTATGTGTCCTGTTGACATGAGCACAGCCATGTTTAGGACCCAAATACCTCAGCTTCATGGGAATGGCATAGCATCCCCTAGGTCAGTGGCAGCGAATTGACAAAGTCTTCTTGTGATCCAAGGACCAGTGTTTAGGAATGATTGACCAGTGTATGCAAAAACTAGCAACCACAAATTCCGTCTCCTAGGTGACTGAACCTGAGACTGCTCTTCTAACAGAGACCCCCCACTAAGAGCAGCTAACTCCTCCTCCTTGTGATGTACAGAGTAACCTCACTGCACTCCAGGTTACTTAGCAGGTTCCCTCAATCAGAGCCAGCACAGCCTACCAGCTTTTTTATAAGTGTGCCTATGATTTCCTTGGTTCTTCTTTTGGCGCCCGCCCCTCCATTCCTGGGTTGCCTCAGTTAGGTTTCTAGGACCATGCTAGGCAGGATGCAGCAATAGCTTAGTGAAGTGAAATGTTTATAAGCTTCTTTGACAAGAGTCCTGTCTGTCTAACCAAGGCCACAAAAATATGACAGGATTCTCTGCATCACTGGTTCCTTGGCGAGACCCTTTGAGGATTGTGATGTGAATTTGTTAACCTGGTGTCCCTGGAGAGTAGCATGGTTCTTGATGGACTGTAGTGGCTCCGTGAGTGATTCTTGTTCAATACAGATCATGTACCAGATAGCATCTAAAGCCCTTTACCTGAGGAATCCTCTTAAAACCCTCACAACAATACTCATACTGTCACTCTATAGGTTTCTGGATGAAGAAATAGGTGCAGACACGCTTACACATGAGAAAAATTGCAGAGCTAGTATGGTGAGGTACAGCATGAGTATAGGGGAAATAACCATTCCAGTGACTCCTCAAGCTTTGGTCTCAAATCCCTTTTAGGATGCTAGAATTGAGTGTCTTTGAAGATTTGCTTTGTTTTGTTTTGGGGTTATTTGTTATTTGTTTGTTTGTTTATCCATAGCTGTTTGTTTTGAAACCTGGCTAGTTTAGCCTCAAACCTGCTATGATCTTTTTAATCTCTACTTTCTGAGTGCTAGGATTGTAGGCGTGAAACAATGTGTCCCCCAAAAGAGGCTTTCTTTACTTAACACCTAAAAGAGCCAAAGCTAAGTTTAGTGTAAAAGCAATTAATCCAGGGACATTTAGATACATATCATATATGATATATATGATATATATGTATCAAATACATATATCAAATATATATATATATCAAATATTTAAATAGAAAAGTAAGTCAGTTGCATGTCAATTGTTACAGTTTTTAATTTTCTTAACATTATTTATTTATTTATTTAATCTGTTTATGAACTTGTCACACTGTGACTTGTGGACATCAGAAGGCAACTTGCAGGAGTCAATTCTCTCCTTCAGCCATGTTGAAATCAGGGATCAGACTCAGATCATAAAGCTTGGTGGCAGGCATCTTTATTTATAAAGAATTTATATATTATTTAACCATTTATACCATGTGAGATACACACACACACACACACACACACACACACACATACACACACAGAGTTTCTCAAGACATCAAGACAGGGCTGTCCTGGACTCAATTTGTAGACCAGGCAGGCCTCAAACTCACAAAGATATACATACCTTCCTCTGCCTACAAAGCACTGACATTAAAGGCTTGCCCCACCATGCCTGGCTTAAAGAATAATTATTAATAAAAAAAAAAACAGGGCTGGGAATGTAGCTCAGTTGGTAGAGTGCTTGCCTATCTTGTATCAGTCTCTAGATTAGATCACCAGCACTACACAAACCAGGCATGGTGAACACACTTGTCATCTCAGCATTTGGGATATGGAAGCAGAAGAATCAGATGTTTGAGGTCATCTCTACTACAAAGAGAATTCAAGTCCAGCCTAAGACTACATGAGAATCTGTCTAAATAATAATAATAATATAATACATAAACTATGTATTTCTCCAAAACTACAATATTGTATACAATATTGTAAGTAGCAATGTTATTTGTAAGGTTGCCAGCTTTTTCAATATTTGTGTGAATGATATCTAGACTCCAATTTCTGCTCTGTGTTGAGTCTTTTTTCATATGTCCCGTGCTCTCTGAATAACTACACTATATGTTTGTAAGAGAGTAGGAGTGAGGAAGCCATGATATTTTGGGTTTCAGTGAACCTTAAGGGTCTTTGAGTATGGCTTTCCATATCTAGCCTCCTCTCTGCATGGACCCCAAGGATATGATGGGAATCATAGGAAGCTACTCCCTTCCAAGAGATGTTTATGCTGCAGAGGTGATTGACGTAACCTTCTCTAACTTGGTACATAGCCTATGATGGGAGTGTGGTCCGATGAAATCTGGCCCACAGCATCTGGCCCCTGTGCTTCTGTTCTTTGCCATGCTTTCTGCCTGGTGGGTTGCTCAAGCAGCATCACAGAGACCCAGGCTAGACCCCACACCACCTTCTTGGATCTTCCTGCACCATTTTGCAGGAGTCTATTCCCCAGGCCATGTGTTTCCCCAAGGGCAGGGATCTAAATTTTCCCTCCTCACCTTGCCAGCATATAAGATAGAGTAGCAGAGCAAATTGCTGGGGAGCATGGCAGTCGAGGAGAAACAAAATATAATCTGAAATGAAGGGAAACTTCCTAGAGAAAGAGAAAATAACCAGATCCGGGCATAAAGCAGAAAACAGTTTGAGCTGGGGCTGGAGCATCTCCTGTGGAAAGAGGTAGGTGCTTGAAATGGCTGAAGGAGGGTCCATGGAAGATGAATGGTGGTCCAGCATCTCCAGGGCAAGAAGTCACTAGACTGAAAGGTCTTCATTTCATTTCAACCTCTCTGAACTGGGTGGTAAGTGGCCTTGATGCCTGACTCAGAGCAAGTAATTAAAGGTCCTGGCCTTTTCAGTGAGATGAAAATAACTTTCATGATCTCACCTTTCAGGAGCCACCTGTTCCCAGAGTGACCGCTAGCTTGATTACATAAGAGCAAACTTGAAGTCAAAGAAAGCCCATGGCCTCCGAAAAGGTAAATTGATTTCTTCTTGAGGATGTAGATTACAGCCTTCATTTGAATGTAAGAGAAAGCAACCACATGCTGAGCTAAATGATGAGCAAGCAGAATGATTAAAGAGGCAGGGATTCATTTCTTATGGACAGCAAATAACACTCCCTTCTTGTTCATCAGCTAGTACTTTAGATAGTTATTCTTTTAGAGACAAAGTCAAAACCAAAAAAAATATCTTGGAGACATGGCAGATGTCATGTTTGTACTGACATCTCTCTCTTGATCTATTTATTCCCAATATTCAAGTTGACACTATTTACTAAATTATGAGTACAAACATCTCACAGTTTAAAAATTATTGTTTTATAGACATGATGGTACATGCCTACAATCCCATCACATGGGAAGCTGAGGCAGGAGGGCTATTGTGAGGCCAACCTGGGCTGTATCTAGAGATCCAGGTCAGCCAGGTCGACTGATGAAAATGAATTATGTTAATTACCATTTAGATATTATTTAGAAAAATAGAAAGAATAGAACAAGAAAATGTAACAAGGACTGGCATTGAGTTCAGATGTTGGCTTGCTTGTGCAATACCCACAAAGCCCTGGTTCCTTCTGTACTACATGAACTGGGTTTGGTAGTGCCCTCCTATAATCCTAGCCCTTAGGAGGTAGAGATAGTAGCATCACAAGTTCAAGGCTTTAATGAGAGATTCAAGGTCAACCTGGGACACATATGACTATTTCAGAGGGAAAAAGTATTACTACTTGTCTTAGGGTTCCAAACAAGAGGTATTCTTACCCCTGTGTGGTAGTCCTTCAAGGTAATGTCCATCAATTGCTTCTGTTTCCATATGTACATGCTTTAGAAGTAGTGTTGTCTCCTTGGCAGCCATGCTAATGGTCTGAATTCTTTTGACCACAAGAAGCCTGTAGAAGTGTTGCCATACCAATTCTAGACCTAGAGTTTGTTTTGGTTCTTACTAACCCAGTACCTGTGCATGCTAATCATTATCTCAGAGCTACATCCCCAGTCCTAGACCTCGGCTTTAAGAGGCATAGTCACTTTCTTTATGGGTACCAGATGATGTAAGAGGTCTGGCAATGAAGAAACTTTGTACTGTGAAGAAGCCTAAGCTTTCTTGTGGAAATATCATGTAGAAGAGTGCCTCTGTTTTGCATGGAACATTTGAGGTTTTTCAATATATTCTTCACTTAGTCTGGGTGTATAGCTCAGTGGTAGAATTTGTGCTTTGCATGCTGATACCCTGTCGTCAGTCCTTAGTGTCCAAAACAAGGGTCAGAGACTGGAGTGACAGTTCCATGATTCAGAGTGACTACTGCTCTTCCACAGGACCTGGATTAAATTCCTAGCACCCATATCAGGTGTTTACAACTTCCTGTAACTTCAGTTCCAGAACATTTGATGACCTCTGGCCTCCAAGGACACCTTCATCCACAATGGTGCATGTGAACTCATGAAGGTACACACACATACACATGAAAATAAAACAAAATTTTAAAGGGTTATTCTCTCTCTCTCTCTCTCTCTCTCTCTCTCTCTCTCTCTCTCTGTGTGTGTGTGTGTGTGTGTGATATGTATGTGTGTGTGTTATAAAGTGAGTAGATGTATCTGTGTATGAATGAATACAAAGGCCATAGGTCAATGTTGACCATATTTTTCAATTGCTCACTTTGTGTGTGTGTGTGTGTGTGTGTGTGTGTGTGTGTGTGTGTGTGTGTGATGCTGGATGCCCTGCTCTATCACTTGCCATCTTATTTCTTTGAGATATGGTCCTTCACTGAACTTGGAGACATGCTGGTGACCAGCAAGTACCAGTGAGCCACCAGTCTCTATTCTCACAACACTTAGGGTTACAAGCATACATAACATTGCCCCACTTCTGAGGTGTGTTCAGAGGACTTGAATTCATGTCCTCACATGTATACAGAGAGCACTCTTACCCACAGGGACATCGCTCAACCACTTCACTCCCTATATTTATTTTTTTCTCTTAGGTTTTATTAGGTATGTATGCGAATATGTGTACATCCCAAAAGTGTATGTGGAAGTCGGAGGACAACTCACAGGAGTTGGTTCTCTTCTTCCACCATATGGGTCCTGGGATTCCAACTCAGGTCATCAGGAGTGTAGGCCGGCACCTTTATAGAAAGCACTTTCAGCCCCTGAATCATCTCAGTGGCCCTCCACTTATTTTTAAAGCACTTTGAGAGGCTAATGGCTGTTGAAAAAGGTCAGTGGTATAGAGAGAAGAGCAGGAAGAGATATGATCTTAAAGAGGCAGGGAAGACCTTTTCTGGGAAAATGAACTTGTCGCTTCATTTCCTGAGGATGAATCAGCTTGGCAGCTTGGAAATGAGCAATCAGGAGACTGCTTGCACAGAGCAGTTCTATTAATGAAGGCATATTCTGTCTGGGGACAGCCACCATTAAGATCCACTTCGGATCCTGTATTTGGATTCCAAAAGGAATAGAGTCCAGAAGCTGTATGTTCCCCTGAAGAAACAGCGGCATTTTTTTCCACCTAAAAATATACTCTGCCCCTGTGATGGGGACTTCTTCAGTTTTTTCTAAATGCAATCATAGTTTGTGAAATGAAGTACATCTAATTTCTCTCCTCTATTTTCTCTCCATCCCCCTCTCTTTCTCTTCTTCTATCTCTCAGTCTCTGTCTCTGTTTGCCAGTCTGCCTGTCTGCCTGCCTGTCTGTCTGTCCCTGTCTGTCTGTCTATATATTTCTCTGCTCTTGTATGTACAACATTAATTAATACTCTATTTCTAGGCTAGAGGATCAGAAATCATTCTATAACAGCATACACAAAGGAACTTTCATATTATGATAATATTTAATTTCCTTCTCGACAATTTTCTGAAGTAAATTTCTTGGTGGTCACTTTTAAATAAACAGTCAGGAGGGATATTTTAAATTCCCCAGATTATTTTCCAGTGTTTTAGATGTATAGCAACCAAACCAACTTGAACATCTTACCTCCAGCCAAGTAGTTATTAGAACAACATTTTTATAGGTGTCCCTTTGTATACAGTAGCCGGCACTTACACATGGCTGTGGTATGTGAACAACTGAATGTATCAAATCCACATTCAGATGGCCCGTAGTATAAAATGCATTCCTAATCTTGATGGCTCATTTTGAAAAGTTAGTATAAAGTATCTCCATTGTATACACAAAGACAGTATCTTACTCTGTAGTCTAGGTTGGCCTCAAACTCACTGTAGATCAGGCTGACCTCACACTTGTGAGTATTCTCCTGCCTCAGGAGTGCTGATATTACAGATGTGAGCCATCACATTCAGCTGATCAGACATTGAAACGGTAGTATTTTGGATATGTTGGGTCAAATAAAGTATATTACATTAGGAGCTGGGAGTAGTGGTGCACATCTTTAATCCCAACACTAACAAGGCAGAGGAAGGTGTATCTCTGTGTGTTTGAGGACAACTCAGCCTATATAGCAAGTTCTGGGCTAGCCAAGTGCTCCATAGTGAGATCCTGTCCCTCAAATAACAATAACAACAAATATGCTATATTATCTTTACAAGTGTCAATATACTTATGAAGAAAGCTTTTATAATTTAAGCTGCAGTGGACGGGCTGGGGATGTAGCTCTAGTTGATCAAGTTTAGCCTAGTATACATGAAGCCCAGGGGTCCATTCCCAACACTGCATAAATTTGTGTGGTGGTGTGGGATGGTAATCTCAGCACTTGGGAAGTAGAGGCAGGAGATTCAATTTGAGTCCACTAAGCAACATGAGACACTATCTCAAAAAGGAAAGCAACTCAGTGGAATTTTTCAATTATGCATGGGGTTCATTCTGGGGCTTGAATTCTATTTCTGATGGAGAACTCCTCTCTATGGAATAGAATAAAAGCTTCTTTGAGTCTATCTGGGGCCCCAATCAATAGACACTCATAGCCTTAAAGTCCTAGCATATTTCTTCTTGAGGACTTCATGAACTAGATCAAGCAAATCACAGAATCGAGAACAGGAGCCTTGGATGTTTGGCTTCTTTGCCCTCCTCTCAACTTTAGGCTACATCCTGTTATTCCTAAGTCACAAATGCCACCTGGAGAACTGACCCAGTATTCTCTTCTCAAGACATCTCCCTGAGCTCCACCATTGCTCAGTATGCCTTTTCATTATCATTGGCTTTGAAACTAAAATCGCTCAACCTGGACATCTCAGTAGTTATTCTACAGGATAGTAGCTTTACAGTGTTTCTCACAGGAGGGTAGAGATGTGGCTCAGTTGATAGGCTACTTGACTCCGTGCATGAAGTCCTGGGTTTAAACCCCAGTACCACATAAACTAGTCTAGTCTCACCTCAAGTTGGTGGAGGCAGAAAAGTTAGAAGTTCAAGGTCATCTTTGAATATAGAACCATCTGGACTAGGAGAGCTCTTGTCACAAACAAATACCAAAGCCCCAAACCATCTAGCTCAGTGATAAAGTGCTTATCCAGCATAGGAAAGGCCTTAGGATTAGTACAGCCATTCCCCTCCAAATCTATAAGAATGTGAAAGATGGAGATATGAGTTAGCAATATTAAAGATGAGCCAGAAAGGCTCTTCAAAGAGTAGGACAGTTTCTGGCCACTTAGCCCAGTAAAAGGATGGATTTCTAACTTTTTGGAAAGAGGTGTTTGCAGGGTATGTTTAAATAGTGTAGACACACAATAGATACATTAACTTTTACTCTGGTAAAAGCACAAAGGCTTTTATCTAGTTACAAATTAATACCCCCAAATGATCCTTACTTGCTCCCTATGAATCTCACTTACTCTTCTCTCTATATCCTTTCCACCTCATTAAAAAGTTTTGAAATTTATATGGTTTATTTGTGTTACTTCAACTGGATACTTGAGATTGTTCCATTTGTTAAAAAATAAGAAATTTTTTCTTACAGTTCTGGAGGCAAGGACATTCAAGATCAAGTTGCCAGAAGATTTGTGTCTGGAGAGAACTTGGTCTCCACTTCCAAAATTTTGCTTTGAGTGTTTCATCTTCTAAAGGGTCACAACTGTGTGTCACAAATACTCGGCAGAATTGAGGAGGTGGAGAAATAAACTCCTTTGCCCTCCCCCCCGCCCAATTTCTATATTTATTTTCTATGTGTGTGTGGGGGGGCATTGATTTCTGTGTCATGGTGACCATGTAGAGAGCTTAGAGGACAACCTGTATGAGTAGTTCTCTCTCAGCCTTGTATAAACTGTGGATTGGAGTCAGGATTTAATACTTGGTGACAAATTGCTTTACCCACTGTGGCATCTCTGGAACCAAACTCTCTGTTTTTAAATGGACCTGTGATAACTCTGTTTTTGAGAGCAGAACCTATGTGGTTTAATTGTCTCTTAAGTTCCCATCTCTTAAACTGCTATATTGGCTATTCCGTTTCTGTATGAGCTCTGGAGGGGACTGACATTCAAATCATAGCAATGCCATGCTGACCAAACCACTTCTGTGGGAGAACAATGTCTGGGACATTTTTCGTTATATTCCGCTACTGATGGCTTTCTCTCTTTGGAAGTAACATGTTTCCTATTTTCACTCACTTAACCATCCCCTCACACATCTATTCTTTTGATATTTATGTAAGAAGCACTTTCCAAAAGTTCCTGAAGCCATTAATACCCCACATCTGGACATAAACACTGTCTTCCACTGCTGTTTTGCCAAACCAAGGGTTTTACTAAAGGTAAAGCAATCCTGCTGCAGACACCAACCACAGGCTCACTGAGACATTTACTTACAGTCTCAGGTAGAGATTCAGGCTCAAAAAAGAAGATTCTTGTAAATTAAAATCCATCGTTTATTTTCTTAAAAATTAAACAGGCTCTAAAAGAAGTTTATGAAGTCATTTGCACAGCTACCCACAGTATATCCCAGGGACTTCATTGAAGTATGTCTTTACCGGGAATCATCACTAACATAGGAGTAGCTTTCACAACATAAAATATCTTATCCCAAAGGCAATTATGTTGACTTCTATATTCCCAAGGAAATGATTGCAGAAAAATCAGGAACACAAAAGTTGGGAACTTTAAAAATCTTCATTCCTATATAATGTATTATTTAAAAAAACATTGCAGAATTAATTCAGAGATTGACTTCTTCATCCGAAACTCCAGGAACATTGAGTACTCTGTGACTTTCATCTGTGCCACTTAAATGGATGTTTCGCAGGTTGTTTTTGTTTTTGTTTTTTAACAGACAGGGTTTCTCTGTGTAACAGCCCTGGCTCTCCTAGATCCCTCTTTGTAGACCACGCTGGCCTTGAACTCAGAGAAATCTACTTGTTTCTACCTCCCAAGTGCTGGGATTAAAAGGCATGTGTCACCATGTCTGGCCAGTGTCTTTCTTTCTTTCTTTCTTTCTTTCTTTCTTTCTTTCTTTCTTTCTTTCTTT
>JANHMN010000005.1:99940963-99955148 GCA_030674055.1 Rhabdomys pumilio | reverse complement strand
TTATTATTATTATTATTATTATTATTATTATTATTATTATTATTATTGAAAGGCTGGCTTTGAACTCACTGTGTAGTCAAAGATGACCTTGATCTCCTGAGTCTCTAGCCTCCACCTCCTGAGTGCTGTGAGCCACAACACTGGGTTTATGAGGACTCACGCTTAGTAGGCTCTCTACTTATTGAGCTGTACCCTCAGCCCTAGAAATGTCTTCCTAACGCTGCATTTATTCACTAATTTTTTTGGAAGGAGCTGGTGTAATGGCTCAGCTAGTTAAGGAGCTCAGCACCAAGACTGATGCCCTGAATTAGAGCCCCAAGACCTACATCCTACATGAGTGAAGGAGAGAACACATTCCTGAAAGTTGTCTTCGAACCGCCACCAGTGTGCCATGGTACTTATAGGTGGATGCCTGCATGCATCACACACACACACACACACACACACACACACACACACACACACATAAATAAATAGATGAATGAATAAGTAGATAAATAGATAAAAATGTAAGTGGATGTAAAATAATTTGCATAGTGTTAATGATGGCCATGAAAGATCCAAAGAACACAGAAATACTGTTACTTAAAGGCAGACAACTGGAGCTAGCGCATGAGTGAAAGTCTAAGAAAGGCAAAAAAAAAAAAAAAAAAAAGGAACAGAGAAAAAGAAAGGACAAGAGTTTAGAAATGCATCTCTGTCTGAAATATTTTTGTACAAGCACAGGAAGTTGCTTTGAGAAAGCCAGGCCACAGACTTACACAGGGAACTTGCATAAAGGGCCCTGAGATTAGAAGACAGTGCCATGAGCTTCAAGTGGCTATAATTTTTACGGTGTTCCTCTACTTTTGGATCTGTACTGTGGTTGGAGATTCCTACAGTCTGAAGCTAAAGAAAAGAGTGCAGAAACAAGACATGTTAGAACCTTTCCCTCGGAACTGTCATTAAGGCCAAAAATGGGTTTCAGGTTGTCTGAAGTTTCAGGAAATTATGTGTAATGGTGGTAGAGTGTGACCAGGTGTCTGAGGTTACGTGCAGGATTGTCCTGGTGGTGCAAGCCTGTCATTCACATAGGTAGGTGGCTGAGGCTGAAAGATTGCAAGTTCAAGGTCATCGCAGGCAACAGTGAGACACCGTGTCAATATAACACAGGCATTACACACTTGTAGTCCCAGTATTTGGAAGAAGTCCCAGCAAAATCGAAGATTGTTCCCCCAATTCAAGGCTATGCTATATGGTTAGCCAGGACTACCTAGTGAGACCATGTCTCAAAAGACCTCTGATGGTGGTGATGATGATGATGACAACTGGTAATGATAATAATTTAGAAGGGGCTGGGGCTGGATCTCAATGATAGAGAACCTTGTGTGGAGCATCAGGTTCAATATCAAGTACCACACAAACAAACAACAAGAAAACTGGCCTCAGAATGTTGCTAGGAGTGTTCTCGAGCATATCTAGCTTTAGCTTTGAACAGGAAAGGAGTGCTATGTCAGGCAGTAACTATCCTTTGTTAAAGAAAATGCGCTTCAACCCTTCATCCTACTTTCCTGGCATCCAGCACTCACATGGATTCCATCCAAGGAAAGCTAAGCTCGAGAAGTAAACGGGAGGTGTGTATGCATGTGTGTGAGCATGTTTGCACACCTGTCTGTTTGTATGAAAGAGAGAGACAGATACATTGAGACAGAGATACAGAGAGACAGAGACTAAGACAGAGACACAAAGACAGAGGGACTGATATAATTTCTGAGCGTCCAAAAAAGGCTTGGCCCAGAATTCAAGGTCATTGTCAGTATAACACTGAGGTATGTAGTCAGAGGTCTGTTAGTCGCCATAGGGGTGGGGTGGAGGAGCCATTGTGTTTCTGGGGCAGAGTTGGCCAGTTCAGAACCAAAAGAGATTTTTGTAAGTAAAAACTCACATGCATCCCTATCTTTTGTAACAAACGGCAGCCTTTTGTTGAATAGTGAAAACAGAATTCCTCATTTTCTATGAAGCAAATCCATAGAATACTCTCCTTGATTAGCACACGGTTTTCAAATGTTCACCAGGAGAGCTGGTGGAGACTGAGATGTACTTCAGAGTTTCTGCATTGTAGCATGAATGTTCTTTAGGAGACTCTACATGATACAGTGCAGAGACTCCTCAAGATAGAGGAGGACAAAATCCAAAGGAAACATTTGCCCTTGCCTGGAGTCATTTTGGCCAGTCACTACTGAAGAGAGAGGTGGGAGGAAGGAGCTGTCACTGACTAGGTAGAGCAGAGCTGCTCCTAATGTCATCCTGTTTATCGTGACCCTACAATACAGAATTATCAAACCCCCAGTGTTAGCAGATGAAGAAATTATCTTACATCCAGCCCTAAATATAAAACCACTTGACACATCTCCCTGTTGGTGCAATTAACCAAAACAATAGTCCGATCAAACGATAACCACACAATCCCATTAGTAGTGTTTCCTCCTTCCTCTGTTTCACCCCATAGAAACGATCAAATAAATGTAAGCATGACCTATATAAGAACAGGGACTTTTCAATCTCCTCAAATATGTTTCACTGTAATGTCTGCCCTTCTAAAGATTATTACATGCCTAGTGAAATCACTGAAACTTCAGTAGTAACAAAAATTGATAGCAGCATCACTTGGCTAAAGGAATTAAAATTTCAAGCAAGGAAAAGAACATTAAAAGGTGTTTTCTGTTGTTGTCATTGTCGTCTCATTGAAAAATCTCCTTTGTTTACTGCTCTACAGTTTGAGGGAAAAAGAACAAAATGAATGTTTAAAACATACAGGATAATAAATGATTTGTAAAAATTCAAGTCCAGCAAAGCCATCTGTATACTCCAGTACTCCTAAGCCGTAGCTCTTTTGATCTGTTGTCCAGAAGAGGAAATGGAGCTTACTGTCTTTCCTAGTAGGAAACTGAATATTATTAAAACATGAAGCCCAAGATTCTTTGAGAATGTAAATCCAGAAAGTCCTGACCTCCGATTGTGTGGTTTGCACAAAGAGCATTGGTAGGATGTCTGGGCAGCAGTGGACTTGAGGACAATTGGTGTCCACACTTATCTCCAAAGATGCGAGGTAAAACAAAGATTCGAGGTTATGACCTCTACAGTCACAGTCGCCTTGAAGGAAAGAAACAATAGTACTAAAACAGTTAAGCACAGACTGGTGTCAAGATTGTCACTAAGTCACCAAATATCTCTAGTAAATTCTACAAATTTAGAAATAAAGTGACAGCTCTTAAAACTGTTGGGTTTGCCCTTTAATCCAAAAGAGGAAGTAATATTTACCAGCAATCGGCTGCTACAGTGGCATTGCAGATAATGAATAACTTTTTTTTCTTTTGGCAGAATAAATGAAATCAGTAAGTCTGTATCAGAGAATTGATGATTCTCTAGTGTCCAAATCTATTCATGATTCTGTGATGAGGGGACTCAGGTATTTATATTATTGAGTTTGGGTGTTATTTGATACTGAAGACTCTGTCCTCCTCCCAGACAGAACAACTTCTATTATAACATCAGTCTAAATGCTAGTTAATTTAGAAGTGTCCAAGCAGATCTATATGTAAAGAAATTTTCCATGAAGCTCAGGATAGCAAGTACCACTGTCTGAGATCCTATTGAAAGCCTAAAACAAGAGAAAATGCTAGACCAGAGCACAAACAAAACAAAACAAAACAAAACAAAAACAATAACAACAACAACAAAAAAAAAAGGAGGCAAGCAGCAATACTATCTATTTTTTCCCCTTCTACAGGAAGTCTCTGGCCGGACGTCATGTCACAGAGCATGCAGGTGCCTTGCAGGAAAGGAAGCACCCACATTAAGCCCGGAAAGAACCCAAAGAAGCAGAGTTCTGCTTATTTCCCTACCAATTTTATTTCCCTGTCTACATTGCCAACCTAGAGCGTTTGGCTGTGTAGGCTGTTCTTTTCAGCTTCATGCAATTAGTTGGGCTATGCTTTTGCTATTTGCACTTTACCCAAGACTGTCTTGCCCTTTCTTCTCTTTGATGGGCTTTGATGAGCTTGAATTTCTATGGGACACAGAGCAAATGACAATGAATCCTACATTTGTTTTACTTACCCATTCATTTGTTGATGTAAAGGTTTGGAATACTAGTAGATCACCAGTAGTGCAACTAGTAGAACACTTACCTAGAGTACACACAGGGTTCTGAGTTTGCTGCCCTAGAACTGAAGAAAACATGCTCACACGTTGTTGATTTATTTCCATTTCCATCATAGAAGAAAAAAGAAAGTTAAGATGATGATAGCCATGGTAGTTTTAAGACAGGCTCCAGTAGTGTCTATAAGATTGTCAGTCAAGTATTAGCTCCCTACATAAGTAGTTCCTTTGAGACGGGGTCTCACTATGTTGCTCTGGCTGGCTCGGAACTCACTGTGTAAACCAGTCTGGCCTCAAACTCACAGAGATCTGCTAGCCTCTGTCTCCTAAGTACTAGGATTAAGGGTTATGTGCTACTACATCCAGCATAAGTCATTTTTAATTGGGCAATAGTCCCATGTATCTCTAAGGTTGTTAAACTGAATACCCTTGAGAAAGAGAAATCAGAAAGTGGAAAGAGAATAAGAGACGTCCTCTTCCGTTTAAGATCTTGTGGACTAGGTCTGTTTCCTCTGCCTGCTCTTTGTCTGAAGTTTTGAAAGATAACAAAAACCTTCAGTGGAGTAATACAAAAACCTTTACACAGGCTGCCCCTTCTCTTGCACAATCTGCATCATCCTGAAGTCTTAACAGTGTGGTTGCAGTCCACATTAATGGTTCATAATGGAATTGTAAACTGCTTGCAAAGCTCATACGAGTCCATCTTAAAATATGAGTATCAACTGCCTTGGAGGGAAACGCTTCACCCAAGACTACTAGGATCTGAAAGCTTGGTGTGTAAGCATCTGAACATCTTAGAAGTTAGAGCCCTCTCAAATTCTCCCTTAATGCTTGTTCAGCAGTGCTAAATAACATTGATTGGGATTGAGAGCAGATAAATAACAGACGACAGCTAAAAGGGAAGCCCTTTTAGCTTCATTTCCCAAAAGAGATTGCTCTTGGCTATGAGAGTGTAAAATGTCCTTCCCTTCCCTAAGTGAGCCATGAGGATGCCTGCTCAAGGGAAAATGGCTGCACCTGAGGGATTCTTTAAGAGCAATTGAGAAAAGGCTTTACACCAGGCTTTTCTTCAGCTGGACCCAGCTTGCCATCCTTTGTGTGATACCTTTAGTTGTTATGTGTAAAGGAAATATGAACAAGAAAACAAATGAGTTTTGTTTATATGTTAAGGGGTTGCATGTGATGAGTACTGGAGTCTTGGGAATGTTCCTGTGCATCTTGTGTGAACGTTTCTGAATACACATCTACCAGAACATTATACTGAAACCAGTACTGTTTATCAATTGCTTCTGAGAAAGCCCTAGGAACTTGCTGTGTCAAGTGGACCAGAATAAAGATGGCAAAGTACAATGTAATTTTCTTTGTCTCTTTGCTATTTTCAAGTTAGGAAAGGAAGGGTATTTATGAATACTTAAGATACTACCATTAGTATGCAGATACAATACGACAGAGGGGAGACTGTAGATCTGGTTTAGCTCCTTCGTCTAAGCCTTTGGGAGAAATTGGGACACCTCTGTGGACTAAAGCAACATAGTTTAACAGAAGGGCTTACTTGTCTAAGATAGGAAAAGATAGATGACCAACAGAAAGGTAAGATTGGCAAGGGTAATTGGAATATAAGGTCAGAAGATGTTCAACCTCTCCTGCTTTATCTAGTGTCTATTCAGAACAAATACCTGAGACAACTTGGTGGTGGTTCAGGGCTGAAACCTTGACACTTGGAGGTGGAGACATGAGGATCCAGGCTTAAAGGCCAACCTCAGCTACATAACCTACTTGAGGCCATGTCACAAAACTTCACCACCTCTTTAAAAAAAAAAGAATTAGCATCTAGTCACCCAGTGGCCATTGGTGTCAAAGTTCTAATCACAACATGAGCAGCTTACTGAAGGTAGAAGAACACTGTGGTCACAACCACAAGTCCCAAAATAGGCATTCTCTTTGGGCCTGCCGGGCCCCTCCCTTGAATGCTGCAGCGTTTGCTTGCATGCACTTCAAGTTGTGTGCAATGGCTGGAGGCTTTCTCTTCCCCTATGTTAACTCAAGAAAACAGAAGGATGTCTCAGCCAGACACCAGCCGCCCTCGCTTGGTCCCTTCCTTCTCTGTGCTCTGGCAGCTGGTGATTTCTTCATTCTTTTAATCTGTCAGGAGAATGGTTTGAGGCACATAGTCCCTCAATTAGAATGCAAGAACAGCCACCTCCATCGCAGTCTGCCTGGGTGAGCTTTTTATTCCCTAGTCTGAATGTGAAAGTAGTGGCTTTTTGCAGGGTGCATGGAATATATAATCATGAAAATTCTTTTTAAAGCAAGAGTGAATAAAGTTCAAATGGACGCAAGACTGATATTCTCATCTCCATCTTGTCTTCTGGGCTGTTAGTATGTTGCCCTTCTCCCTTCTCATATTATTAATTCATTAAGGAACAGCAAGCTCGTGTGGGGTATTACTTTCCTAAGTGGACTTTTTCATTGTAAAAACACGTACACATGGGGATTTGGACACTATGGAAAAGCTCAATTGTTGGGAAGGGGCATTAAATCATTATAAGCTTTACCCTCAGCTACTTAGAAATTGTTGTTGCTATTCTAATGTATTTTTTTTCTTTTATATTTGAGACAGAGTCCCATGTACACAAGGCTGGCTTCAAACTTGAAGTGTAGCTGAGGGTGACTCCCAATTTCTGATCCTCCTGCCTCTGACTCCTAAGTGCTGGGACATAATTTTGGTCTCCTTGTCTACGTGTTTTCTTAAACACACATTTCTCTTTCAACAAACCCAGGCACACCCATATCATCTTATCTTTTTTCATGTTATGAGAAACTTTACTCATATATTCTCATTTTTCTGGAACATAACTATTAACAACTATGTTTATTATAAGAACATGTCATCAGTCTGTTTCAATTGTTTTTGGAGGATATTTAAGAGGCAGACCTCTTTTCTCTAATGAATATCTCTGGCTGTAGTTTTTTTTTTCTTCTGTATTTCTGAATATCAGCCAAACCTACATCTTTGAATTAAAATATTCAAGGTTAATGGGTTGTCTGATAGATCAACAAAATCGGCTGCACTAATTTATGACCATATTAGGCTCGCTTTATTTTTGTTAGTAAAGGATCATTGGAATTTAGGGCTGATAGTGATCGTGCAGTGGTCTTAAATGGTGGTGAAAAGTTCCATATCTGGGATTTTAAGATTTAAGGGGAAAACTTGTCAGAGGTAGGCTTGATGGTACTTTCTGGAGAGAAATGAGCACTTTGGCAGAGCCACTGAATTTTACAGTGGCATCATCAGTCTAGAAGTCATTCAAAGTAAGTTTGAAAAAGCACATCGTCCAAAATTTCTCTCCATTTCCCCAAACCCACACATACTGAAGTCAGAGTCTGTGACCAGTTGGATCAGTAAGATTGGAAGTTTCCGTGAGAAGGCACATGTATGTTTGTCCTTCATTCCTGTTAAAAAAGAAAAGCATGCTAGTGGAACTTGGAGGTTATGTGGTCCATAAGGTGAAGGCAACCACTCTGTTCTCTGTAGCGTGTAACTGTTGTTTGTTTTTCCACTGGTGATAATAATAGCTAGCCACTTCCCCAGGGATAGTTGGGGCTCAATTCCTGTTTATCCAAACCCTGGAAGCCAGGCCGTGGAAGACATGCGCAAATCGTTGAAAAGGAAGTACAGCCTTGGCTTAGGTGCACTGATCTCTCACAGATGGCAATCTAATGAGGCTTCTGGTTGCTCGTGAACTGATCCCGGGGTTAATAGCCTTCATCCTTACAGAGCTTCTGTGCTAGTTGGGTGAAGGACTCATGATGTGATCACAAGGGTAAAAGAACTGCTGTGGGACAGATAACAAACAATTACACAGGCCAGAAAACAAACACCCGTGTTTTAAAGCACTTGGTGGAAACCGAAGCTGCGAAGCATCTTATCAGCTCCGGCCTAGAAGGGCCAACTGAAGCTTCATCTAACACATCCTTTTACAAGCTCCGAGCTTTCAATGGGCCTTTGAAAACCAGTCATGCTGGAGCTGCCTTTTCAGAGGTTGCTGGCTGCTCAGTTTACAACACTACAAATTGGCAGTGCCGCAAGAAAGAAACTGAAATCCAATCCACGACTGGGATTGAAAACTCCAGAGGCTCAAATGTCAGCAACACTGGAGTATGGCTTCTCCTCTAATTATGTCCTGTCAAATAAGGGTTGAAAATGTCAGCCCTGGACCTGAGACTCAGGCCACTCTAGCCACCAATTGCACTGGGCTGGGGTCCAACTGAAATGATGAAGAATGAATTTGAAAAACCCTTCAGTTGATTTCAAGACTTCCTGGGCCTGCGGCATTTGAGCTGCAATGTTCTTCTTTTGGGGCAAAGGTGGGAGCCAATCATGAGAGAGGTTTCGTGGCTCGTACTGTACTGTCTATATTTGGCTATACTGTTGCTTCATTCAACTACACTTATGGTATGAGTACTTGAAAAGCAAGACTTCCGGAAGTGTTTTTAATCTCTCCTTCTTACAAAGGAGTCTTGGCTTTATGCATATGGAGATGCCTGGGAACTTACAGTGTGGCTGTAAAAGGAAAGGAGCCAAGGAAGAAAATTTGCTTAGGAAAACAAAAAACAGACTTCAGTTGTAGCTACTGACTTTACACTATTTACATGAAGTGTGTGTGTGTGTGTGTGTGTGTGTGTGTGTGTGTGTAAAAGAAACTGAGGCATAGAGATAATGTAACTTGCTCATGGCACTCTAACTTGTAAGGAGTAGAACTAAGAAATCTGGAAAGGAGAGATGGCAAAGGCCCCTACTCTGCTGAGATATTTCCTTGGGTTTTCCACCTTCTGGGGACCCAACTAGCAAAAGTACTAACCTCCACTAGTTCTTGGGACTCCAAGGGAAAAAACTGAGAGGTGTCCTTTTGTGTGAGATCCAAGGCTTGTTGAGTTCCTAGTGACTTCAAGAGATCAGATCCGGAAGGGTCTTTTGGATAGGAGCTTGGGACCCGTAGCAGGGCCATTTACTTAGGGTTCTCCCAGCTTTAGGATGTTCAAATTTAGTCATCCCAATGGGATGGATAACAGAGTGTCTGGAGCAGAGACTCCAAAATATAGTTCTTTTCGTTTTCAAAAGTAAAGAAACCCCACGAAGAGGAATACAAGACAGCCTAGTGCCTAAGAACTACAAAGGGCCTTCATCAGTCGGAAAAGCAGTGAGATTCATGAGTGAGTTATTAATTAGTTCTCTACAGGATGTTTGGAGTCAGTTTTAGTTGCCACAGCTGGGGTGTAGAGGTAACAATTATACTAGTTTTGACTGAGTCAAACCTAAGGATGCCACTAAATATCCTATAATGAACAGCATAGCCCCCAGCACCAAAAAGGATGTGGCCCCCAATCTGCCGCCCCTTCCCAGTGAGAAGCCTGCCCTTTTTTTCCATTTGATGCATTGTAGCCACCACTCACAGGAAGCTCTGTCTGGGGCTTCTTCAAAGAGTCATTGTGCAAGCAGGAAACCAGCAGCCCGTGAAACTAGAAGGGGGATCAGAGAGCATACAGAACCACACACATGGCTTTTAACCGACTGTATCTTTCTTCCTGACAGCAAAAGGTCAGTGTTTGCTTCTGTTGATAGGCATCAGGACCAAGGCAGGGGCTGGTCTTGTGCAATAGATTAAACATGATATCCTGAGGTATCACTCTGTGAATGTTACTTTATGTGTGTGTGTGTGGGGGGGGTGGAGACAAGTCTTTGCAGATGTGATGAAATTAAACCCCCAGCCCCATTATGACAGAATTTCATGTAGCCCAGGATAACTCTGAACTATCGATTCTCCTATCTCCACTTTCTGAATGCTGGGATTATGAGCATGTATTAACACATGTCCAGTTTATTCTGAGCATCCAACCCATGCCTTCATGTGCATTAGGGCGCACTTCACCAAATGTGCTATAACCCCAGCTCTGAAGTTAAAGATCTTAAGACAAATTTTTCTGCAATATTTAGGTGGGCCTGAAATACTTAGCATAGCTCCTGATAAGAAGGAGGAAGAAGCTGAGCAGTGGTGGCAGACACCTTTAATCCCAGACTCCAGGCAGGAGGAATCTTTAAGTTCAAAGCTAGCCTGATCTATAGAGTGAGTTCCAGGACAGCCAGCTACACAGAGAAACCTGGTCTAGAAAATCCACCCACCCAAGCAATAATTAAATAAATAAAATACATTTTTTTTTTTTTAGTAAAGGAAGAAGAGGGAACTTCAGAATGTGCATGACAGAGACAGCAATGCAACAGCAGCGGAACTTAGAGGAGGCCACAAGCTAATGAATGCAGGCACCAGATTCCGGAAAAAAAAGAGGCACGGATGTTCTCTTAGAGCTTCCTGGGTACACACGGCCCAGCCACACTGTGATTATAACCCAGAGATACTGATCTCAAAATCCTTGTTCCTAGAACTGGGAGAAAATAATCTTCCATTGCATAGAAACCATTAGTCAGTGGTCATTTGTTATTGCAGCCCCAGGAGACTAATTTACCTTGATAATTTACCCTAGAGTCCCCAATTGATCCATTGCTATTGAAGGGCAAACACTTTGCTGCAGACAAGTCCAGCGAAAGGTAATGGAAAATTCCTTTGTTTTGCCCTAATATGTGGCATCTGCCTCCTCTCTGCCCCTGTCCATCAGCATTGCCCACTGACTATCCAGTCAATCACATGGCCTTGCCGTCATGTGGTTCAAAGCTCTAGAGTCTCCTATCTCACCTGTTATTAGACTGTGGAGTCTTTCTCATTTACTGATCTAATTAGTTTTGAGCCAGGATCCCATGTACCCTAAAGTAGCTGAGGATAATCCTGAACTTCTGTAGCTTGTGCCACCACTGACTAAGTGCTGGGATTACGTAAAAATAGTCTGCATCACTATATTTGATTTTATGTGATACTGGGGGTAAAATTCAGGGCTTTGTATATGCTTGAGCCCCAGTCCTACCCCCAACTGTGCACTCAACATTGTTTTAATAAGAAAAACATGTGGGAACCAATTCTTTTCTTTTTAATTTTTATTTACTTTATATATGTGAGTATGCTGTCACTGTCTTCAGACACACCAGAAGAGGGCATTGGATTCCATTACAGATGGTTGTGAGCCACTGTGTGGTTGCTGGGAATTGAACTCAGGACCTCTGGAAGAGCAGACACTGCTCTTAACCACTGAGCCATCTTTCCAACCCCACTCTTAACATTTTTAAAAACACTTCTGTGCACTGCATGTACATATACATGTGTCACGGTGCTCATGTGGAGGTTGGAGAACTACCTCCAGTGTCAGTCTTTGTCTTCTTTTGTGTTTGAGACAGGGTCTCTTTATCATTGTCTAATCCAGATTAGCTGGTCCAGGGAATTTTCCTGTGTCTTTCTCTTATAGCTACGTAAATGCATTAGGATTACAGATGTGCACTACCAAGTCTGTCTTATTGTGTGGATCAGAATGCATGTTCCCATGCTTGTACAGCAAGCCCTTTGCCCATAGATCCACCTCTGCAGTTCTCAGTTGCTTAAAGAAAGAGAAGCCTTTTCCTGTGCCACATGTACAGCTGAGTAAGCCAGCAATATTAAATGTTGGAAGGACATGGGGTATAAAGAACTGAGCACACACATGTCCATAAGAATCACGTGCTTAACATCACTTTGTACCAAGCTGTATCTTTTAAGTTGGTCTTTCCTGGTACTGGGGCGGTGCTGACACTGACAGAATCTCTGAAAGCAAATATTTGAAGAGGAACCTTTGCTTAGTGACGAGGTCCCAGTTGAAATGAAAACTGCAGGCAACGAGAAGTATGTGGATTCTGTGGGCTGAGGGCAGGCAGAGGGATCTGAAGAAGCCTCATCTTTTGCCAAGGGACAGCTCTATTACAGTCCAGGCGCAAAGCCAGCAGCCCCTCCTGCTCTTCCAGCTGCCACCTCCCTTCAAACATGGATTCCTGCGTACCAGCTGCTCCCCTCTGGAGTGCCACTGAATTCTAGAAATCCCAAGCAGCTTTATGAAAGCAACCAGAGAAGGAGAAGGTATTTTAAGGAGTGTAGTTGTGCTGTCACCACTCTAACGAACAAGGAATGTCCATGCTAGTCCATCCACAAGGTGGACTTAACAGCAGCCATTATTCACGTGAGCAACATTCCTTACGTGCAAAATTCTGGTTTTATGTCCAGGTTATTCCATCTTACCATTTCATCTCTTTAAAAAGGCATCTTTTTCTGTGCAGAACATTTTGCTCCTCCCTGAAGGCATTTTCTGTGAGACATGTTCCAGTCCTGTCTTAAGGATTTGAGGGTATGACGCTGGAGGGAGGAAATCAGGAGTACAGATCTAGGTTCCTCCAACTCACTCTTGACTACGTTTCCCTAAAATCCTCACACTCTTCGTTGTTCCTTACTTCCCACCAAGGAAAGAGTTGGCCGGATCTAGGTGACACCAAATAGTCTATCTTGAGTCAGCAAATGCGTTTAGCACTCCATTCCAGGATGTCAGTGACAATAGGGTAATTCAGTTTCTTTTTCTTTCTACTTGTTTTTAAACAATTATTTTTTCCATTAGTGCCCTGCTGGGTAAGTAGTTAGTTTTTATTAAAACAACAACATTCATGCTACTTGATCTTCTTCTTTTTCTTTTTCCGTGCTGCTCTCGATGGGCATGGGACTCAGGCTCTCACAAGTGCTAAGCACTCGATACACCACTGAGTTACCCCAGCTCCTCCTCTGCCATTTGAGAGCTTGTTGAATGGCTTGTTCTGGAACTGGCTTTCAAATCAAATTCATGTTTTTCTCTAGAGTTGGAGAACAATACAATGGTAATTAGTCCTAAGTTACTCGTATTGCTCTACTTCGGCTCCACTTTCATGAGTTAATTCAATACGTTTACTACTAGACCCGTCACAATTTTCTGGTGGTTTACTTTCTTACTCTAAAAAGCACGTGGAGTCGTTGAAGAAATGAACAGGGAGTCTAGCAAAGATTTCCTTTTTAAACCTTCAAAATTCCTTCTATTTGTTTCTTTTCTTGCTTTCTTTTCCCTTTTTAATATTTTCATTTTTTGATACCTTTTTTCAAGTACCCAGGCCAACTTAGAATTCAGTAGGCCAATGATGATGTTGAAGCCCAGTCATATTGGGGCTAGAACCCAGGGCTCTGTGCTTGCTAGACAAGCACTTTAACAACTGAGCTGCAGCCCAGACTGAGGTTCCTTTAGTCTCAAGTTTGGTGTATGTGCCACTGGAACCTGTGCTCAGAGGCCACCACAGTCCTGGAGGACTGGCTTCTTTCCCTACTGCATTGTTTATGGAACCGTCCTCATATTTTAGTCACACTGACACAATTAACTCTTCATTTCAGAATGGTGAGCAAATCAGTACAAATGCCTTTTGTGTAGGTAGAATCAGAATTTTTATTGCTAATGACTTACTTAATGCTGTATAACTCTTTTTATGTGTACGGTTCTATGAGGTCAGAGCTCCAAACACAGTCTGTAAGGTTCACTACAATTAAGACACTGATGATTTATGTTAGCACATAAACTTATACTTTTGAAGTCAGTCGCCTCCCACCAACTCCCAGTTCCTGGCAAGCACTTACTTGTTTTTGGTCATTATATCTTTCCTTTCCTTTCCTTTCCTTTCCTTTCCTTTCCTTTCCTTTCCTTTCCTTTCCTTTCCTTTCCTTTCCTTTCCTTTCCTTTCCTTTCCTTTCCTTTCCTTTCTTTTCCTCCCCTTCCCTTCCCTTCCCTTCCCCTCCCTTTTCTTTTCCTTTTTCTGTCTGTAATATATGTGTGTGTGTGTGTGTGTGTGTGTGTGTGTGTGTGTGTGTCTTTCAAACTTTACTCTTAACTAGTAAATGCTGGTTTGTTTTTATAAGCAATGCCACCATACCCAGTGTGGTGGTGGTGGTGTTAAACAATATTACACAAACAGAATTCAATAATATGTGACTTTTAGCTTCTGCAGTTTTTACTCTGTATTGGTGTGTGTGTGTGTGTGTGTGTGTGTGTGTGTGTGTGTGTGTGTGTG
>JANHMN010000005.1:99925918-99940953 GCA_030674055.1 Rhabdomys pumilio | reverse complement strand
GTGTGTGTGTGTGTGTGTGTGTGTGTGTGTGTGTGTGTGTGTGTGTGTCACAAGGTCTCTTGTAGGCCAAACTGACCTCAAACTTTATTTGTAGTTAAGGATGACTTTGAACTTCTGATCATCCTGTCTAATGTTTTGTGTTTGGTTCCAGAAGTCAGTCACAATAGAGTAATTGAGCATTTCCTTCTTTCTTTTCTTTTGTTTTTAAATGTTTATTTTTTTCTTTTGTCCCACTGGGTAAATAGTTATTTTAAGGAAAAATAAAAACAACGACCAACATTCCTTGCTACTTGACTTCTTCTTCTTCCTCCTCCTTCTCCTCCTCCTCCTCTTCCTCTTCTTCTTCCTCCTCTTTCTGTGCTGCTGTCGCTCAGCACGGAACTCAAGGTATCACATGTGACAGGCACTTGGTATCCTCAACCCCTCCTGAGGAGATGCTGGCACTTGGTATCCTCAGCCCCTCCTGAGAAGATGCTGGAATTCTGAAATTATAAGTATGCATCTCCACTCTGCTTTACATAGTGTTTGAGATCAAACCCAGGTCCTCATTCATGCTAGTCAATTATGATACCATCTGAGCCATATGCCCAGCCTCTCCATAATGGTTTTGAGAGCCATTCATATTGTTTTGTTTTGTTTTTAAATATCAACTGTTTATTTCTTTGTGTGACTAAGTAGTGTTCCCTTGCCTAGTTGTACCAAGTCTTGTTGACACACTCAGCCCTTGACAGAATATTTGGGTTATTTCTAGTTAGGGGCAACTCTGAACCAATGTTCCCAATGAAATGTCTTATGTGTCTGTTTCCATTCTGTTGAATACTTTACATTTGAAAAGATGTATTTTCATTTATGAAAAGTTTAAAAGAGATTGTCCAGGGATGGCAAAATGGCTCATTGGGTAAAAATGCTTGTTACATAAGACTCGCAATCTGAATTTAATTCCAGGAGCTCAAATTAAACAAAAAGCCAGCTTTGGTGACATGAATGGGAAATCCCAGCAGCCCTAAGGTGAGATGCAAACCTGTGACAATGGAATCACCAAAAAATAGTGTGAGTCAGCTAACCTGGAGTATGCCATGAAACAGGGTACTGATTCCCAACTTGCAAGATGTGTCATATGCAAGCCTGAATATTCTGTCTCTGTCTCTGTCTCTCTGTCTCTCTCTCTCTCTCCTGCAGTCCATGCATGTGTGTACACACAAACACACACACACATACACACACACACACACACACCCCTCAAACACAAATGAATAAAAAAAATAAGAAGAAATGATATAGTTTGAATCCCAACAAGTATAAGATTCAACTGCACCCAAGTGTGGCTATGCACTCCTGTAATCCCGGCAGTCAGGAGGAAGAGGAAAAATCATTATAACAAACTCTAGGCCAGCCTGATCTACATAGGAAATTCTAGTTGAGACTAGGCTGCAGAGTGAGATCTTGTCTCAAAAAAGGGAAAGAACCCAACAACAAAAATTAGTCCTCTGTTGGAATTGAGCATGGTAATACGTACATTACACACATGCTTATATGCTGAGTGTAATCCCAGTATTCTGGAGGTAGAGGCAGGAGAATCATAAGTTCAAGGTCATTCTCAGTGAGCTCAGGCTACAAAGTAAGACTATCACAATAAAATAAATAAATGAGTAAGCGACCAGATTATTCTGGTACAAGCGAGTAAGTGGGTAAGACTAAGAAAATGAACATCCAAGGACCAGTGACCACTAGGGCACATCTGTAAATGGTCAGGGTGCAACACTTATGTCCAAGTCTACACAAAATGGTGAGGTGTCAGAGCAGAGAGATGCCACCACACAACTAGACAAAAAGAAAAGCACGGCCATAAGTGCAGGAATGCAGGGAAATGTTTACTGAACATTAAGCCTATTTCCTCATTTATCTGCTCATTCCTGCTCAGATTCATTAATCTGAGGGTTTTTTTTTTTAATTTTTGGTTTGTTTTTGAGACAAGAGTCTCATAATATTCCAAGCTGACCTCAAACATTTCAAACTTGCTATGTAACTGAAGATAATCGTCATTTCCTAATCTTCTTTCGTTGGGTATTTTAAATCTTTTTTATGATTGAAAAATTCTATTAAAATTGTTAGTCACACATAGGCATGAGCGCACCGTGTAATATGTGTAGAGCTTCTTCCTTCTGCCTTTAAGTATGTCCCACCACTTGAACTCGGGTCTTCCTTCACCTGATGAGCCATCTCACCAATCCTCACTTTTTAAAAGCTATTTTTTAAATGTGACTTTCAAGTTAGGCACGATGGGTCTCACCCATGGAATTCTACCTAGCACTCAGGAGGCTAAAGCAAGAGGTCAACTGAATTCGAGGCCAGCCTGGATGCACAGTGACTTCTGGAGTTACTAAGACCGTGTCTTAAAAAGGAAACAAAATAAAAGTAGGCATTGTGGTTCATGCCTGCATTCCTAACCCTTGGGACATGGAGGCAGGAGGATCAGGAGTTCTGTTCCTTGACTAAATGAGATACTGTCTCTATAAACAATAAAACATTTTTTAATTTAAAAATAGTGGCTTTTAGGTGTAGACTTTTAAAACTCCTGTTAAGTTATTATTATTATTGTCATTATTATTATTGTTATTATTATTATCATTATTATGTGTGTGTGTACATGTATGTTTGTGGCATATGTATGTGTGGTAATGGGCATGTTCATGTATGTGTAGAACCCAGGCATGGATGTCGGTGTTCTACTTTGCAACTCTTCCCTTATTCCATTGAATTATGGTCTTTCACCAAACACGGACCTAGGCTGTGGCCATGGCTGGAGTTATGGGCTCCCACAACTATGCTCAGCCCTTTACATTTGTTCTGGGAGATTATACTCAGGTATTATACGTGTACACCAACTGCTCTTAACAACTGAGCCATTTTTCTAGCATACATGTGATTTCTTTTTACAGCTAGTGGAAGGAAAGGTTGCTAATGAGAAATATACATGTATTATACTACACTTAAAAGCAAAAGTCAAAAGCTGAGGAAGTAACTCATTTGTTAGAGTGCTTGCTTAGCTACAGAGAAAGTCCTGGGTTCAATCCCTCAGCATGGTGGCACATGCCTGAAATCCTAGGAGAGAGAGAAAGAGAGAGAGAGAGAGAGAGAGAGAGAGAGAGAGAGAGAGAGAGAGACTGAGAGTTAGGAAGATTGAAAATCAAGGTCATCTTCAGCTACAAAGTGAGTTGAAGGCTGGCCTCAGAGACGTGAGACCCTGTCGCAAAACAACAACAAGACAACAAAAGTAGCAGTCAGCTCTTAACCTTGCTCCTTAGTAAGGTTCTCTCCTCGAAGGAGTAGGCTGGTAGCTGTGGGGTTTTAAGACATTTTCCTCAGGTCCTGTTCCTATAGGATATCATTGGGAGCTTTCTTACTAGTGACACATGGACTGGTTTTGGCATTATAATAATCTTTTTTTTTAAGACAAAAGTAGAATTTATCCTGATTATTGGTGTATAAATCAATGAATGATGCTAGAATGTCAAGTGTGTGTGTGTGTGTGTGTGTGTGTGTGTGTGTGTGTGTGTGTGTGTGTGTGTTGAGACAGGATTTTTTTTTTTTATATAGCCATGGCTGCCCTGAAACTCATTCTGTAGACCAGGTTAGCATCGAACTCAGAAATCTGCCTGCCTCTGCCTCCTGAGTGCTGGAATTAAAGGTGTGTGCCACCATTACCTGGCCAATCATTGTTTTTATAGAAAAGGAAACAGTAGCAACCAAACACTCATCCCTAGAAAGTCTCCATAGCAGATAATTGGACTGTGTACTAACAGACAACCAGGTGACCTGGAGCTCTCTTCTGAATCTGACAAACTGCTGTGGCATCATATGAGTAGAAACAGCATGATGTAAGATTTATCTCCCAACAGGAGCCAATTGGGACTGACCTGATTCTTCATGTTAACTGATTAAATGCCATTGTTCAAACTTGTAGATGTTTCTCTGTTGGTGTATTGGTTTAAAACCCTGTTATTTAAATCCTGTGGTAGGTTTCTAATGCACACACACACACACACACACACACACACTTATATACATATACCTATATATGTATACACACATATGTATGTGTGTATGTGTGTATGTGTGTATGTGTGTATGTATGTATGTATGTATGTATGTATAGTTTCATGTATTTCTAGACTGGCTTTGAGCTCACTGTGGAGCTAAAGATGACATTGAACTTCAGATAATTCTGCTTCTACTGATGCTTGGATAGACAGGTACCATGCTAAGTTTTATGAGATGCTGAAGATTGAGTACAGGGCCTCACATACGTTAGGCAAATGAGACCTGCATCCCAAGAACAAATGTTTCCATTGGTTATGAATTGGTACCAAATATTCTAAAGCTAATCAAGCACTTTGAGTTCCGGTAAATATAGGTGACCCAAAACTGTTACTTGATGAACCAGAAGGCAAAATACCTGCATCCTCTTGCTTGCCTGAGCTGAACTATGCCCCCTTAAGCTTACATGAAAATAGATACTGAAGGAAATGAATTTGTAAGAAGAGGAAAACCAGAATGGTCAGGTTCTACCTAAATATAGTTCACCCCAAAGCAGGGCAAGCAAATAAACAGCAGTCTGAACCATATGTGCCTCCTATTTGTAAAGAGGACGTGAAACCAGAAGCTATGGAATCCTATGAGGCAAGCAGAAAATTCTTTTCTTTATTCTAAAATATTTAAGTAATTCATAATTAATACAAAATGCTATATAAAAAGAGAAATGGGCTATAAACAAGTAAAAGCTCTTAAAACTATCTACTAGAAACTACTAATAGCAATGTAACTGTGAACCTACCTATGTAGATGATCTAGTTATGTAAAAAAAAATGGGAACAAAGGTGTGTGTGTGTGGTTTCCTGTAATCCTAGCATTGAGGAAACTGAGGCAGGTGGATTGCCCATTAATTTTAAATCAGCTTGGGTGAAATTATGAGTTTCACACCAGCCTAGGCTACAGAGTGAGACCTTGTCTCAGTAACATAAAATTACAATAATTATATGTACTGTCCTGCAATACTGAAATTTGTTCTTTTAATTATGTTTAGGGGGGGCATTGTTGAAAGTGTCTTTTTGGTATTTGTCCATCTGTTGAAGACAAAACTTCTCACTGGCCTGACACCTCATCAAGTAGGTTAGTTAGCCTAGCTGCCTGAAGACACTCAGTGTTACAGGCATATACCAGCACACTCAATTTTTAACATTTTTTTTATTAATTGAGAATTTCAAATATGAATTTCGATCACATTCCCTCCAATTCCTAGCCATTTTTCTAACATGGGTTCTAAGGGCTGAACTCTTAGGACCTCATGTTTGCAAGGTAAGTACTTTACTGAGTGTTAGCTCTCCTGCTACCCCAGAGTCTAAGCTCATAACACTTGCAATATTGCTTCTCACCTCATTCCCTTTGGTTGCACAGCTAGGTTATTTTCAGTACTTCATTGTTTTAGCAGTCCAGATTAATTTAAACAGCTATCGTCTCAAAAAAGTGGTGGTAAAAGGGAGTGGCAGAAGGGTCATTGGCCTTTCAAGAAGAGCATTATAGGAGGGCATTTTCTTTTTCATCCAGGACCAGATCAGAAGCTGTTTGTTCTTATGATAGAAGTTAGGGAAGTCCATAAAATCCCCACAGAGAGGGACTTTTCAGGTGTGTGCAGAAGGCATATTGCAGTACTATAGGAGGAGATGCAAGGATTGCATGGCTTGTCATAGTAGATAATAACTCCATGGGAGAAAAGAATAGCCTATTAATTGAAGTGCTGAGTAAAATTTCTACAGTCTGAACTTTGATCTACTGTGGACAACAACTTTAAGTAAGGAAGTGAGCAAGTAACTCACCCAGGGGATTGGGTGTGGTGGGAAATAGAGCAAAGGATGACTCACAAGATCAGCAGACAGAACAGGGCCAGTGGGGAGGAGGGAGGAGCCCTCAAGCAAAGCAGAGCAAGGCAGTTGCTCCTTGCTCTAGGTCCCAGGCACCACACTGACTGTGAACACAAGATCTTCTTTCCTTATGTCTGTATTTCATCGTTATTGTGTAAGAAATTGTCCAATTCCTATCCTTTCACTGTAGAAAAAATTTAAAGTTCACATGTATTGAGAGAAAGTTGGTCAGCAGTGGTAGTTAATGCCTACAGTTATATATGCGTATATATACCATGCCTATTTATAATGCCTATATGTGCCATGTAGGGAGCTGACGTGGAAGGATTATTGGAAGTTCAGGTTCAGACTGTGCTGTATAGTGAGTTTAAGGCTAGCCTGGGCTACATAGTGAGACCCTGTCTCAAAACCAAAAGAAGGAAAAGAAAGAAGAGGAAGTAAGTTTAGATCATCCATCACCTCCAGCACTCTCAGTATAAATTTGTTCAAGAGTTTGTTCTTTCTACATAATTTGCTTGTTTTTATTCTAATTTTTATTTGCTTAATTTTATGATGGGGTCTCATGCAGCTTGCCATGCCCAGCTCTACTTAAGGTTGAAACAATGCTCTGTTTTATTGTCTGCCTGTCTCTGCCCAGTGATAAGAATTCTTATACTGACATTTCAACTATGGAAAATATAAAAATGGGATAAGGCTCAGTTGCTAGAGTGTTTGCCTAACATACAGGAGACTCTGGGTTCAACCCCCAGACTAGAATACATTGAGAGTGATGGGATATAATGTATAATGCCAGATCTTGAAAGGCCAGGGAGTATCTGGAGTCCAAAACGTTAAATCAAGATGCTGCTTGTGGTGGTTAATATTAATTGCCAAATTGACACCTGGGAGACAGGCCTCTGAGCACACCTGTGAGAGGTTGCATAGGTTAGGATTAATATCACAGAATGCATCTAAGGAATTGTCTTGAATAAATTAACCAATGTAAGAAGACCTATCTTAACTGTGGGAAGGACTACTACTTGGGCAGGAACCCTGGACTGTATAAAATGGAGCGTTAAGCAGAATCGCATGGGTTTGTGACTCTCTCCTTTCTGGTTAGGAATGTGATGGGACCAGCTGACTCAAGTTCCTACCACTTTTGCTACCCTGCCATAATGTACTATTACCTGGAATTGTGAACCTAATAATCCCTTTCTCCCTTAGGTTGCTCCTGTTAGGGTATTTTGTCATAGCAACAGAAAGGAAACATAGCTACTGTCCTAGTAGAGAGGATGAGCCACATCTTATATCCTGTCTAGTATCTTTCTTAAAGTGATCCTAGTCTGAAGCAGTGGATATTAGTGGACCTAGATAGTCTTAGCCTGAATTCATTGTCCCCTTTGTTCACTGAATTCTTGATTTTTACCAAGTTGATCTTCCTTTCAGATGACCTCACTGAGGCTTAAAAGAAACTGGCATCAATTAATTAATTGTGTGTGCTGTTGTTGTTGAACCTTGTGCTTTCAGAGAGCAGAGGACAACTTGAGTCGGTTCTCTACTTCTACTGTATGGGTCCTGAAGATTGAACTCACATCATGAGGCTTGCTTACCCATCTTGCTGATCCAGTCTCATAAATCTTGAAGTGCTCGTGGAATCAAGCAAGAAGAAGAACCAGTGGGCGTGAGGTCTGATTTTCAACGTGAAAGCCCAAAGCATTCTTTCGTAACTTTTGTGATTGCTGTCTGAATACTTCAGAGAAACTCCTTTTTTTTTTTTAAAGCCAAATGTCGTTCATAATTGTGTTATTTGATTAAGCTTCAGGACTACTTTGTAAAGTGCTGTGGAATAGACTTGTCAAGCCCAAGCCAAGCAAAGATCATTTGATCTCCACCCCTTCTCATATTGCTCTGAAAGAACGTGTTTTTAGAATACGGTCATCACCATTCTCCCTTTCCTTCGGCTCCGATGTACTATGGAATACCAGAGAATCAAGTAGCATAGGTATGGGTAAAAGGGTCATAGGGCCAATGAACACATCCAGTTTATGGAACTAAGATTCATCAGTTCATCTCAAACCAATGTTTCGATAGTGGAATTAGAAAGAGGCTTTTTAGATCAGAGGAGAGTTAGATGGTAGAATGCCTGCCTAACATGCTAGGGTCCCCGATTTCAACCTCAGTGTTATAAACACATTTCATGGTCAAAAAGAAAGAGACTGTGATGGGACAAGGCAGAATTTCAATCTTGATCAAGAGGCTGTGCTCAGAGGAATGAACACACAGAGACAGGAAGTGCGCTTGGTTTTATTCTAACACAGGTGGTATCTGTGTCATTTCCTCCTTGGCTGAGGTCTGACCTCGGAGTCTTACGTGATTGGCTAGTCTGTAAAGAATGTGTGCAGAGGAAATGAAGGAGGGAGGGGGAGAGGGCTGTTGCTCTAAGGGGAAAAGGGTCACTGCTCCGGGCCACCAAATTCCTGGAATGTAGCTGGGAGCTTTCATATGAACAAAAGTTTTACTGGATAGGAGGGGGATAAAAACTTTTGCATAAAAGCATAAAAGTCATACAAGGCACAGAATATATATAATTCCTTGTCTTACAACACAAGTTTTATAGTATTTGATGAGAAAAGCCTCATATCTAGTATTTCTTACACTAGTACCATCAAAACTAAATGATTATACAAATATCAAATGGGGTACATGTCCTTGCTAAACTCAGGTAAGATGCTATCAGAAGTCTAAGCTGGCTGTACAGAGATTCAATGAGCTCAGAGGAGACAATGATATAGATAGAAGCAGGAGTCTCCTGTTATTTCTGATGGCTGCATTTACACAGTAAGGAAGCAGATAATGCAATTAGTCATGGCATCGATGAGGGTGTCTACGGTGTTCCAGACAACTTGTTGGGTACTGGGTATGTAGCACTTCACGAAACTCCCAAATACGTACAGGGTGGAAAGCTGAGGCTTTAAGCAAAAAGCTGGAAAGACAGATAATAGAAGTCATCATGAACTGTGATGAGGGATTTGAAATGGATTGACCGTCTAGTCGGCAGAATGCTTGCTTGGCATGCGTGAATCCCTGGGTTTGATCCCTATGGCAGAATCAAACTGAATGTGGTGCTATATCTTTAAACTTAGACCTTGGAAACAGGAAAAAGGATTAGAAGTTCATGGTTGTCATTGGTTACATATGGAGTTTGAAGCCAGCCTTGGATTCTTGAGACTTGACTATGAATAAATAAATAGATAGATAGATAGATAGATAGATAGATAGATAGATAGATAGATAGATAGATAAGAAAGATACATGAAGCCTATAATACAGTAATGGGACTGAGTGAAATAATAAGTTCCAGAACAGCCTGGGCTACATAGGGAAATTATGTCTCAAAAGAAAAACAGAAAAACACAGAAATTAAGAGGCAATAAGATTTTAAATAGACATCTCTCCAAAGAAGCTTTCCCAGTAGCTATTACCCACATGAGAAGTTGTTCAATATAATGAGTCATTAGGGAAATGCAAATAAAAACCACACCCATAACAGTAATTCTCATTTAAGCAAAGCGCAAAAACCAGTGTTGGTGAGAGTATAGACAAACTGCAACTCAAATACACTGTTTGTTGTTGTTTTGTGTTCCTTCCTTCCTTATTTTCTGTCTTATGTAGCCCAGGATAACCTTGATCTCACTATGTAGTCCAGGCTAGCATGGAATTCAATGGGAATCTTTTTATCTCAGTCTCTTCAGTGCTTGGAGTAGAGGCATGAACCACATTGTGCTTCATTTTCACACACTGTTGTTGCTAAGAATATAAAAGAGTAGAGTCACTTTCTAAAGCTGTTTGCCTGTAACTTAACTCACTTAATTCCTCTCCTGGGAGTTACACCCAAGAGAAATGGAAGCATGCATCTGCACAGAAACATCCATACAAATAGTCACAGTGATATTATTTGTCATAGCCAAGAAGGGTATTGTAGGGGAAAGGGGCTTATTCTGGTCCACAGTTCAAAGGCCCAGTATGTCATGGTGGGAAAGTCAAGGGGAGAGGAATATAAAGCATCTGGAAACATTGCATTCACAATCAGAAAGCAGAGTGATGGGTGCACCCTGCCCCGCTTGCTTTCTTTGTTTATATAATCCAGGATCTTTGCCTAGGGAATAGCCCTGCCTATAGTTAAATTGGGTCTTCCCACATCGATTAATGTAGTCAAGATCACAAACATGCCTAGGCACCCATCTCTCAGTGATTCTAGATTCTGTTGGGTTATCAATTAACATTATTCATCACAATGAGGAAACAACCCCCATTACTAACAGATGAACAGTAAATAAAGCGTGATAGATAACAGAGTGGAGTCATTAATATTCAGCTTTAAAAAGAAAGTACTAATTCCAATTATTACATGGGTTTATTTTGAAAGCGTTAGGCTAAGTGAAAGTAACCTGTCACAGAAGACCACAAATTGTATGAGTTTCTTTATTAGAGATGTCTAGAATAGCTGAAACCAGAACCAGAATGTACCATAGAGTTTGCTAGGGACTGAGGGGATAGTGACTATTAACAGGTATAGGTTTCCTTTGGAGTGAAGAAAATGTTCTAACGCTAGCCGTCATGATGTTTGCATGTGTTAGTCAACATGTTAGCTACATTTATTTATTTATAGATCAAATTGGTCTCCAATTTACAGGCCTTTCCCTCCCAAGTTCTGGGATTAAAACTGGGTGTCATTGCATTGTGAAATATGCACTTTTAAAAGAATTGGAGCTAAGCATTGTGATCCAGGTATCTGCTCCCATCACTCAGGAGGCCAAGAAGATCAGGAGGAGTTTAAGGTCAGACTTCGCTAAATAGCCAGTTTATGGCTAGGCTAAACTACATGAAACCTCATCCAAATTCAAAAACCAAAAAGGCCCAGATAAAAGACATTAATTTAAATATTTGGCTTGATAAGCCCTTAGAAATAGTGATCACTCTCAGGACTCTGTTTATTGCCGTGTGTGTTCTTTGATTATTTGTGTTTAATGTCTTGCTTGTTTCTTGACTATTTGCATCTATTGTATTGCTAGTTCCTCAACCTAGAACTGACCCTAATACTTGCATGTAGTCTAAATGAGAAAAGGAGGAGGAGGGACAGGATAGGAGATTAATGGGGGGTGGGAAATGGGGAAAAGGGATAACATCTGAAATGTAAATAAATAAAATAGCAAATAAAAAAGGACTAAGCTAAAAAATTAATGTTTTATTTTCTTGTGGCTTCTTATTGCTTTTTGTGAATAAAATTAAAGCATCAAAATACTTGTGCATTAAGAGACTGAAAAAAATGTATTACCAAAGTAATTTTAATCTTTTACTTTTTTTTAATCTTGAATGTATTCACTTACTTTTATAGGATGTAAGTTGAGAACCAAAGGGTTTTATCAATCCATTCAATAATGTACTGGCATCATACTCAGATTTGGGTTTAATTGCTGTGGAGGTTTGAATATACTTGGCTCAAGGGGTGGCACTATTAAGAGGTGTAGCCTTGTTGCAGTAGGTGGGGCTTTGTTGGAGGAAGTGTGTCACTGTTGGCATGGTCTTTAAGACCCTCTTCCTAGCTGCCTGGAAGCCAGTATTCTATTGGCCTTCAGGTGAAGAGGTAGAACTCTCAGCTCCTCCTACACCATGCCTGCCTGGATGATACTGGACTGAACCTCTGAACCTGTAAGCTAGCATCAATTAAATATCCTTATTTATAAGAGTTGCCTTGGTCACGGTGTCTGTTCACAGCAGTAAAACTCTAAGAAAATTGTGTTCAAGAGAAGGAATCTGGCTTTAGTGATACATACCTATAATCCCAGTACTCAGAAGATTTAAAAGCAGATGACTCAGGAGTTCAAGGGAAGTCGGTAGTCTGGTCTACTTGAGACCCTGTCAAATAAAAAATAAAGAGTTTAAAAGAAAATAAAAGTAAGAGGTTTAAGAATTAAATCCGAGTCAACTAATTAAACTCAGTGATACCATTAATCAGGTCTTGCTTTTACCTTGACAAATCTGTGACAGTCTTGCACCAAGAAGGTTGGCATGTAGTTTGCCACTGAATGCCTTGTAGGGAAGCCCATGATTTTAATGGGTGCTGACATACAAAGCCTTCTGCGGTTGATTTCAAATCACATCACATTCTGAAGTTCAGTGTAGTTGGGGAGGGGCTGGAGAGAGAGCTCAGAAGTTGCGAGTGCTTACTCAGCAGTTCAGAGTGCCTTCTGTTCTTGGAAAGGACCTAGGTTCAGTTTCCAGCTACCACAAAGGTTGTTCCTAAGCATCTGTAGCTTCACCTGCACGAGAATCAGACTTCTGATCTCTGTGTGCACCAGGCACACTACTGCTGCACAGACGTATGCATAGGCAAAACATTCATACACATAAACTCAAACAAATAAATCTTAAAAGAAAGAATTTAGGGTGTTCCTGCTGCTGCTCCCCTTCTGTAGCTGTCTGGCTTGTTTATATGAACTCTTAGGAGTCGAGGGTACTTTCAGAAGCATTCCACAGTGCCATGGGCTGATAAGTTCTCTCTCTTTTTTTAATTGGAGCTGTTACCTCAGTCTACAGAGAACAGGAATTTGCAGAGATCACTATGGAGACAAATCCTGGGGTGGGGCACCCTTCTCCCCTCATCTTCCACTCTAAATTGGAAGTAAAAATAGGCTTTACCTTTTCTCTCTAAAATGCTACCCCTGGTTGCCTGCCTTCCAGTAAGGATGGGGCCCAGTAAATTCTGGCCTCACGCTAAATCCCACCTGACTGCCTAGATTTATATAGTTTTTCCATAATGCTTTTTATATTTTTCAAAGACTTTATGTTTCTAAAAAAAAGAGAAGAGAAATATTTCATGATATTTGAAAATTATTTCGAAGTAAAACGCCAGTGTTCACAAATAAAGCTTTATTGTAACTTAGGCAGACATAATCATATTATATTGCTTGGGGTGGTGTCCTCAACCCAAAGAGAAAATAGAATTTAGTCTTCAATCCCTTCTTCTTATAGATCCTGGTGGCTACCAATCTGCTACCAGTTTCTGTGAATTTGTGGATTCTAGAAATGTCATGTACATGGAATCATGAAATACGTGACCTATAATGATGGGCTTCTTTCACAAAGCATCATGTTTTTAAAATTTACCCATAATGTATTATATATTGGTACTTGTTTCCTATTGATGGCCAAGTAATCGTCTATTGTAAGCACATATATCATATCTATTTATTCACTCATCTGCTGAAGGACATTTTTTTAAACTTTTGGCTATTATAAACAATGTTATTATAGACACATGTTTGCATATCATTGTCTACAATAGCATTGTTCATTTTTAAATAATAAAGAAACTGTGAAAGAATAAACAATTAGTATAAAATCCTATCAGCTAATAAAACATTTTGACTACAGGAGTACATTAATGTTTTGAAAATAATTTTTGGATTCTGTATTTTTTTACTTGTTTCTTTTTGTTTAATTTTGAAACAAGGTCTCCTGTAACCCCGACTGGACTCCAACTAAGTATGTAGCCAAGAATGACTGGAACTTCGTTGATTGATTGATTGATTTTTGACTGATTGACTGACTGATTGATTTTTTCGAGAGATAGTCTCTCACTGAAACTTGAGCTTGCTACTTTGGCTAGATTGACTGGCCAGTGAACTATATACTGGCTCTGCCCATCACTTCCTCCCATATCTCCATTATAGCACTGTGTCTGGTTTTTGAAAGAAAATCATGATTCTAACTTTGATCTTTATGCTTATTCAGGAGGCATTTTACCCAGTGAGCCATCTTCCTAGCCTGCAGAATGATAATGTCCTGAGGCAGAACTAGGTAAGCAAGCTTATAATCTCAGTGTCTGGTAGATGGAAAAAGAAGGATTAAGTTCAAGGTCATCTTCAGTCACCAATGTCTAAAGCCAGCATGAGACACACAAGACCCTGTCTTGAAAACACACACACACACACACACACACACACACACACACAAACACACACACAGACTTAGCCACTTAGCCAATGACCCATGTCTCTGGCACGCTAAAGATGAAACAGTCTTGCTTTGTAGCTCTGATCTGGCTCATAATACAGTCCATGAGTGGACTTCTACAGGAATTTCTGTACAAAGAGAGGGGGGAGATGCAACAACAGAAAGCATTGATATTATCTTTTTTCTGTCCATTTTGGACTCTGAATAACAAATTTTAAATTCAAAACCAAATTCTAAATTAGTAAGAAGAGAAAAAAATGTATATGTCTGACACTCAAAGTGGAAGCATTCCATATATAGGTGGCTGCTAAATAGAAGGGTAGTAGAATAACTCAAGTATATTTAAGAAAACACGGATGATAGACCAAAGTCAGACAGTTTCCACACATAAATTTACTGTGTCTACAATTGTTGGCTTGAGAAATACCCCCCACCCAAAGCTATTGCTCAGGAAACAGCACAAATAAGAACAGATAGCAAACACATTCCTTCTACTTTCTAATTAAAATTAGTAGACATCATTACAGATCCTTCTCAGTAGAACTAATCAGTGTTCCATGGGCTTATCAGGATACAGTTAAATCCAAAGAAAAAATATAGTTCCAAGAGATGAGCTTTATTATTTTTAATTTTTAAGCATTTATTTATTTTTATTTTATGTGTGTGAGTGTTTACCTGCATGTATGTCTATCCACCAACTATATGTAGTACCCAAGAAAGCCACTTAGCCAATGAACAATGTCTCTGGCACGCCAAAGATGAAACAGTCTTGCTTTGTAGCTCTGATCTGGCTCATAATTCAGTCCATGAGTGGACTTGTACAGGAATGCCTGTACATATCTGCATATAGATAGTTGGTTTAGCAAGTTCCAGATCAGACAAAGTAAGAGTTTCTAAAAAAAATGCCACCATCAACAACAAAAATAGAAACAAAGAAAAGAGGGAGGGAGGGAGGGAGAGAGGGAGGGAGGGAGGGAGGGAGGGAGGGAGGGAGGGAGGGAGGAAAAGGAAACGGAAGGGAAGGGAAGAGAAGGGAAGGGAAGGGAAGGGAAGGGAAGGGAAGGGAAGGGAAGGGAAGGAAAGGAAAGGAAAGGAAAGGAAAGGAAAGGAAAGGAAAGGAAA
>JANHMN010000005.1:99913228-99925908 GCA_030674055.1 Rhabdomys pumilio | reverse complement strand
AAGGAAAGGAAAGGAAAGGAAAGGAAAGGAAAGGAAAGGAAAGGAAAGGAAAGGAAAGGAAAGGAAAGGAAAGGAAAGGGATAAACAAAACAAAATAACAATCCCTTAAAACGTATATAGTAAGAATGTGTCTCAAAAGAAGCACAGGGCTGGGGAGGATGGTTCCGTGTGTACAAAGTGTTAGCTGCATAAGCCAAAGCACAAACTCAATCCCTAGAATGTACCCATATAGAAGTCACTAGCAGTAGAGCCCCTCTGTCACCCTAGCATCTCCTAGTAAAATGTATTTGTATGTGTGTCTGTGTGTGTGTGTGTGAGTGTGTGTTCTATGATGTAAATGTGTGAGAGATGTTACACACAAGCCATGGTGAGAGCTGAGATCAGAAGACAACTTTTAGGTAACTCCTCCCACTATGGGTTTTAGGACTCAAACCTAAGTCCCCAGCTGCTTGATTCCACTGAGCTATCACTCTGGTCCAATGTTCTGTTTCTCACCGTAGCCCTTAAGTGTTCTCTTTCCACTCTTCTTTCTCTACAAAAGCCAGAACAAGCCCATCTGCTCTAGATACCCAACCAGCCTATTTCCTGGCATGGTTCATACCTAAGATTGCTTCACAAAGCCAAATTGTTTATTGCCATTTACAATGTCTCCTTGAAGCATGGCATACAATTGCATAATCACGTCACTCTAAGCTGCTTTATTGGAAGGCCTCTGAATAGGACTGTTGAGCTAACCATTTTCCCAGAGGATCCATATCATGGGAAACTTCTCATAGACACAAGGAACAAATCCAGAAGTGGCTAGCTCCTCCACCCAGCTGTTCACATCATTTATTTCTAGACTGTTTTAATGAAAGGCAGGCTAGGGAAAGGGCTACACTTGGCTAGATTTTTTTTGAAAGGCATCACTGTTGAGCATTTGCTAAAGGTCGGTGGCAAGCCAGAAGATACAGAAGATCTGAAGTCCCTCATGAGCTTTTTGGCCACACTATGATTTCTTCTTGAAGTTAAGGCCTACTCACTCTTATCATAGGCACATTCTGGGGACTCTGCTCCTTGCTTATACTGGAAAGGAAAGTGTAGAGTTGAGGCTTATCTGTAAGGTATTCATTTTTCCTCGAGCCCCCATGAAGTTATATCTCCCCAGCAATCAAATTATGATGACATGTTTAGCAGGCTACCATAAAAGCATTCTGTTTTCTTTAAAGTTCATTTCTTGGGGGAGCTGGAGACATGGCTCAATGCTTAAATGGCTTTTCTGGGCACTTCAGAGAGAACACAGACATACATACAGGTAAACACTTATATGAATAAAATAAAACTAAATAAAATCTTAAAAAAAATTTTAGCTAGATCCCGCTGAACCCCTAGAACATAGATTAGTTCTATTGGAAAGGATCTACAATGAAATCTACTATTTTTTTTATTAGAATGTAGAAGTGATGTGTTTGTTATCTTTCTTTATTTGGGATGTTTCCTGAGCACTGGCTTTTGTGGGGGTTCTTTAACTTCTTGATGGTACTGTCATCATCTTTAGATTTAATAAGCTCCATCATTGACTATGGAAATGAAATGACTTAAAACTTGGATCATTGTCTAGGAAATAGGAGACATTCAACTGCTAATTCTTTTACTTTATTGTTTTTAAATATGCCAGATATAGACGAGATGGAAGACAAATTTAAATTTATTATTATTATTATTATTGAGAGGCCATGCTTTCACCATGTGTGGATATCAGAGGACAGTTTGGAGGAACTGGAGCTGATTTTCTTCTTCCAGCAAGTAGGTCCCAGGGATTGAATTTAAGCTTATGAAGCAAATGCTTTACCCACAGAATCATCTGGACACCCCGAGAAACAGACGTCTTAGGATATTAATCCCCTGTCTTCCCAGAGATTACCAGCTCTCTGAAATGAAGCTCAGTTCACAAACAATCCAGTTCCTTTTTCTGTTCATTGGCGTCTATCCGTGACAGATGCGGAAGAGCTCTGGTTATGACAGGAAAGACTACTAGGAATGACAGTGTTCCCAGAGTCTAGGTAAAATATATTGTAGCCTCTTGAATATCCTTGGGTCTCATTCTTCTCCCCTATAAATTATTTACTCTCCCTTTAAATTGCATACATAATTAACTCACATGTGTACCCTTTGTCCTGTTAATCCATCTATTGCTAACTTATTTTAGTAGATGCAATTACCTGTCTTACAAAGAGTGGAGAGGGCAGTGCCTTTTTCCTTATTAAAATTATTTTGTGTCTCATCATTTTCCTTATTAGTGTTCCATTAGACCAGGGCAGAGGAACCTTACAGGAAAATATGTCTTCCAAATCATGCTAAGGGTTGGGGACATAACTCATTTGGCTGGGTGCTTGTCTTGCATTCATGAGGCCCTAAGCTCAATGCACAGCACTACATAAGTTGGATGTGACGACACAAGCCTGTAATGGCAGCATTCAGTACATGAAGACAGGAGGGCCAGCAGTTCAAAGCCAGCTCTGGCTACATTCTAAGTTCAAAATCATCATGGGCTTCATGAAACGATTCTTCAAAAGGTGTCTAAAAGTCTTTAAAGAAGAGGATATCGCATTTACTTATCACCATGTTTGCTCAGGTGGTATAGTCATGTGCCTATCCACATTTCATTTGCAGCATAGATTCTAAAACCCTTTCCGGCTTAACCTCTTCACCTTGGAGCCTGAAAGCAAATTGACTAATGGGGAACGTTTATCATCAGAGGATTTGGTTTCTGAAACCTGAAAGGAAGGATGGTGATGTTTTTCTTATTATCACTTAGCTCCGTATTTTAATGCTATATTTTGTCCCCTTTGAAGATTTCATTGTGCCTCAATAAACCAGAACTTTTACTGCTATTTTCTACAGTCCACAAATCCCAGGTGTCTTAGTTACTTTCCTATTGCTATGAAGAGACAGGCAGAGAGAGAGAGAGAGAGAGAGAGAGAGAGAGAGAGAGACAGAGACAGAGACAGAGACAGAGACAGAGACAGAGACAGACAGAGAGAGACAGAGACAGAGACACAGAGAGAGACAGAAAGACACAGAGAAAGACACAGAGAGAAAGATACAGAAAGAGACAGAGACAGGAAGAGACAGACACAGAGAAAGACAGAGACAGAGAGAGAGGGACACAGAGAGATCCATCTGCCTCCTCTTCCTCATTATCCTTCTCCTCCTCCACTTTCTCCTTCCTCCATCTCTTAAGACAGAATTTCGTGCTGCAGCCCTGGGTGGCCTGGACTTTGCAGTGATCCTCCTGCCTGATTCTTGAGTACTGGAATTATAAGTGTGCACCACTATGTCTGGCTTCAAGGACATTTCCTTTAGATTACATTTAGATAGGGCTTTCTATCCTCCACAGAGATTTTCTGTATTGAAAAATGCATAATTTAATGTAACTTGGAATTGTGTTTTCCAGAGATTTCCACTAATGTTTTTAAAGGCAAAAAATGAGAAGGCCTGAGTCCCTGACAGAATTCAGGCAATACAGGAAGCCATACAAGATGCATGGGATTCACAGCCAGATAAAACAGAACCCAAGACATGGGCTACCCTTTCCTCTGCTCTGGAAGCTTAATAGCTGAGGAAAATGAGTGCTTCATTCTAGAACATTCAGACTGAGCTCCATTGTGAAGGCTAAGCTAGTACCTGTCCTTTCATGTGATTTTAAGAGCCCTGTAGTATTCATTCATCTGTAATTCTATATTTATTTGTCACTTCCAACATTCAACATTCCTCTCTCCTTTAGCTTGTGTCTATGTGTGTATGCTGCTTTGCATCTCTGGCTGGCCTAGAACGTACTACATAGTCCAGGCTGGCCCCTGTTTCAAGAGTCCTAGGTTTTCAAGTATGTGCCACCATTTCTTCCTTATCCTTGACTATTCTTAAAGAGTCCTTTAATTTTAAGTAGTAGGTAGCTGATACCTATTCTTATTTCCATAAAACAGAGTTTCACAGTATTTGTCCTGTTGATTTTTTAAATTGTATTCTTATGTGTATTAGCACTTTGCTTGCATATATGTCTGTGTTCCACATGTGTGTCTGTGAACCACGTGCACACCTGATACACAAGAAGGACAGAGACGACATAGAATCACCTGGAGCTGGAATTACATACACTTGTGAGCTACCCACCATGTATGTGCTAGGAATTGAACGTGGCCCTTCTTGAAGAGAAGCCAGTATTCTTAACCATTGAACCACCTTCCCCAGCCCAATAACTGGGGCAGGAGGTAATGTTCTCTTCATTTAATTATTTTCTTTTCAGACTAAGTCTTTTGTAGGTCAGGCTGGGCTTGAATTCACTTTGTAGCTGAGGACAAGGTTCCTGATCCTCCTGCCTCCACTTCCCAAGTGCTGCTAGGATTACATGTAAGCACTGTCATGCTCAGTTTATTTTGTTGATTTTTGGAGCCAAATAATTGTTTTGACGAGAGCTGTTCTGGGCACTGCAGGATGTTGGCAGCATCCTTACCCTTCTAGATACTAAGAACAACACACTGAAAATTTTTGAAAATGCCTCCAGACATTGCCAAATATCTCTTAAGCCTCAGCGTTCACTTTTATAGAGCATATGGGTGGCTCCCAGCTTATGAAGGATAATTCCTTCACATAGTCAATTTAGCAGATGCTATCCTGCAAAAAAAAAAAATGTATAGATAGGTTCATGTGTAGTCAAGGCTGCCCTCAAACTTTGGGTCCTCTTGCTGCCATCTCCCAAGTGCTGAGTTTATAGGGGTGCACCACCAGGTCCTTAAAAATTTTAATTTGAATGTCTACCCAGGTCAGTGATGTTTGTATGAACTTCTAGTGTGAGGCTATACATTAGAAACAACGACTACCACCCAGTGCTTTGTGTTGCTAAACTCAGCAGTTTCTATGCTATGCATATGTAGTGTGTCTGGTTGTTTGAGACAGCATTTCACTCTGTAACTTTAGCTGAGCTAAAATTCTGTAGACCACACTGGCCTTGAACTTACAACCCACCTTCTACATCTGTTCAAATGCTGAGATTTCGGACATGATCCTCTGTGTCCAGTTTCTGTAATTCATTTTTTTCTACTTCGTGTGTGTGTGTGTGTGTGTGTGTGTGTGTGTGTGTGTGTGTGTGTGTCTATATTATGTTTGGATTTTTTTACTTTTTAAAAATGTTTGATATTATAATTATAACATAATTACAACAGATCTCCTTTGCCTTTCCTGTCTCCAAACCCTCTCATATACCTCCCCCTGCTCTCCCTTAAATTCATGGACTCTGTCTTCACTAATTGTTATTGCATGCATATACTGATTTGCATATACTCATATTTTTAAATATATTCTGATCAGTACCTATAATATTACTTGTATATATGTTTTCAGGGCTCACTCCTTGGCACTACATAAGCAATTGCTGTGCCATTCCCTAAGGAAGACAAAGTGGTACTGTGAATTTGCTTGACCCAGAGAGTGGCACAATTAGAAGGTGTGGCCTTCTTGGAGTAAGTATGGACTTGTTGGAGGAAATGTAAGAAGCACTCTTCCATGGCCTCTGCATCACCTCCTGCCTCCAGGTTCCTGCCCTGCTTGAGTTCCTTTCCTGACTTCCTTTGGTGATGTATAGCAATGTGAAGATATAAGCTAAAGAAAAAAAACCCTTTCTTCCCCACCTTGCTTTTTTGGTCTTGGTGTTTCATTGCAATAGAAACATCAAGCCAGACCTCCTCTCCTGCACCCAGTTTTACTTAGTTATACTTAGTTCTTTGTGTAGGGTTGAGGCTTTGTGGGCTTTTCCCTATGCAGTTTGGTATGGTCATTTGGTATCACTCTTGTTCATTCAGCTCATGCTTAGGCAGTTATATTGGTGAGACTTTATGAATGTTGCTTTCGATGTTACTAGGAGACACAATCTTGTACAAACTCCCTGATCCTCTGGCTCTTACAATCTTTCTGCCCCATTTGCTGCAATGTTCTCCAGTGCAGGAGTGCTGTTGTAAATGCAATTATTGCAACTGAACTCCATGACTCTGCATTTTGATTGTGATTTTCTGCTGTTTCAAAGTGAAGTTTCCTTGATAAGAGACGGATGTCATAGTTATCTATGGGTATAAGGACAAATGATTTTTTGTCCTTATATGTACAGATAACTATGACATTCATCCTAACAAATAGATTTTTGTTAGGGATTTGAGACAGAGTGGTATGTAGCCAGAATGGCATGGAATTTTTGATCCTCCTTCTTCAATCTCTCAAGCACTAGGCTTACAGCCTTGTACCACCACATTGGCTTTTATGCAGTGCTAGAGGTTGAGCCTAGGGCTTTAAGGAACCTGAGAAAACTCTTTCCCAAATGAGCTACATCCTCAGACCTACTACTAATACTTTAAATTTGCCATAAACCTGGGTTCAATGGCTTTTATTCACATAGTCCTTACTCTTATGCACAGTCCCCAAATACCTAGCATGAAAATATCTGGAAATTTACATAATTGTGGCTGCTCTGCTTTTTCTATTTTAAAAGGTGGCACCAGTGTTTCACCAAGGCAGTTACCACATTCTGCTTTAAGTCTGTATCTTTAAAATCTCATTGAAATCAAAGTTTCTTTTCTTTTTCTTTTTTAGTATGTCTAGGAAGTCAGTCTACTCATGGCTACTCTAAATAATGTGGAATGAATTACTTCAATTTGCAACCCAATCTAAAACTGAGCACAACTAAATGTTGTACTCAATGGTAACTCCAACGTGTGGGGGGTGGGGCAGGAGGAGTACTGTAAATTTGAGGCCTGTCTTGAGTAGAGAGAAGGGAAGGAAGGAAGATGAAGAGGAGAAGGAGACAGGGTAAGACAAGGAAGAGGAGAAACGGGGCCAGGGAGAGGGAAGGAGAAGAGCCATGTATGGCGGTACTTAGATGTAATTCTGTAGTTACAGCACTCAGGAGGTAGAGACAGGAAAATCAAGAGTAAAGGTTGACCCTCCACTACACAATGAGTTTGAGGCCAGACTAGTACACAAGGGACCCTGTTGCAAAACAAAAGAAATCTAATTTACTAGTTACTACCTGAATGATCTTAAGGGATTTGCTTAAATTCTCCATACCTTCTCAGTGAATAATAGCCCAATTAATCTAAATCATAGCTTAGAAAAATAATGATTCTCCATGCCAAAAAGAATTATTTGGAAAGATGATATCTCACTCAACATTTACTCTAATTTTCTAAAATTCTGTGCGCATGAGTGTGCACCACCTACCAACAAAATAGTTGGTAGGTGTAGTACACGCACATGTGCTTGGTGTCTGAGGAAGCCAGGAGATGAAGATGGATACTTTGGAACTGGAGATTTTAGAAGGGGAACCAATCCTGGGTCTTCTGCAAGAGCAACAAGTGCCCTTCACTGTTGAAGCATCTTAGAATGGTTCCCAGCACAGAGCAAACAGAGATATGATCTTTGGCTCAAGGCTGTGAAGTATGGGGATTTTCAAGAGGTCTCCAAATTTAAGAATATCTGTTTAGAAATATTTCGAAGCCTTAGAATTCTGCTTCCAAAGGGATCAGACTAGAGCCCTTGGAAATGTGCAAAACACCTCCATATCTCTTTCTCAACAGCTAAATTGTAAGCATATAATTGACTCTGTAAGTCTCTACTCTTAAGACTTGAGCAGGTATAGGGGTAAACAACTGTAAAGAGGTGGAGATAGGTGAATCAGAATTTCAAGGCCAGCCTAGCCTGCATAGTAAGCGTGAGGCTAACTTGAGGCCCCATCTCAAAAGTCTAAAACTATTAAGAATGAATAAAATAAGACTCAATCTCCAGTAAATGTAATTCGTGCTTATAATACCAGCACTAGGTAGGCAGAGCTGAAACAGAAGAAATGTAAGTTCAAGACTAGCTTGAACTGCATAACAAAATCCTGTCTCAAACAGAAAATAGTCTCAGGCCAATGAGATGTCTCAGAAGGGAAGGGTGTTTCTCACTAAGCCTGGCAACCTCAGTTGGATTCTAGAATCCATTTGATGGAAGAAGAAGACCTTAGCGGTCTCAAGTTGTCCTCTTACCATCTCATGCTCTCCCTGGTGTATGCACACGCTCTCCTTCCTCTTGAAGTAAACACATAATTGGCACACTTAAAGCTCTTAGCTTTCCTTTAGTTTCGATTTCTTCTATTTTTGTTTTTCAGTCCTGGAAATGGAATCTAGGACCTCTTGTTTGGCAGACAAGTTCCCCTCCATCACTGAACTCTTCACCCTTAGCTCTCAGCTCTATTTTAGAAGAAATACAATGATGTAAATAAACTCTCACCCATGATTCTATAGGCAACAAAGGGAACTCATGGAACTCATTAGGACTCTCTCTTTCTCCCCCCCAACCCCACACAGATGTGAAAATAGAACCAGGTTTAGTCAGGAATAGGAAAGAGATTAAGGGGAATTGGAAAGGAATAAATATAATCAACATATGGGCATACATGAAAATACCATAATGACACATTATTATTATATATAATTAATATATTTTCATAAAACGCTCAAAATTTAAAAAGAAATAGAATGAATCTGAGAAGATAAAAAGTTATCAGTCATGGTGCCTATTGTTTTAGTGAATGGTTGACATTCAACTAGGGGAAACAAGGTCTCAGTAGAAACCAGCTGGCTTTCATTCTCCACAGCACAGGCTGGGTTTATATGCACTGAGTTATTGAGTGTGTAATCAATAATGAACTTTGTTTGTTTTCCTTCTCTTTTCATGTTTTCTTGTCGTCCTTTTGTTGTGAGTTTGGGGTGTTTTGAGACTGTTATCTGTGATAATGGTTTCATCTGTTGACTTGCCTCAATATTGTATTTTATTTCTATTACTTTCTCCAGCTAGCATTCAACATCATGGGCCTCACTGTGGTGTTGTCATGCTCAGTACTATGTTTTAGGTGCTAGCTTAAAGAAAGAACTTTAGGACAAAAATTCTACTTTTCTTTCTTAGGAAATCTGTCACCACTTGTTGAAAATGTTTGGTTTCAGATGGTACCGCATGTATTCCAAGCTGCTCTCAAACTCTCCTCCCAGCTGAGGATGACCTTGAACTTATGATTCATGATAACTACATCTCCAGTGTGCTGAAGCTATAGCGTACACTAAGCTTCCTGGTTTGTGCAATACTAGGGATTGAAAACTGGGGCTTTGGGCATGGTAGGCGAGACCCCTATCAGCTGAGCTATATAGCCTCAGCCATTTGTGAGAGTGTGAATTCTCTTTGTCTTAGTTTCTTCATCTAAGCTAAGGCTGATGTTCGTACTCTCATCTAAGAGTTGTAGCGACATTGAGGAAAGTTTGGCAGAAATTAGCAGAGCAAGACTAGACACAGAGTTACTGCCGACATTAACCATTATCCTTCGTGAGATCTCCAAACCATGGTGTAGGAAACATTTTTTTCAAGCAATTTCATGTTCATAATTGCTTTTAATTTAATTTGTTTGTTTTGAGATGTGTTCTCAAGTAACCCCAGCTGCGTTTCAACTTTTTATGTGACTCAGGCTGGCTTTGAATTCCTTATTGCTCTGCCTCTGCTTCCTTCCTGTAAGGATGGCAGGTGTGAGACATCGCACGTGAGTTTTGCTATCTTATTTTCAATGAGAGCACTGTCCAAAAGTCAAGAGAGGTGATGGCAGTGGACTTGAACATGATATCTCTGGAAGTTTGTGCCTTCCTGAAATTCATGTGTTGAAATACTAGCCTCCAATGTGATGATACTGCAGATGGGAGCTTCCTGGAGACATTAGAGAATGGAGCCCTCCTGAAAGTGATTGGTACCCTTAGAAAGGAAACACTACCCCCTTTCCACTCCTCCCTTATGAGTTAGTATAAGAAATCAGTACTCTGCACATTGGAAGCCTCCAGAACTGTGACAAATTGTTCACCTTGTTTGGTCTGGGGCATTTTTGTTGCAGCAGCTTAAATTGACCAAGATAGCAAATTTAACCCTGCATTAGAGACAAGATGATGAACATTTCACTCATGGACACCAAAGAATTACCACTGGCAATTGTGTACTTGGATTTCTAGGAGCCCAAGTCTAGCAGAGTTTCTTAAACTAATGCCTCTCAAAAAACAAGCAATACTCAGGTAACCTGCAAATCCTGTTAAAATTTAGATTCTAGGGATAGAGAGATGGCTTAGCAATTAAGTGTATTTATTTCTCTTCCGTAGGACCCAAGTCCAGTTAGTAGCACCTACACTGCCAGGATGCTCACAACTGTCTGCAACTCCATTTTCAGGGAATCCAGTATATTCATCACTTTTGTTTGCATGCATATATACACACAGATACATACATACACTTAAATAAAATTAAATAAATCTTTAAAATATTTTAGATTCTGGTCTAGCAGATATAGATTGTAGAACACAAAATACTGTATATTTGTTCATTTATTACATTTTAAAAGTGTGTGTTTGTGTGTGTGTGTGTGTGTGTGTGTGTGTGTGTGTGTGTGTGTGCGTGTAATTTTTTTTCTGTTATAACTACTTGACTGTACTCTAGGCATCCGAAGACATCCACAAACAATATGGAAACAAAGGTCATGGTCCAAATAAAGTTTGTTTGCTGGCACTGAGATTTAAATTTCAATCAGTTTTCAAATCCCATAAACTAGTATTTTTGCTTTCATTTTTTTTTTATTATTTCAAAGGTCAAATCCATTTTCTGCTTGTAGGCTGTAAAAAAGCAGGAGCAGGCTCATCTGTGCTTTTAAGTAATGGGGACGGAGCTGAGGACATTTTCATGAATCCTAAGGCTGGCCACCAGACAGAGAACAGACTTCCGGATTTCCTATCTTTATGGGGATAGCTTTAAAGGAAAACAAAGCTGTGTGACCAGGATTGTTCCAGGTGTCTGACAAATGTTTTCTCAGGCTCACGTTCATTGAAGGATACAGTCTCACTTCCTAAGGCTATTTAGCCTGTGAATGCAAAATTATCAACTTCCTGTGTCAATTTTAAGTAGCTAAGTTTACCTACATGCTTGAATTCCTTTAGTGGACCCTCAGCTTCTATTTAGTCAGTCTCCAAGGACTGACTATCTTCGTATCAAGACTTTGGAAACGTAAGAAGCAATATTTTTGAAAAAACTACATTGTGATTATTTTCACCAAAACCTCTTAAGCCATGCGAGCTTTATTCCTTCCTTTTCTTCTTCCTCCTCCATCATCTCCACCTCCTCTTCTTTCTCCTCCTTGACTTCCTCTCTTTCTCCTCTTCCTCCTTCTTCCCTTCCTCCTCTTCTGCTTTCCTTCCGTCTCCTCCAATTCCTACCCCCTTTCTTCTTTTCCTCCTTTCTCTTTATACTTCTGAGTCAGAGTCTTATTATGTAGCTCAGCCTGGCTTCAAATTCATGAATGATCCTCTGCCCTCAGATTCCTGAGTGGCTGGGATTGTAGGCATGAGCACCTTTCTTGTCACATTAGGTCCTAATTCCCTTTGACTGTAACCACATGCAAATTCGTTGATCTCACAGACTTAGCTGTAGGAAATTTCTCCAAAGTCACAGAATTAATTTTCTCCAAAGACTCCATTCAGATATATCTTTCATTATTAGCACAAACTTAAGACAAGTTACATGGCCTTTGGCCTTGGATTTCTTTTATGTTTACAAACTATTATCTAACTATTGATCTGATAGGTCACATATGCAGAATAAGTCTATTAATCGGAAGATTTTTTGACTCCATAAATTACTTCTGCCCAAGAGTATATTTAGGGGAAGGTTAGTAAAACCCATCTGAATTGCAATCACTGAAACAGCCTTTATAGTCCATAAGGATAACATTGTTTTTGAACCCCCCACAGTCCTTAACTCCTTCACGAGATGGGTTTAGGAAATGGAATAACCAAAGACTGCCGAAGGCTTACAGACATGACCACATCCTTGTCCATATACCTGAGGGCAGACAGGAACGTCAGCTGGCTCCTCTCAAGGTAACTGACTGTGTTCTATTGTGCCTTTCACAGGAACACTGTATCATTAAAGCTTTGTCGAAGAGGAAGGAGGAAGTGGGGGAGAGTCAAGGCAGCAGCTGTAGCCTAGCTAAAGGCTCAATCCACACAGGCTCTCAGATCTCTGACATCTGTGCTTCCTCTGCCTTGACCTTTCCTTGGCCCTACCCTAGCCAGGGGATATTGCTCTCAAGAATGCAAGCTTATGACACAACAGGATCAAGGCCATCTCTGGGTGGCCTAACAATAAAAGCATAGCATCCTGGGGGAAATTAAGAAAGAAAAAGGGCAAGAAGAATCCTCAGTGAGAAAATAAGCAATGTCATGAGGCCAAGCTATCCAAACGCTGCTTGAGACCAATTCAGAGAATAGAAATTAATTAATTAATTTTATTTATTTATTTATTTTTAGCCAGTCTCACTTTGTGGCCCTGGTTGCCCTGGAACTCATTGTATAGAGAGGCTGCTCTCAGACTTTGAGAGGTCTACCTGTCTCTGCCTTCTGAGTTCTGGGATTAAAAGCATGCATCATCACACATGGTCAGAAATTTATCCAAACATTTAAAATTATATTTATTTGTTTTACTCTCTTTCCTTCTCTAACTCACTTCCTCCTTCTCTCCCTCTCCCTTCCCCTCTCCTTCTCCGTCTCCCCCTGTGTGTGTGTGTGTGTGTGTGTGTGTGTGTGTGTGTGTGTGTGTGT
>JANHMN010000005.1:99884284-99913218 GCA_030674055.1 Rhabdomys pumilio | reverse complement strand
TGTGTGTGTGTGTGTGTGTGTGTGTGTGTGTGTGTGTGTGTGTGTGTGTATGTGTGTGTGTGTTTAAGTTAGAGGACAGCTTATGTTAGTCAGTCCTCTCCTTACACCATGTAGTCCCCTAGGATCAACCTCAGATTGCTGAGTTTGACAGCAAGCACCTTTACATGCTGATCCATCTTGCCTGCTTGTAGTGGTTTTGAGACAGGGCTTCACCATAATAGCCCTGGATAGTCTGGGACTGTGTAGACTCATCTGGCCTTGAATTTACAGACTCTCAAGTTTTAGGGTTACAGAAGTGTATATAAGCACATCCAACTTGAAATTTAATTTTGCAGATTTTAGTTATTTATTTTATCTATAGATAAGTGTATTTCCTATGTCGCAGTGACCTTACAGAGGCCAGAAGATGGCATTAGTTCCCCTGAAACAGGAGTTACAGGCAGTTGTGAGCTGTCCTCTTTGAGTACTGGGAACTGAACTCTGTTCCTCTCAAAGAGCAGTAAGTGCTCTTAGCAGCTGACTCATCTGTCCAGCCTCTATAAAGTTAACTGTGTAAACCAGAGAATATTGATTCTCTAGCCTGAGTCTTTCAAGCAGAGAGGGAAGGATTATCAGAAGGTCTGGTCATCCTAGGCTAAAATAGAGAGTTCAAAGGCAGTCTAGGATGCTAGAGCAACCAAAACAGCAACCAACCAACTAACCAGCCTGTTCCTTGTCCCTTCTATCGGGGAGTATAGAAGAGGTATGATGACTATCACAGTGGATGCATCTTTACCTGTTTGAGTGATGAGTGTGTTGAAGAAAAGTGATTGAACTTATCTTAAATTATAGACCTTTCATTATTGGTGAGATTTTATTTTTGGTTGGTTTCGTTTTTTTTTGTTTGTTTGTTTTTTGTTTTGTTTTTTTTTCTGCTTTGTTTTTGGCTTTGTTTTTGGTCATAAGCAGTTGTAGCTGGGAACTCTAACACTGTGGTTTAACCTTTTAAATATCTACTCGTGGCAGATAGAAAATGGAGAAATACCCTACTCACTCTCAGTTACATTTCTTGAGGAAGGAAGAGACACAGCATGAGAATACACTGTCTGTTTAGCTCAGGCTGAGCTTGTGCTGTAGTGTTTATTTCACTAGATTTACTCTTCTGATCCTGTGATGTTTGTCTTAGACTAATTTTAGAGGCACTAGTATTCCCTGAGCACACCTTCTGATGAAATTTGCCCAAACGCGGCACTCCCAGAGCTGTTTTATTGCAGCATAGATAGCTGGGGTAATTTTCCACTGTTATGGCCAGAGAGGCAGTGGGATTTCTCTTGATCTACTTGTATTTTTATTTTTTTTCTTTATTTGTGTGTGTGTGTGTGTGTGTGTGTGTGTGTGTGTGTGTGTGTGCAAGTAGTTGTGAGTCACCACATATGGGTACAAGAACTGAACTAACTCAAGTCCTGTGCAAGAGCAAGAAGGACTCTTGATCTTTGAGCCATCTTTCCAACCCCTAGAATTTCTCTCTATAAACCATGTCCCACACTGTAGATATCATGCCTTCAACCCATTTACTTTTCTTATATATATAGCAGAGACCCCCCACTTATGCAATGATCCAAGCCATAAAAGAAACAGTATTCAAACCTGGTCAGCTCTTGAACTTAAGCAAAACCCTTAATGGCAGGTGGTTTATCTTTGGCAACCTTCACATCTTGGGCCATATTTTTTTAGGTGTATGTGAGTAATGTATGCATGAGTCCATGTTCATATGTAAACCTGTTTGTACACCTGTGGAGAGCAGAGATCAACCTTAGGATGGCTTCCTCAGTTATTCTCTCCCTAATTTTTTGAGACAGGGTCTCTACTGAAGCTAGAGTTGTCCTTTTCAATACGCTGGTTGTTCAGTGAGCTCCGGATCTGCATCTGTCTGCATGTCACTCCAGCCCTTTGCTGGAGTTTCACATGTTCAAGGCCATATTCACCTTTTATGTAAGTGCTGGAGAACCAAATTAAGGTCCTGATGCTTGCACAGCAACTGCTTTACTCACTTAGCCATCTCCCCAGTCCTCAGCCAGATCATTCTTTGCAAGGGGGCTTTGTCCTGTGCAGTGAAAGTTTTGAGGCTGTGGCACCTCTACTCTTTTGTGAGAGAATCTGTGGTGTTGTGGGCACAAAGAGCACTGTTAACCTTATTCCTTTCAGCTTGGCCCAGACTGAATGAAGTACTAGTCACTCTTTCCAGACAGTTGAGACCCAGAACAAGCAGTGACAGAAGCCAGATTGCAATTTCCATAAGGAAAACATTCCCTCTCCCTCCCCTACACCATTTCTTAGCTACTAGCCTGGTCATTAAAAAGCAAGTCTCCAATAAAAGTGTGACAAGTTGAACTATATGTTTCCAGCTGTTTCCCTTTCCTCTCTACCCTGGACTTAAAGGCTATGACTGTTGACTCACTTTTCTTGGTAACTAGAAGACAGAGAAAGATGTTTTAACTTGGGCTTTCCCAGTCCTGGCTAAGTGTTAGGTCTTAATTTCCTTTTCTTAAATGCCAAATTTTATCACGAGGGCACCCAAGACTCTTGCACACAGGAGATGCTTACAGGAATGCCTTTGTCCTGGGTTGATTTTTCTCCACACCCCTTTTCTCCCTCCATAGAATATATTTTTTTTAAATCGTTAAGCCCAGATCTCCACTATCTGCATGTAATCCTCGATGACTATCAGTGCCCCTTAAGCCTCTTGTTATAAATCACCACAGTCTCACTTTTCAGGAAGCTCCGTTGTATTCAGTGCTGTCTTCACACACATTTATTCACAAAGAGCAGAGAAAGGAGGCTCAGGAGGAAGACCCATGGGGTGAGATGGAGAGAAATGATCCCTCTCTAGATCAGTGGCTAACTTTCTGTACATGGACATTAAAACTTCCCTAAGCAATGTGTGAAGAGCGTTCAGTTCATACTCTAGGGTATTTAAGACATAAACAAAATATCTAGAACCATGTCTCTAGATACTGGTTCATCAAAGTTTAATTGTGTAAGGTGGAGGGGATGAATCCTCTGTAATCCCAGCAACCCGGAGATAGGCATTGCCATAAATTAATCCAAAAGCAGACTAGGCTACAGGAGTTCCAGGCCATCTTGTGCTACTGAGTGAGTCTTTTCCCCCTCTCCCCGCAAAGGGGATGGGGATGTAGCTCATTTGGAAATGGGCTTTTCTAGCAATGCATGAAACCCTAGTATCATCCTCAAGTATCGTACATACCTGGCATAGCAGGTAAGAGTTAAGCAGAATTTCAGGTCATCCTGTAGCAAAAAAAAAAAAAACAAAAAACAAAAAAAAAAACAAAAACAAAAAAAAAAAACCAACCAGTCAAACAAACAAGATGAAACACCAGCATAGACCACTGACTTTTTAGTTGAATCCTAAAATATTGAAATTGGCCCCCAAATTATGTCACTTAATAGTATATAATTGATTATCCCATTTTTAGAAAAGTATGGTCAACAGTCATTTTTGAAACTAGGTTTTTGAGACAGGTATGGTGGCACATACTTGCTTATAATCTCAGTAGTTCAGAGCCAGAGGCAGGAGAATTATGGCAAATGCCATGCCAGCTTGGTTTGCATAGCAAGTGTTAGAGAAGTTAGGGGACATAATGAGATGCTGTTTCAAAAGCAAACACTATCACCGCCATATCCTGAGTGCTGTGCTTCTGTTTGTCATTTTACTGGATATGGCATATTATCTCAGTCTGTGGGGAAGGGAGGCATTAAGATCAGGAAAGCATGGCCAGCCTCAGCTACACACTGAGTTTGAATCTGCCTGGGCTACATGCAAGCCTCTCCCCCACACAAGAAAATTATATTAAACCAGTAACTGAGAGAGTTATGTCAACTTCAAAGGTCTACAGAACATCTGTGTCTTTAGACAAAGGAAGGAAAATTCCAGCAGAGAAAAATGAAAGTTTTACCTTAAGAGACAGATGAGATTTTGGTGAGAATCATTGGCAAGTTATATTCTTTTTAAATTGGTTTTATTGTTCAGGCAAAAGACATTTTAGGACACTGAGGATACTTAACCTGAGCTCATGAACACATTGTTAAGGACTAAGAAAGAATTGAATGAGTACCAGCAAATGCTTTGGAATACTGTTGAGCAATGGATACTTGTCTAATATTGTCCAAGAGTTGGTTTCTGAGATTCTAAGAGAAACAGCAGTCATCATTAGAGCTGACTGAGTGTTCTCTGGAAGGAGGAATGGGAAACTGGTCAGTCTAACAGGTTTTTTGAAACAAGATCACCACATTAGTGGGCTAGTGATACAGGAACATCCAGGAGCCAACATTGAATCCGTTGTTTTACTATAAATACAATTTGAAGATGCTCCAACACATTATTTGCTATCCCTTTCTCTCCGGACATATAAGGCATGATTCTTTTTGTACTATTGTGTATACTGTGTGTATGTTAAGGCTTTACACCAGTGTATATCTCCCCCCTTTAATATTTATTTTATATTATTTTGTAAATGTGGTATATGGGGAATGTTGTTTCTGTGTATTTATTAATATGTATGTGAAAGACAGAGATGAATATCAGGGGTCATCCTCAAATTCTCTCCACTTTATAAATGCTATCTGTTTTTCAAGTCATGTCTTTCCCTGAACCTGGAGCTCACCAATAGAGAAAGCCTTTCTCAATAAGCAAACAAACACATGAATAGAAAATGCTTTAATGATACTTGATGAGGCTTGTTTTCCTTTGCAGTAGAAATTCTACCCAATGGACATGGTCTTGAAAATAGATTCTGGGCTTGGAAAGAAAGCAAGTACCTGCAGAGATACAGAATTTAGAGGCAACAAGGATGCTCCATGGGTGGTCGCCACTACCACATGCTATTTCATTTCTAAAGCTGTATAATTTCTATGCTCATTCATTTGTTTGCATAAGGCTTTTTCATTCTGCATTGTTTGGTTTATTTTGATTCTGTTCTCGAGTCCAATATCAACATGCCATTCTAGACACTGTTTATGAACAGCTGAAGGCAAGGATCAAGTTAAATACCACTTACAATCCCAGTGGGGTTCTCCTCTTTGCGATTTACAATCTTCACATTGCTAAGATCCTGAAACTGCAATTGGCTTTCTCTACAAGCACAGCTAAGACACTGACAAGAAACATTTCAAAAAGCTAGGAGTGTGACCTTGATAGTAATATATGGTGAGCACACATAAAGGCCATATTTAATCCAGTAATGTAAAAAACAAGAATGTAGGAGAAACTGACACACAGATAGTAGAGACAATGTTGTACTAAGATTGCCAAGATAGATACTGAACGATTTTATGTCCTACATGCAATAAAACTCCATCTATGGGGATTATTATTTTTAAACAAATAGAGATAATTTGTAGCTGTACTGTATAAAAATCATTTGTTACCTCTCAGGCTACAAGTCAGCACTGACCATTGTTAAATCCCAGTTCTAATTCATGGTAAGTGGTGAGTCAAACAAAGATGCACTTCCCCAGAGAATGGAACAGACTTGGATGTCATTTTTAGATGGTGCTACAGTATGACTTTGAGAAGACATGCTATCTGGTTGCTAGGTATAACAATATACTAGACAAAAAAAAAACTTCAGGAAGGAAGGTTTATTTTGGTTTGCAGTTTGGAGGGATGGAGTCCATCAAAATGGGGGACAATATGGTAACAGGAGCTTGAGGCAAATGGTCACACATTGTATCTACAGTCAGGAAGTGGAGGCAGATGGATGCTGGTACTTACTTTCTCTCCACCCCACAGAGTGGTGCTGCTCATATTCAAGGCAGACTGCCCCTCCTAAATCAAACTTTTCTGGAAACATCAGTATAGAAATACCCAGAGGTGTGTTTCCATGCTGATTCTAAGTCCAGTTAAGTTGGTAATCAAGATTAACCATCATGCATGGTGTCTTTCCCCCCCACAGGTCATATAAGGGAGACTTGAAAGTTTTTAAAGTTATGGTCATTGATATTTATTCAATGCCCCCAGAAGCCCTATGTCAGGAAAAGCTTCAGTTACAATAGGGAAACTCTGAGAGTTCAAAATAGAGATCCTAAAGGATTTGTCCTTGTTAGTATTCTGTCTAAACTCCACTTACCTGGCAACAGCCAGGTATGCTCCTCCCCACAGTTACCTGGCAACAGCCAGGTATGCTCCTCCCCACAGTTACCTGGCAACAGCCAGGTAGGCCTGGTCCACTATAAAAGGGGCTGCTTGCCCCCTCCTCTCTCTCTATTACTCTCTTAATCTCTTACCCTCTTACTCTCTTGCCTCTAGCTTCTCTGTCCCCTCCCCCTCCTCCTTCTCTTCCTCTCTATCCACGTGGTCATGGCCGGCCTCTACTTCTCTTCTTCCTCGCTCTTCTTCCATCTTCTTCTCCCCACCTTTGCCCTATCTCCTGAATAAACCTCTCCCCCCTTGGAACCATGTGGTCTGGAGTGGTCTGTTCTGAGCTGCAGTCAGACATCTAACAGTCCTTATAGATAATTAAAGCATTTTTAAATCTGTGGGTAGCAACTCTTTTGAAGGTCAAACAATCCTTTCATGGGGGTTGCTTAAGTCCATTGGAAAGCAGAGATATTTACATTGTGATTTATAACAGTAGTAAAATTTCAGTTACGAAGTAGCAAGAAAAATAATTTTATGGTAGGGTTAGGGGTCACCACAGCACTAGGCACTGTATTAAAGGGTCCCAGCATTAGGAAGGTTGCAAACCACTGCTCTAGAAGCAAGCTTTCAACACACATATAAGACAGAGATGGGCCTTTTTCTGGCTAGCATACTATGTGCATAGAATCTGCAGTAGATTCAGATGTAGAATTCTTAGCTACTTCTCCAGCACCATGTCTGCCTGTGTGTTGCCATGTGTCCCTCCATGCTGATAAATAAACTAAACCTCTGAACCTGTGAATAAAATGCTTATAAGCGCTGGTGTGGTCTTCACAGCAATAGAAACCCTAAGACAACACTGAAGAGATTGGGGCAGGTGGATCAGAAGTTCAAAAGCTCTTTCAACTACATAGTGGGTTTGAGGCCATTATCCACTATCCTGTTCTCTTAAAAAGAAAAAAGGATGGATGGAAAGAAGGAAGGAAGGAAGGAAGGAAGGAAGGAAGGAAGGAAGGAAGGAAGGAAGGAAGACTATTTGATAGCAGATGCCAATCAAAAAGGGTGCTTTGTATGCCTTAACTCATCTGTTAGAAAACCACTCAGGCATTAGTTATTGAGACTGGGAATAGTAGATACTGTCATTTGTATGACAATATCAATTTACTCCCTTCTTCTAAGCTACAGCACCTCCATTCTGTTTGCAGGAGCAGCATGTCTAACTCTGTGGCCCAGACTCTCCTGTATCTAGGAGGAGCCATATAACCTGGTGTGGAGCATGAGGCCAAAGCACAAGATTTCTGAAAAGAAACATTTTTCCTTCTCTGATGAAAAGAGACCTAGTCAGCTAGTGTGTCATTTTTCTCTTCCTTTTCATTGTGTGTGTATGTGTGTATGTGAATACATACATGTGAATGTGTGTGTGTGTGTGTGTGTGTGTGTGTGTGTGTGTGTGTGTGTAGGCCAGAGGCTGACAGTAATCGTCTTTATTTGCCTACTTTATCTCCACCTTGTGTTTTCACACAGGTTAGTTGACTGAACATGAGGCTCAGTGATTGGCTTATGTCTGTTTCTTCAGGGCTGAAGAGACCAACTAGAGTTCCCATGCTTATGCCACAGACATTTTATCCAATGAGCTGTTTCCACTTTCTGCCTGCCTTGCTTGTAGACAAATGCTGTCACCATGAAAGTGCAGGAAAGGCTAGAGTCCAGAAAACTGAGTCAGACCTGAAACTGAATCACAAACACTTGTGAGACATGCAAGGTTGGTGCTAGAAATTTGGGTCCTTAAAAGAGTGGTAGGCACTCAACTGCTGAGCGGTGTATGAGTCTCTCTCTCTCTCTGTCTCTCTGTCTCTCTCTCTGTCTCTCTCTGTCTCTCTGTCTCTCTCTCTGTCTGTCTCTCTCTGTCTCTGTCTCTGTCTCTCTCTCTCTCTCTCTCTCTCTCTCTCTCTCTCTAGCATATAACATTTAGTATTGATTGTGTCCTTCACTGGGTCTATAGGTTGCTAGGAGACAAACTTGGGGATGTATATTAGGGATTTTCTAGAGTCGATTAACTGAGGTGGCAAAATCAATGCTAACAGTGGACGGCACTATTATTTGGGCAGGGGACACGAACTACATGAGAAGGAGAGCTGAGCAGGAGAGCTGAGCACAAATATACCTCTGCTTCCAAATTGTTGATGAATATGATCAGCTGCTGCACACTCTGGCCACCATGATACACTTGAACTATGAGCCCAAATACCTTCTTTTCCTCAAGTTGTTCTTGTCAGATATGTTGTTATATAATGAGAAAAGTAACTAATACAGAGCAGTTTAAAACTTTCTCTCTCCTTCCTTCTCTCCTTCCTTCCTTCATTTCTTTTCTTTCTTTCTTTCCCTTTTCCTTTTCAAGATAGGGCGTCATACCACACAATGATGACCTCAAACTCACCAAGAATGTTTTTGAACTTCAGATCCTCCTGGCTCAACTTCTTGAACGTGCAACTTAAAGCTGAAGCTAAATAGCAAAATTGAGACTAAGGAGAAGAAATTTCTCAGATCCATCTGGTCCCACTGCCCCTTTTATGAGCAACACCTTCCATCAGGGTGATATATTTATTAATGGCATATGAACTCACATTGACAGCATATTACCTTTGCAGTATATGAACTATATTCCATCTTTTATGGTAAAATATCTCTTGGAAACTGTTAACTTGAAGCGAGAATATCTATCGTAAGAGATCGGACAATAAATTCTATATCCCACTGGAGACCGAAGTATCCCTGGGGCTTGCTGACCAACTCATCTAGCTGAACTGGGGAACTACAGGCCAGTAATAAATGCTGTCTCAAAAAGACAAAAGGTAGAATAAAGGAAGATACCCAATGCTTCATTGTGGCTTTCACACACATAGAGAGACTCATGTATAAACATACACACACATTTTTTTTTAATCACTGGAAATTGCAAAGTCCAAAATCAAAGTTGCTGGTGAAGATACTCTCCTGGCTTATAGATAGCCACTTTCTTGCTGTATCTGCCTTTGTGGATCAGAGGAAAAAGAAGAGATGAGAGACAGAGAATATTCTAGTTCTTCCACTTATATGGATGTGTTCTGTGGGGCCTGGAACAACTGTCTTCTGCATCTTTTATGCTCTCAAGCAGGAGACTTCAGTAAATACATGAACATTCCATGGCAGAATTTGAAGCAGGCTCTGGATATCCAGACACTGGTGCAGGAATACATTAGACTTTCAGTGGTTTTGTGGCTTAAGGAAATGGATAAAGGAGATAGGATGAAAGGCACAGAGCACTTCTGATAAATACAGTACCAGCCGAGGAAGCTGCAGAAGATTCAGCTCTCTCTTGAGGATTGCCCGTCATTAAATTGAAATGCAACGGGAGTGTACACCAAAAACTAAACTTCATCACAGCAAAGGATTTCATGTTAGGTCTTGCATTAAAATGCCTAAGTGCGTACAGATCAGGAAATTAGTAAAACCAAACATTCCAAGCATTGTAAATGTTTCCAGAGATAGCTGAGTCATTTTGTAAAAATAACTTAGTTTGCTCCCATTGCTAAGAGTGGGTATTGCAAGTAAGAAATACAAGCCAAAATCCGACACCAGTGCTGGTATACAGGACAAGCAATTTACCTATTTCTTCCATGAGGCCCTGATTGTACATGCAGTCCTTGTTTGAGGCTCAGAATCATCAGCACATTTATGGGACAAATGACAAGACCAAGCTCAGCAGTTTCCTAGTAGAAAGGGATGAGGTTCTGGACACAGCTGTGGTACTTGCAGGTATATAGCCTTGGGTCAGATAATTCATGTCGTTTCTCAGAGAGTAAATACACAAATAGCTCCTGTTGTTTGTCTCAAGATAGGATGAGTATGAAAGAGCCCTAAAAATGCTCCATTGAGACTACGAGAGACCTACCTAAAATATCTCATGCTTCCAGGTCTGTTTCTAGAAAATCCAACTTAACACCTCATATTTTCTCCTTTCCCACACACTAACATACACACTTTGTGACAGAGCCATTTTTTTCAGCCATTTTTCAGAAGAGTTTGGACTTTCCAATCAAGTGTGTGCTATGATTTCTATCCCAAGACATGCACTACTAGACTTCTGGGAGGACATCCATTTTTATATAAAATGTTGTTCTTAGGCTGGCAAGGTGGCTCAGCAGGTGTGTTTGCCACCAACCAGGACAACCCTGAGCTTATCTCCAGAACCTATATAGCAGAAAGAAAGACCCAACTCCTGCAAATTGTCATCTAACTACCACATATGAGGTACTTTTATCCCAATGTGTACATGCACGCGCGCGTGCGCGCACACACACACACACACACACACACACACAAATGTAAAAATACAATACTGCTTTTTGAACTGATATTGGCACTTTTATATTCTTTGTATTCTGTTTACACTATACATTTTGATTCAAGGACCCTGAAAAATTACTTGAAAGTGACTTTCTCTAAACATAGGTAAAACCTAATTATTTTTCATTCAATTGGAACTTTAAAATTTGAAACTTGTATTCATTCACCCAAGTCACAGCCTTTTGCTGGCTCTTTGCCCAACACTCTAAGTGAACACCTTGCTCATTTGATTTTGTTTAAAACATGCTTTACCTGCTCCCATGCTGTCTTTCTACAGCAAGGATGAAATTATGGCGGGATGTGTCCCTGAGCAGAATAGTGTCGCCACTGAACTCTCAAGGGTTGCAGACATGACTACTATTTCTCTAGAGAGCATTTCCCTTGGTAACCTTCACATGGGACATGTTGGCAGGAGAAGGCAGGGAAATGGCCTTGTCTATTGTCCCATAATGACCTTGCAGAGGCCTATGACATGTGAATACATTGCCTCACTCCTGTGAGGATCAGTTAGTGCCTAGAAAACAAGTCATCTCCAAGTACCTCTTTTGTGCATTTAGAGATGGACATCCAGGAGCCTACCTTCCTGGCTGACCCTTAGGCACAGGAATTTCCAGAGCCTCTGGGCTTGTGTCAGCATTTATCATTTATACAGAGTCTCTCCTGCTTGCTACCTTGTACAGTGTTATAATCCTCTTTCATTAAGCTAAGAAAGTACAGAATTGATGAAAAAGTAGAGAGGGTTGAATTTGTGTATCCCCCCTAAACTCTACGATCACTTCTTTCTTTGTTATTTCTAGTCCTTCAAGAGTCTCACTGACGCAGTGGGATGCTTAGTAGGTAATATAGGGTAAACCAGATGTACAGGAAATCTGACTTTTGCTTATCAGTTGGAATTAGTCAAATTGTAAGGATAAGATACAATACTGAAGTCGGATATGGTTGTGTACGTTTCTCAGCTGAAGCATCTAGTCTAAAGAATGAATAGAGAAAGTCTAATGCTTATATGTACATATGCACAATGGAATTATAGCTAGTCATATAGAAAAATGAAGTCACAACATTTACGGAAAAAAAAAAATGGAATAGAACTGGAAATCATTATACCAAGCAAAGTAAGCCAGATTTGGAAATATCTTAATGTAAAAGATTAATTTTAAAAATACTTAAAATGTAGTACTCAGAAGGCAGAAACAGGGAGATTGTGAGAAATTCAAGACTGTCCTAGCCTATACAGCCAGTTCCAGGCCCGCCAGGGCTATATAGTGAGAAGCTGTTCCAAACAAACAGCACAGGATGGCTTGGGTGAGGCATCAGCTGGGAGAATGTTTACCTTGCTTGCTCAAAGCCCTGGCCCTCATCCTCAGCACGACATCAACCATGCATGTTGGTGAAAGCCTGCAATCCTACTCATGAAGTAGATACCTGCAGGAAGAACAAGAGTTCAAGGCCATCTTTAGCTACATAACAAATTTGTGACCAGCAAATACTTAAGATTCTCAAAAACAAACAAGCAAAGAAACAAAACCGGAAAAGGTAAAATAAAAAATCCAGGAAGAAAGAGCTTAACTTACTAGCCTGGGATAGCCCAGATTCCTGGGATCACCCAGATTTCCAAGTGAGAGCTAAAACGCTAAAACACACACACACACACACACACACACACACACACACACACACAACTTCCTTCTAAAACTCACATTTATTATATAATGCATATGTTTCTCATGATATTAACATTAATCTCAGATACATGTATAATAATAAGAAAACAATTATGAATGCATTTGGTATTCAACATCATGCTAGGTTAGGTGTTGCTAGGAGGAGAAGGAGTATTTAAGAATTAGACCTCAACGATTTTACATTCTTCTTGATTGAGGTTTCGGAAAACCAATGTCAGCTGCCAGGAAGAATTCCCCAAGAAGCAGTAGTGTAGAAAACATCAAAGGAGATTGAGTTCTTTACAAAGTTAGACACTAGGAGGTTATCCCAAGGTGCGTAAACTGTTAGGAAAACATTAAAAATGTATATTGCAGCCAGGTATGAGAATGCACATATATTATTAATTCAAGCATTTTCAGCGGCTGAGGCAGGAGGATCACCACAAGTTGACAGGCTAGGAAAGCATAGTGCATATCAGGCCAGTCCAGGCTATGTGATGACATCCTGTCTCTGAAACCCAAATGAAAGCTTGTTATTTGTTGGAGCAAATAATGTAAAGTAAATCAAATATCAGAATAATTGGCAGGATTTACTCTAAATGAGATCAGCGACAGAGCCCTGCCCTTGTGCTGTATCCTGCTCGGCAAGGAAATAACAACCAGAAGGCACAAAAATAGTCCTGCCTTCTGTTCTACCAAGTAGGTACTCGGGTGCTCCATGACACGGCATCTAGGGATGGATTTCATGAATTGCAGTCCTTACGAATGTATGCTGTGATATTTTAGTTTGAAATGTTCTTATTAGTTAAGCTTAAATCTAGGGGAATAAAAAGAGTGAAATGCAGTCTGGCCGACAAGTATTGACACTATCAGGAATTCTATGTGGGATTCCCAGAGAGGCTCAGTCCTTTCAAAAGCATGTCTATACAGAAATTGCTTTTGCATTCCTCCTGGGTCTTCCCCTTTGGCTCTTTAGTAGTAAATCAGGACTTTAAGTAACAGACGGTGTCCAAGATGAACCATGTCGTGGTTCCCGTGACTGTTGATTTATAGCACAGGTGCTTCCCGATTGCTTACTCTAGCATCCTCCTCTCCAAATTTCACTCGTCGAGGACACAGCCTGGAGGACACAACCTCTGTCCCTGGACTGGTTAGCTTTTTATCAACTTGATACAATCTAGTCATTTAGGAAGAGGGAACTTCAATTGAAAAAAATGCCTTCATCAGATTTGTCTGTAGGCAAGACTGCGGTGTATTTTCTTGATTGATGATTGATGTGGAAGGGCCCACCACGCTGTGAGAGGTCCCACCCCTGGGCAGGTGGTTTTGGGTGCTATGAGAATGCAAGGAGGGTGAGCAAATCCTGGAGAGAGCAGGCTAGTAAGCAGCACTCCTCTATGGTCTATGCTTTCATTCCTATCTCTAGGTCCCTGCCTTGAGCTCCTGCTCTGACTTAACCTTGAAATGCACTGAGATGTAAAAGTGTAGGCTATATAAAGCATTTCTTGCCTGACTTGTTTTTGGTCATGATCTTTATCACAGCAATAGAAAGAATAGTTCCTGGTCCAGAAGTGCCGGAAGAGCTACAGTTAAACAGAAGGGTTTAGTAACAAGTCTCAGGGGATACCAGTCTAAGAAACACTAGGCTCATCTCAAAGTTACCTTCTTTTTGCCCTAAGGGAATCAATCGTTATGTATTAAATGTTCCACAAACATTTGGGATGCCATATCCCTCTGGGATGTACTTAGATGAGCAAATCAAGACCCGGAAAGTTACACGGCCTGACCAAGTTTACAGTCATATAGTCACTCAACAAGAGGCTGAAAACCCTGACTCCTGAGTGAACTCAAATGTTCTTTATAAGGTATCTCACATTGCCTCATGTGAAGCCTCTACAGCTAAGCCATTTCTAAACTCTTGTAAATATTTACTGTGTTCTTTATCGTGCCTTTAGGTTCCTAATCAAATTCTACCTTCCCTTACTTGGTAACTTTTCCTTGTGATTCAGAGTGGCTCAAGGAGTGGCTCCTGCAAGAAACTATGCTGCTGTCAATATTTGTCCTCATTAGGCTGGAGGTTTAGGGGGAAAATAATTTTCCAACTGATCTTACTTACCACTCCTATTCCTGTCCTTACCTGTAACTGTTCTTGTTCCCATTTCTCTTTTCTTCTCACTCTCTGTCTCCATCTCTGTCACTTTTTCTATGTGTGTCTCCCTGTTTCTCTGTCCCTTCCCCACCCTCTCTCAAGCCAAGGATGAACTTAAATTTAAATTCTTGATCGTCCTACCTCTACCTCCTAAGTGCTGGAGTTACAGGGGTGAGTCAACATGTCCACTCACGTGTACCCATGTATGTGGTGGCAGGTAGAAGACAACCTCAAATGTAGTTCCACGGGGGCCATGCATCGCATCTTTTTGTAATATGATGCTGTCTCTCACTAACCTAGAACTTACCAAGTAGGCTAGGCTGGCTGACTCATGAGCCCTAGGGACCCTTCTGTCTCTAGTTCCCAGCACTGGGTAAGCATGTGCCACTGTGCTTGGCTTTTTCTCTTCATTATTTGATATAGGTTCTAGGTTCTGGCGATTGACTGGGTCACCATGCTTGCAAGGCAAGCAGTTTTCCAACTGAGCTATCTCCCCCCCCCCAGGTACTTTGTTTTTAATTGGCACATGATAATCGTATACATATTTGGGATACAGTGTGATATTCTGATATACACGTGTGATGTGCAATGACAAAATAAGAGCATCACCTCAAATATTTACTGGTGTGGCATTGCATTTTATAGCCCAGTAATCTTTCATTGTGTGGCTGTGCCATGTTTTGCTTACACTCATGCCCCGATGGACTCTTAGGCTTCCTCCATTTGCCTATTATGAACACTGCTACTGTGAACATTCACGTACAAGTACTGCCTTCAGTTCTTTTGGAGGGCCATTCACTTTGTTCTTGGTGCTGTTTTGAGACAGGGTCTGACCTTGTAATCCAGGCTGGTCTGAAACTCACCATGTAACCTCAACTGGCCTTGAACCAAGTATTTTCATTTAAGTAGGCAGGGGCAAGGCTTTGGCTCCTCTACTTAATAACAACTTCCTGTTTTTGTCCGAAGGCTGTACTAGGGTCTGAGATCAGGAAATAATGGGTTCAGGTTCAGGTCTCGGTCCAGGCAAACAGGTAGGTAGTGGAGAAAGCCTTGTGGACATAAGGAGACCCAGCAGAGCTGAAGCTAGAGAGACAGCTAAGAAAGATGAAGAGATTATCGTTAATATTTTTAAAAAATCAACCCTTACCCAGTAAGAACATAAGTATATTCTTAAGTAAGATTCTGTTTTGTTTTGAGCTTTGTTTCGGTTTTTGTTTGTTTGTTTTGAGAAGGGGTTTCCTGTAGCACAGGCCGGCCTCGAACTAGTTATATCATGGAAACTGGCCTTGAATTCCTGATCTTCCTGCCTTTATCCCCCGAGTGCTGGAATTCCTGGCAAGCAATGCCACACCCTGTTTTTGAAGTGCTTAGACTAGAACCCAACGTTCCTCACAGTGGGTCTATACTCTGCGTGTTGAGCTACATACCAGCCCAAGAATGCGTGAGTGGAAAAAAAATTCTATTAAAAACCTCTCTCAGCTAAAGGATTCCAATCTGAGGGGCCCCCATTTTTTTTTCTGCAGAAAATCCTCATTTGGGGGTATGTAAAAGAAAACATGGCACATCTCCAGTGACTACTGAAAAGAAACAACAACCACAAGGAATTAGAAGCTGCAAAATGCGAACATTTCTTCAGAGGCTCCAAGCCCTTTCCAGAAGCCTGGGCTTCTTTTTGTAGTCTGGTTGCTATGGTTCTGTCTTGTTGTTGCAAAATACTGTCTGATAGCCTCTGGTAAGCTGTTAAATAAAGAACTGATAACTATGGAGGTACTTACAGATCCCTATCTTTCAGGCCTGCCTCCCAGCCCCAAGCCTTCTGACTCAGCCTTTATTCCTACCTTCCTATTGTTTATGGAGCTACCCATGATTAAAGGGAGGAGGAAAAAAACACATTCAGCCAGTTGTCTGCCAAGGCAATCTGGGTTCTGTGTGACAGGAATACCAACAGGCTAAAGGCTGACTGAGCTTAGCCGCAAAAGGGGAAAGTTTGTCCTGGTCCATATTCTGCCTAGTGAGCACACATGCTGCATTAAGATATGTCAGAGTGACCTCACGGATGTGGGGGTGAATGCGTGCCTGGCTGCTATGCTAATGCTTGTAGGGAGGGAGAACGCATCTGGATCAAGGGTGGCTCATCACTCCCTTCTCCCTGCACAGCACAGTTCCTCATTAGCTGATAGGACTATAGCCACCTCTGTCCGTACTCTTCTCTCTTTCTTGTCCTCCTCCAAGCCACTGGACCCTTATGTGGTTCTTTTTTTTTTTTTGTAAATTGACTTTATTGAAGCCTAATTTGTGTGCAATCAATGACATCCATCTAAAGTTTACAACTCTTTATTAGAAAAATATATTTATTGAGATGTTATTCATATACCACGAAATTCACCCATTTCAAGCATGTGGTTAGTTAAGTGACTTTTTTTTTGGCACATGAAATTAATTTTAAGCTGTGTTAAGCATATCAATTATAGTAATTTCAGTCATTTTCATACAAGCATATATTATATGTTGAGCATATCCTCCTTCCATATCCTTATCTCCCTCTTCCTCTACAATTCCTTCCTTAGTTTCCTATATGTCTGCATTACAATTCTACTCCACCACTGTGCACACTCGTGTGTGTGTGTGTGTGTGTGTGTGTGTGTGTGTGTGTGTGTTCTCAGAATTATTGAAACAAAGTCCCAGGTATCTGAAGCTGGCTTCAAACTTGCTGTGTGACCAAGGATGACCTAGAACTCCTGATCCTTCTGCCTCTACCTTTTAAGAGATGGGATTACCGGGATATGCTAACATGACTAGTCTTTTTAATGATTTCCTGAGACAAGATCTCACAGTGCATCCCTGGCTAGCCTGGGACTCACTATAAAAACCAGATGGGCCTGGAATTCTGGAGTTCACGAAGAAATCATCTTCCTTCTGCCTTCTGAATGCTGAAATTACAGGTATGCATCACCGTGCCCAGCCTTTTGTTTTTCTGCTTTCCTGTTGGCTGAGGTCTTTCCTGATTGTAGCCATTGTTTCTTTGTGATGGCACTATTCACAAACGTTGATGAACATTGTTCTAGTTTCAGCCTGTTATTGTGACAAATATCTTGATTAAAAGCACCTTGGGTGGGGGAGGGGGTCGTGAAAGCATTGATTTTACTTGCATTTCCTGGTCACAGTCCATCATTGAGGTGAGTTAGGGCAAGAGTGTAAGCAGGAACTTGATGCAGAAACCACGGAGAAGCGCTGATTACTGGTTTCCTTGCATGATCAGGCTTAGCTCACTTTCTTATATGGCCCAGGACCACTGACCCAGGGGTGGTGCTGACCACAGTGCGCTGGGCCTTCCTAAATCAGTTAACGATCAAGACAATCCCCTGCAGACATGCCTACCGGTCACTCTAATCTAGACAACTGCTCAGTTGACAATCTCCTTTCATATGACTGGGCTCTATCAAGTTGACAATTGAAGTTAACTAGGATGAGCAAATAGCGTGTCTCTCCACGTGTCAGAATTTATTGGATAGCAATAAAATCACAAAGTTTAATGTTTTCGTTGTCAGCAGTTTGTCATATGATCTCACCTATCTTGAAAACCAGGCCAAGGCGAATGAATGCAGGCTCTTTTGTTTAGATTGTAATTACTATTATTAATTCTCATACCATACGTCACACATCTACATGTCCATGTATGATTTGCATAATGAATACAAGTTAAAGAGGATTCAGCAGAGTACCAAAGGCTTACAGAACTGGGCTGTGGGCTGAGAGCCTTTACCATTAAGATAACCAAGGAGACCAGCCAGGAGAGGCTGCAGCTAGAGTTGCTGAAGTTAGGGTTTGAGAGCGAAACGGCAGAGTTCAGCTTCTAGGTGAAAGACTGCAACTGGAGTCTGGTAGCAGACAAGTAGATGGGCAGAGAGTAAAGTCATGTATGCCTTGTCATGTGGAGGGAGGAGTTAGACCGTTTTGTTGGTCTTGACTGTTTGATAAATTCTTGTGCCTGGTTTCTTTTATGTGATTCCATACACCTATATATCCCTACAGTCTCAATTCGCCATGTAGATCTTAGGGAGTGACCCCCTTTCTATTCCCAGGCATAAGTCAGGCATCAGTAGGTGGTGGTGGTGGTGGTGCCTGGCAGATGGTGCAGTTTCTGGCTCCCTTCAAGGGTTGCAGTCATCTTTGTCCCTCAAAATGGAGCCCAAAGCTACTTGTAAAATTGAGTCTCCCTGTACTTCTGATCTTCCACCTCTACCTTTCAAGTGATGGAATTACCTGCATGTCATAACCCCCATGACCAATTTTTAGTGGTGCAGAAATCAATCCCAGGGATTATTGCATGTTAAGCAAGTGCTCTACCAACTGAGCCACATAGTGAGTTCCGGACCAGCCTGGGTTACATGTGACCCTCTCACAAAAATAAAGAAAGAAAGAAAGAAAGAAAGAAAGAAAGAAAGAAAGAAAGAAAGAAAGAAAGTAAGTAAGTTCTGGGGAGGTAAATTTACTAGTAAAGTGCCAGCATGAGGACCTAAATTCACAGCTACTCAGTACCCTGAAAAAAAAAAAGCAAACTGTGGGAAGGGGCCAAGACAGCTGATCTCAGAGGTTTATTGAGCAGCCAATCAGAACTGCAGGCTCAGTGAGAAACACTACCTCTAAAAAATAAGATGCTGAGGGCCAGTAAGGTGGGTTAAGGTGCTTGCCACCAGGCCTGATGTCATGAGTTTAATCCCCAGAACCCAAATTGTTGGAAAATGAAACTGGCAAACTGCTCAGGTCTGGCACCATACCTATTACACAGTGATCACTACACAAATGTCAAATGACTGTCTCCAGTGTTTACTAAGGCAGACAGATGGGCAAGATGCTATGCCTTGTCTATCTGAGTCCTTGTTGGGCATTGTGTGAGCAACAGGTCCCATGCGTTGTCACAGGACTTCAAGAACAGGTTTCACAGGGAACATACAGAGGGGAGGTCAAGGTCAACGGTCTCAGACTGTATGTGGTATAGTGACCATAGGAGGAGAAGTAAAATTTCCTGGTAGTTGTTTAAAACTATAAACTTTGTCAGGTATGGCAATGGGCACCTTATAATCTCAGCAGTTAGAAGGTGGAGACAAAATTATCAGGAGTTCAATGTCATCGCAACCATATACTTAACTGAAGCCAGATTGAGACACCTCAGATCCTGTTTCAACAATGACAACAACAATAAAGTACCAAACAAAAAATAAAAGCATGAACTTTGCAAGAAGAGGGGACTGGTTTAACAGCTATAGGATTCTTGGCAAGTTACTCAAACCTTCCAGACGTTCAGTGTGGTTGTCTGTACATTGTGTGCATTATCTATAGGCTGTTTCCTCTTGACACAGTGTGGAAGGCATTTTCTAGCCATGTTCAGACACTGGACATGCTTAATGGAAATAATGATGATTCTGCTCACAAAATCATAAAGGTCTCTCTCCTCTGTCACATATGTGTGACAGAATAATGGTCTCCCAAGGTATTCACGTATACCTTACCTTATAGAGGAAAAGTCTTGGCAGAAAATTAAAGAACTTAAGATGAGGACATGACCTTGCATTTCCAGTCTGGGCCCAATGTAATCCTTCATAAGAATAAATTAGAGACTGGAAAGTGTTAGGCTTTGAAAAGAGAAGGAAGTACCCCCAAACCAACAGGAAGATGACAAGTGTCAACTATGAAAAACAAAATGTCGGAGTAGCCATTTGTTACAGTAGGAGAAAAAAAATGAAGTCTTTATGGCAAAGTCAATGTGAAGAGGTTAGAAACAAACTCTTGAGTCTTTAGAGGCCACCTTTCTTTTAGTTTTAGTTATTCATTTGGTTTTTCAGAAATCTTTCATTTATTCTGTGAGAATGTACATGTCCATGTATCCCCAACAGATTCTGCTTACACATCTTGTTCTCTCCTTTTAATTAATCTTTCCTTTTTTCCTTCTAACCTACCAAATCCTAGTAGTACTGCTTGGTCTTGTGCAGGGAGTCATAGATGCAGTGAGCTCATGAGTACAATCACGTGCTGTATGGAAGAGAGCATTTCACAAATCCCCACCCCCATCTTCTGCCCTTATGCTCTGTCTTTCACATCTTCTGTAAGGTTGCCTGTGCCTTGGGGAAGGTGGTTGATACAAATGTCCCACTTAAGGCTGAGCACTTTTTAGTCACTTATTTTCTGCATGTTGACCAGTTATAACTGTCTGCTTTGACTACAGGTCACGTTTCTGTGTCCTAAAAGGAGATACAATGAAAAGACAACACAAGGAAGTAGATGACATTTTCTAAGGCCCCCCACCCTTGGGGCCCAGTTGTTAGAGTGTTTGCTTAGCATTCAGAAAGCTCTCCAGCACTGCATAAAACTGAAAGTGACAGTGAGAGGACAACCTAGACCACACATAAAATATCAAATTCTTAGGATAAGAACTCTAGCTTCGGGGACCTTGCCTGGTCTATGGGTGGCTCTCAAGTAGTGAAATAACCCTAAATATGAGGACATAAAGCAATCTGCAGAAACTAAGCCTTTTAAGAGGCATGTTTTTGCCTTTAGCTTTGACTTTGCAATTTTTTTCCTGGCTGGGAATTAAGTGAGATTGAGAAACTTGAAACATGAATGATTTTTGGATGACAGTCTCTTGAAGAAAAAATGCAATAATTTAATATATTGATAGATATTTTTTATAAATATTATTATTGGTTAGGAAGCCTTTGGGGACCTTAGAAAACCAAGACATTTTAATCTACGTGTTAGGAGCATTTATTTGGATAAATATTTATGAGCTGATATGGATAGTCTCTGAACAAATGATAAGCACAAATGGGTATTTTGTTGGTTTCCATATACTCAGTTTCTCGGCTTCATCACTGTGTTACACACTCAGTGTTATTAATTGATCTTTCAAGAAGTTCCGTGACAAATGTAGGATTTTAGAATAAAGCATATGCTACCAAGTGAAATTTGTAGCATATATTTTGTTTGGAATTTTGAAGGGATTTGGAGGAAGTTGAAAAATTTTGCCATTGTTATTGTCTAAGTTTTATTTTAAATAAATTTGCTATTTAACAATTTCATACATGCCTATAATGTATTCTAATCACTATAACCCCACCCTTTCCTGTTTCCCTCCCATTTTCTTCCTATAGTTCTTTTCTAACATTTGTGTCTTTTTTTTTTTTTAATTTTGTGACTCACTGAGTTTAACCAAGCTCATGTGTTACCATCATTTGGAACTGACCATTGAAGCCTGACAAGTTCAACCATAGTGTCTTAGATAGGGTTTTACTGCTGTGAACAAACACAGTGACCAAGCCAACTCTTATATGGACAACACTTAACTGAGGCTGGCTTACAGGGTCAGAGGATCAGTCCATTATCATCAAAGCAGTGAAAACTTGGCAGTGTCTAGACAGCATGGTGCTAGAGAAGGAGCTGAGAATTCTATATCTTTATCTAAAGGCCAATAGGAAAAGACTGGCTTCCAGGCAGTTAAGATGAGGATCTTAAAGCACATGCCTATGTTGACACACTTTCTGCAACAAGGACACACATACTCCAATAAGACCACAGCTCTAAATAGTGCCACTCCCTGGGCCAAGCATACTCAAACCACCACACATGGGTATACTAAAAACAATGTCTGCTTGTCCACCAAAACCCACCGGCAGACAACAGTTAAGCATGAAGGGGGAGGGACTTGTGAGCCCTTCCTCAATCCATGATTGGTTAGTGACAAGCTAAATTTTGCACAGGCTCAGTGAAGAAATGCTCTGATGTTATAGGATCATGATTGCAATGGCTGTGCCAGAAGACTGCATTCCACATCTTTCTCTCCATCTCCTGGCTCTTACATTCTTTCCATTCTCTCTTCCATGATGTTCCCTAATCATGAAGTACATATGTTTTATGCACATTTTTCACAGTAGAGAGCCAGCAACCCCATTAGCATTCGCACTTGCTTACTGAGTTGACTGAGATGACTCTCTGATCCAGTGCCGTGCACACCAACACTCTCTAGAGTCATCAATATCATTTGCAGTTAAATTTTTCCTCACAGACTCTTGTGTTTGAAAATTTGGTCCTCAACAGGCAGTGCTGTTTGGGGAGCTTGTGAAATTCTAGTGGTGGGATCTAATTGAAGGAAGTAGGTCAGTGGGTGATGGACCAGCTCCAGTTTTAACCAGAGTTTTCTACTTTCTGATCCAGAAAGACTTGAGCCAGTCATCTCATACTCCCACAACCCTGGTGGATTGTATCCCTACAAACAGTGAGCAAGAATAAATCCTTCCTGCTTTTAAATTGTTTCTCGTCAGATTGCCATGAGAAAAGCAACTGATATAGCTGGGAATTAATCAAAATTTTAAAACTATATGATCCTATTATAGTTTATTTATGTGTAAACTGCAAAATAAGCATAACCTAATATCCCAATTTCTAGGCCCTCTATAATAGACAAGAAAGATATCTTACATTCAATTTCTCAATGCCCAAGGGATCACAGTGGTAAATGGAAGGCATCAATCTTCTAGTAAAACTGGATTGGTTTTTTGCCCACTCCATCCTACACCAAACCTATATGATAATGTGCACATATATTTGACACATTTGCACTCAGTCACCAACTCTACCTCTAATTTGCTGTAAATTACTTCACTTTATCTATTTAAGATTATGAATTGAACCCACAAACACATCCATCTATATGCTAAGGAGCAAAGAAATGAATGTTTATAAGATACTCGTGAAATTAAAATATAAGCAGAAAAAATTACATGGTAGGCTCCAATGCCAGACGAGATTATAATATACTTTAAAAATAAAGATAACATTTTGTATCATGGCCAAATAACAGTAACCTAAGCATAAGCCTTTTTAAAAATAGTTTTTTACATTCCATACAATCCACTATTTAAAGTGTATATTTCAGTGGGTCTTTTCGGCAATTTCACAAGATTACCACAATCTTGCAACATTCCACCAACATTAGAAGAAATCTTGTGTTTATTAATAGTCACCATGTGTTTTCTCCTCACTCCTCATCCTACACTAACCTTAGTCAACCATTAATTTATTGAGCTGTATTGAGCATTTTGTATAAAGTGAAGCTTACAATTCATGGTCTCCTTTGTCTTCATTCACTTAGCAGGATAGCTTCAAAGTTTATTCATATAGAAGGATGCATTACTATATTCTAATGATACATTATGAATACAGCACATTTTGTCAGCTGATGGACATACCAACTCTGCTTTTTGGCTATTAGTCATGTTGCTGCTAATATTTGTATACAACTTTCTATGTGGGAATATTATTACCTCACTTCAAGATACTCTTCAGGGGCTGAAGAGAGGACTCAGTGATTAAGAGTGCTAGCTACTTTTTCAGAGGACATGGGTTGCATTCCCAGCACCTCAAAATTGTTCACAACCCTCTCTAACTCCAGTCTTCAGGGCTCTGATTCCTTTTGTGGCCTTCATGGACACCAGGCACGGATTTGGTACACAGATATATAAGCAGGCAAAGTACTTTTCATATACATAAAATAAAAATAAAATGAAAAAAGTACATCAGAGTGGAATTGCTGGGTCATCTGGCAATTTTGTCTTTAACTGTTTAAAAGAGCAGCATTCTTCTCCAAAGCAACTAAATAAGGATTCCCAGCAGGAGAGAAGAGAATTCTAATTTCTTCATTTCCTCATAAAAGTTCATATTCTCAGGCTTTTAATGAGAGTCACTCTGATGTACCCATGGTGTCTCCACATGCTGCCTGTGAGCCTTCCAATAGTCCCATGGTTGTGTGGAAAAGATATAAGCAGAGGGATGAACAGAAGCACAGGCAAAGAAGCACAGGCAAAGAAGCACAGGCATAGGCACCAGATCCTTCTCTTTATCTTTGACAGGTCACCTTCACCTGAGGAAGGCAAAGCAATTAGGTTTGCATAAAGCACAATGGAGGACGAAAGTCAAAAAACATCCTCTGGGAGAACCAGCTTCTAAAGAAGCAGAGTGGGTTGAGGACTGCATTACCATACATAAGGAACAATAAAAGGACTGGGAGATGGCTCTATTGGTAAAGTGCTTGCTACACAAATAAGAAGAACTGAACTTGGATCTCTATCACCACATAAAAAGTTGGAAGAAGAGGTGGTTTGTATTTATAATCTCAGCATTAAGGAGGCAGAGACTGGCAGATTTCTGGAGGTCACTGGCCTGCAGGCCTAACTGAATCTGTGAGCTCAGTGAGGTTCATCATATCTCAAAAATAAGTTTTTGTGGAAGATATTCAATTTATAAAACAACACACACACACACACACACACACACACACACACACACACGCATACATGCATGAAGTAGCAGAAATACTGAAAGGAGTTCTTTGATGAAAGTCCTGTACTATGAGAATTAATTTGGGTATACAGAACTCCTTGGGTAGAAGAGAGGTTTATATATTGGATATATTATAAAAGATAAGTAATAAGATTGCAACCACTGGTTTTACATAAAGGTTTACAAGTGTGAATTAAAGCTTACAAATAATAACTAAGGTAAATATAAGCAGAGTTCCTGGGAAAATTCTTGTACATCAAGACCTTTAAAGACATCAAAGTTAGGAATGATGATGCAGGCCTGTAATCTTAGTTAAATAGGAAGCTGAGACAGAAAGTAAAAAAAAAAATTCAAGAGCAGTTTGGGCAACTTAGTGGTTGGTACCCTGCCTCAAAATGGGATAAAGGGAGAGGAAGGTGGTACACTTCCTTAGCATGTGAGAGGCCCTAGGTTCAATTCCTCAATACTTAAAAAATATCACGTTTGAATGGGCGCTGTGCCATATATTTATATATCTCAGCACTGAAGAGGCTAAAACAGGAAGGTCGTGAGTTCAAGGACAGCCTAGGATGTATTATGCCTGTCACATACATAGTGGAGGGAAGTGACAAAAAAAGAAATGCAATGTCAAATCTGATGGATGTCTAATGATAATTTGGACAGTTGGAAGACTAGAGTTTGAACAAAAGTCAAAAGAGGGGAAAAGGCAGTGAGCCAAGAATATTGTCACATATTTGAGGCCAGTCTGGTCATGACATAGCAAGTTCCATGAAAAAGTCTGACATGCAGGTCCAATTTGAAGTCAGGCTTGCTTTCAATTGACCCATGAGTTAAATATTTTTTTTCACATTTTTTAAATGGCCAGGAAAATCGAAAGAAAACTAATATCTTGTGACAAGTGAAACTTTATAGGAAATTCAAATTTGGCATTTATAAATAAAACTTTATTGAAACAGCCATGCCAATTCTTTTACATTTGGCTACTTTTATACTACAGAGGCAGAGTTGAATAACATCATCAGAGACTAATTTCCACAAAACTTAACCATTTGTTCTTTTACAGAAAAAGTTAGCTAACACTCAAGTTAAAGAGAAATTTTGAAGGTATAGTCTTGTTGTAATTTGTGTGTGTGTGTGTGTGTGTGTGTGTGTGTGTGTGTGTGTACACCAAAGATTAATGATGTGTGTTTCCCTCAATTGTTCTTCCCCTTGTTTTTTGAGAATCTCTTGCTGAACCTGGAGCTCATCCTTTCAGTTAGACTGGCTGGCTAGTAAACCCCAGGAATCATCCTGTCTTGACCTCCCTATTTCTGGTCTTTAATTGGATGTTGACGATTAAACTCATTTATTGATGCAGTAAGCACTTTACTGACTGAACATCTTCCTAGATTTTCTCTTTTGTCATGAGAAACGGTTTCACTCTGTACTCACTACGTAGCCCTGGCTGACCTGGAACTTGCTGTGCGGGAGCATGCTGACCTCGAACTTTTGCCAACCCTCCTGTTAATGTCTCCCAAGTGCCAGCATCACAGGTATGAGTTACCACACTGAGCTAGCTGGACTGTGAATCTTAAAGCTGACAAAGTGAAAGTGATCCAAATGAGTTAAGGCCAGTCTTTAGGGATGCCAATGTCTGGGGAACAAGGAGGCAGAAGAACCACAGATAATGGTAAATAAACCTCAACTTAATTAAACATGTCAACTCCCAGACTGTTCTATTGCCTTGTATTTCAAACACACTCCCCAGAGGAAGATTAATTAAGTTTCTGCCTAGAGTAGCTATCCAGCTGGAAGCAAGACTAACTAATCAAATGTTTCATTTTGGCAAATTCCCATGTTCAGACTTTTTCTTCTTCTCCTGGAAGGTATAGACCTCTCAGGCCTATACTATTCCAGGAAGGCTTGATTTCTAGATAATAGTTTCTGGAATGCAAGGAAGAACATTCCAGTAGGTTAATGTTAGGTGAAAAGCCCATGGTGCTATTTTTTTCTTTTTTAGTTATTTTATTTATTGACATTTCAAATGTTATCCCCCTTCCCAGTTTCCCCTCCAAACCCCCCTATCCCGTCCTCCCTCCCTTGCCTCCATGAGGGTGCTCCCCTACCCACCCGCTCCTGCTTCAGAGCCCTAGCATCCCCCTACCCTTGGTCATTGAGCCTTCACAGGACCAAGAGTCTCCCTTCCCAGTGATGCCAGATAAGGTTATCCTCTGCTACATATCCAGCTGGATCCATGGGTCCCTCCATGTGTACTCTTTGGTTGGTCATTTAGTACCTGAGAGCTTTGGGGGTTCTGGTTCAGAGAGCTATTTCTATCCCAATACTGAGACTTTAAATGTGTAACTGATTTATTGTTTGTTTGTTTGTTTGTTTGTATTGTTTCTGAGACAGGGTCTTATTCCAGAATTGCTTCAAACTCACTCTGTATATGTTGTGAGTGACTGTTCTCTTAGCCAAGCAAGCGCCATCTTGGAGAGTTCAGCTGTGCCCTCTTAAAAAAAGATTATCTCTGCTGGACTTGTTGAAGGTTTACAACCTCCATGGAAGGGTGGGAAGCATCAGGAGAACCTTACTAGCATATCCAGCCACTTCCTGGAAGGGGCTGGTGCAGTGGTTGTCAACCTTCCTAATACAGTTCCTCATGTTTATGGTGACCTCAAGCCATAAAATTATTTTGTTGCTACTTCATAACTGTAGTTTTGCTACTGCTATGAATAGTAATGTAAACATCAGATATGTGACGCTCCCAAAGGGGTCATGACCCACAGGTTGAGAACTGCTGGGCTAGCGTATATAGGTAAAAGAAGACTTGGGAGGCGGCTCCCTCTAAGTGGTTATTGGGAAAAATCTCTCATCCCTGTTGGGTAAAGACTTTCTAAGTTCAGCCTGTTGGGAGAAGGAGCACTCATACTCCTCTAAGTATCCCCTTAGCCATGCTCTATAATGAAGCCCAATACACTTACTGGCTTCTAAGAGTACAGAGTGGTGGTATCAAGCATTAGTTTATCATTTAGACCTTAGGAGAAGGTACAGACATTGTGTAAATCTTCCTCTGAGAAGAAATTTTAACAAGAGTAGGCAGGGATGATCTTAAAATTCTGTTCTTCTTGTCTCCTTCCACCCATTACAAGAATTACAGTTGTGTGTCTGATTTACATGGTGCTAGGGATGCCAGGGCTTTAGACATGTTAGGCAAACCCTCTGGCAATGGTTCTAATTTCCTAGGCCAGTACTAGGACTCTTAAGGTGGCAAGAAATTTCTTTGGAGTTTGCAAGTGATATTAACTGTCAGGGGGATGTGTAAGAATATGGAAGAAGATTCTCACTTAATTCCTCCAGTTTGGCTGATAGGGTGGGTTCTTGTTGCAAATAGGTGGGTTGAAGCCCCTGGCTTGCCCATTGGCTTTGGATAAGTCATTTCAACATTCTTTCCCAGTAACTCTTGATGAGAGTGCTTGGATTGCAAGTCAGGTTTAAACCAGAGACACAGAAGACATTGAGTCTCTGTTATTTGTTTCATCAATCATTGTGGTAACCATGCTGCTGAGAAGAAATTATGCTTACATTAGTTCTGCAGGTAAAGGTATTTTGTTTTCTTCTTTTCTTGGGCTTAGTTAGCATAGTCAATAGGAACAAGAAGCCATCTACATAAGTTGCCTTCCCTCAGCTCTGTATGTAGCAGGGTCAACAGCTATGGTTGAAAGCCCAGGCCTAGAGCCACAAGCACTGACCTGTGCCTTGAAAGCAGAAAACATGTTGCCTTTGTGGAGGTCTGTACTTTCCAAGATAATGCCAGTGACTTTGGAAGGAGGTCCTTGTGGGTCCAAATTCAGCACTGTAACATTGCTTATCTTCCATGAGCTTGTATCTTTGTTTCAGTTCAGGCTCTATCTTAACTTTAGTACACAGATGCTCTTCCAGATAGGGACCCCTAAATTAATAGGCATCTTCCATGCTGCCATGCCAGTGTTCTCAGGGCCAGGGAATTGCACCAGGAGCACTCACACACATCTCGAACCCTCTGTGGACATTTCTGTCTCTGAGATATCTTACCTCCCTCCAGCAACCTGAGTTTCTCCTCTCCCTTTCCCACTTTATTCTAGTAGTAATGTCATTAGCCAGATTGCCACACAGCAAGACACAATAGGCTAAGGATGGAGCTCATGTAGTAGAGTGCTTGCCTAGCATGTACAAAGCCCTGTGTTTCAGCCTCAGGACCACAGGAACCAGACATGATGGCTCACAGCTGTAATCCCAGGAGTGGGCAGGA
>JANHMN010000005.1:99874284-99881784 GCA_030674055.1 Rhabdomys pumilio | reverse complement strand
ATCTGTGTTCTTATCTCTCCTATCTGCTAAGTACTTGCTGTTACTGTGAAATGAAAGTTGAATAATATTTGGCACCTGGACTGCTATATTATAGAGGCAATCCATAGTTACTTAGTTAATGAATAGCAGAAGTCTTATTTTATTCAAATAAGAATGATACTGTTGCCCAATTCTATTTAAGGGCAGAGCTTTCTGACTTAGGCACCATGAAAGCACTTAGCACTTCCTGAAAGCTGCATCAATTATACGTACTCCTCACAGGAGGTACTCTAATGGTATAGTATTGGCTCAGCAGTGAGTTAGCAAAACTATGATATTAGGAGAACCAGCTAGTACTTTTCAAATGTTTATTTCTTGGCCCTACAGTTCTATATATTTTCTATTTATCATCTTATTTAAACCTTACCATCAGCTCTTTTCTTCTCTTTTTCTCCAGATGAGGAAACTATGGAACAAATAAGTCATATGACTAGTAGCACCAACATCCAGCAAGTATCAACAGCAAGAGCAAGACCTGGGATTCGGGCCTAATAGCCAGGCCTCTAAACTACTTCATTGTCCTATTATTGAAACACCAAAAACTTGATTCATAAGGCAGTGTGTTAGCCCTAGGACAGATATTTTGAGCATATGACTTTAATGATAAATCATAAAATCAGTGTCATATGGAAATAGACTTTAGTCACAGAAGTTTGGGAGCTGGTCTATGGGAAAGTTGGTCATTGCAGTCATGAAAGAGATATGGGATAAGATCTGAAGCAAGATCGTGGAGAAATGAGAGCTAATATAGGTAATAATGCCAAGTGGTTGCTTATTCCCAGGAGAAGGGGAAGGGAAAGGTCTCTGACATTAGCTCCAAGTTTCTTTTTATTCACTTGTGTGAATGTGAATCTGTGTGAGTCTGTGTACCGCACCATGCATGTGTGCAGGTCAGAGAACAACTTGGTGGAGTTGGTTCTTTCCTTCTGCCATGTGGCTCCCAGGACTTGAACTCGGGTCATTAGAGTTGATGATATGTGCCTTTACACACACACACACACACACACACACACACACACACACACAAACACACACACCATTTAGCCAGCCCTGCTTCCAGATTCCTAAGGAAGACACCAGAGTGAGCTGCTGAGAGGCCCCTTTCTGCACGCAGGTTAGTAACAAGGGGGGGAGGAGGGCTTGAGATGGTGGGTGGAGCTGGTGGGGAAGGAGTTTGGTCTAGATGTGATAGCCTATGGAATGCATATCCCTTAGAAATGAAAATGACCAGAAGACAGAGGATAGAACGTTGGAATTAAAGGCCTTGCTATTTTCAGCATTAAAAATTCCCTGTCTCCAAACACCACATATGTCAGAAAGTAGAAAGGCATACCTATGAAATCTTAAGGATTTAAATAACAACTCTAAGAAGGAAATTGTTGTGGTTAATCTTGATTGTTAGTTTGATGGAACTTAGACTCGCCATGGAAACAAGACTCTGAACAGGTCTGTGAAGGATTCTCTAGTAAATTGACAAGGGGAAGACCCACGCTAACTTGGGATCACATCATCCTAAGGGCTGGAGTAAACCGAGCTAAAAGAAGGGAGCTGAACACCAGCATTCATTGACTTCTTGACTATAGACACAACCTGCCCAACTGCCTCCTGCTCCTGCTAACATCCCTTCCCTGCCATGATAGACTATATCCCACATTGGAAATCAAACTTAACCCTTCCTTAAGTTGCTTTGTCAGATATTTTGTTACTACAACAGACGATCAACTGATGAAGACACCAAGCTAGATGCCACTAGTCAAAGCAATTCTACTAAGTTTTGTTAAGAAAACGGTGCTTTCTATCAGCTCGTGAGCCCATATTGATGTATTTGTAGATTTCACCTTCAAAACATCCACTCTTGAGATAACAGGATAGCTCAGCAAGTACCAGCAGTTCCCAACAGGCCTTAAGAACTAAATCTTGTCCTCAAGACTCACAGAGTGGAAGGAGAGAACTGACCCATCTCCCTCCCCACTCCAGCTGCACATACCTGCATACACATAGTAAATAAACTAAATGTGATAATTTTTAAAAACCCACTTTTGAGATTTAAGTCAAATGGCACGCTAAGAAAAGGTTGAGCTTCAACATCCTGAGGGCTCTGCTGGCCACTCTGTGTCCCTAGAAGTGTAGCTGGCTCCTTTGTTGCTGGGTAATCTCTTTACTTTGGACTTGAGTTTAAAATGACAGCCTTGGTTGCAGCTGTTGGCTGGGGATTCAAACTAAGTCTGTGGCTCACTGCCTTCCCTCTGTGAGGCCTCCTGTAATGACAGACTTCACATTTACTTAGGACAAGTGACAAAACATTAATGGCCACTGACCTTACTGAGAAATCAATGTGAAGAGAGAACCTCAGGAAGGCAAAAAAACGCCTGCTGGGAAAACACAGGAAGGACCATTTTCCTTCCAGTTCTAAAACACAGAGGAGGTACAAACTCTGTGAATTCTGACTTCCACTGGGGTTAGAAAGTCCCCCAGAGCTCTGTGAAGGCAGCTGCTATACATTAAGAAGAATGTCTCAGATGAAGGCGATAATGTGTCCCTGAGAAGTCTGCTCTGAATGTCCTCTTCACTGAACTTGTGAACTTTCCTACTTCCTGCTTGCTGGGGGAAGGCTGCCCTCTGCCAATGTGCTTAACTTCTGTCTGCCTCTCATTCCCAACCTTTCAGTTGACTGTGGAGGCTTTCCAGTGTTTGCATTCCAGTCTCCACCTATCCCACTTTCTCAGCAGCCGATAATGAAAGGAAACACAACACACACACACACACACACACACACACACACACACACACACACACATTTTTGTGGTTTTTATGTGAATGCCTAAAACATACTTCCAAACAAAGTCATAAGAGTTGGTTTAGGAAAGAGCTGCTTCTCTATTCTGACTTGAACAGCAATTATTCATCCACAAGAGATTAGAATTGTATCAAAAGGAAAGAGGAGGCGACATTCCAGATTAAATAAAAACACTTTCAGTTTTAGGCTACTGGACTCAGGCATCAAACAGAAAGAGATTCTGCTGTTTATGGCTTTAGGGGAAAGAGCAGTTTTGTTTGCTGTTTTAATCATAAAATTAAAGCTGAATATTAATTCTTGTAAGGCTTACATAGATATGACTCTCATCCTTGGATTTCTTCTCTCTAGTTTTGGGTGGTAGCTCCTTTCATAATCATGTTTTAAAAACATAGCTATAAATTCTCCCACACTCTTTGCAGCAATGGTGGTGTTTCAACCCTCTCCTCTTGAGTGTAAGCAATGCACGGCTGTTTCAAACAATGGAGGATGGAAGCAGGGAGGCCATGTGACTCCTGAAATTGGACCACAGAAATCCTGGAGCCACCACTGTGTCCATCAGCAACATGTGCTTTAAGGGTCTAAGGCACCTTGCAAGAAGACCAAAGACACTTAGAACACTGTCTTACTTGTTTTCTTTTTATCTTTTAAAAATTGTGTTTTATTATTTATTTTTATGTGTAGGGGTATTTTAGCTGCATGGATGTCTGTGCACCATGTACATGCAGTGCCCACCGAGGTCAGAAGAGGACAATGAATCCCTTAGAACCATAGTTGCCAGTGCCTGTGAGCTGTCATTCGGGTGCTGGGAATGAAGCCCAGGTCCTCTGCAAGAGCTACCAGTGCTCTTAACTGCTGAGCCACCTCTCCAGCCCCTTATTTATTTTTTGATTGCTGTGACAAAACACCAATGTACAGAGTTCCAGAAGGTTAGTGCAGGGTAGCAGAGGGGAAGATAGCAGGTGGCAAGCAGCTGGACCAGTAGCTGAGAACTCACCTAGAACCCCCAACAAAAAGCAGAATACACACAAAATGGCATGAGTCTTTTGAAACTTAAAGCCCTACCCATACCGCCTTACTTCTGTCATCAAGGCCATATCTCCTAATCCTTCCCAAATAGCCACCATCTGGGAACATATCTGAGTTTTAAAGGGAACATCTCATTCGAACTACCCTAAGGGAAGAATTCACTGAATCATGCTCCCCTAACTCCCTGTTTTTAAATTCCATTTTAAGTACAGTCTCATTAACTTGTCCAGGATAACTCACTGTGCCATCTAGGTAGGCCTTGAATTTTTCCTCCTCCTGAAGAGCTAAGATTGTATGTGTTTACCACAATACTAGGCTCATGTGGTGCCAAGATCTAACTCATGGCCTCATGAATGCTAGGCAAGCACTCTACCAACTGAGCTACATCCCAAGTCCTGACAGTATTCATTTTGGGCTTAAGTTACATGAGAGCGGTTCTACTAGGCTTTTGTGGTTTTCGTCTTGGTATATCTTTGTATTCTGTCACTTTGGCAGAAGAACAGACATTATTAGGGCACTTTCATTCTGAGGAAGGACACAAGCATCATAAAGGACCAAACCACAGATGTAAGTTGACACTTCTCCTCAGACATGTCTTGTGCAGTGTTTGCTTCCATTCCACTGGACAAAGTTCAGCGGACAAAGTGATGACCCAGGCAGAGCAAGTTCAAGCAGAAAATAAATAAACAGGAACAAGTAAAACCTATCATTTCGTGCTGACTAGCTTCATTTCTCCTGATCCTAATAATTTTGTCTTCATTTCTTATCTTTTTAGTATGTTTGAGGGTAGATCAGAGATAATTGGGAGGGTTCAATCTACAATATTTAACTAAAAAAAATATTGTTAATTTACTTGCTAGGTGATTTCAGTATTTATTCAGCTAAACTTAGTGTTCATCAGAAATAAGTCACATAAAACAAGGGAAAGGGCTTGGTATGTAGCTCAGTGGGTGGAGTGTTTGCCTAGTATGCACAAAGCCCCAGGTTTGAGCCCCAACAGGGCATGAGCTAGGCAGTGGTGTACACCTCTAATTCCAGCACTTGAAAGATAGAAACAGGAAGATGAGAAGTTCATGGCCATCCTTAGCTACATAGGGAGTTTGAGGCCAATCTGGATTATGAAAGACCTTGTGAAAGAAAAGGGGTGGAGAAGGGTGGAGGAAAGAACAACCCACAAAGTAGCAGAAGACCAGTTACACTTTTCAGTCTATGTTAGCAGTAGTAAACCTTAGAGAACTTACTGTTTAATATTATCTTGGCACTCAACTCGCAGTGGAGACACAAATCTTTTCTAAGCTAACTTGAAAGTAAGCTTTAAGCATTAACACACACTCACTCCTCCTTAATTAAAATAAGATCTCATCACTCCCCTTCACTCCCATTTCTTCCTCCAACTCCTCGAATACCTGCTCAGTGTTACTTCCATGTACATGATTTCCATGACCATTGGGGTTGGATACCAATTAGAGCCCCCCATGCCTCTGGGGAAGACTATTTCTCTGCTACTTACTATTTTTTAGCTGTATTATTTCTTTGTTTATTGGTAAGGCCTGGTGAGGTTCTCCTTGCATCTTAGCATGTCTGTTGGTGTTCTGGTTTGGGTTTTTTAGGCAGCCATGTTTTTGAGAACATACACCCATTTTTTTAAAATAGTGAAACAAATATAAGAGAAAAAGAACCCCATAAAAACACAAACACAATGTCATGAGCTCTCTCCATCAGAAACTTAGTAAGCATGTTTGTATCTTTCCTCACTATCAGAATTTGTTGAATAACAATAAATGCACAGGGAACATCAGATTTGTTCACAGCAATTTGCTGTATTGATTGTCTTGGTAGCCTGAAGAAGCAAGCATAATTTTTCCTTAAATCTAGTCTTACCTACTAATATTAAATCTCAGATCACACAACAATTATATCTCTTTTTATATACATATAGAAGTAAGTTACAGATGGGCTAAAGAAGCTTAAAGAGACCAGCAGAATTCAAGGTGTATCAAGGAGAGGCATAAACAGGAAACTGATAGAGTTACAAAAGAGTCTCTGTGGAGGGAAATGATAAACTTTCTAGAGGTCTGCTTGAGGTATTATCATTGGATCAAGCCACTGGGTTACAAGCATGAACCAAGCTACAAAATCAAGTTGAGCTGCAGAAGCTAGAAGTGGGAAAATGGAAGCTATAGGGGCAGGATTAGTCCCAGGCAACTGAATGAGTGGATGAATGGATGTGTGAACTGATGGATAGATGGGTGGATGGATGGATGGATGGATGGATAGCTGGTCTAAATGGATGAACAGGAAGACAGAGCTTTAAGTAGCCTGCATCAACAGTTGGATTGAGCTGGGCTAATGGACAGTCAGGAGTTCATTTTTGTTGATATCTTAACATAAACACCAGGTGACAGACTTGTCTAGGAGTTCAGTTGCTGTCACATTGTTAGAATTTCAGGGGAGGAGCTCCACTCTTTCTTCAGTCTAGTGTGTCCAACAAGTTCTCAGTCCTGGTTTTCCTTATATGACTAATACAAACATGTGTTATTAGAGTCCCAAATTTGTGCCAGGCGGTGGTGGCGCACACCTTTAATCCCAGCACTTGGGAGGCAGAGGTAGGCAGATTTCTGAGTTCGAGGCCATCCTGGTCTACAGAGTGAGTTCCAGGACAGCCAGGGCTATACAGAGAAACCCTGTCTGGAAAAACAAAAGTGAAGAAAGAGAAGAAGAAAAAGAAGAAGAAGAAGGAGAAGGAGAAGGAATTTGTAGAGTGGCATCTTTTGTACTTTTGGGAATAAGTCATCAGTCTGTGCTATATGGCTGGTGGGGGAAAGATGTCCCTGCTCATGGCCACTAAAGGATTGAGTCACCCTCTATCTTGAAAATGGGGCCAACAATTGTTTGTAAAATGTAATCTCTCAGGGCAGTATGCAGTCTGAGCAATCCTATTTTATAAATATGGAGTAAGTGAGGCCAGGATACAGCTTGATAATGGCAGAAAGCAGTGCATTTTGCTACTCCTAGTACATTAGGAGGGAGTAGAGGAGGCTCAGGCTTTTGAAATTTCCCCTTTAACTCCATATCACCCCCTAATTCAGGAGAAGTAGTGTTTTGTGTTTGTGTTGAGCAAAGCTTTCCTTTGTGTCTATACCTTGACACTCCTAAGTCAGTAATGCAATCATTGATCTATGTGTTTCTCCCCAACTCCACTGAATCGTTAATGAATTAATACACACTTCAGAGTGGAGTTTGGTTTCAATGAATAAAATACTAACAAAATAAACCACCCTATTTTATGACACTTGATTTCAATGACAACGTTCAAAATAATACTCATTTATATTCTTACTCATTTCCTGTTGTCTTTTCTTTCCTTTCTGTTTTGGTTTGACTGAATAGCCATAAGAAATAAATGTCATTTATGCATTACTCTTTTGCAAAATGAAAATATTCTTCATAATATAAAAATGACATATTCTTATTGAACAATAAAAAAGCAAAATAATAAAACTGTACAAAGTATATGGAGTGGAATATGAATAAATCATTCCACAATCATGCTCCAGTGGCAGCAGCTATTAGCAGAGTTGGAGACAGCAGTAGCAAAGACACACATACACACACACACACACACACACACACACACA
>JANHMN010000005.1:99860858-99871196 GCA_030674055.1 Rhabdomys pumilio | reverse complement strand
CTCTCTCTCTCTCTCTCTCTCTCTCTCTCTCTCTCTCTCTCTCTCTCACACACACACACACACACACACACACACATACACACAGTACATGCTGTGGTAGTGTACATGAAAGTAGCCCCAATAGGCTCATAGAGAATGGCACTATTGCAGGAAGTCACTGGAGGTGGGCTTTGGGTTTCAGAATCCCAAGCCTGGCTTAGTGGCTTAGTGACTCTTTCTTTTTGCCTTTGGATCCAGATGTAGAACTCTCATCTACCTCTCCAGCACCAATTCTGCCTGGGTGCTGCCGTGGTTTCCACTATGATGATAATGGACTAAATCTCTGGATATAAGTCACCTCCAATGAAATGCTTTCTTTGATAGAAGTTGACGTGATCAAGGCATCTCTTCACACCAATAAAACCTTAACTAAGATATGTGTGTGCATACACACACACACACACACACACACACACACATACACACAAAGATTTTTATGAACAAGTTAATGTCCCCTTATCTACTTGTATTTTACTAGGGCCATTTCTCTGGGGAATTCTACTATAAAGGACATGCTCCTGATTCACTTTCCCAGTGTGTGATAGCTATGTGCATGCATATCCATCCCAACACCTGTCTTGGTTGGTATTTTAGATTTCCTAATATAACCTAACCTCTGTCCTTTCTTTCTGATGATTAAAAAATATGGAACTCTTCTTAATCAACAATAGAACCTGTCTGGCACTGTATTCAAACCAGGAATATTAACTTTGAATAATTTGAGAAATAATGTCTTTAGAGGATTTGTAAAAATGAAGTACACCCTTGGGTATTAAAAAAATTCTCTTGGACCAATGCAATCCATGAGTAAGTTTTGAGCTTGACTGCAATTGCTTGGACCCTACACAGATTACTTTCCTTCAGCAGATGCATTTACTCTTCCGAGAGCAGCCTTATGATGTTCATTTTGATGTATGCAGCAAAGTTGCCAGAGATGCCTTCCATGCTCACTTTTCCAAGTGTGGTCCTGGGGCTATTGGGAAGCTAGTCAACTACTCACAGATGTAAAAGTCATTGAGCTACAATACTCCTTCATAATGAGTAGCGTGTAAAACTAGTAACCGAAATGGCAAGATTAAACTACTGCTCAAAAGAATGAGATCGGAATGTATCACCGACCCTGTGTAGAGACACGACTTTCTATACTGCCCTGAAGACCATGAGATCATGTCTATCCTGGAGTTTTCTAGTAAGGGATAAAGGCATATCATTGCTGCCACCCTACTTAACGGTTAACCCAAATGGGATTTCAATCATCTGGTCAGAAAACTCCTCCATGCTCAGTACTTTCTGTTCTAAAGGCTTTACAAAATAACATAAAACTGACCTAAAAATATAGGTTGGCACAATGGTTCTTTTGGTCATTGTCAGCTCTTGGCCCTCTAAAGTGTGGCCCACACACTGGTCCCTCTAGCAACTGTTCATTCTTACCTTTCTTGAGAGTGGTTTCCTCTTCAGTGACCCCTTTGGCCAGGCCCACTCTCACCTTTGAGAGTACTGAATATTATTACTCTGTAATAAACCTTACTCGCTTTATCAGTGGTCTCTATCTGGATCAAGTGTTCTTAAGTTATTGGCTTCTTCTTTAAATAAGTTAAAGAAGTGAACGCAAATATCAAAGCAGTAAGGGATTTTGTTCAAAAGTAAAGTGAAATTACAGGGTAGAACTGTACAAGGGAACGACAAGCTCAAGTGAGATTCTTTATGAGCCTTGAATGACTTGTTCAGGACTCCTGTCTGTGAATCCAAAAAGAAGAGAGAATGGATGCTAGGGCAGGGCATGCGTAGTTTACTATTTCCATTGATGGGTTTTGCTCACTATACAAGTCGTTTCAACTGCATACACGCCCAGTCATGCCTAGGCATAGAATTATGAATAGATTTTCCCTAACACTTTATTTGAGACTGTGTGTCTTACTGAGAGTTTACCTAAGACCAGTCTAGGCTAAAGGTGCTCACTGCCTTTAGCACCAAGAGAAGTTTCACGGTGGGTCTAATCACAAAGACCGGAGTTACCATGGGTGTACTAAGTTATTGGGGCAGAGTAACTGGTTGCCTTGTTTGGAGGGGGCGTATATTGCTCAGTACAGAAGTGTGTGTGTGGGGGGGGTCACTTGTCTATCTTTTATACCATGCTCTCTTGTGTGTTATCCAAAATTCTTTCAAAAGAGATCACAAGGAGTGGAAAGCCAAGGGGAAGCCAGAGTGAGACCACAGTTACAGGAACAACAATTTTGAGACCCTCTGGGAGTTTTTTTTTTTTCTTCAGTACAAATGGTTCTAGGTGTGGTTGTTCACACCTATATGATCTCAGCACTTGGGAAACTGAAGCAGGAAATGGTTACTTAAGTTTAAGGTCAGTGTGGGCTATGTACTGAGCTCTAAGACTTCTGCATAGTGAGCTCTAAGCCAGCCTAGACTTCAGTGTGGCAAGTGGTTGCAAAAATGAAGAACGTATGAATGAGTGAACAAATGAGGGAATGAATGAACGCATCTGAGCCTGTATCTGTAGCTTAGTTTGTCGAGTGCTTGCTTAGTATTTATGAACTTCTGGATTTTAATCCAGGAATCCCATAACCAGGCATGATGATGTACACCTATAATCTAGCAGCTAGAAGACAGAGGCCAAAACATTAGACATTCAAAATTATCCTCAGGTATATAATTGAATTGAGTCCAACCTGGGATACATGAGATTCTGAAAAAGAAGAGGTAGGGGGTGGCAAAAATCTTATACCCCACCCTGTTGAATGGTGTTTTAGTAAGACCTCTAGGTGATAATGTTAAAACAAAACTCATCTGAGAAGAGTACTCTAAATGAACATATATATCTTTTTGCCTGAAATCCCAGGCAAAACAAAATAATCAAAATATAGTCCCAAGTACTTCAGAAAATAATACTGTTTGCATTTCTCCTGAATGTCTTTTATTGCTAGGTTTACATTTTTTCTGGTCTTGGTTTTGTCTTACCTGTTTCTTATGAGTGTTGGACAAATTTATAGTAGTGTTTCGGTTATCAGTGCCATGTACCAAACCATCCTAGGACTTAGTGAATTAAAGCAATGCTCACAGGCCTGCAAGATTGCTCAGTGGGTAGGTAGTTCACTGGTTGTCAAGCCTGATAATCTGCATTCGGTTTCTACATGGTAGAAAGCGACAGACGACTTCTACAAGTTGTCCTCTGAACTCTATACATACAACTTGGCATGAGTGTGTGCCCACATCCATATACACATAAACATAAGTAAATGTAAAAAAAGTAGGGCTGAAAAGAAGGCACAGTGATTAAGTGCATCGCATTGACTGCTCTTCCACAGGACCTGCCTTCCACTGGCCAGCACCCACAAGGTAGCTCACAGCCACCTGTAACTCTTGTTCCAAGGGATCTAAAGTCCTCTTCTGGTCTCTATGAGTACCAGGCAATTATGTAGTGCAAAGATATACATATAGGAAAAACATTGATATATATATCATATTTATATATTTATAATATATATTATATATAATAAAATATATATTTTATATTTATTTATATATAATAAAAATATATATTATATATATTTTTAATTATATATATATATATATAGATAGATAGATAGATAGATAGATAGATAGATATAAAATAAAACAAGAAATTTTAAAATTAGTTTCCTTTTTAAGAATCCAGTTTCTTTTCTTTTTTTTTTTTCAAGGCAAACTTGTGAACAGTTAGGATTTTTTTTTCCTGCTCTTTTTCAAATTCCTATCCTCTGGATGCCAGTACTACCTTGATTTTCCATGCCCTCCCGTTTAAAAAATGTTTCTTATTTTTATTAAGTGTATGTGCATGTGCCTATGTCAGGCATGCCAAACGTATGCAGGTGCTTATAGAGGCTAGCATACAGTGTCAAATTTCCTAGTGCTGGAGGTAGAAGTGGAGGTGAGCCACCTGATGTAGATGCTGGGAATGAAACTTTTGGAAGAGCTTCAAGCGCTCTTAACCACTAAGCCAGTTCTCCAGCCCCATAGTGCCACAGACTCACATATATGAGTAAGTTTCTCCATGGCTAACTCTTTGGGGGTGGGGAGTATCTTCAAAGCCTCAGCCTTTACCACTTCTCTAACTTTAACTTCTAGAGTCTACCCCAAGGCTTCCCAGAATAAAATGCCAGGCAAGTTTCTGCTGCCCTTGGGAAGTGAATACCCCAATGTTTTCTTTATGTTTTGCTCTTGAGGTATTTTGGCTACAGTACATCCTATGAGTCACCCAGGTCATAGGAGAAGGCAGCTTACCAACAAGTCAAGTCTTGTAAATGAATCTTGACTGATTCATTTTGAAAGGTGATAGTGTCCTTTTGTTCCTGCCCCGGTGTTTTCTGGGAAGCTAGCAGAAATCCCAGGAATGAACACAGGAGTAGATCTTAGCATTCTTCACTTGACTTTTGTCAGAGGAAACTACAACTAGGGAATTTCCAAGTAGAGCCAGTGCAGACTCTTTTCGAGTGACCTTTGCCACCCTGTAACCAAGGCACACTGCATGGTCTAGGCCATTTCTGGGACTTTCGAGAACATCAAGGTTCCTGGATGCTCTTCTTCACTTTCACTGAGGGAAACAGAGGTTAGGAAAAAGAAGCATTATCTCTCCAATGAGCATCAATACACCTACTTTGCCAGCCATATGCTTAAGCTACATTCTAACTGTGAAGCTATGAACCTGAGCCTTGAGACAATTCAATTAATTGACTTACTGTCTTACAGTCATTTCCTCACACGTGCTTCTGTTCCTTATGGTGTGCAAACACTTGAGATTGTGGATTTTATTACAAATAACAATAACAACTTCTTCCTCCTCATCATCATCCTCATCCTTCTTTCTTTATCTCCCCCCTCTCCTCCTCCTTTTCCTTCTTTCATGGCAGCTCTACAGAATGGAACTATTCTGTTTCATTCTTTACCAAGTGAACAGCAGTCACATAATATAGGCATCTTTCATTGACTGGCACTAAGATGCTGGCCCTGGGGTTATGTTTTGATTAGGATGTCACAACATAGTTTCAGGCCTGATTTTGTAAATAGCTGTATTGAGACACAGACTTACACACATTTTATTTCTATGTCACCTGTGGCTGCTTGCCATTGCAGTATGGAGAGTTTAGTCATTGCAAGAGGACATTGTAACCTTAGCAGCTGACTTTTCACAGAAACAGCTTTGGAATCCCCTCAAATTGTATGCATCTATAGGTCATAAATCAGGCATAAGTGGTTGTTTTGTTGTTTGATTTGGGTTGGGTTTGTTTGTTTGTTTGTTTGTTTGTTTTAGAACAAACTTCCAAGTGGTTGGTCTCAAATTCTCCGTATAGTAGAGGATGACCTTGAATTCCTGATCCTCTTCTTCTACCTATAAGTGCTGAGGTCACTGTATCTGGAAGGTGTTTTTTTTTTTCTATAAAGATATCAGTAGCATTTTATATGTCTAATACATATATCCTAGTATGTCTGCTGATTTCTAGATGGAAGTACTTTAGCATTCTTATATGGAGACAAATAATATTTTAAAAGTAGAAATGGATAGAATTATAATAAAAGCACACACTAAGTATCATAATAATAAAATCAAATAAAAATACAAAAAAAGTCAACAAACAAACAAACAAACACCATGTGTGGTAGCGCAAGCATATAATTCCAGCATTTGGGGGCTGGGGAGATGGCTTAGTGCAGTGGTTCTCAACTTTCCCAATGCCATGACCCTTTAATACAGTTCCTCATGCTGTAGTGACTCCCATCAACCATAAAATTATATTTGTTGCTACTTCATAAGTATAATTTTGATTCTATCATGAATTGTTATGCGAGCATCTGATATGCAGGGTAGCTGACATCCGGCCCCTGTGAAAGGGTCATGCAACTCATAGGTTGAGAACAGGTGATTTAGTGAGTGAGACCGTAGGAGACTCTGTGCGAGAATTCTCATCACAAAACAATAACAACCTCCCAAAAAGAATAAAGAGGAAAAAAAGCCAGCTGTGGCTACATGGACCTCTAACCCCAGTACTGGGATCTGGGAGGGCAGAGATAAGAGGATTCATAGACAAGGCTTATTAGCCAGACAAACTAAAACCTTGTGAGATCCAGGTTCAGTGAAAGGCCCTGTCCCAAGGGATTAAGGTGAGGCACCGTAGAGCAGAAAGCAGGTGGTGGTGTCTCCTGGCTGTGTGTGTGCACAGGGCCTCACTTGTAGGTACACATGGCACTTGTACTTGCACACACTCATACATACACCACATACACCAAAAACTTCAATGTAACAAAAATCATTAACAATGCTTACCTTACACAGCAGGGTTACAGATCAGTTTAATATTCTTTTTCCTTTTGGATGTGCATATTTCTTTTAGTGAACACTCTATATATATTCACCCAGCCTGCAAACATGCCATAGCAAGTCTCCTACTCCCTATGTAATGTGCTGGGGGTCTAGTTTATTGAACAAAAAAGGATCCCAAAACATAGAAGTGATTTTTCTAAGTCCATGTTGATATGAGAAAAGAAGAAAAAAAATTTTTTCGGTAATCAAATCCTAACTAAATGAAAAGGATGTTCCCTTTACATGATGGTCTAACAAGAATCTTATTTTATAACATCTTTTATAATTCTAAATCCAAGTCACAATTCTTAGCAGGTGCTAGCTAATCAGTCTCATTGCTTTCTGACTATGGGCTGGGAGGTACAAGTATATTCTCTTGGAGATATCAGGAAAGAGAAAAAAAAGAAGAAGAAAGGAGCAGAAAAAGCGGAGGAGTCATAGTCCTGGGGAGAAGGGCAGATGACTCTAGACTTAAAGCCATTGTGATTGACATCTGATGTTGTAGACACTTTATTTGAACATATTAAAAAGCCTGCATGTACAGGTAGGTAACCAAAAAACAATATTTCTCACAAATCTATGTTATTTTAAAAAGCCTTAATAGCCATCCATTAAACGCCTCTAAAATCTGGCCTCCCTCTCCCTCACACCACTTTGCATTGATGGAGGATAAAGTGCACTTCCTTTCAGCTCCCTCCAGCATTTTGCTGTCTCCCCTGCCTGTTAAAAATCCCGAACACTTCTCTTTATTCCCAACCCCATTCACAAGTGGGGGAAGGCTTCCAGTACTTCCCTAAGAACCCACTTCATTGCTGTTTCAACTTCAGTAACTATCAGAGACATCTGGAGAGTCTTGTCCCCCAGAATCTGAGCCCGTCAGTACCAACTGTGGCCTATGAACATGCATTTCTAACAAGCTTCCAAGTCATGCTGTTGATGATCATGGGCTATACTTCAAGTAGCACCGATTAAAGGCTGTCTTTGGGGCTAAATATGGAGCTTACGTAATAGAGTGCCTGACTAACCAATAAAGCCCCAGCTTATATCACTAGTACCATATAAATCTGGGTATGGTGGCACATTTCTGTGATCCCAGAACTCTGGAGATGGAGGCAGGAGGGTGAGTACTTCTAGTCATCCTTTGTTACATAGTGAGCACAAGGCCAGCTTGAGTAATAAAATGGTTACTGGATGGCTCAGTCAGTAAGACACTTGCCTTGTAAGCATGAGAACCCTAACTTAATTTTCAAAACTCACTTAAAAATCCCAAGCATGGACATCTGGGTTCTTTCCAGCTTCTGGCTATTATAAATAAGACTGCTATGAACATAGTGGAGCATATGTCCTTATTATATGTTGGAGCATCTTCTGGGTATATGCCCAGGAGGGGTATAGCTGGGTCCTCAGGTAATGCTATGTCCAATTTTCTGAGGAACCGTCAGACTGATTTCCAGAGTGGTTGTACCAGCTTGCAATCCCACCAACAATGGAGGAGTGTTCCTCTTGCTCCACATCCTTGTCACCATCTACTATCACCTGAATTTTTGATCTTAGCCATTCTGACTGGTGTGAGGTGGTATCTCAGTGTTGTTTTGATTTGCATTTCCCTGAAGACTAAGGATGTTGAGGATTTCTTAAGGTGCTTCTCTGCCATTAGAGTTTTCTCAGCTGCGAATTCTTTGTTTAGCTCTGTATCCCATTTTTAATAGGGCTATTTGGTTTTCTGGAGTCTAATTTCTTGAGTTCTTTGTATATATTGGATATTAGCCCTCTATCAGATGTAGGATTGGTAAAGATCTTTTCCCAATCTGTTGGTTGCCGTTTTGTCTTATTGACAGTGTCCTACTGGTTTGCTGTGTATTGCTTTTACTATGTTTAGTTATGGGCCTTGAATTCGTGATCTTTCCAATACTTTTACCATAAAGGGAGCTTGAATTTTGTCAAATGCTTTCTCAGCATCTAGTGAGACGATCAAGTGTTTTTTTTTCTTTGAGTTTGTTTATATAGTGCATTATGTTGATGGATTTCCAAATATTTAACCATCCCTGCATTCCTGGGATAAAGCCTGCTTCATCATGATGGATGATTGTTTTGATGTGTTTTTGGATTTGGTTTGTGAGAATTTTATTGAGTATTTTTGCATTGATATTCATAAGGGAGATTGGTCTGAAGTTTTCTTTCTTTCAGATGTCCTTCAACAGAAGAATGGACACAGAAAATATGGTACATTTACACAATGGAGTATTACTCAGCTATTAAAAACAATGAATTTGAGAAATTCTTAGGCAAATAGAACTAGAAAATATCATCCTGAGTGACGTAACATAATCACAAATGAACACACATGGTATTCACTCACTGATAATTGGATAGTAGCCCAGAAGCTTGAAACACCAAAGATTCAACTCACAGACCACAAGAAGGAAGACCAAGTGTGGGTGCTTCGGTCCTTCTTAGAAGGAGTAACAAAATACTCATGGGAGCAAATATGGAGACAAAGTGTAGAACAGAAACTGAAGGAGAGGTTGTCCAGAGACTGCTCCATCTGGGTATCCATCCCATGTGCAGTCACCAAAGGTAGACACTGATGTGGATGCCAGGAAGTACATGCTCACAGGAGCCTGATATAGCTGTCTCCTTAGAGACAGAGACAGAGCTTGAAATATTCAGAGGCAGATTCTCACAGATAACCATTGAACTGATCGGGGTTCCCAATGGAGGAGTGAGAGAGAAGACTGAAGGAGCTGGAAGGGTTTGAGGTCCCATGTGGAGAGCAACAATAGCAACCAACCAGAGCTCTCAGGGTCTAAACCACCAGCCTGGGAGCACATAGGGAAGGATTCATGGCTCCAGCTGTATATGTAGGGGAGGATGGCCTTGTTGGGCACAGGTGGGAGAGGAGATCCTTGGTCCAGTGAATTAGGAGGAGGGGGGATAGGATAGGGGGTTCCTGGGTGGGGGGAATGGGGAAAGGGGATCACATCTGAAATGTAAATAAAATATCCAATTAAAAAAAAAAAAAGAAAAAAATCCCAAGCATGATTGCATGTGTATAATCCCAGTGTTGTGGAAGCAGAGACAGGATGCTCCTTGGAGCTCAATGGCCAACCATTCTAGACTAATTGATGAGCTCCATGTCACCGAGAGACTCTGCATCAAAGGAAGTGGACTGCACTTCTAAGGATGACACCCAGTATTATCACCTGCCCTTCACAAAGGTTGTCTTTCATATACCCTTTTCACACAAAGACTAAACAAAATTAGGCTAGAAAGGTGTCTCAGTGGTTAAAAGTCGATTTTCTGTTCCCAACACTCATATCTGGTAACACTCAACTGTAACTGCTGTTCTACAGGATCTGATATCCTTTTCTGGCCTCTAGGAGCACCTACACATGTGGCACACACACACTTACACACGTACACACACAAGTAAATAAATCTTTCAAAATAAATAAAATATAAAATCAAGACCTGTGCTTGCACAGTCACCTCGAAACATAGTTTTCACCTAGAGGCGATCACCTCTATGTAGACAGCTCCCTATAGAATCTTGACAATGTCTGAAGACATTTTTTGTTGCTATTATTTGAGGGATGAGGATAGGTGCCAAAAATATCTAGTGGATAAAAAACAGAAACTGTGAAAAGTCTTCTATTGCACAAGACAGCCACTATGAACGAAACATTGCCTGGAACAAAATGTCAGCAGTAGAAGTTTGGAGATTTGACTTTAGATCTGATGTGATTTGAATATGAAATATTGCCCATAAACTCGTGTGTTTGAACACTTGTCCCCACCTGGTGGTTCTGTTTTGGAGGCCATGCCTTCTCTCTCCCATGATGAACTGGATCTTCCCAAATTATAAAGTAGAATAATCCTTTTCTCCTTAAATTAGTCTCCTCCCTCCTCTCTCTCTCTCTCTCTCTCTCTCTCTCTCTCTCTCTCTCTCTCTC
>JANHMN010000005.1:99797301-99859801 GCA_030674055.1 Rhabdomys pumilio | reverse complement strand
TAGCATTTAAGCAATCCTAAAAAGAAAAGGAAAAAAATCACTGCCAACCACAAAACAAAAAGTACACAAAAGTTCACAACGGACACACTTGAATGATGCTTCTAAAATCAAAGGTAACTTTTAAGCCACATTCAGTCCTCTATAATTTCCATAAATGAACTCTTACTGAAATTCAACCTCATCCACTCATGTGTGCATTTTTTGTGTGTTTTTATGTGTTTGTATGTGGGTGGGCACATGACAAAGGTCAATCTTGGGTGCTGTTTCTCAGGGCTATCTACCTTCCTTTCCTTTCCTTTCCTTTCCTTTCCTTTCCTTTCCTTTCCTTTCCTTTCCTTTCCTTTCTTTTCCTTTCCTTTTCTGTCTTTCCTTCCTTCCTGCACACACTCTCTTTCTTTCTTTTAAGACAGAATTTCCCACTGGTCTAGAAATTATGAAGTAGGCTGAGTACTAAGCGCCACAGACCTCCCTGCCCCAACCTCACCAGCACTGCACATCATCATCAAACTCAGATTGTATGTGTTTCTGCGTGTGTGTGTGTGTGTGTGTGTGTGTGTGTGTGTGTGTGTGTGTGAGAGAGAGAGAGAGAGAGAGAGAGAGAGAGAGAGAGAGAGGGAGAGAGAGAGGAGACAGAGAGAGAGAGAGGAGAGAGAGAGAAAGAGAGAGAGGAGAAAGAGAGGACACAAAGAGAGAGAAAGAGAGAGAGGAGAAAGAGAGGACACACAGAGAGAGAAAGAGAGAGAGGAGACAGAGAGAGAGAGAAAGAGAGAAAGAGAGAGGAGACAGAGAGAGAAAGAGAGGAGAAAGAAGACACACACACAGACACACACACACACACACACACGCACAGAGAGAGAGAGAGAGAGAGAGAGAGAGAGAGAGAGAGAGAGAGGAGTTCCAAGGATTGAATGCAGGTCCACATGCTTATGACTGCATTGTTAGCTTTGGACACTTAAAATTGCTGGCACTTGATTTACATTTGCATCCAATTCACTTTAAAAGCAAAATACAGTGATTCCACTGAAAACTGGTGTTCACTTTATTGCAAACTATAGCTCTTGGGACTCTAAACCAAAAATTCACAGGCAATCAGAAATCTCGTTACAAGTAAAATTACCTTCTCATGTGCAAAAACATAAAAATGAATATAACCTATCATTTTTACAAAAAATAGAAAACAAAAAGAAACAAAACAAAACAACAACAACAAAACAGGCAAAGAGGAAACTGCCTCACTGGCCTAGAAGTGGAAACATTTGGCAGCTCTCCTTGACACAGATCTATTTAGCTCTGTCTCTAGGAGGTCTGTCAACTGCACTTGGTCATTTGTGGGAACATTCACGAGCCACCTCTGCCCGGGCTGTTTTCTGAGAGCATTTGAATGTCTACAACTCACTTGAAGAGCGGTATAAATATGTTTGCATAACACGGGTTATTGCAGGTCAGCGTTAACATAATAAACCTCTGCTTGAATGGCGTCAATTTACACCACACCCATAGCTGTCAACTTCCATCTTATTGCAGAAATATACAGCAAAATAAGAGAGAAAGTAGGTGTGGGAATGAAGCCAACCTGGTTGTTTGTTTTGTATTGGTTGAGATAGGACTTCGTGTAGCCCAGGTTGCCCTAAAATCATGAGCTAGTCAAGATGATTTTGAAATCCTGATCCTGCTGTACCCACTTCCAAATTGTTGACACATTCTAGACCCATGGGACACTCTGTCTTGAGAGAGGCAAAGGGGGCGGGGGGGGGGGGGGGGCTGGAAGGAAGGAGGAAGGTGGAAGGATGAAGGAAGGAAGGAAACGTATGTATTTACTCCATGTCCAGCTCAGATTTCTGCCTCTTACTAGCAGTGTGGGCTTGAGGAAGGTTTGTAGCTTTATCAAGCTCTGCCTTCCTTAGCTGGATACAATGCTTGTTCTGCAAAGGCTGTGCAAAGGGTTAAGAGTTATGTGACCCGGAGGCCATGGCTTTGGCTCAGTGGGGGAAAGTACATGCCTAGCACGAGATGAGCGAGCCTAAAGGGGGCCATCCCCAGCACTGGTCAAACACTTTTTAAAAGATGAAAAACAAGTTCTGTAAGCAAAGTGCTCGACAATGAGAACATATTCAAGGGAATGACTGTGAACAGTTGAGGAGGCCTGTGGCATTGCTCTTCACCTCCAGCCTTTATCTTCTGTGTGGACATAAGCCAGGCCTGTATGAAGTGTCCAAAGTGCAAATTTTAAGTACTCCTTCTCTGGTGCTCACTTTGTAGTTATAACTAAGGGGGAGGGGGCAGTTAAAAAATTAAGCATCCTTCAATTTTGTTCCTGAAGTACTTCTCTTGCCACTCCTCTTTCCCAGCCTCTTTGCCAGGTCTCCTCGTTTCCTTATCTGTGAAGGCGCCCAGTACCTCTCCCTAACCTGAAAGCCATCTCTTGGATGACCCTTCAAAAACTAAAGGGTAAATGACTCTTATAGAATCACACCATCCCACCCTCCCAAGCAAGTTTGCTTCAAGGGAGGATTAGAATCTTAATTTCAAAGGGGCTGGTAGCACAATAGGCAGAGTGCTTGCCTAACATGGAGAAAACCCTTGGTTTCATCCCAGCACTGGATGAGGTGATTCAGGAGGATCAGAAGAATCAGAAGCCCAAAGTCATCCTTGACTAAATGGGGAGTTCAAGGTCAGTCTGAGCTCCATCACATCCTGCCTCAAAATAGAAAGAGAGAAATAAATACGTAGACGGTATGGTTAAGGAGACTAGAATACTACAGGAGACCAACAATCTCTGGAGACCCTGAAAAATCATAGCAATTAGCAGGGTCCCATGCCTCCATGGATCTCCAGGCAAATAAACATAAGTCAGAAAAAGACCTTGAAGTCAGCCTGGAGAAATGGCTATGTAATCAGGAGAGGCGGGAAGACATTTCAGCATAAAAAAGAAAAAGGGCACATCTCAAAGGAATTTTTTATTTCCTTTTGTTCCTTCTCAAAACCAAAACAATTTGATATGTCAAAGGACTCAGGTGGTGCATGGCCTCTAAAATAGTCTCCTCCAATGATGTTTCTGCTTATGCTTATCAATTGACTCCCACATTGAATTGGAGTCTGTAGCTAACTGAAGTGAGGGAACATGACTTCCTTGACTCACATTTAAAAAGCACTAGCTTGACTCCCCTGGTCATGTAGACTGAACACTCTTAAAGAAGTTAGCTGATGTGTCGTGTGGACTCTTACGCAGTGAAGAGAACCAGATGAAGAGAGAATCTAGCCTTGAGTTAAGAGCCAGCATAAATTTAGGTGTCATGTTAGTAAGTCATAGTGGAAGTAGATCTCTCCTGCCCCCAGTCCTGATAAAGCTTTGTCTGATATCTGACTCCAATCTACTGAGAAGTATACTGACCTGATCAGGCATTCCCCAATTCATGACTCACAGAAATATAAGATAGAATAAATTCTTTTTGTTTCTCTAAAGTATGAAGTTGGTGCTTTAAGGGAAAATCTCGCAATATACTCCAAGCTACCTTTGAATGCATAGCTATTCTCTGTCTCATCTTCCTGAACATACTAAGGTCTTAGGAACCTTTTACATGGCAGTACAACTAGAATTCAGAGAAGGGTGTGGGTAAGAGCATTTCTTCACAATCAGTAAGACTAAAAATAAAATAAAGACAAACAAAATCAAGCAACAGACCTGAGGAGACATTTCACAAAATTGATGTCCAAGTGATCAATAGGCACACTAAAAGTAGCTTAGTGTCATTAGCTATCAGGCAACAAGAGTAAAAACTGCAACGAGACACTATGTACCCACTAGAATGAGGAAGATAGAAAATTCTACTTAGCAAAGACGTGAAGAAACTGGAAGCCCTGTGTCCACCAGTGGAAATGCAGTCCTGGCTGTGGGAACAGGCTGCACTTGGGAAAAAGAAAGTCTTGTGCACCTCTTGGTGCTAACGTCCAGGGTCAGGGCCAGACCACACTACTTTGAAAAATGGATCTTCCTAGAGAATGTTTTTAGCTTTTTCTTTGTGTTTTGAAACTTTTAAATTACATCTATTCATTCATTTTGATACAAGGTCTTATGTACTCCAGCTGGCCTCAAATCCTGTATGTGTCTAAGGATGATACCCCTGCCTTTATTCTCTAAACTTTGTAAAAAAACCAGTTTCTATGTGTCTATCAAAGGTGTCCCAGGAATGCCTATAGATTCATAGATATATACCTAACAGTATTTATACATATATTTGTTAAAGTATGTCACTTTGACTTTTGATATTAGCTTGATTCACAATAATGAAAAATGGAACCATTTAGTGTCCATGGCAATAGAATGGATACATTTGCTATGGTGTACCTACATGGTAGAATACCATCTAGCTATAGAATTAAATGATCTGCAATTAGACAATTATACACAGCAGCAGGAATGTGTCTCACAAACCTGTGCTGTGCTTCTGGGGGTGGATGCTAATGATCTTTTAAGTATTCTGTAATGTGGGTGTTGGTTTATATGGAAGTCTCAGCTTGTGCAAACCTTCTCAACAATGAATTAGACAAACAAGCCAACCAATGACAACACCCACTCATCAAAAACTTGACTCTGAAAAGACTCCCTTTCTGTGATATGTGAGAAAAGGCAAGAAATCCCATTTTACACCTCGATGTCTGAATTTCTAGATGCTAAGGTGAAGGTCAGACCATATTGGGTTGCCTATTCTTCTAATACAGTAGGAGGCAAATTATACCCAAAGTTGTAACCAACTATTTTTTTGGAAATGAAGCTTTATTGGTCCATAACCACACTTGCTTACTTGTACATCACATATGATTGCTTTTATATGACCCCAGTGCTGTTGACTAGCTGTGATGGGTGTGACCCACAAAGCCATTTATCTGCTCTGATTGGTGGAGAAGCTCCAGATGCAGCCATAACTCTGTCCTCTTTATTCTTTGCTTCCCATCTTATGCTTGCTCATGTTCATATGTCAAAGCTTTTTCAAATGAAGACAAGCGCTGTGGTTCTTTGGATGAAGGATAAGTCAGGCCAAGTCAGCACCCTAGTCTGTGGGAAAACTATGGCTGGGGAACCCAGGGTTCCTCCGGCTATGCTGTGGGTAGTCGGCTAGGAATGCTCTGAGTTCCTCCACCTGGAAGTTAGGCCTGGCTGCTCATTAACTGCCTCTCCACGGTTCCTCACGGTGCAGCCCCAACACACGAGGAAGTCCTTGGGTTTCCAAAACCGGTTAATTAGCATGGCGGATGGTGGATGGATCTGGATTCACACCCCACAAAACCCAGGCCGGGCCTGAGTTAAATAGGGAGGGGGGAAATGGGGGGAGGGGCTGGGGAGGAATACTTAGTCGACTCCACCCTCTTGCCTTCAGGTACCTCATTAGTATGCAAATCTCTCTAGGGCCTGGGGGCCTGTTTATCATGCCCACCACCTGTGTACGTGACTGAAGGGTAAAGATGGAATGGAGTTTAAACCTCATGTCAGGCCCAACACTAGTCCCCATAGCTCTTGACTATGTCATATGCTAAATCGTCTATTGGGACAAAACCTGGGTGATGTGTACATATAAAGACATGATCAGATTATTTATTTGGGCTGCTAAAGTATCCCTGAATAAAAGTTTGAATTTGGCAACAATGGCAATTCAGGTCACACAGAACTTCTACAATATACCCAAGATGCACAAATTGAAAAGTATCTATAAATGCAGAGTCTTGGAACCCAAACATCTAGACTGATGTTTCTCAGCCTGCAGGTCACAACTCCCAAAGGGGTTGTATATCAGATATCCTGCATATCAGATATGTCTATTATGGTTCATAACAGTAGCAAAATTAAAGTTATTAAACAGCACAGAAAATAATTTTATGGTTGTGGGTCACCACACCAGAAGGAGCTGTGTTCAAGGCTCACAGCACTAGGAAGGGTGAGAACCACTGCTCTAGATGATCATTTTCATTACTGACTCTAAAGCTTCTCCATCACAGGCTCACACATGGGTTATGGATTTCCACAGCTTTGGTCTTATTTAAGAGTATGTGACACACACCAGGTGTTTAGCAGAACATGGTCACTCATGTTCAGGAGATACAAAAAGCATTCCCTGAATCATGAAAATTGCTGTTAACAGACATACTAGAGAGATTTTTTTTTCTAGAGTGTTTTTTTTTTCTTCATTTTGCATGGGTTTTTTTTTTTGTTTGTTTGTTTGTTCATTTTTGTTTCTTGTTTCTCTAGGAAGAGATATATTGAGATGACCTTAGCAGGTAAAGGTAGTTGTCATCAAGCCTGATGACCAGCCTTTGATCCCTGGAACCTACATAGTAGAAAGATAGAACCATTTCCCTCACATTGTCCTTTGATCTCCATACATACATGTGCACAAGAATACACACACTAAATGTAAAAAAAATGAGAGAGAAAAAGAGAAATAAAGAAAGAAAGAAAGAAAGAGAGAGAGAGAGAGAAAGAAAGACAGACAGACAGACAGACAGACAGAAAGAAAGAAAGAAAGAAAGAAAGAAAGAAAGAAAGAAAGAAAGAAAAGAAGAAAGGACTTGAGAAAAAGGAGAGGAAAACTTAGGGAGGGGCTGTCCCATGGTTTAAACTATTTCAAGTGAAAGATTTGGCTCTGGCTTCTGCATTCTTCCGAGGACTTGCTCTGTGAACTTGGATTTATCTGGTCTCCCATCTGGAAAAAAATGAAAATTTAAAGTTTATATTTCTGTAACCGATCTATGGAATGGTTGTTGGATGTGAGGTTCTTTTGGCTACCTTACTGGGTGAAAATTTAAAATGAACTCCTTTGACAAAGGCTGGTGCATTCCACTGCCAGAGTTTTGTGATAAATGATGAAGACTTATGCCTAGTCTTGCCCCTAACCTGAGTAGTCTTTTGGAATGGTGCCATCATTGTGCAACTTCACACATCTTTCCTAATAAAGGAAGAGAACATAATCTCCTAACCAGAAGGCAATAGGACACAGGAGTCCAAAAGGGAAGGGTCCTTCCAAATTACTTATTAATTCCTTGTTTAGTACTTGTATTGGTCAGGATTTTAGTCACTTCACCAAGCCACTATTGTGAACATGAAGACATTCTGAAGGCCTCCTTGTGAAACCTTAGGGGAGTTTGAAACCGCAATTCAAATTGTGGCTACATCTTTCACGGGGTGTATGACATTAGACAGCATGCTTCATTTATGTGAGCCTCCATTTCCTTATCTAAAATTGGAGATCATTACATAGTCATCCATTAGTATTTTACTGAGGAGGAAGTGAATTCAAGTTTGCAGAGAGATCAACAGAGTGCTCAAGGAGCACCAGCTGGAATGAGTGATGAGATTGGCCATGGTGTATAGTGGAAAGTATTTCACAACCGAATGTGTTATTGTGGTGAAAAAAACTCTCCAGCATTTAGAATACCAAAAGGGAACTCCGTTCTCCCTCCTTGGCCCCTTTCCCTTTTATTTTTCTCTATTCCACTCTCTCGCCTTCCCTCCTAACCTCCCTCATTTACATTATCGTTTTGATTACTGACTTCAAAGCTTCTCCACAGGATCACATCTAGGTTATGGATTCCCACAGCTTTGATTTAGTTAAGAGTATGTAACACATACAAGGTGTTTGACAGAAATGTCTACTAAACATGTTCTCTCTCTCTCTCCTCTCTCTCTCTCTCTCTCTCTCTCTCTCTCTCTCTCTCTCTCTCTTTCTCTCTCCCTCCCCTGCCTTTCTCTGTCTCTTTTTTCTTCTTTCTCATATTTTTTTCCTTTTCCCATGGAACTAAACTATGTAGCCCGGCTGACTTCAAACCACAGATAATTTCCCTTCCATCTCAGTTTTCTTAGTGCTCAGATTACAAATATGAGCCACAACGTTGGGGTTTTGCTGCTGTTTTTAAATTTTATTTATTATTTCTGCATGTAGGGTAAGGTGGGTATAAGCATGCCACAATCAAAGGAAAACCATTAGAAATCAGCCCTTCCCTTCAACTATGAGTTCCATGGATTACACTCACAAGTGTTTTTTTCCACTGAGTCATTTTTCCCCACTGCCCCTTTTGGAACCAAGGTCTCATATAGCCCAAGGCTGTCCTGGAACTCACTGCATAGTAGAAAGTGACATTGAACTCCTGATCTTCTTCTGTCTCTACCTTCCAGGTACTGGGATTAGAAACTTGCACCTCCAACTTAATTCATTTGGTGACTTTTCAATGTCACACTAGAATATTAGTTTCAAATTCCCTTAAAAGGAAGCTAATATAGGAACTTTATGTTGGACTTACATGCCCTAAGAGAACAAGAATTCATGAATTATGCTCATCTAGGAAACAAGACTTTATGAAATGACATTAAATAAGTTATGTAAACTTGACAAGTAGAGATTCATTCCCCTTTAGATCTGCTATACCATTCTGATGTCTCTTGTGAAAATTCAGTAACTTTTAAAATAGTCTCTTGTGCTGTAAGTGTGACTGTGTTCTTAACTTTTAGAAAATTATAATTTACACTCTCTAGCGTTGTCATATTTTTGTCTTTGAACTGCCTGTAAAAGAAGGATATTAGACATTCAGACACTTGTCTGATATTTGCAAGCTCTTTCATTAAATAATAATTATAATTTAAAAAGCTGTTGTACTCTAGTGCTTAATTGTTTTACTCAATACTCACTCTATTCTTAAATGTGCTTATTAATATAAAGGGTGTCCCCTATGACCAACCTGTGTTTGGATCTTATTTTCCTTACCACTTGCTGTATTTTTTATTCTATCATAGTTCTAATTTCTTGAATGATATCTAGTTTTAGTTTTATTTTGTTTTACTAGTTGTTTACCCACAATACATAAAATTACCTAATGTATGACAATATACTTACTTACAGTTAGACATAAATTTTAGCTTTATTCTCTACGTGCATTTTGTATGATTGCTTCATTATATGTTGCCTATGTATGTTAGAGATGTAGTAATACATTTGTTACAATCACTGTTTTATATATCTTGCATTTTTCTGAAGCAGAAAAGGAAGGATAAATATGATTATAGACTTTACTATTTTACCTTTGGTCACTTTATTCCTTATACATATTCTTACACATGTGAGTGTGTGTGTGTGTGTGTGTGTGTGTGTGTGTGTGTGTGTGTTGAGGCTAGAACCTGGGGCATTACACATGGTAGCGAGGAACTTAAACGTCTATGTTATCATGGTTAGTTTTTAATATTGTCAACTTGCCACAACCTAGAATTACCTGACAAGAAAATCTCAATTGACAAATTGCCTAGGTCAGTTTGACCTGTTAGATTATCTTGATTGAGAATTGATTTAGAAAGATCCAGTATTTTGTGAGCCGTGTTCCTCCTTAGATGAAGTGTCCTGAACTACTTAAGACAGGAAATAGCTAGATGAGAGCCAGTAAGCAAAGTTTCATTCACTTCTCTTCTCGTCACTTTGGATGTGGTGCTACAAGCTTCTTCCTTGACTTCTCCATACCACTGGATCACAATAGGACATTGTAAACCAAACAAACTCCTCCTCCTCCTCTGAGTTCCTTATTGTCTGGGTATTTGTCATGGCAAGAAAAATGAAGTTAGGACACATGTATAGAAAGATAAATACAAATATTTCATTATCACTACTTCACTTCATCCTTCATCTGTTTTCCTATGACATATTTTTCAAGTTATGATAAAGTCAGAGGACTTTGTATTGTTTAAACTGGTCTCTTAAGTCAAACTTCAAAGATTTAGAAAAGGTACAGGAAAGTCCTTAGACTGCTCAACATTAAAAGGAAAACATAAAATTGGGTTTTAGTGGCCTTTATTTTTAGTCTTTTCTCCTCTTAAGATTCTGAGAATTTTGATAAGCCCTGCATTTTAGTTTGCTGGCCCCTTCCTTTTTTTTTTTTTTTTTTTTTTTTAAATATTCTCATGTAGCACAGGCTGGCCTAGCAGAAAATGGCCTTGGGCTCCTGATCCATCTGCATATGTCTTCCAAGTTCTGGGACTAGAGGCAAGTAGCACCACTTGCTTTATTTAGTGTTCTTTCAGTGCCACACTGGAACTTTATTTCCAAATCCACCAAGGCTTAAAGACTGCTCAGTTTCTGCAGTAGGAAGTCCAAGCTTCCATTGTTAATGTTTGCTGTCATCTGAAATGGTTAAAGGAAGGGGAGGACAACATTTCTCCTCACATAGAGGTGACACTAACCAGCTCTACTGGGTCAGGGTTTCTTCAACCTGTGGGTCACGACCCACTTGGAGTTAAATGACCCTTTCATAGGAGTCATGTATCAGATATCCTGCATATCAGATATTTTCAATTCCTAACAGTAGCAAAATTACAGTTATGAAGTAGCAACAAAAATAATTTATGGTTGAGGTCACCACAACCTGGGGAACTATATTAAAGGGTCACAGTGTTAGGAAAGCTGAGAACTACTGTGGGATGTAGTTTATAGTAGTGATTCTGATTGGGGGGGAGTAGAAGCCCCAGTCCAGGAGCCTGCAGTTCTAGTTGGTTTCCACATGATACAGATGTTATTGGTAATGGGGAACCATGCAGTTTTGTGTTTTAGAGTCTCTGACAATGCTTCTGCCTCAGTCTCCTGACGCTAGAATTACAGATGTGTTCCATCATGCCCAGCCCAGCAACATTTCAGTGTTACAGCCAGCTGTCTTTGTAACCATATCATACCAAGGGACTCATCGTTCAGGATAAAGGCAATAAAAAGATACGAATAGGAAATCTAGGGCTAATCAGGAGGAGGCATGGATAGGAGGACGATGGCACGTCACACATAACGACAGAATTCTCACCTACATCTGCCCAGGGTGCTCAAGATTTGATCTGTGATGACTGGTTTTTCCATTTCGTGTGTGTCTTGTGTGTTGCTTATGACCAACCAGAGAAGGCTGAGGATACTCCTGCAATCAACTACATAAGCTGTCCCTTCTAATCATCTTGCCTCAGATGTCGTACCTGCAGCAGTTGGTGACACTTCTTTGCTGTTTCTTTTCTTTCTCTTCATCATTAGAAAACTTTCCTTCTATTCTGTCAGTTTTTGGAGTTTCTACCCCAAGCAAGTGATGGCAGTTTAGAGAGAGTCTCTGTTTATTCTTATGTGGGTGGTCCTTGGTCATTCAAATACATTAAAGAAACTAAGAAGTAGTCTGCCTTTTATTATCACTGTATACCAGTTCTAAAATAGTTTATAGGTGCAAGCTCCCCTCTCTGTGTGTCTCTCTCTCCATCTCCCTGTCTCTCCCTCTGTCCCTCCCTCCCCTCCTGCCCTTCCATCTCTCTTTTGTGTCCACAGGTGCATGTGCCTATAGAGGCCAGAGAACAACCTCAGCTGTCATTCCTCAGGAACCATTAACTTTTTTTTTAAGACAGAGTCTTTCACTAACCTGGACCAATTCAATGACTGATTAGTCTAGTCAGCTTAGGGATCTGTCTGTTTTGGACTCCCTAGTGTGTACCACAATGCCTGGCTTTCCTCAAGTGCTAAAAGATCTAAACTCAGTTTTTCCTGTTTATGTGGTAAGCACTTTATCAACTCAGTTGTCTCCCTAGCTTCCCCATCCCCTTTGCTTTCAGGTCTCAAGTAGCCCAGAATTGTTTCAAAAATCACTATGCAGCCAAAGCTGGTATTGAATTCCTAATACTTTCTGTCTCCAACTCCTGAGTGCTAAGTTTATGAGCATCGGCCATCATGCCCAGTTTATGTAGTGTTAGGAATAGATCTCAGGCTTTTGGCATTTTAGGCAACTACTCTATCAAGTGAGCTACATTTCCAGCACTTCTAGTTAGTTTTTGAAACCCAGCTTGATATCCAAGCCAACCCAGATCTCGGCACATATTTACTTCCTCTAAACACACACTCTGGCCCTGTCTCCACACCTAGGCCATTCCTCTCCTTTCAGAAGCCTTCCTCCAGCTTTGGTTCTAATGGCTCAGAGTCATGGTCTTTTCTAGGAAGTCAGAACCTCCACTAACTCTCTTCTCCCATACTCCAAAGCTCACTTGGTATTATTTGTTCTCTTTCTTCATAATTGCCTTGTGGCCTGTTAAAAAGAGCATTATCTATTACAGAATTGTTTAATTCTGTGAGATAAACAAAGAAGACTTTGATCAAAAGTAAGAACTTGAGGGGTAGGGAACACATCTATGTTCTCTCTCCAGCAGTGTATTGTTCAAAGCCATATGCAGCCCATAAGCTGCTTTTCAAACTAAGTTATCAGATCTTAAGAGCCTGGTGTGATAGCACATGCCTGTAATCCCATCGTGGAGAGTTCTGAGACAGGAGGATCATACAGAGCAAGTTTGAGACCATCCTGGGCTCTATATAGTGAGAGTTAAAACAAAAACAAACAAACCAAAACTTGTGTAGGCATTGATCCAAGTTCATAGTGAACCAGCTGAAATCCCTACGTTCTTATACATTCTTGTGTCCTGGATCAAAGAACTGGGCCACATTGATAGCATTAGAAATACATTTAGTAAACAGGAAGATACTTCTGAGAACAGAAGTGGGCTCCAGAGCTTGTTCAAAGGCCTTGGGGTCATAAGAGTTCCCATCCTATATAGGTCCTTTACATAGCACCTTCTCACATATTCAATTGAAGAGCTTTCCTAATTTTGATAAGATGGAGGGATTTCCAGTTTTCATCTGCCGAGGGTCTCTTTTCTGGCATTCTCTTCCTGTCAGAAAACCAGGTGTGGATTAAATTTATAATCTTACCATTCAGGGGGGTAGAGACAGGAGTAGGAGTTTGAGGATACTTTCTGTTGCATAAATATGTCTAAGTGAGCCTGAGCTATATAAAACCCAGTATTTAAGTAAGTAAGTAAGTAAGTAAGTAAGTAAGTAAGTAAGTAAGTAAAGAAAGAAAGAAAGAAAGTAAATATAGCAAGGTATGATGAGATGGCCAAACCTGAGGAACTGAATTACCTTAATCTCCAGGGGATCCATATGAAAGAAGGAGAAGACTGACTTTTCAAACTTCTCCTCTGATTGTCACACATGTGTTATGGGACAAATGCACATGCGCACACACACTCAAAGAAAGAGAGAGAAAATGAGAGAGAGAGAGCACAAAACATCCAGATATTAATAATATGCAATAAACCTCGTGGTAGTCAGTTTAAAAGAAAAACTCACGTTGGTTGTTTTGTCTCCCTCTCCCTCACCTGTCTACCTGAGTCCCCAAATGCATCTAATGTCTTTGAATTGGACTTTTGATATGCAGAAGAGAGTTTGAACAGGATTCTTCCATCCTCATTGTGGATCACTATAGAACAGAGGATTCACACAGAGCACACATAAAAGGATTTAACTCTAGGGAGAGTACAGCTCAGTGGGTGAAGCACTTGCCATCCAAGCGTGAGGAAATGGGTTTGAATCTCTGGAACCCATATAAATCCAAGTACAGTACTACTCACCTGTCATCCCAGTGTTTCTAACATGAGCTAGAAGACAGAGACAGGAGAATCCCTGGAAGCTCTTGAGCCAGTTAGCCTGGCCTGTGCAGAAGTGAATAACAAGGGAACCCTGTCTCAAATAAAGTGGAGAGTGAAGACTAACAACTGAGGCTGACCTGTGACTTCCACATTTTCATTATGGCAAATGCACTCCAATAAAAGCATTAGCAAACACATATGAATACTCATCACACACACACACACACACACACACACACACACACACACGTGCTCGCACAGGTGCACACACATATACACACACAAATAAATGCATAAACAAACAAACAAATATATAGATATATAGAAAATGATCCAAGATGGAGATTATTGCAGAGATCCACACTGGTCAAAAATACAATAAATAAGCTGTTAACTGCCACACAGGACCCACAGTCCCAGAAAAACTTTTCTTCAATATTAGTTTTAAGAGAAATATGAAACCTCCATAGTGTTTATGGCCTCTGGACTGTCTGGTCAAGTGTTGGTAGAAGATAGGGAATGCCATGGTGAAATGAGACCTGAATATAGGATGTTGTCATCTCATATGACAAAAGACATTTCTGGGAGTGCAATCTAGGAAAGGAAGCTGGCTTTTTCCAGATGATACCTAAAGACAAGCCGGTGATACATATCTAGAATTGCAATAGTTGAGAGGAAGGTGCAAGAGGATGAGGAGTTCATAGTTGTGTTGGGCTACAAGGTAAAGTCAATTCTAGCCAAGGTCATATTAGATCCTATCTCAGAAATTAAAACAAAGCAAAACAAAAACCAAAAAGAAAATATAAAACTACAAGCAAATACACAGCCATATAAATGTATTTATTTTGAGACACTGTCTGGGGAAGCTCAGCCTAGCCTTGAATTCACTATGTAGCAGAGATAGGTCTTGATCTTCTGACCTCCAGGCCCTACCCCCAGGTATGTACCACCATGGCCAAATGTAACTAATATTTAAATGTGTGTCTCAAAGACAAAGTCAGAGCAGCAACTGCTTCCTATTAAGCTGGAACATTTGGATGCCCAGTGGGTACCAACGTGAACCTCAGGAGAAAGCTTTCCCTCCACCAAGGACACAGAACTTGCTTGTGAAATTTGCTGGCAATAAAATATTCGAACATCTAGGGTCCCTAGTGTAGTTTTGACTTTGTCTAATTAAAAAAAAACCAGGGGAAATCTTTTCATATTTCCATTTAATAAGTAGGGATTAGGTTCTACTAGGTTAGTTACCCTGTATGGAACCTAGCTTGTAATAAATGAAATATTCCTTGTCATTAACTATGTATGCTTACTTGTTTTGACTAAAGTAGACTTTTATAATTTATTTCATGTTTTGGGAGATATTTCAAAGCATCATTCTTTCTCCTTCTACCCCTTCTCCTGGTCAGTCTCACACATTTCAGGCTCGCCTTAAACTCCCTATGTAATTGAGGCTAGCCTGCTTCCACCTCTCAAGTGCTTGGTGTTAGAGATGGAACCCAGGGCTTCAGACATACTAAGCATGTAGTCTACCAACTGAGTTATATCTCCTGTCCTAATTCTTCACTGTGATATTGGCATTCAGGCTGTATAGCTGGTCAGCCATTCTATATTTCTCTGGCTCTGAGTTGTCAATTATATCCAGAAATAGATACAGCTGGGTATCAGATTATTACAGGCATGGATTGAGATTTGGAGTAACCCACTAGGATTTTAGGTCTTATTACCTGGAGCAAGGGACACATGGATAGTGGTAGAAACCAAGGTAGTTTACTATAGGTGAAAAAACACTTCCTACAATGGAAGCTGGCCTAAGCTTGAGAAAGGTCAGAAGCTCAATGGCACCAGGGCACAGGAGACATGACCCCTTTTATACATCATTGACATAGCAACTGCATCCCTTCACATTTTTATATGAGAGATACATGTTCTGTTCTTTTGGAAGTTTGAGTAAGAAAAACATCCCCAACGTGCCCTGAATAGGAACACATATTTGAACAATGTTTCCTCAGACAGTGACACTGTTTTAGGGAGGCTGTGGAACCTTTAGGAGGTGAAACTTTGCTGGACGAAGTACATCACTGTGGGGCAGGTTTTGACAGTCCATAACCTTACCCACTTTTCTCTGACTCTGCTTCATGGTTGTGATTGATTATGGGAGCTCTTAGCTCTTGCTCCAGCCAAGGCTCCCCTACCATTATGAACTCAGCTTCTGAAACTATAAGCCCAGGTAAAGTCCTTCTGTAAGTTTTCTTTGGTCATAGTATTGTGCTGTAGCAACATAAAATTAACAAATACAGCCCCTTGGGCACAGTCTCTAGGTGGAGCTAGGTCTGTTAGCTGGTTGCTTTCATATGTTCATCTTGATTCCTTTCTCTCTATCCCACTCTCTATCCTAGATATGTATGAAAAAAGAGATATGGGATGAACACAATCAGATAGTGTTGCTCAAAACTGTCCAGTTCTCAAATTTTATAGAAATGTCATGGGTTGATTCAGATTGAAGCAGAAAGGTGACCAAGAAACAGCAGGCACTAAATGCAGATCTTATTTTCAAAAATGGAGTTTCCCTCACTGAAAACAGTCATTTTGTGTTTTGTTAAGTTTCCTCTTTTTTGTTTGTTTCCATTGTTTGGTTTTTTGCCATAGGGTCTCTCTGTAGCTTAGGTTGATCTCAAACACACAGTGATCCTCCTGTATCAGACTCTCAAATGCTGGGATTACCATAACTGAATTCATATTTCAGTAATTTGTCAATAAAGGTTCTTTGTGCTTAAGAACTAGAAATGGAAAAGGGTACCTAGGATTTTCCTGGATGCATTTCCTTGAGTGATAAAAATAACCTAAACTGTTAATTTGTACACATTTATTTATCTTTTTTTGTACAGTTGGTACATGGTATATACCTGTGCACGTATAGGGGTGTGCTCCTGAGTGCACATGGATGTCGAAATCAGAGGTCAATATCTGGTATCTTCCTCTATCGTTTTTTGGCACAGGGACTCTCACTGAACCTGAAGCTCATCAAGTGGTTGATGACAGTGAACTTGGTCATCTAAGGAGCTCTAAGCATCCTGTCCCTGATGCCCCAGTTACAGATGTGGGCCACTGCTGCTCTTGGCTTTTCACAAGTTGTGGAATCTGAACTGAAGTCCTATTGCTTGTGCTGCAGTCACTTTATCACTGAGCCATAATCTCATTTCTTATTTATTCACTTAACTATTTTTGCCTTGGTCTAAGAACTTGTCTATAGATAAATGTGGAAAGCAGAGCTGAGGGACAAAGCTGCTGGAAGGTCTCACTGTCATAGTTCTGTACGTACCCAACAAAGAATTGTCTGATTGAGGGTCTCCCTTACCTATGTGCTTAGAGCCCAGGTCAGGTTTGTGTCTCTGACACCCTTTCCTGTTTTCTGAAGGCATGGCATGCTAAACAGTCTTGCTGCCCCTTATTTTATTTAGGTCCTCCCACATTCCTCCCACATACCTTTCTTTTTATTAAATTAATAATTTTTTCAACTTTAATTTGTTTTCCTTGCTTAACTTGTCAGGGAGGAAAATGGAGGACCCAAATGCACTGTGCTCTCCTGAAATGAATTTTATGCTTGTTACTATGCAACAGATGATGGGGGCTGATCTCCCTGATGCCTCCTTTGGGAAGTCTTAACTCCATTAATTCCTCTGCATTTTCCAGGAAATTTGATGTTCAAGGATATATCTTATTTCACATAAAAGTGGTGGTCTGCTTCTGACTTCTACCCTTCTACTATTTCTAACTCTGCTTATTCTGCTATAGGAATCTATCCCCTCCTTTCCTCTCCTCTCCTTTTCTCTCTACCCCTCCCCACTCACTTCTGCTCCCCTCCCAGCTACTCCTCTCCTCTTCTTTTCTCTCTACCCCTCCCCACTCATTTCTGCTCCCCTCCCATTCACTCCTCTCCTCTCTCATGCTACTTCCATATTTCTAATTGGATTTGTAGGGAGAACTCATCCATTTTCCCCTTCATGCCTGCCATGAAGCTGAGATTAATGGCCCCTCATAAATTGTTGGCTGGGCCATTTGTCTGCAACACTTGAGAGTTATTCTCCCATAATAGCACAGAGAGAGTGGTATAAAACTGAAGTCAAATGGAGTGGCTTATTCGAATATCTGTTTGGCTCTATTTTCTTGAATGCTTGGAACCAGAGCTCTGCCCTATCTAGGATGGCAGCAGGCTCCTACTGTAAGCCATTCTATCTCCCATGGGGTCCCAGGAAGTATTTTTCCTCTAATAAGTTATTTTATGTGGCTTCCTCTCCTAAAGCCTATAAGAAGGATTAATTTTTGTTGGTTTACAGCTTCAGTTTTTAGAATATACTATGCAGTATGGTGATTTTGACACATGAGGCTACAGAATAGTTGAAATGTGACTAATCTGACTAGAGATGTGTAATAGGAGTAGAAAAGAAACAAAACAAAAACAAACAAACAAAATAGATTCTAAAGACATTAAACAAGAGCCAGAGAGATGACTCAGCCAGAGAAAACCCTTGCCATACAAGGCTGACCACTTGAAGTCAGTCCCCAGAATCTGTAGTGGAGACAGCCAACACCTGAAAGTTGTCCTCTGACCTCTGCATGTGCCCTTTGGTATTTGCTCAAGACCATGTGCTCATGTGCATAAATAAAATACAATTCCAAGCAAGAAAAAGAATATAGAATACCTTGATGCTGGCATCAACATTATATGCTGAAATATTTTTAAATCTATTGGGTTAAATATATTATAAAAATTAATTCTGCTAACAACTTACTCGGGGGAGGGGGGCTGGAGATATGGTTCAGCAGTTCAGCGCTGGCTGCTGTTTCAGAGGACCCAGCTTCATTTTCTAGCATTTTCTAGCTCACAACTGTCTGTACTGCAGTTCCAGAGGATCAGACACCCTCACACAGATATGCATGTAGTCAAAACATCAATGTGCATAAAAATAAATATTTTTTTTAACAAAATGGTGTTTGAGTTGGGAAAATGCTTGCCTTGTAAACACAAGAACCTGACTATGATCCCTAAAACTCATATTTAAAACATCAGGCCTACTGGCACATGCTTTAAATTCCAATACTGGGGAGGCAGAGATAGGCAGATCCCTGGGGCTCTCTAACCAACCAGCTTAGCCTACCTGGTGGGCTTCAGGCCAGTGAAAGATCTGCCTCAAAAAAGGATGAATGGCACATGAGAAATTACACTTGAGATTTTCTTCTGGCCTCCACATTCATGTGTACATACACGCAGGAACACACACACACACACACACACACACACACACACACACACGTATGTAGGCATAAATGTGGTCACTATAAATTTAAAATGCATTATGGTTCACATGCGTATCTCACATTTTATTTATATAATCTAGTTTTGGGGTTCCCACAGTTTTTTCATTTGCACCAGATAGATGTAATCAGGGAAGGAGAGTCAGGAGAATTTCACCAATGGTTTGCACACTTGCTCTTTGACAGGAACATTGATTTGCATTGATTTGTCCAATGACCTAGTTCACTGGTCTCGAAGCTGACTGTCATGGCAAGCCCATGTACCTCAAGAAGAGGTATCACATCACTGTGCTCCCAAACAAAGAACTGAGCAGAAACAGACAGTTGGAGCAGATGTAGAGTTAGTTTATTAAGAGAGAACTTCTAAGTACAGGCAGGCCATCTAGAGCAAAAAGAAAGTTCGCTGTCAACATTGTCACTATACAATGAATGGGGACTTTTCTATCACACATCATGAACTTTTTTGCATTATTCTCATTTGCGTGTTATAACCCTTACATGCAGTTCTCCATAATATCAATCCAGGGATGTATTCTAATGTGCTATGGGTCATCTTCAGACACCCTGAAGCCACTCTATGCCTGCTCCAGTGGTCAACCTTAGTTGACCTTAGCTAGGGGGCTTCCAGCCTTCCTCCCGGACAATTTGTTCTTTTATATGCTAATTTTTAAGGCTTTGAAGCATGCACAGCCTCTGGACCTCATTCTCTGTCCTAAGCTCTACAGATGCAGCTTTGGATGATTTCCCACTATATTCCCTTCACAGAGAATGCATCTGCAAACCATGACAATTAGTTGCTTTTTTCCTTCTTTTATCTTCATGGCTCTACAGGCCATGAAGTGGTCCTCTAAGTCAGCTATCTCAGTTTTCAACCCAGGACTCAAAAAATCATCAACCTAGATGATTTTAGCCTGCATTTATATCAAACCTGTAGATATTAATTGTTTGCTCATCTCAGGTATATTGAAGCACCAAACCTAGGGCACAGAATGTGTTCCAGGAAAAGGTGGAGTGCTATGTAGTTTTGGCCTCCGGGCTATATTTGTTCTTCTCCTGGGTACACAGTTTTTTCATTTACACCAGATGGATGCAGTCAGGGGAGGGGTTGGAGAGTTTGCTAATGGATCCGTCAACTTCACCATTGGTTTGCACACCTGCTCTTTCACAAGAACATTGATCAGCCCTGAAAAGTTTAGCCCAATGACCTAGTTCACCAGCCTCAAAGCCAAGCCCTGATTCAAAGTGAAAATTCCTCCAGTGTCTTACTTGTTGGGTGTTCTTTATGTCTCTCTGGGTCCAGGAATCCAGGCTAACAAGCTGTTAAGAATGCATATGTTTTCCTTGCTCTTGAGAACCAAATGAGAAAATATAGGCAGCAGACCCTCTAAACCTTGGTGGGTTACACAACATGGCCCAAAGTTCCCACGATTGGACCTCAGATGGTCTATAGCTCTGTGTCTTTATGGGCACATATGGAAAGGACACACATACTACCACAGTTTTAGCTTCAGAGTCTGGATCCTGGTAGCCCTACAAAAGCTAGGTTCAGTTACACACCATCAATAGGCAATTAAACAGACAAATACAATGAAAAGCAGAGAATGGTGATTTAATCAAAGAAGAGGAACAAATAAAGAGGTCCTGTAACCTTCCAACTCTGTCTTTGAGAATCTGATATGTGGCTTAGATTTAAACAGAAGACAAGAGGCATGCACCACCAAGAAGTCCTGGTCCACGTGTGGCCTACCCATCTCTCCCCATCAGTTTCTGGGCTCCATTCTGCAAGATAGTCTGAAAGTTGTCAGAACTGTGTGAAAATTCTTCCTGGAAGACAAGTTCTTCCTCTTGCTTGTAGCAGCCTTGGAGTCTTTTTCTTCTTCTAGCATGAGATTTCTGGGGAAATTTCAATTTCTTGGAGACCATTGTTTCAATAGCCTGATAGTCAAAGAGGCTGGCACTGACATTTCTTTAGAATATAATTTTTCTTCTTTGGAGAAACAAACACATGGTCTCGGTGGAGGGTAGCAGGAGCAGGGAATGCCTTACACCTCAAACACTAATACTGTAGTTAAGAGAGAAAAAAAAAACCTTAGGGCAGAATTCCCTTTACCATGGCAAACCTTCAGAGATGGTTTTCTATTGGACTGTTGACTCATGGGATTACTTGAGGCATTACAAACAACAACAAAGAGCTACAACCCCAGAGACTCTGGTTTAATTGGTCCGAAGTTTAATTTGCTTAGTCTGAGAACTTCTCAGGTGATTTCCAATCTGCAACCAAGACCCATACCCCTGATTTGCGGTTTTCTAGTCGTATTTCAAAATTGGTGGACAATGTGTAGCCTAGACTGTCCTCAGGCTCATGGCAATCCATCTGTCTTAGCATCCTCAGTGTTAACTTCACAGCTGTGTTACCACCACATCTTGCTCAGGATTTTTAATTTTTCCCCCTTCCTTTCTTCCCCCACTCCTTCTTTCCTTTCTTTTTAACCAACTATGGTTTGTTTGTTCTGCTTAAAGTGGATGGGGAAAACTGAGGTTATTGACTCCAAGTTTGGGAAAATGAACAGGTGACGTGACGTACTCATGAAATCTCAGAATTTTTGAGGGATGACAGGAGGATCCACCATTCAAGGTCACTTTTTAAAAACATCTTTGATACAATCTCTTACTGCAGGCTGGCCTCTGATTCAGTATGTTTCTCAGGATGGTCTTGAAGTCCTGATCTACCTGCTTCCACTTTCCAAGTATTGGGATTACAGGCAAGCCCTACCGTGCCCTGCTGTCTCTTAAGGGTTTGGTTTGTTAATAATTGCCACAGAATAATTGGACATATTTCTAGGATACAATCTGCATTTCAATACATGTACATAATTTTATAATAATCAAAGGAAGATATTTAATTTATCTGCCACCTTGAGGATTTAATCTATACTTTGTAGTCTGTCTATAGCATAGGAAGGTGTTGTGTGTATACAAATATGTGTGTTTTCAAATTTGCAGTTGTAACAAGTTTCTAGATACTGCTATTAGTACCAGAAAAGCAAAGGGAAATAGAATTACTTGGAACATAATACAGGAAAAAGTCCAGGTGGTTTTTTCTTTGTTTCTTTTCCAGTTTTTATATAGCAGAAATAAAAGTTTGATTTTTATTACTTATCTATCCTTATTACCTTTATCTTATTATCTTTATTATTCTTTATTATGTATCTTTTTATCTATCCATCTACAAATGAACAAACATGTAAATAAAACCTACTCGTCTGTTCAGTAAAGCTTTTGTATATCTGATTCGAGGGGCTGACCATTTGGTACTGGATAACCACTTAAGGGTCTCATCCCTGGGAACGAGCATCTCAGCTTTCCGCATTCCTTTGTTGTCCAAGCATTCTTCTATTGATCATCTGCTATGTGCCTGTCAGACATAGGGATAAAGAGGAACCACGTTGTAACTTGGCAGTCTTGCAGCAGAGACCTGAAGTCAGGTGTACTTGGTTTTGTGGAAATGACTCTCCCATTCCCACCCCATGCCAGTTTTCACTCAAAGATGCAGGAACCTAGAATGCATTCTATCTACCCTTACATGAGAAAATGTTGCAGTAAATATTATGTGTGTGTGTGGCGGGGGGCAAGAGGGCCCGTAAATTATTTAGTTCCTGAATAAAAGGCACAAACCCTTTATGTTTATAAGCTTTAAAGCAATAGAACTGGGCCAATATTAACCCTTTATGCTATTTTGTCTACTTCCCTATCAATAACCCTCGAGATATCACGTGTCATGTTCTGCCAGGGCTGCTCCTACTCCAACAGGTCAGCCCTCATGGCCATGTACTCACAATCCATCTACCCCATGGCAACTTCTGCCTTCTTCCTTCCCTTTCTTCTCCTCTCTTGTGATCCCTGCCTTGGAGCCCAAGCCTGAGAACTTAAGCCCCACCCACCTCCCTTCTGCCAAGCTACAAGCTGTAGGCATCTTTATTAACCAATTACAGATAACTTGATGGGAGGCAAGGTCTATATAACAAAAGCTGGTATGCATGAGTATCTGTTCCTCTTGGAGCCACCAGGTCTTGGAATACAGTATTTAGCATTTGAATACATAGCAGCATCAGATCAACCCACTACAGCAAAATCCAAACAAACTCCAAGTTCAAACTTTCTCTGACTATATCAGAAAGTTGACACCCAGGACGAATGAGTAACAGAGCATTGAAAGATATCTGTAGAGATAGATGGGACCTAAGCCCTCACTTAAGAAGAATTTTATAAATTTTTAAAAATTGGTCGTTTTGAAAGTAATTTTTATTGAAGTAACATGTAAGTTTGAGGGTCACAGTTTCCCAGATCTTTCACTTCTGATATCCCCAAAATGGCAGCTAACTCTTACAGTAGGTATAAGGAGGGAATATGCAAAGAATCCTGGCCATCTATGGGTCAACGTCCTTCAAACTAGGAAAGAGACCTGATGCGTTTGGACTAATGATAAAAACTTTGGGAAACTCAGGAGCTTGATGTGAGTGTGAAAGGGCCACTGGGAAGAAAACCACTCAACAACATCTATGCTAAGTGTTGCAAATAGTGTCTGCCAATGAGATATTTGGAGTCTCAGGACTGAGCCAGTAATATGAATCAATAAACTATTTTTTTAAATTGATGTGTGTGTGTGTGCACACATATGCCTTCAGATGCCCATGTGTATGCGAAGGAGGTCAGGGTTGACATCAAGTATAGTCCTCAATCGCTCACCACTTTAGTTTTTAAGACAAGATTTCTCGTTGAACTTAAAACTCACTAGTTTCAGTTATACTGGCTAGCCAGCAAGTGGCCTAGGGCTCACCCATCTGCACCAATTCAATGCTGGAATGACAAGCATGCACCTCTATACCAGGCTTTTACTTGGGTGCTGGTAATGTGAATTCAGGTATTTAGACTTGTGTAGCAAGCCCTTTACTCACTGAGTTGTCTCCCTGGCCCTTTAAGAAGGATTCCTTATGCTCAGAATTTCTATTACAGATAGGCTGTCCCTTTTCTTTCCTGACAGTATTTCTGTTCTCGTGCCATACTGGTCATGGCTTTGCAATGAACTTTACTCTAAAATTTTTGTGGAAGAAAAGAAACTGAGTGGACTCCTTGTCAAAAAAAAATTCCAGGCATTGGAAAATTCCTGTTATGTTTTCTATACTTAAATGTAAACTCCCGTAGGTCTGAATTAAAAGCTGGAATGTTACTATTAGATCTGAGATATCTAAATATTTTGCTAGACTTTATGAATCCTACAAATGTATATCATGTGGGAGAAGTTATTTTTGAAATTTTTTAAATTAATAGCTAAGAAGCATATTTTCTGGGAAAACTTTGTTAAAGATCTATTTTATTTTGAATTAGGTGCCCGTGCATAAGTGTGTGTGTTTATGAATATGCGCATATGAGTCCAGGTGCCTGAAGAAACTAGAAGAGACTATAGGATCCCCTGTAGTTGGAGTTAAAGGTTGTGAAGCACCTGATGTGTGCTCTATAAACCAAGTTCAGGTCTTCTGCAAGCACACTAAGAGCTCTTAACTCCTGATTCATCTCTTTTTTTATATATAACGAGAGGCCAGCAAAGGTCAGGCCAACTAGAGAGGAGAAGGGTGATTCTTCATATTCTCTGTTTCTTCTTCTTTTTTTAATCTTTATGATGTTTTGTGGTCCATTTACCAGGAAGATCCCCAGTCCTTCCTCTCAGAACCTGTGTGAAGGAATTTTCCTTCCAGTGACCCCTTTGCTGCCTTGCGCATCCCTAATCTGCCTTTGCCCACATACCACATACCCAGGGGAGATGTTGGCCCTGAACTGAGGAATGCTCTCTTTCTTTGGTTGCCAAGATAAAATAAACTGTCTAGAATTCCTAGCAGCTTATCAGATGTCTCACATTTCCCAAAGCCCATTTTGCTGGTGAATTCTTGGTATCTGAGTCATCCAATTTCAATCATCCTCCAGTAAAGTTCATCTTACCTCTCTGAGAAATATCAATTTTGGTTTTGTTTTTAGTTTTGCAATTTATTGGGGGATATGATAGATTTGATTGAAAATAAACAGCTGTTGCCTCACATTGTAATGGACTTAAATGTAGACTTCATGTGTCCTCACCCTTCTGTTCTGCTACAATAGAATGCCACAGGCTAATTTATGCACAACTTACATTTCCTAAAGTCCATTTTGCTGTTGAATTCTTAGTATTTGGATCATTCTCCTTCAATTATCATTCAGTCAAATTAACCTAACCTTTCAGAGAAGCATCAAATTGGTTTTTAAATTCTATCCCTAAATGGAGGTATTAGCTAACTGTCCCTTAGGTTGTTTCTTAGTTTAGATCAGCTGAAGGAATCTTTCAGCTACCATCTATTCTGTTCTGTTATTTTATTTTGTGTCAGGATGACAGATAGCCCAGGCTTGTCTCAAACTCACTATGTAGCTAAAGATGTCCTATCATTCTCCACTCTCACCCAGAGCACTGAGATCACAGGCCTGTAGTATCACCCCAGTGTTTAGGCAATGGTGGGGAATCAAACTAGAACTTAGTTCATGTTTGTCAATCCTTCTGCCAACTGAGTTACAGTGCCAGCTCTGGTGTTCTCCCCACTCATGAGCCCCTGCATACTAGAGATCAAACCTGGCGCTTTGAGCAAACCTGGAAAGCACTTGATACTTTACTGCAGCTCTACCCTCACATCTACAACTTTTAAACTGATTCAGATTCTTAGTCTTATCTTCTGCTCTCCACATACATTTTTCAATGTACAGATCCTCACTTAACTCCAAGACTCTCTTGAAACTGGCCAATTTCTCCCCACGGCTAATGGACCAGACTGAAACTACATGTTCTCTTGTGACAGTGGACTCCAACTTACCCTTTGCATGTACTCTCTTCTTACTCTAGAACTGAGGCTTGATTGTTACTAAGTTGGTATATGAGACCAGAGCCCACTGAAACAACTCTCAGGTGAAGAGGCTTGGGTTAACTGTCTCCACATCAACACGTTCCTAGCAGCTCTATTACCAATTTGGGTGAAGGCAGTGAGTTTTAGAGTGGAAGTCCTCAAGGGCAGTGGAGGCACACGCCTTTAATCTCAGCACTTGGGAGGCAGAGGCAGGTGGATTTCTGAGTTCAAGGCCAACATGGTCTATAGAGTGAGTTCCAGGACAGCCAGGGCTACCAGGGCTACACAGAGAAACCGTGTCTCAAAAAAACCAAAACAAACAAACAAACAAAAAAAAGAGTGGAAGTCCTCCCAAGTACTTGTGCTTCTACCAAATCCAAGCATGACATATGCTTCTTTTCAACTTGAATATGCACATAGATTTTTAAAAGGTCCCTGAATACCAGCAGAACTGCAGACTTCATGTCCCCAAGAGAACAAATACATACCCCCCCCCACACACACACACAAATGAACTCAAACATCAGTTGATGAACAGTATAACAGCTTGGGAAAGAGATTGCATTAGTGAAATCCAAAGCCAAGAATCAATGTCTACTTGCTCGTTTCACCTTACGTTTAGATAGACAGCTGTTTATCTCAGCCAGCTGCAGGGGAAACATCTTGGCTCTACTTTTTGAAATAGATTCTTGGCACAGTTTCACTGTTAGGGACACAGAATAGAAAAAACCCAATTCTTCAGAAGTATGTAAGAATTATGATCCTCAGATCTTTATCTCTCATGATGTTTTGAAAACGCGCTCCAAAAGAAACCACATGGGCCTAGAGTAGAGAAGGACAGGAAGAGAGAGGAAGCTGAGCTTGGAGCCAGGAAGCTGAGACTCTTCTGTTTTTCTTAGCCTAGGGGAATAAAATTAGACAAGAGTTACAAATGCATGAGGCTAAAGTAACCCAGGCTCAAGTGGAGTAGGAGCAGGCTAAAGGACACTTACGTTTTAGAAATGTAAAATGATGCATTCCTACAATCCCAGCCCTTGGGAGGCTGAGGTTGCAGATCATCATGAGTTAATGGCCAGTCTGAACTATGTAGTGCACTCCAGGACAGCCTAGGCAACACAGTGAGTTTCCAACCATTAAGCATTTTAAGATGCACAAAGTTAACATCTTCAGATTGAGAGTAGGGAACTAGACTTTGAGGAATGGAGGGAGAAGTGAAGGTATGCAGTTCTACCTATCTGCTTACCTGGCTAGAGGAGCAGATGTGTTTGGAGTGCCTGCTGGAGTTGGGGCTAGTCTAAAGGAGCAAATAGGAGAGAGTAACTAGGAGGGGAAGATCTGTGAGGTCTACTGGAGATGGGGGGAGGGAGAGGGCGTCCCCAACAGGTGGTCTGGTGCAAAGTTAGGGATGAGACTAGGGCATTGGATTTGGAGGAATGAGGGTAGAAGGGAAGATCTGGTTAGCATACCTGTTTCCCTCATCAGAGTACATGCTCCCTTTGTTTCTTTGTTTCTTTACTTCTTGAAACAAGGTCTAATGTAGCCCAGGCTGGCCTTGATCTCATCCTCCTACTCCTAGATCCTGAGCGCTGGGGTCATAGGAGTGTACTACTACAATCAACTTCAAAATAATAGTTTTGGGGGAGCCAGTAAATCCACTGTCATAATTAACACACTCCTGTGATAAAACTGTTAATTTCTTCACGAGGACAAAGTCTTCCCAGCCTAATCATCAATAGGTCTTACCTTTTAATGCCGTTATAATAGTAACTAAATCTCAGTATGAGTTTTAGGGGGAGGGTGCTCAAAAAATAGCAGAAATATTAAAATTTCAAAAAGCATTCTCACACTGATTCTGACTAACAGACATCGTTTCTGAGTTCTCCTCTCCCTGTCGACAAGATAAATGATTCAAGGTAGCAGGTGTGTAATTGTAAGAAATTGCTAAAACTAATAAAATAACCACGCCATCTGATCTTCTTGCGATTGTTCCATTAGTTGTTACTGTAATTTCTATAATCACCATGATGGCCACTAATAATATCATATTTTACAATTTACATCATCTGGTCAGACCCAGTGACAGTATTGTAAAAGGGTTACATTCCTACTTAGTCCTTAATGAAGTTTTCAGATACTCAATGTGACCTACTGGGCATAGTGGTACATCAGGAATGTGGTAGTTTGAATAAGAATGCCCCCCAGACTCATATTTTTGAATGCTTGGCCACTTGGGAGTGGCACTATCAGTAGGTGTGGCCTTGTTGAAGTGGGTGTAGCCTTGTTGGAGGAAGTGTGTCACTGTGGAGGTGGGCTTTGAGGTCTAAGAAGCTCAAATCATGCCTGTGTCTCTCAGTCTTCACTTCTGCTGCCTGCAGATCAAGATGTAGAGCTCTCTTTCTCCAGCACCATGTCTCCCTGCACACTGCCATGCTTCCCAACATGACAGTAATGGACTGAATCTCTGAAACCAGGAGCCAGCCCCAATTAAATGTTGTCCTTTATAAGAGTTGCCATGCTCATGGTATCTCTTCACAGCAATAGAAACCCTAACTAAGACAGTAATAATCTCAGCACTTGGAAAGTGTAGGCTGGAGAATCAGGAGTTTGAGACTTGGAGGGGGTACATGAGACCCTGTCACAATCAACAAACAAAATAGAGTCCCAATCTTATTAATATATTTACTAACCTCCATTATTTCAATGCGAATAGCAACAGACATCTCTGCTCAGAACATTTCTACTCTATGATTCCTTCCTTTAGGAGAAAGGACTTATAAATAAGAGGGACTGGCTTACCTAAGAAATAAACAGTTAAACAAAAGATGGCATGCATGATAGTTCTATATACTAAGGTCAAAACAGGGAAGCAGCCTAAAGGCCCAATAATATGAAATACACAGCTATAGCAGGTAGAAAGCTAGCTGACTTAAAGGTGTCTTGGCACTAATTCCTGGAAAGAAATAAGGCCCAGCTCACACAGAGATTTCCACTCATTGAGACTGTATTGGGCTTTGAACCTCCAGAATGGGTAGATAATTCATTTGTGTCTTTTAAAGCTGCTGTCATCATGGTGGTTTGTTACAGTCGCGATAGGGCACTAGTAATATAAGTCAAACTGGAGTATTTGAGCCTTGGTCACATAAACATTTAAATGATATGTGTGCAGCTTATTAGTGACATGCAATGTATTTAGGATCTACATTTAAAAATCAATATGTATGCAGTGTGGTTATGGGTACACATATATAGTATAGTTACAGGGCATATATGTATAGTTAAAATTATTCTTGGGAGGGAGGCAAAGCAAACAAGCCAACAAAAAAAATGAATGGATAAAAACTTCTAGGCAAAAAATTCACACAAATTTGAACTATGAATAATATTGGTGATAGAACAATGTGCATTTGCCTTTTTTTTTCAATTTTCATACTAAAATTCAGTTTTGAGTGGTCCCTTGTAAATGAAAATCCTATGGAGAAGATTGCAATGACGTGAACCAGTCCAGCTATGATAAAAGAGCAGCATTCCTTCCCACATTTTGTAGGTAGCCCAGTAGAGGGATGAGTTGTCAGCTTAGCAGTTGGTACCAGCATTCCTGTAGAGGGTGAAACCAGTTTCAGCTTGATAATTGAAAATATGTATTGCCAAGTTCACTGGAGAGGAGAAAATCTCCAGGCTTGAGAGCTGTGTGATACCTGGATTTCACTATAAAGAAAGGAGAGGACGTGTAACCAAATGGACCTGACTTGAGCTGGAGGAAGAAAAAGCTGGAGAAAGCATTCAGCCCTGGGAGAAAGTATTTGAAGGGAATGGCTAAGGCCATGGCTCCTCCGTCTGTAAAGTGCTTTCTGAGCATAGAGACTGTATCTCCAACACCCATGTAAGAGAACAAGCTGCAATCTTAGTTGGGGAAGCGGAGACAGGAGGGATCCATTCCAGGAGTTCTCTGTCTAGCTTGTTTTGCAAAAGCAGTGAGCTTAAGATTTGATGAGACTATCCCCCAAAATATGGTAGAGAATGATAGAAGAAAAGATTCTCCATCAACTTTTGTAGTCCACGCATGTGCACACATTCACCATCTTACACGTGTGAGTGTGTGCGTGAACACATGTGTGCAGGTGTACACACACACATCAGTTTGGAGGGGATCACACACTTGTACCATGTTTTCAAATCAACTTCATATTTCAAAGATATGGTGGGTGCCTGACACTATGATCTCCAGCAAGATTTTACTCTCCCTAAATTGGATTGGATTATATGGAAATCTAACAAAGAAGTAAGAGTTTCATCAACAGAAACTTAGTTGAACTTAGGCTAGACCATATGGATAGGGAGAGAGAGCTCAGATCATCCAGACATGTTCCAACAAAATATGCTCTTAGCATCCTTTCATGGTGTGATTACAACATGTCTTCAGTGCCTTCAACTGTGTAGAATATTCAAGGTCCTATTCATCACTTCTTCCTAGGATATTTCTGGCTCAGAGTATTGCAAAGACCATTGTAAATCAGCAAGTGATTGCTGAGTTAATTCACTACTTAGAGTGCTTCTTGGATGCAAGAATCAAGCCTTTGGTTTATCTGGGATTGTACCAGCTTGCTGCAAAGCATCCACTAACCCGCTCTCTTGAGAATCTGTGGAAGGCCTCTTATCACTCATATTCTCCAGGCAGGGAAAAGCTACCAGTTCTCCAGTGAGAAGTGAGTCTTAGCTTTATACCTGTAGTTATTCAAGGGAGTTGTGGAACTTGGGTTGTCCTCAAAGGCCTAGAAGATGCTGGGAGCTAGTGCTTGAGTCTAGGTCTCCCAGGGTACCCTTGAAAGTCCAAGAAACTGACTTCTGCCTGGCATTCCAGAAGCAGCTCAGAGCTCCTGGGATGGCCACGGTGGAAAACAAGGAATCCTCCCTAGAGATCCTCTGGAAGCAATTCGAATGTGTTCATAGTGGTTTCTTCAGACAACTAATAGATTCTTATGGTTTCTACTGTTTTGTCATGGGGGCTCAATGGACCATGGCTCCCTAGGGACTGTGTAGTATCCCAGAAACCTAATTTTCTTAGAGGATGGCAAATTTCCTTATCAAAAAGATGGAGGAGAGCTAGGGATGTAGATTTGTTGGTTCAGTTCTTGTTTATTATGCAGGAAGCCTTGAGTTAAACCCACAGCACCACATAAACCAAATATGATAGTACACTCTTGCAATCCTAGCCTTCAGTAAGTAGAAGCCAGAGAATCAGACATACAAGTTCATTCTCAGGTAGGTAGTTTGAAGCCTATCAGGGGTCCAAGAAACCCTGTCTCATTAGCCTTCCAAGAAAAGAAAGAGAAAAAGGTAATAGAGAAAATGGTAGGGTGATTAAAGCACTTGCAATTTAAGTGAGAGGAGCAGAGTCTGGATCCCCACAACTCATGTAAATAATGGAAGACAGACATAGGTGATCCCCAGAGAAAACTGTCTGTTGACACTCACATCACTGGGCTCTGGGTTTGTTTGAGAGTCCTCAACTCAATGAGACAAGGTAGAAGAGTACTCCACATATGCACGAGAACACACACACACACACACACACACACACACACACACACACACACACAAAGGGAAAAAGGAAAGAAAGAGGTGAGGAAAATGGCGGCAATGCTGCAATCTTACGAGTTTATGGATGTACTGGTCACAATACAGGTATGAAAGAGAAGTGTCCCATAACACAAACTGTTCACAAGTCAATTTCACCATAGATGAGTATTTTCAAGTGCTGTGTGTGGATTATTTCCAATGTACAAGAAAACAGAACAGTTATAATGGAAAGAGGCAGGCAAACATTGTAATTGTGGATAACATACATTACTTTTGCAATCTTTCCAAAAGGTATATATGACCATGTTGACACATTATCTTGGAAGGGGACCAGGTTTGCTTTGCAACCCTTATGCTTCATTAGCTACCTGAGCAACCTATTGAGGACAAGAGTAACTTTTGGGGATATGTTCTTCTAGAAACTCCTCTGTTCTCTGTGGCTAAATCCACCTATGTTCTTATGCACACAAATTTCAACACAGAGTCTCATCTACATGAGGCTGGCCTTGAACTCCTTGGGTTACTGAGAATGATTTTGAACTTCTGATCCTCCTGCCTGAATGCTATCAGGTGAGCTCCACAGCCAGCTCTATACAGGAGTTTGTCCTGCACATTCACACACTATGTGCCTCTTAGACTCCTCCAACCCTTCCAGTCAGGACAGCTGTGCTAGGACCATGACATAAAGCTGTTAAAAAAAAAAAGCAATCATTTATCAGTAAGTTATTTTTCTCAAAGCACAACTTTCGCTTTTCACGTTGACAAAAAATGCATTTGACCACTTCCCTGAAGTTACTACTTTCCCAAAGAAATTTAAGTGAAATAGAACTATCTCTATGCTACCAAAATTATTAAAACGTTCTGAGTTGTTATGAAAATAATAAAATGTTAAAACAAAGTAACAACAACAAAAGCTTTATAATCGAACATCGATTTATTAATCATTCTTATTCCTTTCACCAATGGTTAAAACAAGTTGAGTACAGATTATTGAGCCAGATAGGTAGATAGATAGATAGATAGATAGATAGATAGATAGATAGATAGATAGATGTGAATGAAACCCCAGCATTTACGAGTTTAAGAGTTTGAGAATACCTTGGGCTACATAACAAATATATAAAAATATATATATATAATAACAAAATATATATATATAAAATAACAAAACAAAAGACTGTGTTATCATTGGCAGACACAGCACAAGAATTGTAAAATCTTTTCTATAAATACATTGAGGAAAAAATAAGTTCAAATCCTTTAGAACTGATACAGCCCAAATTGACTTTGAACTTATGTAGCTGAGGCTGGTCTTGGACTTCTTATCCTCTTAGCTCTACTTCCAAAGTTCTGGGGACATAGGTGTGTGCCACCATGCTTGGTTATCCAATTGTGTGTGTGTGTGTGTGTGTGTGAATGCACAGATGTGTACATACATGTGCCACAATTGAGGGTGTAGTGATCAGAGGACAATCGATCAGTCCTTCTAGCACAAGGGTTCCAATTGATCTCTGTCTCTGACTCTCTGTCTCGGTCTCTCTCTGTCTCTGTCTCTGTCTGTCTCTGTCTCTCTGTCTCTGTGTCTCTGTCTCTGTCTCTCTCTCTCTCTCTGTGTGTGTGTGTGTGTGTGTGTGTGTGTGTGTGTTTCTTTTATGGATATTCTAGCTAAATATCTCCTTTTCTAAACATCATGATGATCGTTGCTATTTGTGCTGCACCAGGGGAATTCTCAGTATTCTAAAAATAATTTCAATTGTATGGAGTCAGTGTTTAGTTACCACTGCACAAACAGTAGGGTTTAACAACATATCCGCTTTGAAATATTACAAAAAAAAATAGAACGGGATAAAAACATGAAAAATATATTAGAAAGTTTGGAAAAACAAAACCCTGTTAAATTCCTTGATGGACACCTGTTTGCTCACTTCTCAATGCTGTTTTCTGTGTGCCTCATTTACTGATGTCTTCCTAAATTACTTCTACCTCAACCAGTTATTACTGTAGCCCCCGATGTAACTTCAGCACTCAAGAGGCAGAGGCAAATGAATTTTTGAGTTCAAGGCCAGCCTCAAATACAGAGTGAGTTCCAGGATGGCCAGGGCTACACAGACAAACCTTGTCTTGAAATCCAAACAAAAAAAAGGAATGATGGAAGGAGAGAGAGGGGGGAGAGAGTGAGAGAGGGAGAGAGAGAGGGAGAGAGAGAGAGAGAGAGAGAGAGAGAGAGAGAGAGGATGTATCTTAGCTTTGCTGGATGCCTTTTGTAACAGTCTTCAACCAACATCCTAAATCTAGGATGAAGATGAATATTGGGAAGTAAACTCATTACATTTGCTTGCTTTCTTGGAAAATTGTCTTGGGAAAGAATTTTCTTTTTCTTAGCTTGACCATTACAAGAATTTTCTAAGGCTTATCTCAGTCCCCAGCCCTTCCTTATTGCCACCTTACTTTTTACCCCTTTGTGTGACAATCTTTCTATGATTCATATTGGTACCTTCATACTGCCTTCAGTATGGTGTTCAAACTCAAAATGGTCTAGCCTCAACTCACATTCTGTGGCCTCCTACTCCTCACATACACTCTGCTAACTGTGACTGAGAGACTTGGTATTTCTTGAAATGGGTCCCTCCAATCCTCCCAGCTTTCAGATAATAACACTAAATTTAGTGTCCACCTTTTTGCTTTTATGCTCTGAGATAACTTATTTTCTTTTGTTTTTTCTTTCTTTCTTCCTTCCTTCCTTCCTTCCTTCCCTTTCTCTCTTCTCCATCCCCTCAACTTTCTTTCTTTCTTTCTTTCTTTCTTTCTTTCTTTCTTTCTTTCTTTCTTTCTTTCTTTCTTTCTTTCTTTCTTTCTAAATGTGTAATGCAGGCTGGCCTTAACTCGTGATCCTCCTCCTCCTTCTGCCTTCTTCAGCAAATCCTGCCATTGTGCAAGAAACTTCTGTTTTTTCTTCAAGACACTTCTAGAGTTTAATCCATTTGGAAAGTTAATGCCTGCCTGAGGCTTCTCCTTATACCCTGCTGTTCAATGATCATCCTGGGTCTTTTCCTTGTACCTTACAAAGAATCTTCTGCATTCTCTTCCTGTTATCCATTTGACTGTGAGCTGTTTGGGAGAAAAACATTTTCTAGGGAGGTGATTCTACTTTTAGTTCATCAGAAAGTCATTTCACCATTTAATTGAACATTTTTTAAATACAATAGCTTTTAGTTGATGTTGACTTAAAACAAAATATAAAATGCTTCTATGTGCGTTTTTGTCTTTTGGTTGTAATTTGGCACCAAGATCAGTTAGTTGCTACATTTCTAATGATGTCAGAGTATGAAAATCATTCTGTCATCTGGTAAGAAGACAATCAGGGCTAAAGTTAGGATACTTATACGAATGAAACCCTGCTCCATTATTCTTTCATCTTTTTTTAAAAAAAATCTCCTATTGTCTTGATCTGCTTTGTTACTACAAGATTGAAAGGGAATGATACTTTTTTGAGTGGATGGTGTTCATATAATTCTGGGAAAGAAAATGTGGTCACAAAAAAAGCACTGGAAATGATCTCACCAACCTGTTATCCATATGACCTGTATTCTGGGCTCTGTTCCAGGAATGGAAATAAGTTTGCTTTGTTCCAAGCACATTCCCTCAGTAGGGACTCTTTGTCAGCTCTTTCAGCCAGTGTCTCTCACAGGGCTTAGCCCACAGTGACTTGTGTGGGTATTACTGTAGTGCCAGACTCACCCAGTGGTCACAAGACAGGCTTCGTCTGCTCCTGTCTCTAGCCGTTGATAAGAGACTGATCTTTTCTGGCTCTCAGTTTTCTCTTTAATAAAAAGTAGATTATAGGCATGGAAGTTTCATTATTGAGTCAATGTCTGTGTCTTACATGAAGTAACTCTATACTGATTACATATATATATATATATATATATATATATATATATATATATACACACACACACACACACACACACACACACACACATGCCACTTATCGACAATCACATTGAAATTGCTCAGACCACAAGATGTCCCAGCCTATACGTTTCCACACCTAGAGATCTTTTTTACATCAGCTTCATCCTAAGAAACTGAGTTTGTTATCTTCTACCCAGTTCTCCATCTATAGCAGTCTCCTAAGCCTCTGGCAACAAAGCACTACAAACTATGTGGCTTAAAATAATGGAAATCTCTTCCCTCAATATGCTAAAGACAAAATTCTGCAGTCTGGAGATTGACAGTGCCATATTTCCTCTAAGACCAAGGGTAGAATCTTTCTTCTCCAAATATCTTTTGGTGGTGACCAGAAATCCTCATCATTCCTTGGTTTGCAGCTGTGACTCCCCTTACCCAACACACACCTGAATATCTGTCTCTGTCTTTTCATGACATGTACCTCCTTTTCTTTTCTTTATTTATTTTTCTTTTTGTGTATGAATGACAGTGTCTCATATAGCCCAGATTGACTTCAAATACACTCTATATCAGAGGATGATCTTGAACTTCTGTTCATCCTTCTTCCAATACCACAAATTGTATGCCTGCTACATATTCTTTTTGAAAAAGTAAACACACAGTTTATATTAGATTAGGACTTATCATAATCTTGAGTTGGTCATATTCATTCTACTTCTAAATGAGGTCACACTTATGTATAGTGAAGGTAGGATATTAACCTTCTGGGGATATCTTTTCAAAAACCACATCCAACTCTTAACAACACTGCGTGAAAAACTCTCCATCCCAAATTATTGGGATGGAAGGAGAGAGATAAACTTTGGGGACTGCTGAGCAGCAGAGAGCATCCTCATTTCATTTAAGGTCAGATCCCTGCCTGGGGTGCTGCATATTCATTCAATTATTGATAGAAGGATAGAAGGCTAGGCAACCTGACCACTCTAGATACCTCTGAAGGGCATTCTTAACAGCGTACTCCCCAGTGCAGTGAGTGATGGCTATTCTGTGCTTAGGCTGCAATTTAACTTCCATCTCCTAGTCCTGTCTCCATCTCCTGCCTTTCAAAGCTGCTGTTTTTCCAGGAATGACCTTGTTGTAATGTGTCTTAGAGGACAATTCTTGGAGAGACAATCCAGAATAGAGTTCTTGCAAAGATTGAGGGTCTTGCTGCAAAGTTATTCACTGCAATTGCCATTTCCTGGGCATGTAGTATTCAAGAAGTCTTAACTGGTTGGCTGTCTGGGTGACATTTCTCTGAGGGTAACTGAGCGGAGTTAAGTGTGCAGTTCATTTCCATAGTCGCCTGTAGTGTAAATGAACTGACTCGTGGATGTACCCATAATCAACCACACACCCAAATAAACTGGCCATTATTTAACGTAAGCTCGTTGTCAGCATGACCATCAAAAATATCCTCTGTAGTGTCATGTGGCATGAAAGTCAGAGTCTCTTAATGTCTGATAATAAGACTAATCTCTAACCATGAATTCTGAGATTAAACAAGCAACAGCAATCATCTGGACATCGATGATTAAGGAGTTGAAAACATTTTTTAACTAAGGAGATCAGTTGCATCAAGTCAAGTAATGGCTTTGAAAACACATGGGAAGTTTCAAATGGCTTCATTTGAAAGGGAGGCTAAAGGAAGAGAGGTTCCCCAAATCTTAAGCACTGAAATTTAGAGCCAGGTATTTTTGAATATGTGGCACAGGCTTGTTCATAAAGGGCATGGAAAAATTGGTGAAACTAGCTATTAATGCCAGAAAACTCTTTGCTTTTGTTCCTTGCTCCCTCTGAGAGTACATTAACACCTGACATGAAAATTACAATCTACTTATCAGGAATGGTGAGGACTGTTAAGTGGGAGAAATGTGTATCAGTCTACTGTGAGTTTGGTGAGCGCTAGCATGGCTTATCTGCCAGTACTACATACTATAATCATGATAATTACTTAAAGCGAAGGTAAAGAAAGATGATTTTGCTAAGTATCTAAAAAGTTTTCCTGCACAAGTAAAATTTTCTTAAAATAATGCTCTTTTTTTTTTTGAGATAGGGTCACACTATGTAGACCAGGAGAGTACTTGAATTTGTTTAAATTCAAATCTTTTTACATAAAGATATAATAAAACCTAAGTAAAAAGAAAAGAAAAAAATCTCTAAAGGGGAGGGAGAGCAAATGAAGTCATTTTTATCATGACGTGGTTCGTGCAGACCCGCTTCAAAAACTTGTTTTTAGTTTGAGATGAAGAAAAAAAGAGGAAGAAGGGCAAATCATTAAGTTTAACATAACATGTTCTTATTAAAGGTGCGAGTTGTGTGTGGGCACGTATAAACATAAGAAAAAGGTTCCTATCATTTGAATTGTGTGCAGAATCTGGTACAGGAAGATAAATGGAAGCTCACTGGAGTGCTACGAGTGCTGTCATGGAGAATGATGGATGATAGCCTTGCTTTTGGCTCCAAAGAAGTGCATTTATTAAGCATGTGGCAAGCAAAAGTAAGGGATAGCTAGCAAGCAGCAGATATATAGATGCAGAGACACCATCAAATTGGGCAGTTGAACAACAGCCGACAGCAAAGACTTCAGTTGCTGAACTGAGAAAGCAAGTAAATGCAACATCAGCAAATCAAGTGATAACAACATCCAGCAGATCCAGTAAGATGGATGGATAGTTACGACTGCAAATGGCAACTCATTGAACAATTATTTACACGACTATCACAAACAGCAGGAAACAGCTATTAAAATATCTTGAAGACATGGGTTTTTTATGCTTTTTTCTTGAATCATAAGCAAATAAAGAAGGCTATTCAAAAGTCTGTGGGCAGTGCAGTTCTCAACAATGTGAAATAGATATGAACGAATGAAACCAAGGAAATATACTTCCCATTGCGGTGGATGATGACTTGGCGTGGTAATATATGTCTTTGCATTTTTAAAATTCCACCTTCTCTATATTGATCATTATATTTCTTTAATATCAGTTTCAGAGACATTGCTGATGATAAAAAAAAAATCAATGTAGGACTTGGTCCCAGAATAAGTTTAATGAGTCCCAGCCATTCATACTTTGTTTTATGTTTTTTTATTAAATTATTTTATTTATTTGCATTCCAAAAGTTACCACCTTCCCAATCCCCACCTCCCGGAGTTCTTCACTTTATTTCCCTTCCCATTTGCCTCTGAGAAGTTGCTTCCCCACCTACATATGTTTTAATGGCACTTTAAAAATTAATATTTGTATTTATAATTTGAAAATGTATGCATGCATGCATACAGCGTGTTTTGATCTTTTCTACCCTCCCCCACTTTTCCTGAGAACCAACAGCTGGTCTCTCTTCCAGCCACTTTGGTTGCAGAAATCAATCTCAAATTCACCAGGAAACTCTCTCCCTGATGGCTAGATTTCATAGCTCTATACAGTCCTATGTAGGCTTCTGGGGGAGAAAAGACAGCAAAGGTCATAGGGTTCTAATTTGATGTCTCTGCTTGTTTTTCCATCTTGTTCAGAAATAAGAGAACTGGCTTGGTTATTCAGCTTTTCATCTTATAAGATGGATGTGCTATCTATTGCACTAAAGACAAGCCTTTGGTTGCTCAGTTTAACAAAAACAAACAAAACGCTTCCCTCTTCTCTCTGGTTTTGAAATACTACAAAAGTTGGAGGATGCGTTTTACATGACTGGGGACTTAAAAAGCAGGGGCTGAAGGTGCTGTAAGTTTAAGAATACCCCAAAATTCTGCATTCTCAGCCTTCAGGGGCTGAGGCAGCATGATCACATGTTTGAGACCAACCTAGACTCTGGAGAATATTCTAGACCAACCAGGGCTATAAAGCAAACATGAAACTAAAACAAACAATTATGTAATCAACAGATCCAGAAAGAGAAAGAATGACATAAACAGCCATTAATAGATTATCTTAACACAATTTTTCTCTTTTCTAATATGTCTTGTCCTTGAATCCTTATGAATAATGGTACCGACTGTGAGTCTGACATTCTATGAAAAACATTGCATTACTATAATCCTATTTCAAAGGCACAGTCTCATTTAAATAGGCCCCTCTATATTATTCAGACACATTAGAGTATTATCAGGATTCAGTCTTTGAATAATAAAAACTTTCCTAGCATTACTCATCGTATTTAGTGTAGGCAGCTTCATTGTGCCCATTTTGCTAGCTTCTTTAAGTACACGAAATTGGGTTGTTTTTCTATGCTCTTGGTTTCCATGGCTACAGTGTTTTCTGAACTCCAAAGTGAGCTTGTGTGATTGCTTGAAACTGTGTTCATAGTTTTTGATACTTCTTTTCTTAAAAAGTAAAATCTCCCACTGAGTGTGGGCTAGAGTTTGTGTTTTATGTTTAACATATAAATGGAGAAAGTGACCAAAGGTGCGTGACCACCTAGACTAGATTGTAACAAGTGTTGCTACCTGCCCTTGGTCTTTTACATCACTCACTACCAGGGAAGCTGACTGGAAATCTGTGAAGGAGTCAAGCAACTCTAGGGAGAGACCCACAGGACAGGGAATAAGGCCTCTTGACAACAGTCATGTGAGGGGATCAACCATCTTAGAAACAGATCTTTTATTCTGGATCAATCTTCGGGCATCTGCATGCCCTAATTCTACCCTCAGAAGAAACTCCGAGGCACAATTCCTAAATTGTCCCAACATTTCTAACCCTCTGCAACTGAAATAATAATGCAGCTTATTTTGAATCATCAAATGTTAATGTGTTACATTGAGAACTGTGAAGGATTTCTCCTCCTTGTTAACTTCGACTGGACTTGGAATCAACTAGACTATACCTCTGGGCATATCTGGGAGGGCATTTGCTGAGACATTAAATGAAGGAGAGAAAACTCATCCTGAATGTGGGCTGCACCATCCCTATGCACAGGGCTCTCAGACTGAATCAAAAGGACAAAGGAAGCTGAGCATCTTCATCCAGCTCACTGTTTTCTAGCTGCAGACACAACCTAACGAGCTACAGCATGATCCTGCTGCTATGCCATCTCTGTCATGACGGACAGGACCTTCAAAGCATTAGTCCACATAAAGCCTCCCTCCTTTAAGTTTCTTCTTGTCACTAGTTGTAATAGCAAGGGGAAAGGTAAGTAGTCTAATAACAAAACAGCTTATCACAGAATATGATCAATGGAAAACTACTAGGAAAGATTTCTGATCATGTAGTATTGAACAGAATCTAGACCAGTGGCTCTCAATCTGTAGGTTATTAACTCTTTTGACAAACCTCTAGCACCCCCTCCAAATATTTACATTATGATTTATATCTGTAAGAAAATTAGTTATGAAATAGCAACGAAACAATTGTATAGTTGGGGTTATCACAGCATGAGGAACTGTATTAAAGAGTCACAGAGTTAGGAAGTTTGAGATCGGGGGCTCCACTGATCTAGACTACATGATAGACACATAATAGTAAGAAAACTGGATTCCAAGGTAAATTCTACAAACATAACAGGAGACATTATATTTGACATTGAGAAAATTGTTTGGCCTCACAGTTTTAATTTTTGAATGGAGTCTACTCTAATTATTAGGAGGCTGAAATATAATAACTAAAGTAGCTAACTCCTCAAAACCAATTCCTACTATTTCATAGTGGTAGACTTTTGTCAATGGATATTTTTTTCTTCCTTCATGATAAAGGCACTATACAGTATAATCATTGCAAATGTATAATCATTGCACTGTGTAGAAAGCAGCATTTTCCCTGAGTTGGAAAAGCTAGAAACTTGACTAGGAGAAGCTTTCTATTTTATTTTTCTCCTCCAAGCTATTTTCATGAAAACCTTTTTTGAAAAATTATGGTGCCATGGTTTATATTTGACTCAATGCCTATCATCAGTTCATTTTGAACACAAGATTTCAATAGTAATAATTGAGAAAAAGAAAACAGCTAGAGCCTCACAGTTCTGTGCCAGCATACTAAATGTTGGCAGCCATTTTGTTGAAAAGTCGAAGTGATACATCTTACCATGTATGCAATAGATTTATTCCACAGTGATTTTGTACCATTTAGGAAAAAAAAAAAAAACCTGTTACCATACTACTTAGTCAAAAACTGTGTGGGCTCTCCTTTTTTTAATTATATCTATTTCAACACTCATCAATTTTCTTGATTTCTTAAGCAATCAAGATAAACGAATCTAATTCCTATCTGCTGTATATTGTTCTGCCCCCTTGATTGTTCTGAGAACTATCAAGAGAATCAGCTCAAAGCCCACAATTTGGTTAGTTGACCAGTAATTTTCACAGAACAAATCTGGATAATGGATATAAAGCTGACACAACTGTAGGACTGTGAGCAAGGCAGTTATTTCTGGCTTAAGGCTGCTCCACCTTGCTGCCAGTTTTCTTATATGCATAATCAAGGTCCTGGATCACTGTTTCTATGGCAACCATCACTATATATTACACTAAAATCTGGTCTTGAAATGTACAAGAAGCACGAGGCATAAATTTTTCATATCTTTTCCAAGTTCATTTGTCATGGCTTCATGGAGCAATCTGACATGAAACATTTGAGTTCTCAGAATCATGAATATATATTCTCTCCCTTTGAGATATAGAACTAGCTCGTGTGACTGAAATAGCAATTCACCATCAAACGGATTTAATGTGTTGCAGGCAATTAGACTTTCTTTCAAAGCAAAGGGTGGAGATTGCATTTGGTGGTCTTCTATAGAGCTCATCTATCTCTCTTGCTCCTTGGTATCATGAGAATTAGCCTTCTGATTCCAAATTGCTGTGAGAACAATGTGTGGGGATTGCAAATGAGGCGTGACATTCTTCCTTCTACTCAATAAGGAATAGATAAATGTTGAGATTCATGTGCTCCTCTCTGTTTAATTCATATGACAAAGATAGGGGCTTCTTCATCGACAATTGATTGCTCCTCCTCTGCCCTTATTATAACAGCTACTACATGATGGGCTTGGCACTTTGATGAGACACACTCTTCTCATTATTGGAGTCACTGGCATTAAAATAATGGGGGATAAGGATGTATATTAAAATTAAATACAGAGAACGAAAACGGATTTTTAAAATGTCTGAGCCCAGCCACCCCAGGGATGCAACCTGGAAAGAATTGTGCATTAAACACTAAGTGCTCATATAGGAGAGAGACCCACACCCATGGATCTGACACATTTAATTCCCAGAAGTGCTCCCCTTTCTCTATTGAGAGATTATATAACTGGAAATGTCATAGCAAATGGAAGCAGAACACAGAGAAACCCTATTGCTGCTGGCCTGCTGTGCGTTTTTGCAAATGTTTTCTAGCTACAAAATTGGCACTTACAAAAATTCTTTTAATACCCATTAGCAAGACTGTAAAATAGTTTTAAGAATTTGTAAAGAACTCAAAGATTTGGACTTTGGGAATTTTGTTGTTGTTTCGTTTTTTGAAACATACATACACTTGAATTTATAGTACAATCTCCCCTGTCCTCCCTTCCCAGAGTACTTGGATTATAGACATGAACCCAACATGCCCAGGTAGATTTAAATCAAAGACCTGCTTTTTTGATACTAAAGATGATTCTTTGTAACATCTTTTAGTTCTATGATTTCTTTTAATGGAAAGACCCTTCAATTCACTAAATGATGTTGTTAGCATATGGCTTAAAAAGAAGGATCTTGATTTGCCCAATTTTTGTTTTCTTTTAAAAGTTGAACAGTTCTGGGATTAAATTCATGACCTTCAGAAAAAGGAATAAAAAGAAATAAATTAAAATGTCTTTGAGTCAGAAAGATAAGACAGATGAGTGAGCTCCATTTAACCTGCTTTGCTTTAGCTCAAATACTGAAAGCAAATTCCATCTACTCAAAGGTCTCCTTGAGTAGACATCACAAAGGGCAGACCATAGAGGGCTTAGCAGTTCTCCAAAAGTCCATATCGAGGAAACTGCTTATCGAGAGTGAATTTCTAAATTGGATATGCAATGAAGGTGTAGAAAATATCCCCCCACCTGGAGGAACAGTGTTTGATTTTCCCCACGAGGAGTCACATTTATCCTAGTGCCTGAATAAGCAGATCTTGCCTTCCTGCTCATTTTGTTAGCCCAGGGTCTCTGTCCCTGGTCAAAGGACACCCAGCCAACAAGGCAAGTCAGACCAGATCAAGGTCTACTCTAGACAGGCTATAACTTTTTTCATCATAGGCAAGAGTGTGATTGGACAGTGTTTTAGATGGAGAATGAGTAATAAAAGCTAATCAACATTAAAAGCAGGATCTTAGAAATATTTTACACCTTAGAAATACACATATTTTGGTGACTGAGAAGAAATAACAGAACATTCAACCATAATAAAAACATTTCTTAAATTTTGTGAATCTTTTCTTTCTTAATTTTTCAATTATTATCATTATTATTATTATTAATATTATTATTATGTGATATAAGAGGTGCATGTGTGCCACAGAGCACATGTAGAGGTCAGGGATCATTAGGCTCACAAGGCAACCACTTTAATCCATGGAGCCATCTTGCTGGTCCTTTTTAGTTTGGATTTGAGACAAGGTGTTGTTAGCAAAGAATCCTTCATCCTTTCATGTGCTTGCTTTAGCAGAACATCCTTTCACCTGTGTCTGCTTCAGCTAAACATCCCTTCACATGTTTGCCCCAGCAACTGACTTACCAAAGAACCCTTAAATTCCACTTCAGCAAGGTGTCATGAACTCCAGACTGGCTTCAAACTCGATATGTTGTTGAGGATGACCTTGAACTTAGGATCCTTCAACTTCTACCTCCTCAGCACTGGAATTACAGGGGTGTGTCTTCATGATTATTTTTTCTGTGGTGCTGCTGACTGAGCCTAGGGCTTCATCTTGCTCATACTAGATATTGTACCAGGTATGGATGCAAAATTGAAACAAAATTAATGATCTTATAGTGTATTCATGTATCTTCTATGCATGTATGGAAATGCATAATTAATATACACCAAAAAAGGAAAAAATTTGTTTTCCTCTCTAATCCCCCTGAATAGTGTTATATTACTACTGCTCTATCAAATTTGGTAGTCATAGACTTTTTTTTCTTGGTTTTTCGAGACAGGGTTTCTCTGTGTAGTCCTGGCTGTCCTGGAACTCACTCTGTAGACCAGGCTGGCCTAGAACTCAGAAATCTACCTGCTTCTGCCTCTCAAGTGCTGGGAAGTCGTAGACCTTTGATTCGTCATGAAACTGAACTTTGCACTGGCAACACTCTTTTCTTCTGAGGACTTGTGGATGGGAATCTGTGAAAAAGTGGCTACAATGTACTTTGGTGACGATGAAAAATGGTGAAGGACTTGTGCATTATCAATGCAAAAACAAACAAACAAACAACAACAGCAAAAACAAACATCACCCTAGTGAGCAAAAAGGAGCAGATACTTCAGGTTAGGTCATTTTTTTTCCCACAGCTGTTCATAGAAGTTTTTCACAATTGCCAAAATTTGAAGTAATTAAGAAAGCTTTCTATAAATGGGTATATAACTACATTGTTAGTTATCCAGAGAGGAAAATATTATCAGGGCTCACACATAGCTCACTCTAAACCATCAGATGAATATTACTCTCAGTAATCAGATATACAAGTTTGCTCTAAGGGGATGAAGTGGGCATTCCATGATCATGATAGTTTTTCCTGGAGAAATTAGAATAGATGTACATTTACCCCAAGCAAAGGCACTGAAAGGCAGACCAAAGTACCAATTTCACCCCAAGTGTAGCTTCAAGAACCAATGAAATTGTTGGGTTGACTTATAGGATCATGAGTGAATGGTTACTTATAGAACCATGAGAGACCTCAAAAATGCTATATCTTCATAAAATCTCACCCTATTCCAAATAATGACCTGAATGATGCTACATCGTGAAGTCCCACTTAATGTTAACCCTGTACTTCACCTACATCCTAGCATCAGCCAAGATAACTTGTAATGAGGTGACAGCAGGCAAGGCACAAGGTTGGAATCCCTTGTGCGTATCCTGAGACCATTCTGCCCCTACTTTGACTAGGGTATGTCAATAGTACTATATAGCTTACTTTGGGGTTGCTATGACAAAAATACTAAACAATAGCCACCTAAGGTATGGTTTATTTTGGTTTACAGCATGAGAGAACAGTCCAACATGGGACAGGGATAGGCATGTCAGGAGGAATATGAGGCAGCTAGATTCATTGCATCTAAAGTCAGGAAGCCAAAAGTAATGCATGTTGTTTCTTGGATGTTTTTCTCCTTTCATCCACTCAAGGACCTCAGTGCATGGAATGGTGCCACCCACATTTAGGGTCTATTTTCCCACCTCAATTTGCTCCATATATAAACTCTCACATACATGCCCAGAAGTTTGTCTCTCGGGTGATTTTAAATAGTGTCAACTTGACAATACTATTATAAGCCTCACTATCATTGCCATATATTTTGCTACTGCATAATATTGTGGTGCTTGTTCTGTTGTCATGGCAACCTGGCCAATGTTATTTCCACTACAAGGTCAAGATAGGACAATCATGTAATGCTCCAGTAAAAAGCCATATTACATCGTTGACAAAGAGGTTTGAGGATTAGGGATGAATAAGAGCAAAACGTAAGAGTATAATACTATATGTATGCAATACACACACACACACACACACACACACACACACACACACACGAAAATGTCATAATGAAAATATTTATTCTGCATGATATCTTAAAATATCAATACATAAAATGTGATATAAGCAAAATAGTTTAACAATATTCATTAAACGTCTTTTAGTGAAAAAATGTCTTTCAGGTATGCTTAAGATACTTTATTGAGACAATAGAGAGAAGAAAAATAAATTATACTTGGTTAATGTTGTCTGGGTAGTGATAACTCTGTCGAAATAGACCAAGAAGTGATGTCTAGACTGGAGACCTCTAAACACTCATTTTTCCTTTATCTCAGTTTTTAAGGCCTCAACATAGCATACTGAGTCAGCTATGTTTTCAAATTGAAAATGTAACCAAATAAAAGACAAAGGATTTCTCCCTTTTCCTGAACTTGTCATCAGAGGGAAAAAATGTGGGTTGCCACAAAACCAAAGAGAAAATCTGAGATAAAAGGTGATGTGCAAAGGAGGAGGGCCATTTTTAAAGCAAGGTTTTATTACTCACTGTGTCTGGCTTTGTGGACTTGAAGTTTCCTGACACAAAAGAACAATCTTAGAGGCATGATGAGTCTTGAAGGAAAACCACATATTATATTCAAATGAGAGGGATAGACAGTATGCTTTGAACCAGGCTGCCCTTACTAAGAAGCATTGACTGTTCGCTTTGGATTCACAGCATCCTAAAGCAGTATGAAAGCCTGGCATCACTGTGCTGATTTTAATATGCTTGGCCCATAGAGAATGGGACTGTTAGGAAATATGGCCTTGTTGGAGGAGGTGTGGAACTGTGGGGTGGGTTTTGGAGACCTCCTCCCATTCTCAGGCTCCACCCATTGCTGAAGAGACCTTCCTCCGAGTTGCCTGAGGATGCCAGTCTTCTCCTGGCTACCTTCAGATAATGTAGGACTCTTAGCTACTTCTCCAGCACCATGTCTGCTTGCATGTAAGAGTTGCCTTGGTCATGTTGTCTCCTCATAGCAATGAAAATCCTAAGACAGCTTTTGCTTTGTTGTTGCTTCTTTTACTATGGCTGAAGACACAGAGATGAATCATAGTCTGAAACATTTGCACTGGAATCACCTTAGATACTGCAATAGCAGAATCTTACAGGGTAAGATAGCCTCTTCATTTTCCGGAGATGGAACAAATTATCTGTGATGAAAAGACTGAGTCCTGGAGCAAAAGAGATCATCTTCTAGTAACCTGACTGATCCCGCCAAAGATAACAGTTTGAAGGACTTCTTTGGAAGAGCTTGCTGAGCCAGATCTGAGCATCATCAGCCAGACCACACCTTGAACAGGACTGCTTCAGTACACATGCCTTGCAATTGTTGCTTCAGTTCTTCCTTTGCTTAAACTGAAAACTCATGTTAGTGCCCTGAGGACAGATGTGGGGTCACGAGATCCCTTTATTTGTTCCTCTTTCCAATATGGCCACATTGACTATGTCTTCTTTCTCTGCCTTTCACAATTACCTATCTCTTCAATTTAATGAGGTTACTGGGACCCAGGCCTTATCCTCATAACTCCAGTTACCTCTTCACTCTGTAATGAGAAAAACCTTTTCTTAGGGGGGAAAAACACCATACAGATTCTGCCTATATTGGGTACATATGGCAGTGAGAAGAAAAAGCCAAATGAGGTCACAGCAAACCAAGCACATTTGTCAGCAGGCCCAGGAATCACTGTAGGTGACAAACTGTCAGTTTGATTCTTTTGTTCCTCTGTACTGAAGAAAGTAATGAACTTGAACTTGGAAGTGCAGGTTCTTTCGTCTCCGGGATTATTTCATTAGATGAAATTAGATAGTTAGAGGTGCTATTTTGTAGAGAAGTTAGACCAATAGAGTCAAACCTAAGGAAAAGACAAAGAAAGAATGAAAGTGTCAGGGAATGAGTCTTTGAAGGAACAACATTGTTTTGAGGACAGTGCTGAACTCAATCAAATTTTCTGTTTGAAGCAACTGCATGCCTTGCCTTTTGGCATTTCACTGCATTCTTGCTTATCCCAGAACTTTTAGATTGAACTTGGAGCTTTCTGCTTTCAGCCAGTTGTGTGTTTAAATACAGGAATGTGCCCTTCTTTCTCATAACCAGTAAGCATGTAAAAAATAAAACCCACAGACCATTTATTGGAGTCTTGCTATTGGAGGAAAAGCTATTCCTTGTACCCAAAATGTGGTCCCTGGACCAGCTACATCAGCATCATCTGGGAGCTTGTGGGAAAGGTACCATTTCAGCCCATACCCTGGACTTGCTGAATCAGAATCTGCTGTTTAACAAGTTTTCTACTGATTCATGTACACATTACTGGTTCATCAACACTGGTTTGTCTTAGTGGTTCTCAAAGTTGAGTGTTCAGCAAAGTCACATGAGGCAATTGACTAGTTAGACTATAGGTTGCAGAGGTGGCACCTTCAGTCTCTGACAAACTAGATCTGAAATGGGACCTGAAATTTTCTGTGTCGATCATGTTCCCAGATGATGCTGATAAACTGGGGCCCACACTCAAAGAAATCTTGCTTTAATTCACTCCCCTCATTTCTTAAATATCTCCAATACTCCCAATTCATTGCCTCTGTTCAGCTTTTTGTCAACTTGACACACTGGAGAAGAAAGAACTTCAATTGAGAAAAAAAATCCCCCATAGATTCACCTGTGGGGCATTCATTTGATTAATGATTAATGTGGGTGACCCCACCTCACTGTGAGCAGTGTTACCCTTGGGCAGTGGTCCCAGGTTGTGTAAGAAAGCAGACTGAAGCGTGCACAGGGCCTGCATAAGTCCACACTAAATCCTCTGTATATATATTATAACGTCAAGTTTAGTGTTTTTATGGGATTCCTGAGTGCACAAATGAGTATACCTTCTCGTAACTTCTGGGTTCTTTTTGCCTGGGTTCTTTTTGTCTTCTCCAATTTCGATGTGATAAGTTTTGCTTTATCCCTTTTTCATTTATTTATTTATTTAGTTAGTTAGTTAGTTAGCTAGTTAGTTAGTTACATCTCACACTGGTCGCCCCCCTCTGAGATTCCCTCCGCTGATCCTCCCTCTTCTCCTCGGAGAGATTGGGGACCCTCCTGAGTATTCCCCCACTCTGGCATATCAAGTCTCAGTCAGATTATGTGCATTCTGTCACACTAAGGCCTGACCAGGCAGCCATGGAGACTGAGCTGAATGGCTGCTAGCTATATTTGTGCCTGGAGGAGCCTAGTTCCAGCCTGTGTATGTTCTTTGTTTGGTTGCTCAGTCTCTGGGAGCTCCCAGGGGTCCAGGTCAGTTGACTCTGCCGGTCTTCCTGTGGGGCTCCCATCTCCTTCAGGACCTTCAATCCTTCCCTCAACTCCTCCATAAGAGTTTCCTGTCTCCATCCAATGTTTGGCTGTGGGTATCTGCCTCTGTTTCAGTCTGCTGCTGGGTAGAGCCTCTCAGAGAGCAGTTATGCTAGGCTCCTGTCTTCAAGCATAACAGAGTATCATTAATAATGTCAGCATGTTGATGCTTGCCTATGGGATGGGTCTCAAGTTGGGCCAGTTATTGGTTGGCCATTCCTTCAGTCTCTGCTCCTTTTTTGTCCATGCATTTCTTTTAGATAGGAGAAATTTGGAGTCAAAAGTTTTGTGGGTGGGTTGGTGTTCTTATCCCTCCAGTGGGAGTTCTGCCTGGCTACAGGAGATGGCCACTTCAGGATTCAAATCCCCACTGTTAGGCATCTCAGCTAAGCTCATTCACATTGATTTTTAGAAGCCTCCCCATCCCAGGCTGCTGGGACATCCTAGAGATTACCCCCACCCAACCCCTGAAAACTGCAGATTTCCATTCATTCTCCTGGCACTCTGGCCTCTCTTCTGTCTCTCCCCATGACTGACTTTACCCCTCATTCCTGTCCTACTCCCCTCCCCCACCTAGTTTCCTCCCTCACTCCCTCTGCCTCCTATGACTATTTTGTATCCCCTTCTAAGTGTGATTGAAGCATCCTTACTTGTGCCTTCCTTCTTTTTTAATTTCTTTGGGTCTGTGGGGTATACCATGGGTACTCTATACTTTTTGGCTAATATCCACACCATGCATATCATTTTGGGTGTAAGTTACCTCACTCAGGATGATATTTTCTAGTTCCACCCATTTGCCTGAAAAATTCATGATGTCCTCGTTTTAATAGCTGTATAGTACTCCATTGCATAAATGAACCACATTTTCTGTATCTATTTTTCAGTTGAAGGACATTTAGACTGCTTCCAGTTTCTGGCTATTCCAAACAAGGCTACTATGAACATAGTGGAGCACTTGTCCTTGTGGGATGGTGGAGCACCTTTTGGGTATATGCCCAAGAGCGGTATACCTGGGTCTTCAGGGAAAATTATTTCCAGTTTTCTGAGAAACCTCCAGATTGATTTCCAGAGTGGTTGTACCAGTTTGCACTCCCACCAGCAATGGAGGAGTGTTGTTCTTTCTCCACATCCTCGCCAACATGTGCTGTCACCTGAGTTTTTGTTCTTAGCCATTCTGACTAGTGTGAGGTGAAATCTCAAGGTCAATTTTGACTTGCATTTCCTTGATAACTAATAATGTTGCTTTATCTTCTTATATTTTATTTTGTTATATATTTTTTAAAATGAGTGAAGAATGAATGAATGCTAGGGCAAAGGTTAACAACTGAACTGTCATTTATACCTGAAGGGAGAGGGAAAAATCAGTTTTCTCCAATGGAGCAACACTGAGTGTATCATCAACCAATCCAGGTCAGACCTCATGCTCAGTAGTTGATCAACATATAATAGACCCTGAGTTTTTGTGTGTATGTTTTTATTTGGTTATAGTTTGGTGGAGTTTTTTGTTTTGAGTTGTTTTTGTTTTGTTTTGGATGTCGTTTCCAGTTTGCTTTACTGCTTTTAGAGGATCTTGTTGTATTGGAATCTTACTTGTTTTGTTTTTTTTTTTAAGAAAGAATTTAAAGATGAATGGGTAGGGAAGAAAGGACTGCAGTGGGGAAGAATATGATCAAAGTATATTTAAATTATAAAATGTCTTAATAAAAATATAATTAAAAAAGAAAGAAAAAAATAAAAGAAAAATGAAGGAAGAAAGGAAGAAAGAAGGAAAGAAAGAGAAAGAAGGAGAAAGAAAGAAGAGAAAAGAAAAGGAAAGGAAAGGAAAGAAAAGAAAAGAAAAGAAAGGAAATCAAACTGAACAAGCCACAAGGAGTAAGCAATCTTTCTCTATGGTCCTTGCTCCAGTTCCTGCCTGGAGTTCCTGTCCTAACTTGTCTCAGTGATGGAGTGTGAACCCTGAGTTGTAAGACGAAAAGAACACTTTCCTCCCCAGGCTGTTTTCTGCGTGTGATAATTATCGCAGCAATAGAAAACTAGATCTAACACTCACTAGCTATGGAACATCAGCATTCTCCTGACAGCTCCCAGTTTCCTTCTTTACCACAGTGAGATCATTCTAGCCTTATCTGATTTTGTGAGAATTCTGTGAGATTTTATAAAAAGCAAGCGCCTAGCCCACACCTGGCCACAGACTGTGTTCTTCTGAGCTACAGGCCTCCTGGAGCAGCAGCATAGGCTTGGAGCTTATGAGAAATGCAGTTTCAGGCCCCAGCTCTTCCCTGTGTGGTGAGAACCTGCATCTTCATAGGACCTCCAAGTGTGCAGCGCATGTGTCACTGTAACAAAAGACACATTGTAAGTAGAGAGAAAGTTCTTGAACACACAGTGACTCATTGCCTAGCTCATTCCGGACGAGGTTAACCATGTCTCTAGTGCCACAGCAGACATTCCACACTTGACTCCCTGGATCCTCTTAGGAAGATCCTACTCTTGCAAATTCCAGGCTCGGGTACAGGAGGTTATTTTCTATCTCAAACCAAAATGAACATCCCTACCCCCACACAGGTTTGAAGAATACAGTGAGGGACCAATCACAGAGACCTCACATTCAAAATGGACTTGCCACCCAATTCAGCATGAGAAGAGGGAAAAGGCTTCTACAGATGCAGATTCAGTTCCCTGTCAGGCACTTACTTGCCCAGCCTCCATGAGAGCCTGAGTTCAGTCCCCAGGGCTTCTGACCTCATGATTTGCTTGCTTGATCAGCTCATTGCTTCTGCTTCCTACTCATGCCGAGGCTCTACTTGCCCTTTTGCCAGCAGGGCAGGAGTAAGAAAAGGAAAACACAGGAACAAAGACCACACCGGGTATAGACTTTCAGCGAGGGAAGAAAAGAGATCGCCAAGTGTGGCGCAGGGAGGAGAGAGCTGCTGGTTCCTGTCAGAACAAATGGTGCTGCTGAGTTCCCACCACAGAAGTCAGCCCCCTCAATGTTCTGGCATGTGATTCTTTGGGAACAAAGTGCCATTTTGGAGTCATTAGCATTTGTAGCTATTTTATAGAGTGAAGGAAATAAAACTGAATCCTTCCTGCGCCTTCTAATGAACAAAACAACACAGAAGCAACTTGAGCGAAGCTGGGGGAGTTGGGGGAGGGGCAGCACTGCCTATTTATGAACAGAGAAGATGAAAAATAACTCGATAGGAATTTATGTGCTAATAAACAAAATACTGGAGGATCCTAGTAAGCCCATCATTTCCTCGTGAAGCACCACATAAGGACATGAACATAAGGCTAATTTTGTCACCCAACTTGCTCTTTGACCAATCTTCCACTGTGGTATATGGAGTTTGTTTTCATTTCATTAGACTTCATACATTTCAATACACTTCAAAATTGATCACTTTCTTTCCTTGGGCCTGAAGAAGGCTGAGAAAACCACAAACAAGCCATCATCCCAAATATCAGCTGTCAGATTTACACCATCAGTTATAGTAGAAATCAATACAGTGGGGTTCGTTTGACAGTTGGAAGTTTAAGGATGGGAAGTAATTTATCCACGGTCGGAACCAGTCCAATGTGGAGGTAGGCTGGAAAGTCTGATCCTCTTCTGCAGCCTCTTGATATAAAACATGACCACAACAATTAAAAGTTCTTATCTGGTGAATTTAAAACTTTTCTGTCTAGGCTTTGTTAATAAGGTACTCTCCCCAAATATTAAACAGTGAAGTCTCCTGAATATAACATCAACATTGATATGCCAATGGATGCAGAAGTAACTTTGGGGAAAATGGATTTCAGTCAGATCTTAATCAAAAGCCCACTTGTGAGAACTGGGTTTCCAGTCTAAGTCTGAGCAGAGCGCCCCTTTGGGTAATCCCATACTTCAACTCATTTAATGAATATGAACTTTGAGATATTTGCTTACTCCCTTCCAGATATGTCAAAATTCAACAAAATATGGGAAAAATCAAGTAGTAATTACCTGTAAAAAGGAAAGTAAAGTTAGGAGCTGGGAAGAAAGGGGCAAGAGAAAACTTGGTAGAATGAAAGTAAAAATGTATTTTCATAGGAGTTCGGGTTAAGGTTTTGTGATAAGCACCATCAAAATGTATTAGATGGTCATCTAAGATTTGTATGTTTCATTATATATGAATTGTAGCTAAAATACAATCCCGTATAATAGAAAAAAATCACCAAGAAAATATTTAGGACATAATAGAATTAATAATTAAAATAGTAAAGTTGATTTTTTTTTTAAGTTTCTGTCATCATCTTTACTAGCCACCGTATATAAACATCTTCAATCATTTCTTCAAAAATTGAAGTTTCCAGAAGCTGAAATGTGTATGGAAAGAAGAGGACATATGTTCTTGGCAATTGTCTCTGTTGGCACTGCCAGAAAACCAGGTCTTTGCCCTTGAATGGAGACAGCTTCCTTCAGCAGTCAAGTATTATAGGCTGGCTGTGTGTATGGAGCGTGGGAGAGATGCCAATTTATAGGAACTCTGTAATTTATTTCTGAAGAGGTTCCTACAGAGCAGTCGAAATTTGGCATCTAAAGTTCGCAAATGTGTTCTTCCAAACAAATGTGGAAATGGGTCCAGAAGCTAGCAAAGAGGAAGAAAAGCCCCACTTCAGCGTAAGATAAAGTGGGACTTTATGGTTTATGGGAAACAATTACCAAAGCATGCAGACAAAAAAGAAATCTCAGCTTAGTGTGGTGTGACATGCCTGTAATCTCTGCACATGGGAGCTGTAGGCAAAATCAGGAGTTCAGGGTTCTTCCAAGCCATTTATCTAGCTTAAGGTCAGCTTAGGAGACATGATAACCTGTCTCACGTTAAAAAAAGAAGAAGAAGAAATTCCACTGACATTGAGTCATTTGGGGATTTTCTTTACTCTTCTGCTCCCACTTTCAATATTAGCCTGCTGTGGTTTGAGCATGTGCTCCCAATATTCCCCAATATGTCAGCTTTGACAGGTGGGACCCAATAGGTAGTGTTTGATCTCATGAATAAAGCAATGTCTCTCTTGAATGGATGGGTTAGCTATCACCAGTGTTCAAGGTGTTTGATTCTTCTTTCTTTCTTCTTTACATGCTCACTTAACTTTCCACTTTCTGCCATGAGTTGAAGTCCTGCAAGACCCTCAGCAGTAGCCAAGAAAAATGCTGGAACCATGTTCTTGGAAGTTCTTGTCTACTAAACCATGAACTGAAATATACCTATCCCCTTTATAAATTACTCAACCTCAGATATTCTGTTATAGCCATAGAAAATGGAAATAACCTAATCCCCCTAAACTGACCATTTAAACATTTTGAACTATTTCAAGCACAGGAAAAGGAGACTAATATAACAAGAGCACATTTGTTATCCAAGGTTTTTTTTTGTAAGATTAAAAATGTATTTTATTTTGTAACTAGAAATATTAGTAATTAAATAGTTCAAGTGAGTCTGTGGATTTTGCTGGTATTTTTGTGTTCACATAAAATTTGCTCCTTTGACAGTTTCGTTCATCTTTCTGCTACGAATTCTTGGATGTAGATTTCTTTGAGAGTGATGAAAATGCTTTGAAATTAAGGATGTGATGGTCAATTTCAATCAGCAACTTGATGAGATCCAGCATCACTTAGGAGAGAAATGAACTTCTGTACATGCTTGTGGTGGATTCCCTTGATTAGATTGATTGACATAGGAAGAAATTGCAACTATGGTTGGAACCATTTAGTGGACTGAGATTCTAAATTATATTTCAAAAGGAAAAAAAGTGTGGCTGGAAAAATGATCCAGTCATTAAGAAAGAGTATTTATTTGTTGCTCTTGTAGAGGAACTGGGTTTGATTCCCAGAACTCATGTCGGGCAGCTCATAACCACCTGTAACTCCAGTTCCAGGAGACTGGAAATGTTCTTCTGGCCTCTGTGGACTCCTGCACATACAAAGCATACATTTACAAAGATACATACACATACATATACATAAAAACAACATTTTAAAATATTAAAAAGAAGAGAAAGTGAACAGAGCATCAGCGTGCATTGTTCTCTGCTTCCTGGGTCTAGATATAGAGAGACCGTGTTCCTCAAGCTTTTGCTACTGTCACTTCCAGGCCATGATGGACCATGAGTTGGAACTTCAAGCCAAAAGAAACCATTTCCCCATTAAGTTGTTTTTTTCTCAGAGTATGTTTTCTCAGAAACAGGAAACACAAGTGAAACAGGAGGATAGCTGCACAACACTGTAGATAAACTAAGCTCTGTGAAGTCTGTAGGTAAAAGGCTTAAAAGGTTAAAAGGTTTGGGCTGAGGGTTAGCTCAGTCAGTAAAATGCTTATTGTCCAAGCACAAGGACTTGAGTTTGAGCCAGAGAATCAATGTGCAAAGGCTGGGTGTGGGGGTCCATGCTTGTGGTCCTAGTGCTGAGGAAGACGGCACCCAGGGAGAACATCATCCAAGATCATCCTCTGTCCCTGACCTCCATAAGCACACACAAGCACTTGCACACACACATGCACCTGCACACACACACACACACACACACACACACACACACACACATACACACACACACGAACACAGATGTACACAATCCTTAACAGCTGGACTTTGTATTATGTGAGTTACAATTTAAGTTTTTAAAGAAAAGTTTCCAGCCAAGAAACAAATCCGTGACTAGCCAAGCCTCTGGTTTTTGTTTAGATTTATTGACTCTCTTCTCAGTCATATTTGCCCTGATGTTGGTACCTATGGCTCAAATCATGGCAGCCTTCTCTGAGGTGTCCACAATCATTGTGAAGCCTCACAAAATGTACATCCATTTCCATGCATCAAATACAGAAATCTCATGTGCTTGTGTTACTTCCTGAGTTTGGGGCATCTTGTTTACATTGCACAGAGTAGGAACTTATGGTCTTCTAAAGCCTTTCCACCTGAAGCATCATTTATTTTTGTTTTGTCCTTTTGGCCTCTTTCCTAAATGCTCTACATTAACTATTTTAATGTATAACCTTCTCAAAATTGTGAACAAGACACACACACACATGTGTGTGTACATATATATATCAAATATAGTTATTATATTATATATACACAATATAACAAAATCACATTTATGATTTGGTCTTGTCTGGTTTTGTTCTTGTTATGCTGTGTTGTCTTATTTTGTTTAGTTTTCTTTCAAAACAGGCTTTCTTTCTATAGTCCTGGCTGTCTTGGAACTCACCCTGTAGACCAGGCTACCTCTGCCTCCCAAGTGATGAGAGTAAAGGTATGAGCTACCACAATCACCTTGTCTGGTTTTGCTGTTGTTTGTTTGTTTCAGTTGTGGTTCTCAAATGGTGAATGAGAGTATTTTGTGGTTCCCAAGGGACATTCAGCAATATCTAGAGATTACTTGGATGTTAAGACTTGAACAAAGCCAGCGGCATCTATCTAATGGGCAAAGGCTAGAGACTCCAGTAAATGTCAAGCTATATACAGGACAACTCCCTCAACCCACCAGGAATTTGTGTATTAGCACGAAATGTCAATAGGGTGAGACTGAACAACTCAGGATTAGAGTATCATTGACATTATAGGAGCAGAAAATCTCAAGTATAAAACACTTAACAAGAGTAACAAAAATGTATTTAATCCAAGTTCCAAGTTTTATGTGACAAAAGCATCTTCAAAAATGAAGACCATTAGACTGATGGAAAACTGATTGTTTTTAATGCTTAGGTTTAGTGAAGAATGAAGAAATGTATGGAAATAAGGTTGGACAGAGCGTCTTAATCTAAGGGCAGTAGGCTGAGTGGACTGAGTGGGGACATCTATCAAGGCTTGTCTGTTCAGATTATTCTTAAGCTGTTCTGCAGCATTCTGTAGAAATGAAACACTCTGAAATGGAGAAGGGAAAGGGCTTTCTCAGAGGAGAAAAAAAAAGTTCTAGTTTGAACCACCTCTAAGAACACATGTTTCTAATTCAATTTGGGGGGTTAAAAATATGCAAAGCTGAAAGGCTACAGAAAAATATCAGGGTTTTGGTTTTTGGTTTTTGATTTTTGGTTATTGTTTTTTTTTTCCCCCCCTGTGGCTTTTCAATCTCCTCCAGTCTCCAATCCTCCTCAGGATGCCTAAGTGTCAAATGCCGAGGTTTCATTTTTCTGAGCCACCTTTGTCTAATTGAAAATATCATTAACTGCTCATTTTGAAGCCTTATTATCAAGACAGTAGCCATTCTTCCAGTCTCTGAGATATGTGATGCCAAATGCTGAAACTGCAAGTGGGAGAGCATTCTGGAACTCCCTAAGGAAATCAGGCTATCAGCTCTGTAATTTATTGACTATGTTTTATATGGCCCCAGACACATCACAGAGCTATAAAATGGAAATCAATTCTTCCATGTTCAGCAGTTTGAAACACATGCTCACTGGTCTTCCTAGTAGGAACAAGTAGAGAATTAGAATCATATTCGGAGAGCTTCGTGAGCATGATCTATATAGGAAGGAAAAAGAAGGGAAAGCACATTATTCTTACCATTTGCTAATCCATTAGAGAGCAGAAAGTACATTAATTTCTTATCTGTGTGGTCTCTACCAAAAAAAAAAGTTCTTTTACTGATTTTTTTTTAATTAACCAGCTAATCTATTTATAGACGGTTATTCCTTTTGTCATGCAAGGTTGACACTCGCCTTGTGGCTCTACTTCATGTTTCCTTTTTCAGTAATAGTCTAATAGTGGTAAAAATATTTGATTCTTAAAACAGGTACAACCCTGAGTGAGAACTGGATCACCCATTTTGGAAATCTTGTAACAGTTTAGTTTTTGAGGAGAGCAAACACCCGTTGTCTGAAGCAAGTGCAAGAGCCTGGATGATCTTGCAGAGCCTGACTACAAACTACACTCGCATTACTTTAGAAAAATACCCTGGGGAAAACCCTGAAGGATTATCTAAGCGACATGCTTGCTGGAAGTCCTCCCCAACTTCTCCAATTTATGCTAGCTGTAGGAAAATGTCACAATTAGTAGATGTCACATGGAACACGTCTTTTGACCATCTGATGGTCATGAGGGATATAGGTTCATGATAGTTCTTCTACAATGAGTTCACTAAATGCTTTCCAGCTGTAACATAAAAAAAAATCACATTCAAGAATAGTGGCATTTGCTCACTGAAGATGTTCTGAAATGAAGATCACATCTTTCTTCTAGGCATCTGGCTCAGCCTTTTTGCTATCAAAACACACTTTTGTGCAGCCACGGTGTCTGAGACTTCATATGTTTGTGACTAGAAGACTTTTGATTTAATGAAAGATGACACTTTGGGAGGGACTTAAATAATACATATGAGAGTGGCTGGGAGGTTTTTGTATATGAACTGATTCTGTCTCCATGTGGGTGTGTGGAAACATCTGTTTCAAACCACTGTGGGAAGACAGGCCATAGGTTCACTCTCACCAAATGTTTGTTACACTGTCTTGACCTAAGAGAGGGCTTCTGGACTGGAAAGGAAACAGAAGTCGTCTTGGCATTATAACCCTTCACAAAACAAAACAAAACCCACATCCTTATACTGTTTGAAGGGTTTCTTCACAATATGAAAATTCTTCAAATTTCCCTCTTTTGTTTATTTTTTTAACCCCTCACCAGTTTCATCATAGTTCATATCTACATGACTCGGGGCTCATTTGTCAACATTTAGAAACTGACATTGCTGTATTACAGTGGGCTAAATCACCCACTTTGTTTGGATTCCACAAGTTTTCCCACTAATGTTCTTTTCTTTGTTGTTCATTTTAGAATCCCATTCAAGATAACATGCTGCATTTACTTACCATCTTTCCTAGTCATCTCTGTTGCCTTTTGATGACTGATGACTCTCCTCTGCATTTTGCCCAAGATAACAAGCATCCCATTGGGATCTTATGAACTCTCCACCTTCAAGTCAACTCCCTATTGTTGAAGACACCATGCACTTCATAAACAAAGTCAAAAGACCCCTGAGTTCAAATTGACCTGAATGCTTCCTCCCGGAGGACTAGATTTCAAGTCACCAGAAGGCATCATCCAAACTTCCAAAGGAGGGAGGCTACCAACAGTCCTACTAATCTTTGACGACTATGAGCCATATCAATGACAAGAATAGTATGAAAACCCTAAGGGGGTAACAATGACATGCATAACTTTGTGGTAAACAACAACTCTCTAATTGTACTTAAGATCCACTTAACAAGAGGAAAACCATGTCTGGTACTAGAAACCTAACTAACTACTCAATGCTAATGAAGTCATGGAGGAGAATCTGCAACCACTACTTTGCTTATCCAGCACATTCTCTGTGATGGTTTGAAAGAAAATGGCCCCCATAGGCTTACAGGGAGTGGCACTGTTTGAAAGAATTAGGATGTATGACCTTGTTGGAGTGCATGTAGTTTTGTTGGAGGAAATGTGTCATTTGGTGTGAGCTTGAAGTTTCAGATACTCAAACCAGGCCCAGTGGTTCTCTCCTCCTACTCCCTGCCACTCCAAATCTAAAATTCTTGGCCTCTTCCTCAGTAATATGTCTGCCTACAGTGCTGCCATGCTTCCTGATGTGATGATAATGGACTAAACCTCTAAACCTGTAAGCTACCCACAATTAAATATTGTCTTTTGTAAGGGTTGCCATGGTCATGGTGTCTCTTCACAACAATAGAAACTCTAAGGCAATCCCTGGCAATAATCTATAAGCATGTGTCTGTATACACACAGATAAGTATAGTCCTCACCCCTCCTATTTCATCAAGGAACATTTTCTTTGAAACAGATGGAGACCACTGAGGAAAAACACAACCAGTATCAAAATGCAGAGTTGTGGATACCAGTCCCAATTGAATACAGCTATAAAACACTTGTACACCTAAGGCTCAGGGAACATTGTGGAAGAGGGAGACAAAGATTATAAGAGCCAGAGGATAAGGGAGTTTGCTGTGAGATTATATGAAAAGAAACCAATATCTACATCCATAAACTCTCACCAACATAACTGTCCAAACACAGTCTAAACAAAGATAAAACGATTGACATAGAATACTGAATGGAGAAAATCCCATGAGACCTAAACCATATGAAAAGAACTATAGAAAATCTAGGAAGCTGGAAGTGGGAGAGGTGATCGTCCCCCAGGGAAGAGTACAATTGGCTCTCCATGGTAACCCATGGAAATTACATACAAGTACCACTCTACAGACTAACCAGGTTACATTTAGGAATATATACGCACACACATACACACCTAATATGAATGCAATAGAAATTATTGAAAAAAGTGCCCATGAATTTGAAATTTGAAGGGGAGTCTAGTGGAGTGTATGGGATGGTTTCGATAGAGGAAAAGGGAGAAATTTTGTGATTTTCTTACAGTCTCAAAAATAAAAACAATGAAATTTTTAAAGTCTCCATGAAACACCAAGGGTGGTATTGCATGATTCTCATTCTATTACTTAGAACATTGAGCGAGGTGGGCACATGAGGGGATATCAGGAACCCAAAGTCATCTTTAGCTAGATATCAAGTTTGTGGCCAACCTGAGATATATAAGACTGTGTTTCAAAGAGAAAATAAATAAGAAAACCTGCTTCCTTCCAAGTGTGGTGACACATGCCTCTTACCTAGCATTTGGGCTACAGGGATAAAAGGATCAGAAGTTCTAGGCTAGCTTCAGCTACATAGTAAGTTGAAGCAAGCTTGAAACTTGAACCTAGGCTACAGAAAGACAATGTCATAAAAATAAGACAAATAGAAACAATGAAAAAGGTGTCTCCAACCTCTCAACCATAACCATACAACAACAGAGCTCTCTCAGTTAAAACAGTCAGTAAAAAAGACCATCCTAGGTTATCAATTTTAAAATACAATTAAACTATCATCTGCCTTCCTTTTCATCCCTGCTCTTTCCTTCTTTCAATAGCTTCATGTATCCTGGCCTGGCCGTAAACTTTTAACAAAGGATGTTCCACAACTACTGATACTCCAGACTCTGCCTCCTGACTGCTGTCATTACATGTTTGTGACATCATGCCTAGTTTATGTGGTGCTAGGAGTTGAACCCAGTACTTCCTGTATGCTTGGCAAGCACTCTATCAACTAAACTATATCCCCAGCATAATCTAATGATTTCCTACTCCATGATTTTGTTGCTATTCTCAATATAAAATGTTCAGTGTGAGCTGCTGTGTGAAACAAAATAAAGAGTTCATCAGGCAACAAGAAGGACTACACTAGGAAAAACAAGGTTCTAGAAACTCCACTTCGGCTTGATGAGAAATGGAAATGTGCTTCAGAGCAGACTTAAATGGATGAGGGAATTATTCAGATAGTCAGATGACTGTCCAAAGAGCTCATCTATGAGCCACCTGGAAAAGGCTAGATGCATAGCATCAGAACATGAAGCACACAACAGTACCATGGGTATAAGATCAGAGTGGCTGATGGACAAACTGGCAGGTATCAACCAGAATGATTTCGATGATGGAGTAGGTTGTCAAAAACAATAGGAATTCTTTTTGACATAGCCCATTTTACCTGAAAATCAGAGGTGGGGTCCTGACTGGGGCCAAAATACCATGGGCAGGGTTTGCCCCTGTAAAAGCCATACAGAACAAGATAGCCAGAATTCAAACTGAGATAAATGAGTTCCAAATATCCTGATTATAGAACCCTGGTCATCAGAGTCAGAGTGGGGTAAGAACACAGGTAAACCACATTGACTGGGGGTTGGGTCAACTTCATCCCAAACAAGAGATGCTAAGCTCCCCTGTAAATACTATTAATCTTATGGTTCCTAGCACAAGTAGAGGAAATTCTGTACTTAGTAGCCTCAATTCACAAGATGTTCACAGACTCCTCACCTCAAGTTACAACAATGAAAACTGTCTCCATGTCTGGGGAGACGGTTAAGTAGTTAAAAGTACTTGCATCACAAGCATGAGAAGCTGTATTCGCATTCTTAGAAAACGTGAAAAAGCCTTGCATAGTCATGTATGCTTACAATCCCAGCACTGAAGTGGGAGGGAAAAAATAGGACAATTATTGGGACTTGCTGGCTGCCAGCCTAGCTTCAAGTTCAGGGAGATTCTGTCTCAAGAAAATAAGGCAGAGAGTCTTAAAGCAGGATAGCTAATGATGTCCTCTGGCCTCGATGGGCAGAACCATCCACACATCCACACACACTCATCACATACACACACACACACACACACACAGAGAGAGAGAGAGAGAGAGAGAGAGAGAGAGAGAGAGAGAGAGAGAGA